>CM065683.1:51216487-51296487 GCA_017654935.2 Phymorhynchus buccinoides | reverse complement strand
GTAGAGTGGCACAGAAGTAACGTGCTCACCTCAAATACAATAAACCCGAGTTCGAACCTGGGTACAGGGGATTTTTCCTCTCACTCTGCACTAGGCTTTACCGTCTGAACATGGAGTCTTTCAGATGAGACGATAAACCAAGGTCCTGTGTGCCCATGCACTTAGCACACATTAAACCCAGTGGCAACGAAAAAGTTGTCATTTGGTCAAAATGTACCCCCCCCCTTTCTTTCCTCATCAGTCACACAAAAATCTCATCCAAAAAAAAAGAAAAGAGTGGCACGCCTCTGGCTGCAACGCACTTTCCAGGTGGTCCCGAGCAACCCAAATTTCACAGAGACACCTCTGTGACTATGAAGTATCAAATAACAATGATGATATAATAAGAAACTATAATAGCAAAATCAGAATTTTGTGTAAAATTTTGGGACTTATAATAATCCCTTATAGTCCGAAAAATATGGTACTCACATTCACACATTGCATGAATGCACATGTGCATAAATGTATCATGGTAGTCAATAATTATTTGATTTAAATGGTATCCCACAATTATTTTTTAGATATAGCACATAGGAGATTACATTAGAGAACTTCAAGTTTCAGTTCAATAAGAAGCAATTGCATATAAATTTCATGTGGAAGTTGACATCATGCAAATTCTGCCAACTGCTAGGAAGACTACTGAAACTGCTTGCTCAGATTTTGATGCTCATATAGTTATTCAGAAGTTAAAAAAAAGTGAGGGGGGGAGGGTAGTCTTTAGTGTAATAGTAACGCTGAATGAATATCTATATCAGTTGATATTGCTGTATTTTAGTGAATCAGGCCCCTGCACCTTATGACAAATAATTTACAAAGTAACAATTATCTGATAATTAGAATAGAAAATCAAATTCTTTGTAAATAGAGGGGTGCAGTTTTACAGTGCCCCAGTGTGTAAAGTGCAGTATTTTATCTCTTATCTTTGTGATATTTATTTTCAGCATTCTAATTGATCATCTCAAAGAAATTCAGAGTTCATGTCAGCCCCCGTAAGTTTTCATTTTTTCTTTAGCATGTAATGTGTGTAATTCATGTGTCTAAGTTACTGTGCCGTCATACTTACATGTGTGTGTGTGAGTGTGTGTGTGCGTGTATGTGTGTGCACACGATTGCTCTACAGAGAAACTGTGAGATGAAGCATTCTGGAGTTAAATCCAAATGAAATTAATGAGAATATGGACAGAATATCTTATATTCTTCAATTCTGTTAAGCTAATAAAACAAAAAACAACAACTCAAAGACAAAAATGTCAAAAAGATCATTTTGTTAACATTTATGGTGTGTTTTTCATGCACACTATTTTGAAATGGTTGTTGTGAAAAGCAGTGTTGTTGACAATATGGTATTGGCAATAACAAAAGAGAAAGCAAGATATATTGTTTAAGCAGTATCTGAATGCCGGCAATAAACTTGACTTATCTACTTTACATTAGACCATTGCCCCCAGTGGAGTGAGCATAGGCCATTGTTGAAGACACTGTGCCATCGTTCTATGTTCTGGGCAGCTGGCTCAATGCCGCTCCTGTTGCTTCGCTGTCTCTCCAGTTCTTTCTTTGTCGAGCGCTCAGTTTCCTGTCATATGAGCACTGATACGTCATGCTGCTGTTATGTGCGCCTAACTAAGAAATGGTTAGACTCAGCTTGTCTGTCTTTGGCTAGAGAAAATCTTTGTAAGAATTTCTAGAACAAAGGCAGGAGAACAGTAGGACAGAAAGATTGTAGATAACAGTAAGCAAAGGGAAAAGGCAGAGTCAAAGAGAGTGAAAGATTAGAGGAAGTTATAAGCACATAACTTCCAGAAGGTGGGGGAACTAGTTTTTACTAAAAGACCCTCTGGTATCCCCGTGGGTAGAGATTTGTGGAGGGTGCAGGGTCGTCCAGCTCACCGTATGGAGGCATGAGGCATCCACTCACTGCCCCATCCAGTCCCCTGTGGGTTCCATGTCAGGGTCTGGGGTGTGCTGCTGGATGCTGGTTTCCTTAGTTTTATTCAGCTCCACCTCCTCCACAGAATCTGCTTGGCCTCCTGTTCCTGTCCTGATCACTGCCATAGATCTGCGTTTCAGATCTTTTCTGTCCATCTGATGTTATAGATGCACCTGAGACATGTGTTTACAAGGAAGAAAGGTGGCAGAGTGGTTAAGACATTCACCTGCCAAATTCAATACGTGACTGCAGCATGAGTGACCCACATTCGAATCCTGGCTTCGCCCTTTCTTTCTAGTTCGACAGGAAAACTGAACGAACGTAAAAATCCCACGGCAGTTAAAAGTTGGTAAGAGCATGGAGAAATCCTGCTGCCTGGTATGACCAAATTGATAGCAAGGTTTCCCAAGTCTGCCCCCACCCCCTCCTTACTCTGTCCCCCCCAAAAAAAAGAACAAAGAAAAGAAGGGTAGGTGCTGTGCTTGCAGTGATGCGCTCCCCGGGGGAGAGCAGCCGAATTTCACAGAGATAAATCTCTGTGACTAGACTATAATATACCAAATGCCAAATTACCAATACCAGAAAATGTCTGAATCTTGTGCAAAGTTGCTTTAGTTGTTTAGTTGTTTCCAAAACTGACAGCTCTGTTTCCAAAACTGACAGTTCTGTTTCCAGGACATGGAATGCTGCCCCTCAGATTCCACCAAGGAACAGCAGGGTACCACCAGCCCAATCCTTGCCACAATATGGTAACTACATGTTTCCATAGAAAGTCATTTGAAATCGTTCATTGAGCTCCTTGGTTTGATCTGTTAAGCTAATCTGTAACAATTTCATGGGATTGTGTGGTCTATGGTATCTATGAGTCAGATTATTCTACTAAGCCAACATAAGTTTATTTCAGTGCACAGTGTTCCATACGCTATTATTTCTTTGTAGGAAAAAAGGGGGAAATGACAAAAACAAAATGTTCTTATCAGAATATGCACCACTCTTTAGTCTTTATAAAACATTAACACAGTTCATCAGATCAATGTTTGTTTGGTGTTTAAAAAACCCAAAACATGCAACGTTACTATCTTAAAACAAATGGCCTTGGATCTATTAAGAACGAATCATCTGAAGAAGAAAAAACCTTTAATTTGTCAAACGAGCAAAAACAAACAATGAAGAAAATACAGTAAAATAAATCAAAATCAAAATTCTAAGAAAAGCTTTTAAAAACAAGGGAATGTGTGTTGATAAAGAGAACATTCTTCAACTTCTTCATTCTTATCTTGATAAGACTCACTGAATGCTGATTTTATTTGAAATGTATTTAAAATAGTAAAATTGAATTGAAACAGTGAATCTAGCAAGTTTCATGATAAATATTATTCTTTACTATTATCATAGTATTTTTCACACCCAAACCTGCTCGCAGAAACCAAACCTTTGCACTCCAGATTGTGATTTTACTTTTACTTTGTTGAATATATTGTCTGAATGATGTTTGCCAATGTTGCATTGATATTCCGTTGTCTACATTTTTAGATGACGGTGATAGAAGTGACGGCTCTTGGTCCGATGATGACTTTGTGAGTAATTTGGTTTGTGCTGTTTTCTTCAATTGTTTTGCTTGTTTGCTTGTTTTTAAACTGTTCTTTTTCTTTTAGTTCAAGCCAAAATCACAGTACAAAACTAATAATGGAATTGTGTTAAGAAAACAACAATATTGACAAGCTGTGTAAGATGATGGGGAAAGAAAGGCAAACAATTGAAGAAAAAAGAGCAAAGCCATGCATGAGCAAAGATACTTTCTGACTCCGGATTGTTCATGTTAGTTTTGGCTCCTGCTCAGAGCCATAAGGCAAATAAAAAAGAGCAAAGCCATGCATGAGCAAAGATACTTTCTGACTCCGGATTGTTCATGTTAGTTTTGGCTCCTGCTCAGAGCCATAAGGCAAATAAAAAAGAGCAAAGCCATGCATGAGCAAAGATACTTTCTGACTCCGGATTGTTCATGTTAGTTTTGGCTCCTGCTCAGAGCCATAAGGCAAATAAAAAAGAGCAAAGCCATGCATGAGCAAAAATACTTTCTGACTCCGGATTGTTCATGTTAGTTTTGGTTCCTACTCAGAGCCATAAGGCAAATAAAAAAGAGCAAAGCCATGCATGAGCAAAGATACTTTCTGACTCCGGATTGTTCATGTTAGTTTTGGTTCCTACTCAGAGCCATAAGGCAAATAAAAAAGAGCAAAGCCATGCATGAGCAAAAATACTTTCTGACTCCGGATTGTTCATGTTAGTTTTGGTTCCTACTCAGAGCCATAAGGCAAATAAAAAAGAGCAAAGCCATGCATGAGCAAAGATACTTTCTGACTCCGGATTGTTCATGTTAGTTTTGGCTCCTGCTCAGAGCCATAAGGCAAATAAAAAAGGAAACAACAACAACAACAAAATATTAACGTTGGGGAATTTTGGCCAGTCAGAAAGTTCCTCAAAGGAAATGTTATTTTTTGCCTTAGGGCTCCGAGGAGGAACCAAAGCTAACAAAAACCATGCATTTTAGATTTGAGATGGCATTCTTGTTTTATATTATGGCTATGGACAATAAATGATGAATCAGACATGTTATTGTGAAAAAGAGTTCATATACTAGTTGATAATGTTTATTCATATCTACTGCTTGTGCAATAAATTGACACTGAAAGAAAAGATGAGTAATGGCAGCCTTGTACAGAATGCCTGCAAATTTTGAATCCCACTTAGAATAATACTAATGTGATGTAGTCTCCAAATTAAAAGATTTTTTAACAGATGCACTGTGTAGAAGCAAACGGGATTTTTTGTTCAATGGATGAACTGTAAAGAAGCAGACAAAGAAGTGAGTTTTTTCAGTAGATGATTTGTGTAGAAGCAGACAAAGAAGTTTGTTTTTTCAATAGATGATTTTTGTAGAAGCAGACAAAGATGTTTCATCTTTTCAATAAATGCTTTGTGTAGAAGCGGACACAGATGATTCCTCTTGTTAATAAACGATTTGTGTAGAAGCAGACAAAGATGTTTCCTCTTGTTAATAAACGATTTGTGTAGAAGCAGACAAAGATGTTTCATCTTTTCAATAAATGCTTTGTGTAGAAGCAGACAAAGATGTTTCCTCTTGTTAATAAACGATTTGTGTAGAAGCAGACAAAGATGTTTCCTCTTGTTAATAAACGATTTGTGTAGAAGCAGACAAAGATGTTTCCTCTTGTTAATAAACGATTTGTGTAGAAGCAGACAAAGATGTTTCCTCTTTTCAATAGATGCTTTGTGTAGAAGCAAAGAAGGTTGTTTTTCAATAGATGCTTTGTGTAGAAGCAAAGTTGTTTTTTTCAATAGATGCTTTGTGTAGAAGCAGACAAAGAAGTTTGTTCTTTTCAATAGATGCTTTGTGTAGAAGCAAAGAAGTTGTTTTTTTCAATAGATGCTTTGTGTAGAAGCAGACAAAGAAGTTTGTTATTTTCAATAGATGCTTTGTGTAGAAGCAAAGAAGGTTGTTTTTTTCAATAGATGCTTTGTGTAGAAGCAGACAAAGAAGTTTGTTCTTTTCAATAGATGCTTTGTGTAGAAGCAAAGAAGTTTTGTTTTTCAATAGATGCTTTGTGTAGAAGCAAAGAATGTTTTTTTCAATAGATGCTTTGTGTAGAAGCAGACAAAGATGTTCCCTCTTTTCAATAAATGCTTTGTGTAGAAGCAGACAAAGATGTTTCCTCTTTTCAATAGATGCTTTGTGTAGAAGCAGACAAAGAAGTTTGTTCTTTTTAATAGATGCTTTGTGTAGAAGCAAAGTTGTTTTTTTCAATAGATGCTTTGTGTAGAAGCAGACAAAGAAGTTTGTTCTTTTCAATAGATGCTTTGTGTAGAAGAAAAGATGTCGTTTCTTTTCAATAGATTCTTTGTGTAGAAGCAAACAAAGAAGTTTGTTCTTTTCAATAGATACTTTGTGTAGAAGCAAAGAAGTGGGTTTCTTCAATAGATACTTTGTGTGGAAGCAGACAACGACCTTTTTTTTCAACAGATGCTTTGTGTAGAAGCAGAAACAGAAGTTTGTCTTTTCAATAGATTGTTTGTATAGAAGGAGACAAAGAAATGTGTTCTTTTCAATAGATCGTTTGTATAGATTGAGACAAAGAAGTTTGGGTTTTTTCAATAGATTATTTGTGTAGAAGCAGACAAAGGAGATTATTTTTTCAATAGATGATTTGTGTAGAAGCAGACAAAGAAGTTTATTTTTCTTTCAATGGATGCACTGTGTAGGAGAATAAGATGTTTTAAGCCATAATAAATCCACTTTTTGGAAGCACACAAAGACATTGTTTTTACAATAGAGGCATCGACTGTTGATCTCTGTTGTCAACAATTTTTCAGGATCAGGATGATTATTTGGAACCTGTGTCAAAGCCACCAGACAACGAACATGCAGGTTTGTTCTGTGTGAGTGTGTGTGTGTGTTTGTGCGTGTGTGTGTGTGTGTGTTTTGAATACGTTCTCAATGTGTATGTCTATGTGTGTGTTGGCGTGTGTGTGTGTGTAGTAAATGTTCCTTTGTATGCTTTGATGTTATTCTTGTTATTAGATCATCCTCATCATTGTCATCATCCTCATCATTGTTATGTTGTTGTCATCATTGTTGTCGTTGTAGGTACTTGTGACTGTTGTGTGGGTGTGTCTGTGCTTCGTGTTAATGCATCCACCTCTGTATTCACATCAGTAAAATTGTTTGTGGTTTTTTTCTCTTGTGGTATCCTGATTAACTGCACTATATATTTTCGTTCTTGCACATTACGAACATCTGCCTTACTAACTTCATACCTCTTTCCCTGCCTCAATCTTCTCTTTGCACCACCCAGTATTCAATGAGGAATTATCTGTGTGTGTGTGTGTGCGTGCGTGTGTGCGTGCGTGCGTGCATGCGTGTGTACATTCGTATATTTGTGTGTCTCTGTGTGTGTCTGTGTCAGTTTGTGATTCTGTTTGTGTCTGTGTATGTAAGATAAATTATGTTTTTATTTTTCTGCTGTGTTCAAGGTTCAGGCATTAACAGAAATGTAAGTATTAGATTCCAACGTGGTTATCTGTTTTCTCTTAGGCTGCCTAATGCTTCTAATTTTCTCCGGCTTAGGACACGCGTGTACAATACATGTAATGCTGTTGGCTTATTCACGTAAGAATGCTCAGTATATTGGAGACAATATCTCACTGTTTATGCTCATATGACATATAATTTATAACTTTCACATTTACATAGGCATGAACTTATATAGCTGTGTATACATTTGCCTGCTCAGATGCACAAACATAAGCATGGGTATATATGTATAGTTAATTTAACATGTACATGGGTCAATACACAAGCACATGCTGTGGTCTCTTCTTTCACACACACACACACATGCATGCATGTGCGCATGTGCATGTATGCCCACCATCATGCATGTATGTACACACACACACACACACATTTTACACCGTCTCTCATTCTCTCTCTATCTCTCTCTCTCTTTCTCTCTCTCTATCTATCTCTCTCTCTCTCTCTCTCTCTCTCTCTCTCTCTCTCTCTCTCTCTCTCTCTCTCTCTCTCTCTCTCTCTCTCTTTCTCTCTCTCTCCCTCCCACCCTCCCTCTTTCTCACACACACACCATCACCATCACCACCACCAACAACAACAACGACTACAGACTGCCACATCAGAAACCCTTTCTCTACACATGTAGCTGATGAATATATAATTTTCATGTTACAGTGGAACCTCCCTTATAAGACCTTCAAAAATCATCCAAAATGAGGTCTTATAAGGGAGGGGTCTTATAAGGGGGGTAATTTTAATACTTACAAAGAAGGGCAATGTCTCAGAGAAATAGGTCTTATACGGGAGGGAGTCTTATAATGGGAGGTCTTATAAGGGAGGGGTCTTATAAGGGGGGTAATTTTAATACTTACAAAGAAGGGCAATGTCTCAGAGAAGTAGGTCTTATATGGGAGGGAGTCTTATAATGGGAGGTCTTATAAGGGAGGGGTCTTATAAGGGGGTAATTTTAATACTTACAAAGAAGGGCAATGTCTCAGAGAAATAGGTCTTATACGGGAGGGAGTCTTATAATGGGAGATCTTATAAGGGAGGGGTCTTATAAGGGGGGTAATTTTAATACTTACAAAGAAGGGCAATGTCTCAGAGAAGTAGGTCTTATACGGGAGGAGAGTCTTATAATTGGAGGTCTTATGCGGGAGGGAGTCTTATAATGGGAGGTCTTATAAGGGAGGTTCTACTGTACTCAGTTTCCTATTAGTAGACTGTGGGCTTTAACCCTTTCACCACCAGCCATATTTCAGCCAAAAAGTTCCATTAAATGTACCTGGGTAGATAACAAAATCCATCTGCAGTATTGGGGAGTCTTCTGTGACATATATAAAATATAGTATATCCGTACTTCCTAAAACTAAGACAATAGGGTCTAGGGATAATAGACCCCAATTTGATGCCTTTTAGTGACATAGGTGTTAACTCACTGTGGTGCTAAAATGCGACTTTTGCGGTGAAAGGGTTAATATTCTGCTACTGCCTTTCTGTCTGAACAGGAAAGTCCTTTGCTATTTCGTAACGCTGACAATGGCCCTGCTTATGTTTGTGATGGCATCTAGCTACATGTACCAGCTTCCTGGTCTGTTTTCAACTTTGGTTGCAGTGAACACTTGTGATGAGAACAAAAGCCTAACCAATATGTAAATAAATGTTGCTGCTTTGTAGACAGTGTGTGTGGTGAATGGCTGCGTTCTGTTTGATTTTGTTTTGATGTGTTTTTGAGTGAGTGAGAGGGAGAGAGGGGGCAGGAGATAGAAAGTGTGTAAGAGTGTGTGTGTGTGTGTGTGTGTGTGTGTGTGTGTGTGTGTGTGTGTGTGTGTGTGTGTGTGTGTGTGTGTGTGTGTGTGTGTGAGAGAGAGAGAGACAGAGAGAGAGAGAGAGAGAGAGAGAGTAGATTTTGATGCATATTTCTAGAAACGGATAATGTTACAAAGCATCTAAATGTTACTATATCAAGTTCTACTTTCAAATTCTTTGTTTTATTTGTATTTTCCCCCGAAGATGTGTGTGGCTGCCCATGTGGCGGGGTAATCAAAAACAGTCACACACGTAATGTTTTCATCCCTAACTGAAGCATTTGTTCCATAGTGTTCAAGTACTTCAGCTGTTGACATGATCCCTGGAGTCTTTTAGCCAGGGTACATCAACAAACACAGACATTTGTATTTAGTGTCAAAATAATGAAAATGTGTTTGGCTATCTATCATTTGCTATATCTTGAAGTTCAAAGTATTTTATGTGCATAAATCATATTGTGATTCACTGTATCCATAAACATAAACATGCTTTTGATATATCTGCTGCCTTCATTGCATAACATTATTGTAGTAGATGCCTTTTCCCCCTTCTCTTTAACAATGTTATTTCTTTGTTAAATACATGTACCAGTATTTAGCTGTGTAGACAGTACTAGCATTGTTTCATGGGATAAGGGTTATGTGTACCCGGTATGTACTTTAGATAAGTATGTAGCTGGTTTGTATATTATTTTTCTTCTTGTTTATTCTATCTTCTTTTTATGTTATGTCTGTTTCAAAGACATTCTACATAATTTTACCAAGAAATTCGTTTCTTATTCTCAATTTTGTCTCAGGGCTACTCGTGCATGCACAGATATATCCAATCATGCATTCACGCATGCATTCATGTACACCCAGACTCAGAACAAAATGCACACCAAGTAAGACTTATATTTACTTATATGAGTTGGCCAACGTTTTAGCTCGACAAAGATTTTATAATAAATCGAAATATCGCTCTTTTAACACGGTGTTGCTGATTTTATTTCGCCTTGTCTGAAAAGTAATACTTATAGTTGTAGACATGGAACTCATGTGGCCATGCATAGCAGATGCAAATTTTCACACACACACACACACACACACACACATTGCATTTTACTATAAATACTGTAGGTCGCTTATGTGCTTTTGTCATCATTTATTAGAAAAAAACATTTTTTATTTGTTAAGTTGATTTCAAATGATAGTTATGCTATCAATATTGGTGAATGGATAGAAAAGTATGGAAGGACAGTCCTGTCGGATAAAGGTAGGGAGAAAGTTGGCAGAGTGGTTAAGACGTACGCCTGCCAAATGTAATGCGTGACTGCAGCGTGAGTGACCCGGGTTCGAATCCCGGCCTCGCCCTTTCTTTCTAGTTTGACAGGAAAATCAAACTGAATGTCCAGTCCTTCGGATGGGGATTTAAAGCTAGTCTGACCCGTGCGCTTTACGCACGTAAAAATCCCACGGCAGATGAAAGTCGGTAAGAGCAGAGAGAAATCCCGCTGCCTGGTATGGCCAAATTGATAGCTAGGTTTTCCAAATGTGCCCACACACCCTCCTCGCCCCCCAAAAAACCCAAATTGGGTAGGCGCTGCACTTGCGGCGACACGCTCTCCAGGGGAGAGCAGCCTGAATTTCACAGAGATAAGTCTCTGTGACTAGAATATACCAAATACCAAAAATACCCCCCCCAAAAACGCATATGATAATGAAAATGAGTCACCAAAAATAACTTTTATTTATGTAGATTATTAAAATGGGCAAAAGCCAGAAGGTCTTCTTTATTGTTTTTGTGATATTTAACCCAGGGAGTTTTATCTGTTATAACCTGTGCTTGCTTTGGGAAAGGTAATTGCACTATCTATTAATTGTAATCAGCCAATCCCTTCTAACATCTGCTGCTTGTTTCATAAGGGCACAGTTTCACTTTTGCACATTAAAGGAAAACACATCATAAGAGGATTGGTTGTTAACACTGTGATTTAAAACTTTACTTTTTTCTCTGCTTGTTAACTGGTTGTATCTTATAACAACAACAACAATAAAATAATTTTAAAAAACAATCAAATAAACACACCCACAGATGTGAAATGCTCACACTGATTTAACATGTCTTCAGTTATGGCCATTATTGATATGTATTATTTATCATTTAACCCTTTATCATTGTGTTTGCTTTGGAGATTTTCTGATTGAACAGATACTTTACCTCAAGGTACAGATAAATTCATTTATAAATGAATACTATATCATTATAGTGTGGATATATGTTGTTGGTTGTTATTGATTATCAAGTGTTGGCATGAGAGAGAGGGGGTGACTCTGTGTGTGAGTGTGTATGTGCTTGTGTGCTTGCATTGGTGCATGCATGCGCATGTACATGCATGTGGGTATTTGCATAGTTTAAAATTTACCATGATCATAGCAATTCACAACGAATTAAAACAGTCGAAATTGAAACCCAAAAGAAAAGATTTAATAACAAAAATAAACACAAATCACAATGTTTCGGGCTCAACCAGTTGTCCAGTAACTAAAACATAACACCATATGACCGTAACACCAAACCTTGGGAAAGAAGATCTTTCCATTTATTGGCATGCATTGAGCGTTTTCCCTTTGTGCTGTGTATGCTGCAGGTGATGCCGGATGGCCCCGAGGAAGCCTATGAAATCCCAGAGGAGAACTTGGAGGAGATCAGACAGCAGCCTCAAAGAGGCTTTGAGCGCAATCCAACCATCGTCGACAAACTCAGAGATCAGCTCGCCATATTCAAGGAAAGAAAAGGGTACTCTATTTTACGGACTATATGGCGCATTGTGTTATATGTGCAGTGGCCCATCAAAAAAAAAGAAATCTGTTTTTGTTAGAAAAGTTTTTCATATCATCAATCATATTATAAGGTGCAGCCTCAGAGGTTTCTGTCTGGAAGGAGTCGCCTTAGAGTTAGAGTCCATAAAATTAGATGGTAATTATTGCATTACACATTGTCACCTTATTTTCTTTGTGTGTTTGGGAATCCGCTCTCTTTCATACTTCTTTTTTGTTTGAGAAATTGCCACTTAATGTCTGTGCTTTGGGCAATATAATTTTGATTCTCGAGATGCTGAAGTTTTAGCCTGCAGTGCCTGATCTATGGTGGAGATGATGGCAATTTATCGATAATGTTGACTTGGTTTGAAGGGAGCAGGCTGCTGTGGTCCCCCCGCCTCGGCCCCCGCGTGGCAACAGGACAGGGGCGGGAGATTCCCAGTCAGTGGAACGACGATTTGAGGCCCACCCTATACCATCTGCTCATCACCACCGTTCGCCTCATCCACATCCTGTAACTAATTCACTGTTTTCTCTCTTTTCTTCTTTATAGTAATACAGTGCGTAACAATGTACAGCATTTATAGAGCACCTGTCTTTAAATGAATTAAACTCAAGGTGCTTGCATGCACTGATTCACACACAGACACACTAACATATTAAACTACTGTCCCAATTCATTCTATTGTCTATCTGATTATGACATGGGGAAAGTTAAAAGCTGCAAGGAAGAAGCTCTTTGAAACAGATGTGTTTTTAGTTGGGTTTTAAAACTGGAAAGCATTGTGTTGTGACGGAGATGAACGGGCAGAGAATTCCTGACAGTGGGGGCACAGAAACTGAATCGTTGTTGGCCAAAGGATTTTAAATTCACCCTAGACACTTTCAACAGTTTGGTATTAGAAGATCAGAGAAAGCGATGAGGAGTGTAAATGTGGAGAGCATCAAAGAGGTAAGATGGAACTTCGGAAGTGTTTTTCCAAAGTGACGGAAGGCAATAAGGACTTCTAACTTACTAAGGGAGACTGCACTGATAGCCAGTGGAGCTCCCTCAGGAGCGGTGTTATATGATCACATCTACGTTATGGCAGTATGAGCTGAGCAGCATTCATAATCCTAAATCCTTGATAGATCATGTGTGTTAAGTTTTGTATAATTCAAGGAAAATGGGCCTCATATCATCGATATTGAAAGTCTGTAGTGAACAATCTAATTATTTTACAATTGTTATTTTGTTTATGTTTCCTCTGACAGCCTCTGAACACTCTCCCACCAGAGGACGATTATGAAGTAATGAATGATGTTATCTCTGAAACACAGGTGAGTTTTATCCTCTTTTATATGTATCTAGTAACCATTAAGAAGCTTTGCAGTAGAAGACAAATCATGTCATTGCATTCCTTGATAGTCCAATTTCGATCTGATGAAACAGGATTATTTATTTGCATTAGAAGATCAGAGAAAGAGACGAGGAGTGTAAGTGTGGAGAGCATCTAAGAGGTAAAGCAGAAGTGATGCAATAACAGTGAGATAATTCAGAGCAGTGCTAATAAAACTAAAGACACTAAGAACTCAGCATAATTTGGTTTACAGGACATTTGGATAACAGCTTTATATGGAAAAAAAGCTGCATAGTTTACTCTAGTATATAACACAATAATGTATAATCTTTAAAAACGATGAACACTCCGCATACAACACACTACATTGGAACTTACAGCAAATAAAGGAAGAAAAGAGCAAAAAGTTGTATACCTGTGGGCATTTATTTATTATCATATCATATATGGCATATAGGCTTATTTTAGCCTTTAGCCTGCTATTTCCTTTTAGATTATAAGGAAACGCAAATTATTTTTTTAGAGTACAACATACAATGAAACATGCAAACTGATCTGCATACTAATTATTACTGAATACTTATGTTAGTATAGAAGCAATAATCTTCCCAAAATTTATCTGTTTTGTTTTTAAAACTATTGAGCGTTCCTGCGGTTGCAGTATCATTAGGTAGTGAATTCCAATTGTTAATAACCCTGTTAGTGAAGAAATGTGCATAAATATTAGTATGAACAAATGATTTTGTTAGTTTTAAGGAGTGTCCTCTAGTGGTATAATCTAGTTAGTTTTTGTTTTTTGCTGGTGGAGGGGGGCGGGGATGCTGGTTTTGTTGTTGTTTTTAATGGCAAACCAAATCAAATCAGTAAAAGGAAATAAGATGGGAATGTGTTGGAATGTAAATGAATAATGTACTGACTTAATTGTCAATTTTCTTTTTCCAGAAAGCTCACAATACAGTCCCGCAACCACGAGGTATTGTTGTTAAATCTAGCATTCCATGAGAATGCACTTTCTTCTGAACAGTGATTGCATATGATTCATCAAATATAATCTAAATTTTGTTCAGGGTGTCTTTTTCAAAATACAATCTACAGACATACGCATGCACAGACACACACACACGGGGACACACACACACACACACACACAGACACACACACACAGACACACACACCACCTCCTCCCTACGCCCTTTTCGCATACAGAGATTTAAAGAGATGTTTCTTTTCATGTGTTTGTGGGATGTCCATATAGGTTTTAGAAATTGCGCTTTATTTCTTAAAAATAATTGCTTTAATAAAGTTTAGGGATTGTGCATTGTCCTTTACAAAATGCGGTTTTCTATGACTGCGGCTTTGATGGATCATTTTCAGGGAAATAATGATATTACATTATTGTAGAGTTATTGGGTTTTTTGGTGACTTTATAAGTCTGTGGTATGAATGCTTTTGCATCTGTATTTGCGTGCATGCTCGTATGTATGGGGGTATGTGAATGCATGCATGCGTTGATGTGAAAAGAATCAAAATATGTGTTTTATGTCACAGGAACAGATGCAAACTTTTCACCCAAACCAACCAACAGGGTGGCAAAAGAAAGACCCCCTGAACCACAGACCTCAGAGAAACCAGGTAAGTTGTTTAAAAAAAAAATTTCAAATGTAGTTGATTTTCACTTGTCTATCTGTTTGCTTTCCTGCCTTTTAAAAGAAAAGTTGGGGCAGTGGGTGGATGCCTCGTGCCTCCATACGGGGAGCTGGACGCCCCCTCCACTAGTCTCTCCCCGTGGGGATACTGGGGGGGGGGGGGGGGTGTCTTCTTTCATAAAAAGAGTTTCCCCACCTTCTGGAAGTTCTGTGCTTGTAACTTCCTTTAATCTGTCACTCTCTTTGACTCTGCCTTTTCCCTTTGCTTTCTATCATCTACTATCTTTCTGACTTATTGGTCCATTCTCCTGCCTTTAAAAAAAAAAATCTTACAAATAATTTTTCTCCTTTGAGCTCCTCCAAAGTCGGAATGTGTCAGCTGTATGCAGCGGGGAGACCAGTGAAAACTGAAAACCGGACACATACGTGCTTTACCCATTACGGCCATATGGCCTGGGAACGCAGAAGAGGAAAGGAGAAGTATTTAAGAAACACATTGAAAGCATTTTAATACAAATTTGTGAAGGTTTGGGTATCACCAAAATAAATAAATAAATGATGGAATTGATCTGTGCTGTCATTCAGATTGAGGGATGTAGATTTATCTTATTTATTTTGCTGTTTAGCATACTTGCAGAAGCTATGAACAGGTTTGTTTTAAATTTCATTGCCAATAAGATGTCATGCTATGAACAGATTTACACATCCATTTACACATCCTTTTTTTCCGATTCTTTTTTGTTTCGTTTTTATTTCTTTGCATGCAGAGCAAACAGGATATATTTTAAGCAGTAGAATGGTCTTAAGTCTCATTGTCTCAGTTTCTTCACTATTTCTATACTGGTCTATGCCAGTCTTTCTCTGCCTTTTTGTGTGTGTTGCTGTCCCATCTTCTGGGCCTTACAGTGGCGTTGCTCCCACGCCGCTCATTCCGAATCCCAATTCGCAGCCACATCCCCAGCTTGTTCAGGTCGCAGAATCCGAGACCAGCAGTCCAAGGGGAGCAAATCTATGTTAGGCCATCAAGAGGCAACCAACCGAGGACACACTGCACTGCTGCTGAGTCACTTCAGTGGAGCCTGTTCAGGACACCACCTACTAAGCCCCCTACTGACGACACTATTCTCTTAGTCGCAGAGCCAGTGTGAGTGAGGTCCTCCTCCGAGGGCGCCACCACGTCCGTCCACCGACAGCTCCCCAGAACACACTGATCCCCATGACTTTGACCCAAACACACCAAGGCATAGACTGGATTGGAAACTGAAACTGAGGTCACCATGAGAGCAGGGCATACAAAGCCACAGAAATTGAGACATTTTTCTTTTTTTAATGATTGATGGAAATGAGGCGGATGACTATGATGATGATGATGCTATGGAGTTCCGTATCGGTCTGAGACTGCATGACAGGGCTGTATTCTACACTTCCTTTCATAATGATATCCCAGTGTTAACCAGGCCCGAGAACTACAGACACCTGCAATGTTGGTTTTGAAATTAGAGCAACACTCTCAGAATCGCATCCGTAAAGCAGATGAAGCTCGACTGTGTGGTTTCAGTCTTCCCATTGAGCCCATAGCCACTCACTCTGGGTAGGAGTCAGTCCAGGACTGAAAAAAACCCTCGCCTCTGATGGGATTCGAACCCGTGACCTCCCAGCCAATAGTCCATGACACTAACCACTACGCCACAGCGGCTGGTGTCTTTCTCTGCCTTTGTCACACATGTGGTTGCTTTGGGTGTGCTGTTTGGAAGACAACAATGCTTACCAAAGGAAAAAGTAAGAAGAAACCAAAGATTTGGCATGTATGATTCTCATCTAATCATTAATTCAATTGTTGGATTATGTGTATTACATAAATTATGAGTCAAATAATGTGACATCCTTCTTGGTATTATTACCACTTTAACTCAATGGAGTCATGTCGGAGACATCATTCCGACACTGTTCCCATCTTTTGGAGTCATGTCGGAGGGTTTTTCCGACATATTTTGACGGTTTTGAAACCCAATAAAAGGAAAATAACTTGCTGTTCCTATTAATCCTGAGACCTTCCCATTGTAGTTGCTTCCCTTAGACTGTCTCCAGAGTGTCCTATTTTCGTTTTTTTACTTCTTTAAATTGAACTACTCATCTTTGAATTTGCTTCATTCAATATGGCGGTGACCATATAGCTCACTTTATTCAAACATTAAATAATTAAATGTTTATAGTTTATATTATGCTTTTTACAATCCTTTTTTATTTAGATACTAAACCAAGTCTATCAAAACTTGAGTGGCTTTGTGATACTAGATCAAGATCATAACAAAGTGGTCAGCCCGTGGAGTTAGAAGTCTTTGTTTTCCTGACGAAGCACATTTCATCAGATTATGTACATTGTGAAATATGTGCGGCTCACTCGTTCGAGGTAAGAAGTCTCCAAAAATATACTCATTTATCTTTCACTCGGTACATGTTGCATGTTTGTATGTGTGCATTTGATTTTGGGCGATTTTTAGAAAATGATAAAAAAATTATGCAATCTCAGGGAGAAACTATGTCGTTTTGTATGTGACTCAATTGAGTTAAATGATGTCAGTTTTAATGTTTGCTGCTGTTTTTGTGTTGTACAAATAAAATGTCTGGGTTTTTTTCATCTGTTCCAGCTCCAAGAAATCGCTATGCATATACAGAGGTGAAGAAACCTGGTCTTCAAGTTCGGGTAAGACATCAAAGATCATGGCTGGCTTTGATGTTCACAACAAATATCTGAATCTGAATAGTAATGCTGAGCTGGATAATTAGACAGCATGGTGAAAAATAAAACAAACCGAAAGAGAAGCAACTGAAAAAAAGGAACTAAAATTAGAGATCTCCCCAGCGTTTCATGACTCCAGTTTCATGACTCCAGTCAGGCCAATCCAGCTACTGTAGCGGCCCCTGGGGACAAATCCCAACCGGCACAGCCCCAACCTGGAATAAATAGTAATTTATGATTTCTTCTTAATTTAATGTGGAATAAAGCAAGTAAACACTTGGGTGGTTGTAATTTGACTTGGAAATAATTTAATTTAATGACACAATACTTCGGGTCACAGACCCTTCAGAGGTGCAAAAAGAAAATGAGAACAAAATCAAGGTAGGAAAACGAACAAACTCCAAAAGTCCTCAAAACAAATGAACAGAGTTCACAGTAAAATATGAAAGAACAATGCTCACTAATTTAATTTAAGAGTTCTTTGAGTGGGCTTTAAACAAATGGAAATTGAATTGTCATTCGAGGCAGAGGCAATGCATCAGTGTTTTCTTGCAGTAGATACAGGTACAGTAGAACCTCCCTTATAAGACTTCCCATTACATTGGAACCTCCCTTATAAGACCTCCAAAAGTCATCCATAATGAGGTCTTATAAGGGAGGTAATTTTAATACTTACAAAGAAGGGCAATGTCTCAGAGAAGTTGGTCTTATGTGGGAGGGAGTCTTATAATGGGAGGTCTTATAAGGGAGGTTCCACTGTATAAGACTCCCTCCCACATAAGACCAACTTCTCTGAGACATTGCCCTTCTTTGTAAGTATTAAAATTATCTCCCTTATAAGACCTCATTTTGGATGATTTTTGAAGGTCTTATAAGGAAGGTTCCACTGTATCTACTGTTGTGTGTGCACAGGGTGATGAACTGAGCGTGTATGACTGGTATCATGGGGAAATTGGCAGAGATCACGCCCAGAAAATCATTGCGCGGGAACAGAAGGTATGATTTGCCATCAGTGGCGTGTGCTTGTGTCAAATGGTTTTGGAAAAAAAAGGAAAGTAGAAAAGTGTGTGTGTGCTCGCGCATGTGTGTGCTCATGCACGTGCGCGCGCATGTGTGTATGTCATTACTACCTATGCCTAGTCTAAATAGTTTAAATCTTTTTTTACTCTGTCAATGACAGTTGAATTAAAGTGTTAAGGAATAAAATGATGTTATATAAATTAAACAAAATGATCACATCTAGTGCAGTTTTAAACAGTTCATATCTTTTTTTGGTATAAGCTGTCTGTCAATAACAGTTTAGGATTTTAACACATAAAATGAAGATATATGACAAATAAAGTTATTAAATTATTCATAATACTGAAACTTTTGGCAGCATTACTGAAAACAATACACAATATACCCTATGCAGCCCAGGGTTATTTATTAATTAAATCACAATGAAAAAAAACCCAGATAATTATTTGACTTTTTTTAAATGTTACATATTGTCGCTCGCATGCAAAAGAGACTTAAGTTGAAAGACATCACTTCGCTTGAAGAATGGAAAACTCAACATTTTGGTCATTTCATGTCAAATTACGTCATTTTTGGTTAATTTAGCATCACAATCAGTGTTTTATCTTTGCAAATTCTTGTTTTACAGCTTTGTTAGATGATGCAGCTTGTCTAGATCAACTGGTAAGCTCAACACATCGAAGTTGACCAATTTTGAGTTACGTCTCTTTTGCATGCGGACGGCGATATGACAGACGCTAACAATCTGAAACTGACATCGTTTCAAAAGACAAACGTTTCACTGCATTTTTTAAAGTTCACTTTATATGCATCTTTTGGATCTAGTCTTTGGTAAATATGTAAGTGGCTTTGTGCATTTTTAAGTGTATGGTGCCTATGTTTGTTTGCAGAGTGGGATGTTTTTGATTCGCAAGTCAGAGCGTGACCCAAAGCAGCCGTACACTTTGGTGCTGTGGCACTGCAATCGCATATGGAACATTCAAATTCGTAAGAAGAACAACGGAAAGTTTGCAGCAGGAAAACACAAAGAGGGCGAGTCGGTGAGAAACTCTCCTCTTCTTAGTGATGCACGCTTTCTAAAGAAATAGAACTTTGGAGAATCGTAAAACACATTTCTGTTTCAGTATAGATCCGTTTTCTTTTTCATTGGATTGTAATTATTTAGCAAAGTTGATGCGACTAAAGAACCACTTTCTAGGTTGTTTTGTATTCAATAAATTTGATCCTCTATTGTTAAACATTTTATTTGAGATTAATTAACATTTAATAAAAGCATTGCATGTAAAAATACTAACATTAAGACATTAAAGATAAACATGACAACTGAACTTTGTTGTTTAGTTTGGTGCCTAGCATTTAATGTTTATTGTTATGACTCTCTTAATGCAAAGACAATAATGTCAAGTGTCCTAACAGGTTGTCATATATAGTACATTCTTTATATCAAAACGTCACTGACGTCAACTTACTGGGATGTCATTTTTGTATAGGTTAAAAAAAGAGGAGAAAAACTCAGCTTTAATTCATTCTGTCCTGTACTGAACTGAATTATTGGTGATAATAAAGCAGCTTCATATGAAGAATGAACCGACCTACAAATGGGTATCTTTCAAAACTCTCATGTTCTTCACTCATGTTGTTTGAAATGTTCCATGTAGCATACCACACACACACAAATAATTGTAGGAATGAAGTGCTTTACAACATTGTATCAAAAGAATTAACATGAAGTGACTGCAATCACTTTTAAGACGCAGGGAATCGTGCATTCAAAAATGAAACCATGATAATTGGAATCCAAGTTTGTTCAAAAAAATGATTGCTCTGAACACTAAGTGTTTCTTCTGTGACAGGAGTTTTCCTCGGTGCCGGAGATAGTGGATCATTTCAAAGTGGTGTCGCTCAACCTGATGTCGGATGCAGCCATCCAGGGGTCCCACACCCTGACACACCCTGCCCCCAAGCACTGACAGCCATCCAGGGGTCACACACCCTGACACACCCTGCCCCCAAGCACTGACAGCCACCCAGAGGTCACACACCCTGACACACCCTGCCCCCAAGCACTGACAGCCATCCAGAGGTCCCACACCCTGCCCCCAAGCACTGACAGCCATCCAGGGGTCACACACCCTGCCCCCAAGCACTGACAGCCATCCAGAGGTCCCACACCCTGCCCCCAAGCACTGACAGCCATCCAGAGGTCCCACACCCTGCCCCCAAGCACTGACAGCCATCCAGGGGTCCCACACCCTGACACACCCTGCCCCCAAGCACTGACAGCCATCCAGGGGTCCCACACCCTGACAGTACCTGCCCCCAAGCACTGACACAGCCATCCAGGGTCCCACACCCTGACAGTCCCTTCCCCCAAGCACTGACACAGCCATCCAGCAGTCCCACACCCTGACAGTCCCTGCCACCAAACATTGACAGCCATCCAGTGGTCCCACACCCTTCCCCCAAGCACTGACACAGCCATCCAGGGGTCCCACACCCTGACAGTCCCTGCCCCCAAACATTGACAGCCATCCAGTGGTCCCACACCCTTCCCCCAAGCACTGACACAGCCATCCAGGGGTCCCACACCCTGACAGTCCCTTCCCCCAAGCACTGACACAGCCATCCAGGGGTCCCACACCCTGACAGTCCCTGCCACCAAACATTGACAGCCATCCAGTGGTCCCACACCCTTCCCCCAAGCACTGACACAGCCATCCAGTGGTCCCACACCCTGACAGTCCCTGCCCCCAAGCACTGACACAGCCATCCAGTGGTCCCACACCCTTCCCCCAAGCACTGACACAGCCATCCAGGGGTCCCACATCCTGACAGTCCCTGCCCCCAAACATTGACATCCATCCAGTGGTCCCACACCCTTCCCCCAAGCACTGACACAGCCATCCAGGGGTCCCACATCCTGACAGTCCCTGCCCCCAAACATTGACAGCCATCCAGTGGTCCCACACCCTTCCCCCAAGCACTGACACAGCCATCCAGGGGTCCCACACCCTGACAGTCCCTGCCCCCAAACATTGACAGCCATCCAGTGGTCCCACACCCTGCCCCCAAGCACTGACACAGCCATCCAGGGGTCCCACACCCTGACAGTCCCTGCCCCCAAGCACTGACACAGCCATCCAGGGGTCCCACACCCTGCCCCCAAACACTGACACAGCCATCCAGGGGTCCCACACCCTGCCCCCAAGCATTAATATGGAGCCTGTGTTGGCCTTCTCCTTGCCAGCCTTGGTCCGTCTGCTGCTCGTGTACCCTGTGTTTTACATGTGTACCGAGAACATCTGTGCCTGCTGAACACACAGTTCTTCACATGTTTATTTTCGCCATTATTGGATTTGCATTTATTTGTTAGTTTTGAACATTGTTATTTTAGCTATGATCTGTGGTACTTTAAACCTTTGCGCATTAGGTTTTCTTTTCTACTTGTTCTTACTATTATCTTCTATGCCATTCTGTTGTGTATTTTATTACACTGTACGTTAAAGGGGACGTTAAGTTTGGAAGCGAATGTGCCTGAAATTGCTCCTTATAGTTAGAAGATAATTGTTGCACACGTTTTTTGGCGTAAGTATGCTTCAGTAGTTAATAATTTAATTTCAAAGAATTACATTTTCGACTCCATGGGAACAACCATATTCCTAGTTTTGAGCCCACTTTAAGAGTACATGCCCCCTGTATATGATGTCACGTTCACCCCTTACTAGTGCCCATACAGTAGGCCTAAGTGTGTATGTGTATGTGTTAATGATTAGATAGAGAGGGTGAGATTTATTAACACTGGACTATACTTGAACCCTTAAGTACAAATAATTAAGAGTCTCTCAACCTTCCTTCTTTTCTTTACCTGGTCAGTGTGTAACTGGTCAGTATGTTGCTGTTGAGTGAAGTGAGCCTTTGTTCCTGATTTTATCCTAGTACAGTATTATTGAGCTTTAGGGGTACATGGCAAGTCTGTTGGGGTGACTGTGACGTCACAACGTGGTGTAACATGGTGGCCTTCTCAAACTTTCAATCTGGCCCTTTTCAATGGCGTTTTTATGTTTATCTGACCTGAAATTAAATTTTTATTTGCAGATAGAAGCCCATTTATTTATAATCTTGCAATAGAGATCAACTTCCATTCGAACTTAACGTCCCCTTTAAAACCGTTTTGGGCACACTTTCTTCCGGGCCGTGTGTGTGTGTGTGTATGTGCATGGATCTTATTTTATTGCCCAATACCTAGCATAGCTTTTATGGTGCATGATGTGAAGACGCTTTTTCTGAAAAAGCGAGGGGAGAACATTTCGTGAAAATTACAGTTGTTTATCTTGACCAAGGCGGACAAACCATAGCAACCATGGTGTTGAAGCTTGAAACCGCAGGATGTGAGTCAGCGACTTAGAAAAATGAGGGGTGGCCAGTGGCCACAAACTGATATAACTTGCAAAATGTGACGTAAAACTATCAATTTTAGAATGATGCACTGTGTTCTAAGTGCTTTATGTCTGCTCAAACACACGAGGCGAGAGCTGGGGATCTTCCTGATGGTAGAGTAACTTCCCCTGTTTGACCGATTGAATTAGGCAAGATCACTCCCACACCATAAAGGTTGTAGGATCAGAGTAAGCAGCCGAGCCTAGACAAAACTCTTTCCCCAAACTCATTTGCTATTGTTAAATGGAATTCCGTTGATTCTGTTTTATATGCTTTGAATCATCCCTTTAATAAATTGAAATGTTCATGAATTTGTTGATAATGCAAGTCATTCCTTTTCTTTTTTTAATCAACAAATTCTGTAGTCCATACTGTGGCGGTACCATAGCCGATGAGGTTTAACCGAGGCGTGGTTACTGCTACATTTATCTGTATTGTTAAAAATTCAGGACTTTACTGGTGTTGCACTGCCTCCGGGCATTGCCTCCAGTATCGTTCCCACCATCTTTGTATCTACAAATGTCCCATGTGTCTGTTCCAGACCGAGAGGACATAAAACACAATTTTTCGAATTCTGTAGTGTGTGTACGTGCTAGCTGTTTTGAATGAATAAAAAGCAGCTCCTTACTGTTAAAAGTCCTAACCTTTTCTTTTCAGGTCTTTGTGGTTGAACACTTGCTAGAACATGGTCCATGGGTGCTCCTGGGAAATTTAAAAAATCCTGCAAGGCAGGGGTCCAGGGGCCGCCCAGTTAACCTTTACCTGATCATGCTTTTGACTACACAGACACAATGGCGGGGGTCTTCCACGACCCCCTACTCAGCAGAGCGAATTCCTAGGTGTTTATCCCTGTCCGGATAGCGGGGGTCTCCCACGACCCCTACTTGTCAATGAGTCACCATGTGTTTATCCCTGTCCGGATGACGGGGGTCTCCAATGACCCCTACTCAATGCACTGCAGTGCTCTTTAAAGTAGGGGTCGTGGGAGACCCCCGTCATCCGGACAGGTATATCAAAATTACGCGTCATATTACGTCATTTATATTTTATACACATTGACATTTAACACACTTAAAGCCATTTACGTTTTTGACAAAGTCATGAAATTTCATGAAGATTGCTTAAATAGTTTGAGATATAACATGTTTTGTGTGTCAAGGGGTCGTGGGCGACCCCAGAAGTCCGGTAAAGGTTAAGCAATCTTCATGAAATTTCATGACTTTGTCAAAAACGTAAATGGCTTTAAGTGTGTTAAATTTTATTAATGTGTATAAAATATAAATGACGTAATATGACGCATAATTTTGATATACCTGTCCGGATGACTCCCACGACCCCTACTTTAAAGAGCACTGCAGTGCATCGAGTAGGGGTCGTGGGAGACCCCCGCCATCCGGACAGGGATAAACACATGGTGCCTCTTTGACAAGTAGGGGTCGTGGGAGACCCCCGCCATCCGGACAGGGATAAACACCTCGGAATTTGCTCTTTGCTGAGTAGGGGGTCGTGGAAGACCCCCCGCCATCGTGTCCGTGTAGTCAAAAGCATGATCCGGTAAAGGTTAATGGCTTTACGTGTCTTAAATTTCATTAATATGTATAATACAAATGACGTAATATGATGCGTCATTTTAATATGCTTGTCCTGATGGCGCGGGTCTCCTACGACCCATACTTTAAAGAGCAGAAATATGCCACTGCAGTGCATTGAGTATGGGTCGTGGGAGACCCGCACCATCTGGATAAGGATAAACACATGGCGACTCTTTGACGAGTATGGGTCCTGGAGGACCCGCATCATCTGGACAGGGATAAACACTGTTAAAATGCATGTCCCTTTTTCTTTCTTTTTTTATTACCGAGTATGGGTCGTGGAAGACCCGCGCGATCGTGTCTGTGTAGTCAAAAGCATGATCCGGTAAAGGTTAATCTTATGTTGCGGAGCTGGGTATGATCATCAGGGAAATATCTTGTTTATTACCCTCAATCTGTCTGCTTCTTTCAGTTTTATGAAAATTATCCTGGGCTGATCCTAACCCTATCCCAAAAATGGCAGAATGTTGATTCCCCCCAAAAATGTTAGTGCAATGAAAATTTGAGGGGAGGGGGTGAGTAAAATACAAGATGGTCAATCTTTCTGGAGATCTTTTTTAAAAAATGTACTGCAATTTTCATGCTGGATCGATGGAAGAGTTTTTGCAGTTATTTTTAAAACTTGTGCTTCTTCCAAAATGCTTTTGGTATTGCAATAAATTTTGAAAAGGGCAGGATTAAATTATCTTTTAAGTTTTACTTTTTCGTACTCAATTTAAACCACCAATTCAAGTTCATTATTAATCATTATCCATGTTTGCTTTTAATTCCCATTTTTTAAATTATTTCATGTGCCAATTTTTGTTCCATTTTGTAATTTGTTTTACTTGTTTTATAGCAAATGTTCTTGCTTGATGCATGGTATGAATGTGTGAGTGTGAGGGCAAGGTGCAAAGAAGCTATTGTAGTTTATCCTTTTTACCCTCAATAAAACTCATATTTCGCTAACAAAAAAGTTCTCAGAATGTGTGTTCATGCAAGTGCATATAATAATTATAGATTAAGACAGCCAGAAACACACACAAGATAATTCATCCATCAGGTTCAATATCATGAATACACGTGCAGTCAACTGAAATGAAAATAATTTTGAGGCACTTTTATTTCTTCCAAAACAAATCTTTGAACACTTCTACTAATGACAAACAAGGAGTGTTTTTACAAAGCTGGCCAATACATGCCATTAATATTGTTGCAAGCGTGTTATATTCCCACCTTGACTTCCCCCAATGTAGTGTCCCCACAAATTCCTGTATCTTTCCGTCTCAACTTCATGTGAATCTCTATTTGACGCTTACATTCCCACCATATGCAATTTCATCTCCCTTTTTTCTTTCGGTAACAACATACCTGCCACCAAATTAATTCAAACATCTGATCTCCCTATTTTTGTTAAATGCATCACTAACCCTTAAGTTTTAAATCACATCTTAACTCCCCACTCCCTTTCTTACTGTAAACTTCAACTGCAGTGACCTTACCTACATCGAGGCCAATTTAGTCCTCACCTTCCCGGCAATGTTACGTAAAAAATCTCCATGCCATCCTAGTAACTATGCATATAATTTCGGTCCTTTATCAGCTATTCTTCAACTTTCCCATGTTCACTCTATGCAAATCCCCATAAAGTCTCAATACAGCTGAAATTCCTCCAGTCATCTTCACTGACCCTTGTTCAGAAAGTATGAATAGACATTCTGATTCTAACAACCCTCCTTTACCAGTAAATTATTATCCTTGTAATGTTCTGATTAATCAGCGATTCAACTTTCCCATGTTCAGTTCACTATTATGCTACGCTAATCAGATCCCCATAACATCTCAACACAGCTGATAATTCCATCTTCATTTAATCAGTCCTTGTTCGGAAAGTGTGAAGACATTCTAACAACTCTTCTTCACCAGTAAATTACTCCTAAAACTTGGGACCTCTTTACCACTGTACTAAAAATAATAAAGACAGGGTTCCCACAGATCTCTCCAAGAAAAATTCAAGGACTTTTCCAGGACCATGCTGGTAAATTTCAAGGACTAAAAATTCTGCTTGTAAATATGGATAATAAGCATTACGGTAAGAGGTGTGCTAATGTCGAATTAATCTGATTATTTGAAACTAAAAAGCCTGCACACACCAAAAGTCCACATGCAGTAGCATGGTCGTCTGCTGTCACAATATCAGTCAAAAGTCTGAATACTGTATAAAAAAAACACAAGTATTAACTTTTAGTTTTTATTATATATATTTTCAAAGAGATTGAGTGTTGGTTTTGCTTGCTTGAAACTTGAGAATCTGGTAAGGAAAATTAAGAAAATTCCAGGACTTTTCCAGGAGCTTTAGACCCTGTGCTGTTTTTCCAGCACCTTTCAAGCCCTGGAAAAGGCCTTGCTAGATTTCTAGGACTTTTCAAGTTTTCAAGGACTTGTGGGAGCCCTGTAAAGAGAAACACAAAAGGAAAAAACCCTAATACACAACAATCCTCAATGTTAAGATTAAAGAACATTGAAGCAGCAATGTTCCCTGCATATGAATAACTAGTGGCCAGCAGGGGTAGATTTAAAAATTAAATGAACACTTAAAATCCACAAAATGTTTTAAAAGATCATAAAGCTTTTTGGACATACATGTGAATGATAGCAGATTTGTGAGGATTCTAGGGGTAAAGTTTAAAAGCTTAAAAGAAGCTTAGAAGAGAAGTTAAAATATTTGTTAAATGCTCCAGTAGTAGTTATCAGTTATGAACATTAGAGTAGGTCACATTCAAACCTTGCTTTGGAGCTCAAATAGTCTGGTGACTCATCACTGAGAAAGGGACAGATACAATTGTAACAAGGGTGTCACCGAGCGGCAGACATGTCCGTCACCAGCAATGCCACGCACTTGCGACACCCCGTAGAATGTCACATCCTGACACAAAATTGGAAGGGATTCTGTCTTCTAGTTCACGAGATACAGCTTGAAGAAGAAACATATAGCGCAAAGAAGGAAATTTCGGTTTTCAAGGTCAAGGTCAGCATGGTGATAATTTATGCTCGGATGTTTTCTTCTCTAGGGTATACAGTACCACACACAATCTGAAGCGCTTCTGTCAAGTACCAATGTGGAAAATATGGCTTAAAACCCAATGTGTAGACCCCTACCACTTTCAAGGCCTACGGATCGCCCAGACCGTGACCTTGATCGGTATGCCACCATCAGAACGGGCATAAGCCAAAGTACCTTCATGCCAAATTTGAAGACTCTAACACTAACGGTGTGGGAGTTATGGCCCCTGAAAGATTTTCGGTTTTCAAGGTCGTACACCAAGGTCAAGGTCACGATGGCAATATGGTTTGCGCGGATGCCTTCCTCTCATGGTGACACACCAGCACACACAATTTGACGTGATTCTGTCAACCCGTTCGAAAGATATCCTTGGGACAGACAGAAGGAGAAAAAAATGACCCTCCGATTTTCAGGCTCCAGCGATCTTTTTGACCTTGACCTTGACCGGTATGCCATCATCAGAACGGGCATAAGCCAAACCACCTTCATACCAAGTTTCAACATCCTATGTTGATCGGTGCCCGAGATATGGCTAAAAATAGATTTTCGGTTTTCAAGGTCGTACGTCAAGGTCAAGGTGGCAAAATGGTTTGCGCCGATCTCTTCCTATTAAGGAGGCACACCTTCACACAAAATTTGACGCGATTCGGTCAAGCGGTTCGGGAGATATCCTTGGGACAGACAGAAGGGAAAAAAAAAAAAAAAAAAAATACAAACCAGCCCATCGCAATAGTCCGTCTTGGTGACGGACTAAAAAGATGTGCATGGTAAACCTTTTCTTTTGAATATGGGAAACAGATCAGTTATATATCATGACATATGAATATGACCCCAGAACACCAAAAACTTTAGAATATTGACACAGCCAGAACATGACATGTACAAGTATGCAAACCCTCCAGCTCTGCTCTCCCAAAACCAATGACAAGAACATGATGACATGACACAGCTATTGTATTACACAAACAAAAAAAGTATTTTAAAACAAGGCACATGAACATCATTTCAGCACAGAATTTTGTTGTTACTTAAAATATGAGCAATGGACTTACTGGTGGGATGGCTGGACAATGACAGGCAAAGGATTAGGTACAAGTATGGTTGAAATCCAGTCTGCGTTTACATTTCAGCTTCTAACAGAATAGTTGTGATGGACAAAAGATGAGTTTTGGAAATAATCAATTCAAACAAGTGGACAAGATGTTGGTTGTGTGGAAAGCACTATTTTACTTTCACTTTTGATGAATATCCCTTTTCCTATAAGTTTGAATACAGCATTTCTAATGAGCGACTTAGCAGGCTCTTTTGCCCACCAGGTGTCATATCCCTCGAGTGGGGCTAATCCTCTCTATATTTTTAGTTGGGGATAAAGAAAGAGAGAGGGAGGAGTCCCACCCTCTTTCACTACGCCCAACTAAGAAAATCGCGTGATAAGCCCCTAGTGGATTGACTGCCCCCTGGCGGGCAAATAATCGCCATAAGTTGACCATTAACTTGCAAACATCTATTACATTCGTTAATCACCACAGCCACTCTGGTAGACTTTTTGGGGGATCTTTGAAAGAACATCTCTAACATGTGACCTTGTATCTACTAAATTAGTTTGCTTAAAAAATTAATGGAATTTTTTTTCTGCCATATAACGAAGCCACTTCATTGTGATAAAAAGCAAGGTAATGTTTCTAAACTGACAGATCTAAAACTAGTGCAAACATCTGGCATGGAAGACAATTCAAGCAAATACTAACCCACTTGGTGTTACTACACTTTCCCTTTATTATCAAATATGGCTTGGATTCAATGTAGAGGGCAAGAATCTCCCCAAATTGAATTAAAAAAAATTGTCTGTAAGAGTGATGATCCCAATTCCACAGACCATTGCATCAATTCTGTCCATAAAACTATCAATATTAGAAGCAAACCTGCCAAATGCAACAACAGGAACAGTTAAAAAAATAAAAGCTGTCAACAAATCCAGGCCCTGAATGACAACCAAGAGCAACTCCCAACTTGATGTGGGTAACCTAACCCCACAACATTTCGTAAAAATATGTCTACATCTTTTTTTCGAGTAGGGTTAAATAACAAAAAAGAATAGCTAAATCACTTGCACTACTTTGATGACAATGAAATGAGTAAAAATTGATATGGATGTCTAAATCTAATGTCACCGATTTTACTCCGTAACCCTTCCAGTATTCTAAAAATGGAGACCAATGCGATTAAATGACGAGGAAAATGCAAAAAGTTTTGATAAGCAAAACAAAAATATAAACATGTAATATTTATCATATCCATCAAAACACATCATATCGTCCAGAAGGAAACCGTCTCTAAATCGCTTAGAAAACGAAATGTTCTATTTCTTGAATTATTTTAGACGGGAACAAAAAAAATCTAACTGGTATTGGTAGTATGTTTAAGAAGCATTATGGTAAAACCAAAAAAACGCCACTTATATCCTGATCAACATGAAGATATAATCGTTTAAAGATAGAATTTCCACTTATATCCTGATCAACATGAAGATATATCCGTTTAAAGACAGGATTTTATATAAATTCTATCTTTAAGCAATCATATCTTCACTAGTAAGCCCGGCTTCGCCCGGGCTGTGCTTGGTTCATTTTCTTTCGAGTGGGTGTAACCGTGTGAGGTGACCCGAAACCATCCCCACACGGTCAGAAAGTCACACAGTAATCCCCCCACCACACACAAAAGAATATGCAAGACCCCCCCTCCCACCCAACAAAAAAGAAAAAGAAAAAAAGGGTATCCAGAGATTCAAACCCACAACCTCTTACATGCGAGTGCAATGTGCTATCCACTGAACTACGACAGTGCCGTGATATTTAGAGTAAAAATGTGCTTATAAAAATATATATAAAAAAAGGAGTAATGAAGAAATGGAAGCAACGTGAAATGAGTTTTGCCAACTTAGTGTAGAAATTAGTTAATTACGCTGATTAGCGAACGTGTTGTAAAAGGTTATGCCTCCTATTTTACCGGCAGTGTATTCATTTCAGTATTGTAAAAGTTTGTTGGCAATCTGAGAAAGCTAAATATGGTTTTAGCGTGCACACAGACACACGGTCTTCAATTATTTATAGATGTTGATCAGGATATAGTGGTGTTTTTTTTTACCATAATACTTCTTAAACATCATACTACCAATATCAGTTGGAATATTTTAGCCGTCTCAAATAATTACAAAAATTGTTTTCTAGGCGATTTAGAGACGGTTTCCTTCTGGAGTATAATAAATTGTGTCTCTATCCAGTTTAAATGTAGGTCTAAAAAAATAATAATTAAAAACCAGGTGGAAAAGTCACACACAACAAATAAAAAAACAAACAGTAACAGTTTATACACTTTATGAACATATGCTGCACAAAAAGAGCTGCCATCGAATGTGCATCGCATCAGCTTGCAACACAGACAATGGGTTAACATAAAATAATACAGGGAGTTTTCTTTACGGCTTAAATAACACCATACAAAACAAAACTGTACACTTGAATTTATAGCTTGCATCCAAGCAAAAAAGTAGTCTCTAGACATTGTACAAGTCTTATTTATTGCTAAAAGAAATTAGTTTCTAACATGCATGATTCTTATTACAAAACTGCTGCAACTGCATAGCTGTTTGAAGATTAGCTAGTTTTTGTTTTTTTTACCAACTACCAAGGTCAAGATGTTTTTGGTCATTATTATGTTATTTTTTTCATCAGTGCCTTGAGCTTATTGTGTCACCGACTTTTAATTTATACTGTGAAAAATGGAGCATCATGCATAACGTCTTGTTAAAATTTACTATTTATTCAATAGTTACATAGTCTGAAGTGTCAGTGCATGTTCTGAAAGTAACCATTCAAATCAAATGATTAACTTTCTGGACTCCGACTGACTGCATCAATTGTTTTGTTTTTTAATTTAACTCAGTTCAAGTTGCCTGTTCCCTAAACATTTTTAAAAAGATAAGAACTATGCACCATAATAAAATAAAAATGAGAAGAAATTTCTTTCCTCCCAAGATCAATCATACCAACATTAACTCACACTGACAATAGTAACTAGATAAAGGTCTGTGCTTATGAACATTTTCCACTCTTTTCCCATGGCTACAGTCATAATATGACTTGCATATCGCTGTGTCGCCATGGTGAAAGAGTAAAAAATGTTCACATGTAGATCTTAAATTAAAATTTTATTAAGAATTTTTATTGTAAGACATTTTTTTCTGAGTTGAAAACTGGATAAAGGCACACATCACAAAGAGACAACTTTGTACAGAGATATTTTACGATAATCTGAATAAATACTTTTTTTGCGGGGTTTTCCTTTTTTAAAACTCATGCAGTGCATAAAAATATACCTTAAATGATCCAATGGTTCAAAGCTATTAATATGTGGATCAAGTGAAAAATGAGAAGAGTACAGACAGAACAATGAACAACAAGGCACTATGAAATGTTACCAATAACAAGACTGATGATAATTACGATGGGAAAAAAGAAAAGAATGTACATTATCATGAAGTATCTGTCCACAACATCAACGAGTTAAAAAGTGAACACAAGAGGTATGTGATTAACGAGTCATTCATCCATTATGAGATAATTCATTGTGTGGATTCATCGCTTGCGGCGGGTGGTTCTGGCGGCCACAGGAGAAGGGACAGCTGCCTTGGAACCCTTCTTGCCCACTGGACTGGCAGGCTTTCCCCGAGTGCTGCGCGATGCCTTGGGAGCAACAGGGCTGGGTTTGGGCTCGGCTTTCTTCCCTTTCTTGGGCGGTGATGGAGCTGCTTTTTTGCCACGGGTCGCCTTCTTTCCAACAGGGGTTGCTGGCACTGTGGCAGCTGGGCTGGCGGTGACAGCGGCAGCTTTCCCACGTGTTGGCTTTTTGCCTGCAGCCTTCACTGGGCTGCCAACGGCTGCAGCCCCTTTTCCTCGTGTTGGCTTCTTCCCCACAGAAGCAGCCGGGCTGGCAACAGGTGCAGCAGCTTTCCCTCGCGCTGGCTTTTTGCCTGCAGCTGGGGCAGCTTTCACTGGGCTAGCGCTGACTCCAGCTCCTTTGCCTCGAGTAGGCTTTTTCCCCACAGGAGAAGCAGCGGGGCTAACAGCAACTGATGCTCCCCTTCCTCTTGTTGACTTTTTCCCTGTAAGTTTTACAGGGCTTGCAACTGCTGCTGGGGCTTTTCCTCGTGTTGGCTTTTTCCCTGCTGCTGGAGTGGTCTTCACTGGAGTGGCAGTAGCTGCAGCTCCTCTATTTCCACGAGTCGATTTTTTTGCAACCAGCATGGCTTTTACAGGACTTGCAGTGGCAGCCTTTTTCCCTCGTGCAGCCTTCTGAGCAGGTGGAGCAACAGGTTCAACATCAGTGCTGGGCGCAGCCTTCTCCCCGCGGGCCTTCTTTGTGACTGTCACAGGAGTGGCCTTGGCAGGACTGACAGCTGCTCTTTTTCCTCGGGCAGGTTTCTTTTGCTGAGGGGACACTGGAGCAGCTGCCACAGGACTTGACACTGCTGCTGCTTTGCCCTGGGATTTCTTACCAGCAGGAGCCTTGGCAACTTCTTTGACCGGACTGGCTGGTTTGCCTCTGGTACCACGTGCAGGCTTTGGAGTGGCAGGACTTGGAGGAACGGGTGTCTTCACTTGTTTAGAAGGGGCCTGTTTCTTGGCAGGACTGGCAGCTTTCTTTCCACCACGTGTAGCCCGTTTCCCAACAGGAGTCGCTGGTGCAGCCTTGACTGGGCTGGCTGCTTTGGATTTTGCTCCTCGCTTGTGTTTGGGCGAGCTGACAGCTACTGGGCTCGCAACAGCGACTGGCGCTGGTTTGTTGCCTCGAGCTTTCTTGGCAGGTGGCTCTTCAGGGGGGAGCACAGCGGCACCTCTCTTGGTACCTCTTCCTGGTTTGGGGCTCACAGGTTTAGCTGGCCGCTTCTGTCCCTTGCCTCTGCCAGCTGGCTTGGCAGGGCTGACGCCTTTTACAGGACTAGCTGGCTTGGCCGAGCGGGCACCACCCCTGGCCACAGCAGGAGCAGGTGAGGCCGCACTGGTTTTTGCTTTGCTTACTGCAGCTTTCTTGGCCGGGGCCTGGGGAAGTGAGGATGGACTGGCAGCTCGCTTTACGCCTCGTTTTGGAGCTGGACTGGCTGGCTTGGCTGGGCTGGCCACCTTTCTATTGCGAGAGGCTCGGCCACTTGGCTTTGATGGGGAAACATTCACCTTCTGACCTCCTCTCTTTTTCACTTGGGCTGGAGAAACGACAGTCTCCGATTTCTTGGATGAGGCATCAGGAACTGGTTCCACCTGCGCAGCTGCAGGCTGTTTTCCAGCCTTACTGCGCCCCCGCTGTGTGGCTGCAGGCTTGGGTGGGGAAGCTGCAGCTGCCTTGGCTCTTGTGGCCTTTTTGCTGACAACAGGACTTGTGGCAACAGGCTGAGGACTAACCACCCCCTCCACAACCGCCTTGGAGCGCTTGCCTCGTTTGGAAGCTGGGCTGGGCTTTGGTGTCTTGACAGGGCTGACAATCGTCACATGGCGGGCCTCACGTCTGGTGGAGGCTTTAGCAGGGCTGTCAACAGGTTTAGGTGGAGATCCACCAGCTCTTTTCACAGGAGACTGGGCTGCTTTCCCACGTCCCCTTCGGACCACTGGCGAGGCCAGTGGGGTGATGACCAGTGCTGCCTTCTTCAGGCTACGGCCCTTGCCGGGAGACTTGCCTTTCTGGGCAGGCGACTTTGCCTTTGCTGGGGTCCCTGTTGATGCCGGAGATGCCGCTTTGACAGGAGACGCTGGTGCAGGCGTCACGCTCTTGCCTGGAGAAGCCATCTTAGCAGGTGTTTGGGTAGTTTTCTGTGGTGTTTTCGTCTTTGCCGGAGTACTCGGTTTGCCGGATGACTTGCGTTTAGCTGGCTCAGGAGTAGCGAACAAGAGCTGCACTCCAGAAGGGCTGCTGACGGGAGTTGTGGCCTTGGGGGTCTGCATGATGCGAGCCACTCCAGACAACCTGGGAGAGTGGGTGCTCTTGGTGCGCGGCGAAGACACCAGGCGTTTGATGCCCGACAGGCGGGCCTCCTTGGGGCTCTTCTTCTGATGGAACATGTCGCGCACGCCCACCAGGTTACTGCTCTTGCGGCTGGATTTCTTGCCACCTAAACACATAAAGATGTTTCCATGCCTTAAAATACAGCCCCAAACACTGCACATGGAAGAGGAAAATCATTTTGGAAAAAAACTTTTTTTAAAAGATTAAAAAAGAAGCAAAGAAAGAGGCTATTAATAAAATTAAACATGTATGGCACAGTGACAGAATCTGGGTCATGAGGAGGGAAAGAGAGGGCAAATAAAGTTGATTGAGATACTCTGAGAGAGAGAGAGAGAGAGAGAGAGAGAGAGAGAGAGAGAGAGAGAGAGAGAGAGACTAAACAAATTTTTATTTACACAGGGTGAGATAAGCATTGGTTTTTTACACTCAGCCCTGTGGCCAAACAATAAAACAAAGACCAACAAATAAGTAATGCAAAAACATAAGTAACATAAGCATCAAAGCAATCCTTCAAACAACCATCATCAAAATAAACCAGTTGCCGTGGCGTAGTGGTTAGCGTCGTGGACTACTGGCTGGGAGGTCACGGGTTTGAATCCCATCAGAGGCGAGGTTTTTTTCGGTCCTGGACGGACTCCTACCCAGACATGGTTCGTGGGGACTTGGAAGAGTGCCAAAAAAGGACCTTAAAAGGACCTTTAAAGGACCAGCAAATTTTTTTAAAGGACCTATTTAAACCTTGTTTGTAGTTGTACTTGCAGACGTGGTGGGCGCAGAGCCAGACGCCGACGATTGTGGCTGAGCAGATTCTTTTTTCTTTTTTTTTGGCTGAGCAGATTCATTTGTTGTTACAGTAGTATTTCTGCTACTTGCAAAAAAAGTCTGTCACATTGCACCTCGATTCCGCCTTGTGCCTTCTTTCAGCTTTCTTGTGATTTTCAGTCTTTGCGTGTTGTTTCAGCACCGACTCTCCCATTGACAAGATGATGTTTTTTTCACAATATGCACAACGAACTGCATGTTTGTTGTCCATCACTTTTCGGACCCAGTCCTTATAAATGTCCTCTCAGCCAACAATCCTGAAAACGAACACTTTCCAGGCATTTTTACACTTTTTACTTGAAAACAAGCACTGAAGCAGCCGCATGTGGGAAGAATTTCAACATGGCGCATAAGATATCTCGCTGAATCTCGCGCACGTGACCGGATTTACAGTGACTATTAAAATTAGATCGTCTGCTCGAAAGATACGAAGGCGATCGATTTTTGGCAAATTTTATTTCATTTAATATATTTTTTGGAGTTCATTTCTTATGACAAGGTACTTAGTTTTGTTTTTTGGCCCGATTAAAGGATTTAAACTGACCGCACCAATTTTAAAAGGACCTTTGACTGATTTGAAAGGACCTCCTTGCTGATATAAAGGACTTAACAGGCCTTTTGATGACCGATCAATTTCACAGCACTTTAAAGCACCTGAAAGGACCCCACGAACCATGCCAGAGTGAGTGGCTATGGGCTCAATGGGAAGACTGAAACCACAGTCGAGCTTCATCTGCTTAATGTATGCGATTATGAGAGTGTTGCTCTAATTTCAAGACCAACATTGCAGGTGTCTGTAGTTCTCGGGCCTGGTTAACGCCAGGATATCATTATGAAAGGAAGCGCAGAATACAGCCCTATCATGTAGTCTCAGACCGATACGGAACTCCATAGCATCATCATCATAGTCATCCGCCTCATTTCCATCAAGCATTAAAAAGAAAAATGTCTCAAATTCTGTGGCTTTACATGCCCTGCTCTCATGGTGACCTCAGTTTCGGTTTCCGATCCAGTCTATGCCTTGGTGCGTTCGGGTCAAAGTCATGGGGATCAGTGTGTTCTAGGGAGCTGTCGGTGGACGTTCGTGGTGGCACCCTTGGAGGACCTCACTCACGCTGGCTCCGTGACTAAGAGAAAAGTGTCGTCAGTAGGGGGCTTAGTAGGTGGTGTCCTGAATAGGCTCCACTGAACTCCACCGAAGTGACTCAGCAGCAGTGCAGTCTCTCCTCGGTTGGTTGCCTCCTGACGGCTTAACATAGATTTGCTCCCCTTGAACTGCTGGTCTCGGATTCTGCGACCTGAACAAGCTGCGGTGTGGCTGCGAACTGGGATTTGAGATGAGCGGTGTGGGAGCAACGCCACTGTACGGCCCAGAAGATGGGACAGCAACAATAAACCCTCAGAAAGAGGGGGGGGGGGGGGGTTCAACAATATTCTGAGGCCCATATCATAGGACATACTGCTCTTAAAACTAAAAATGTAGCATTGTGTCCGTGCCCCCCCCCCCCCCCCCCCCCCCCCCCCCCCCCCCCCCCCCCCCCCCCCCCCCCCCCTCTTTTTAACTTTAAAATAACCTAAACCAGTTCTTTCAAACAAGTTTTATCTTTCTTCATTACAATGACCTGACCATCTTTCAATATTTCATAGAATCAGAATGGAAAACATTTTTCAGTACCTATTCACAGATTTCAGCCTACCTGATCTGGTGGCAGAGAGAGGGGACACATACATCTCCCCAGGTCCGTTAGGGGTGTCAGGTAGCTCTGCATACAGTGCTTGCTGGGTAGGGGTGTCCAATGGCTCCACAGACTTGCGCATGGATTTCTGAAAACAAAACAGAATTATTTATCATATTCAGCCTAACTTCAGATGAGTACAATCTCCAAGCCTTGCCTGCAGTGTCTGAAGCATTACCTTTGACAAAGTTTACAACCTTTCAACAATGATAAAATGCAAAATTTTAAAACGTGAACCAAATCCAAAACAGCTAAAATATCATCAAACCAAAGGTAAATTAGACAATGCTATGGAACTAGTTAGCGAGGAACAGGCTGTTATCTAAAATTAACACGTTTTTAATGCAAGTCATTTGGTTGATAACGCTTTATAAAATACATCTATAAACAATGCAGTTCATTCCATTACAGAGGTGTACCGACAGGTGAAGCCATTTTGCCAAAATCTCCGTCAACTGAGAGAATGCGATACAATCAAGCAGACTGTAAAATCAACTGTACAGTGTGCAACAGGTGCACAACACTTACTGCCAGACTCTTCCTCTTGGGCGTCTTTGCCCGGGCGCCAAAAGCTTTCTTGCCAATGACGATGGTAGCTGGTGAATCCACATGGCCTGTGGTGGGGGCCATCAACCTGGCCAGGGTCCTGGGTGTCTTGGGAGTTTTACCCACTCTCTTCTGCCAACACATATAAAAAAAAAAGCATCTGTTCAAAAATAAGGCCTTACATTTTAAGTTAATTTAAATTTTAATGCTTGGAAACAAAACGGTAACCGATATAGGGTTTAAGACTTTTATGCAAACAGCTTTAGAAGATCATGCAAAATAACATATTGGTCAAAATAAAGATGAAAAGAAACGCGAATGCTTTCAGCTTTCTTTCTTTTTTTAGCTCAGACTTTACACAAAGCTTTTAATTTAAGAAACATCTAGAGCAACATTTTCAGCGTGAGCATACAAATCAAAATATTTTTCGCTTAACCCTTCATTTTCAAGGGTGAAACCTGGATAAAATGAAAAGCAGGAAGGCCTAGGTTCCGACGGGTCGTCTGGTGGAGTCATAGGGCAGAATCATCATTTGTAGGGGTGTGGGGGGGGGGGGGGGGGGCGAAACCCCCGCAGCTATTCGTTTTTGTTTTACATTTTGACTAATAAAATGAGAGCATTAAGAGCTAGCTTTTATTTTTTTAAACAATAAAACAATTTTTTTTCTCTCTCATTCCGATGTAATTATTTTTCATATCAAAGTATTGTAAATTCCTGATTTCAGGAAAAATAAAGCCAAAATCAGGATTCATGTCATATGGTTTCACCCATGCATTTTATACTAAGTTTTTAAAATATCGACATGTAATGATGTATAGTTTCAAACGCATAAGGAGAGGACAGGAGAATTTACAACTTGTGATGCCAGAAGTTGAAAATATGAAGTTTGATTGAAGAGAGGGTCAACTTTACCTTGGCAGATTTGGGTGCTGCAGCCTTCTTGGCCACCTGTCTTGGTGGGCCGACTTTCTGCGGTTGTGGAGCTGGTCTAGAAACTGCAACTCCTCCTTTCACTATGTCAGACCACAGTTTCTTGCCTGGAGTTTTCTTCTTTAAGCTTTTGGGTGTTGGAGGCATTTTCTTCACCACTTTTTGAGGAGTTGCAATTTTTGGTGTGGACGACTTTTTTCCAGATGCCTTGGGCGTTGGTGCTTTTGATGCTTTGGGAGACGGAGCTTTGGGGGGAACTGGTTTGCTTGAAACCTGGACTTCAGACAGTCTGGGGGTGATGATCTTTCCATGAATGGCCCTCAGGGCGACCAGTTTCTTCAAGTCAGTACGTGGGGCTGCCACTGCTTTGCCTGCAGGGCTCAGCATCTGGGCGATTTCTGTCAAAGCTTTCTTGCCAGACTTGGTCAGCATTTTAGCTGCAGGAGCCTGTGTTTTGGGAGTCTGAAGCAAATCAGATAACCCAGCCAAGTCAGCTTTTCGCTTAGCTCCTTTTTTTCCTGACTTGGGTGTTTTCATCAATCTCTTCACTCCACCAGGACTTGCGCTCTTGCGTATTTTCATAGCCTTGCTTGAAGATGGCGGTGAGGTTGGCTTCTTATGAGAGCTCTTCGGAGTTTTCTTTGCTTTGTTTGATACTGGAGACTTCTGAGCGGTCTTGGTGTTGATCTCAGGAGTCTGCAGCCTTGTGTGTTTTTCTGGACTGCTTTGAGGTGTCTTTCTTGTACCAGTTTTGGGAGTCTGCACTTCAGCAGCTTTTGGGCTGGGAGTAGACTTAGTCTGTTTTACTGGACCACTTGGTGAAGCAGATTTGGATGGGGTAGGCGTCTTCATCAATCGTTTAAGTCCAGTGGGACTTGGTGTGGCTGAGCCTGCAGACCTTGACACCCTGGGCGTCTTCATCAAACGGCTCAGGCCTGACGGACTTGATGCTGCTGCAGATTTGGCAGGCTTGGGAGTTTTCATCAACCTTTTAATACCTCTAGGACTTGGAGTGCCTGCTTTAGCTTTAGCAGGCTTGGGTGTTTTAACAAGTTGGGCCACCCCTGAAGGGCTTGGCGTTGCAACTTGCTTTGCAGGCTTGGGAGATTTGGCAAGACTGGGGACCCCTGCAGGGCTAGGAGCTGAAACAGTCACTGCTTTGGGAGTTTTCATTAGTATAGCAACACCAGAGGGACTTGCCATTGAAGCCTTTGACTTTGGAGTCTTGACAAGCCGCTTCAAGCCAATAGGACTGGGAGTGGCAGGTTCCATCTTGCGTCGTTTCGCAGCTGGAGCATCCCCAGCAGGAGAAGCTGGTGCTACTGGTTTCTTGGGAGATTCAGTCACTGGACTTTTAGTCGGAGACGGTGAGCGGAGCCTCTTCGTAGGTGAACTCTTTCCTGCGGGTTGCAACTCAACTGCTTTTGGACTTGATACGGGTGACTTTGAAGGGGTCTTCTTCCCTGGTGTTTTTTTGCCAGAAACTGGGGTGCTTCTTGTACTTCCTGCCTTTTTGCCAGAACTTGTAACTGATCGTGGGCTAGAAACAGGCTTTTGTGGAGTTTTCTTTGTTGGCGAGACTGAAGTTGTAGACTTCACAGCTGTGCTGCCTGGAGTCTTTGGTGATGCAGTTCTGGAAGCAGGGCTCGAAGGTAAAGATTTTCCCTTCTTTGAAGCTGACCTGCCTCTGCCTGGGGTTGAAGTTGAGAGAGTGACAGGGGTCTCCGTCATCTTGGGTGTTCTAACTGGAGACACAGCTGCTTTAGCTGGTGGGCTGGCAGTCCTATTTCTTGGACTTGGTAAAGGAGCAGCCTTCGCAGGTGTTTTAGCACTTGGAGTGGAACTTCTGCCCCGAGGACTTGATACAGGAGATGCTGAAGCAGTTTTAGTAGGCGTTTTAGCAGTCTTGGCTGGTGTTTTAGTGCTTGGAGTGAAACTTCTGCCCCGAGGACTTGCTACAGGTGACGTAGCAGCCTTGGCTGGTGTTTTAGTGCTTGGAGTGGAACTTCTGCCCCGAGGACTTGCTACAGGTGACGAAGCAGCCTTGGCTGGTGTTTTAGCAGCAGGGCTAGCACTCCTGTTCCTTGGGCTTGATGCAGGAGATGCTGAAGCAGCTTTAGTGGGCGTTTTAGCAGTCTTGGCTGGTGTTTTAGTGGCAGGGCTAGCACTCCTGTTCCTAGGGCTTGATGCAGGAGATGCTGAAGCAGCTTTAGTGGGCGTCTTAGCAGTCTTGGCTGGTGTTTTAGTGGCAGGGCTAGCACTCCTGTTCCTAGGGCTTGATGCAGGAGATGCTGAAGCAGCTTTAGTGGGCGTTTTAGCAGTCTTGGCTGGTGTTTTAGCGGCAGGGCTAGCACTTGATACAGGAGATGCTGAAGCAGCTTTAGTGGGTGTTTTAGCAGTCTTGGCTGGTGTTTTAGCGGCAGGGCTAGCACTCCTGTTCCTAGGGCTTGATGCAGGAGATGCTGAAGCAGCTTTCGTGGGTGTTTTAGCAGTCTTGGCTGGTGTCTTAGCGGCAGGGCTAGCACTCCTGTTCCTTGGGCTTGATGCAGGAGATGCTGAAGCAGCTTTCGTGGGTGTCTTAGCAGTCTTGGCTGGTGTCTTAGCGGCAGGGCTAGCACTCCTGTTCCTTGGGCTTGATGCAGGAGATGCTGAAGCAGCTTTCGTGGGTGTCTTAGCAGTCTTGGCTGGTGTCTTAGCGGCAGGGCTAGCACTCCTGTTCCTTGGGCTTGATGCAGGAGATGCTGAAGCAGCTTTCATGGGTGTTTTAGCAGTCTTGGCTGGTGTTTTAGCGGCAGGGCTAGCACTCCTGTTCCTAGGGCTTGATGCAGGAGATGCTGAAGCAGCTTTCGTGGGTGTCTTAGCAGTCTTGGCTGGTGTCTTAGCGGCAGGGCTAGCACTCCTGTTCCTTGGGCTTGATGCAGGAGATGCTGAAGCAGCTTTAGTGGGTGTTTTAGCAGTCTTGGCTGGTGTTTTAGTGGCAGGGCTAGCACTCCTGTTCCTTGGGCTTGATGCAGGAGATGCTGAAGCAGCTTTCATGGGTGTTTTAGCAGTCTTGGCTGGTGTCTTAGCGGCAGGGCTAGCACTCCTGTTCCTTGGGCTTGAGATGGGCGATTTGCTCTGTGTAGTTTTGGCAGGAGATTTCTTTGCTGAAACAGGTAAAATTGGTTCAACTTCTGCATCTTTTCCTTTTGTCTTCAGATCGTTTGTACTCGCATTCTTTGGGCTTTTAGTAGGCGATTTGCTGGAGGTCTTTTGGGGAGGAGATTTAGCAATGGCAGGACTGGCACTTCTGCTTCTAGGACTTGCCACAGGCGACTTGCTGGGTGTTCTTTTGCCCGTTTTCTTTGCAGATGTTGGAGTAGTCGGTCCAGTTTTGGTCATGACTGGAGTATTATCACCAGCTGGAGATATGGATCTGATTGGAGTTTTCTTAACAGACTCCTGTGCTCCAGGTGAGCCTGTAGCTGCTTCTGTAGTGCGAGGAGAGCCAGACGATGCAGCAGGTGACTTTCCCTTGGGAGACTTTTTAGCTGCTGGGCTGGGTATCTTTTTGGAGGCTTTGGGTGAAGGACTGGCCTTTTTAGGTGAAGGGGTAGATTTCTGTGGAGACCTCATGGCTCTGCTTGGAGAGGAAAGTTTAGCTTTCTTAGCAGACTGGGCAGCAGGTGTGTTGCCTTTTCTTTTGGGAGAGGACTGGCTAGCAAAGATGTCAGGGCTTGCTTCCTCTTGGATTGTGACAGCAGCCTGAGATCGCCTTTTCAACGAAGGAGTGGGTAGAGATTTTCTTGGAGCCGCTCCTTTCTTTATTGGAGTCTTGGGAGGTAGATTTTTATCAAAATGTTCAGGACTCAGCTTGGGCCCAAAGGAGACTCGCTTCTTCAGGAAAGCAGCTGAAGGGGTCAAATTCTCTTCCTGAAGAGGCTGGGACTTGCGACGCAAATCAGAAATACTTTTTCGCAGTTTCTTAGATTTCGACTTAGGAACATATGGGCTGTCCGTTGGTGTCTGCAATCAACCAAATTTTAACAAATCAAACAAAAAATATAAAGACAACAAAATTTATCAGGTGTATCCACAAAACATTTTGGTAACTCCCATGTATTCATACAATTTCATACAAATCATATTTTACATTTCTTTTACTTACATTTCTTTCATAGCTTAAAGATCAGAAGGAGAAAAAAACATGCTTTGATCCTTACAATAGTATATTGGCTCAGAGGCAACATGTTTGCCTTGTAAGCAACAAACCTGGGATCGTTCCTGGCTGCATCGAAAAGTTTTCTTGCTCACTCTCCACTAGACCTAAGTCTTTCAGATGAGACAACAAAAACTGGGGTCCTGTGAGCTCATGCACTTTGCGTACATTAAACAATCCAGTGGCAACAAAGGAGTTGTCTGGTCAAAATGTGCCCCTCCTGGCTCCACTGCTTCAGTCACATGCAAAATACCTACCCCTAAGTAATACCAAAACTAATAAATTAGTTGAACCTGAATCAATTTAAACATGAATAACCATTTGTCAAATTTAAAAAAAGATGGCATTTGCGATCAGAACCCTAGGTACTAAGGTTATCTCTAAAAAAACACATTAACTTGTTAGATAACTTTTATTGTTTCTTATTACACTACTACTACTACTTATTGATAAGCAGTTTTCTACTTTTCTGCATCGAACGATAACATCTTTAATCAACAGTACTTCTTCAGCTGTCAATTCTGTTTGGCAAAACATCACTTTCATCATGATCAATAGCGCAATACACTGATCTTTATTCTCTCTGTCTCTTACATAAAACAGAGCAATAACTAACAGTAAATAAGTTTAACAAACACAGAATCCCTAGGCCTTGCAAGTGTGTACACACACACACACACACGTACTTGTATATAAATAGGTACTAAGATTGTAAAAATTGTGCACTTTTTGACATGCTATTAATAGCAAAGCCTAAATCAAAATGTATTAAAATTAAAACAAGGATCTCATCCAAATATGCTTGTTCGTACACGCACACACATTAATCTTATGTGAAAGCATGGAAAACCAGGAGACAAAGACTGACCAATTCAGTTCTCGAGACCAGCCGAAGACTGACATGCTGGGCCTATGTCTTATTTAAGAGCATAATGGCAGCATAATGGTGAAACTTTGAACGATCCACACCCAAAAAAAAGTTGAGCAATTTAAGAAAATACCCTGAAACTGAAAGCCTCTAAAAAAAAAAGGGACAGAAATCTGTCTTCAGATAGATATCTCAGGTCCTTCACTCCCTGATAAACTACATGGGCATTTGATAAAAATGCCTGATTTATAGAAATTGACATCCAAGCCTTCACACGACAAACACTTTTACCAAGGTACGTTACCTTTCCTTTCGTAGCAGGGCTACTGTTCTGGCTCTTTGGTGATGCAGACACGCGGGCAGGGGAACGGGAAGCAACAGATACTATAGGACTTGGACGAACTTTTGCTGGGGTGGTCTTCCTGTGTGTGTAAGGTAAATAACATTCTTTAAATTTAACCAATCAGGACAATGAAAATGTTTGAAAATCTTAACGTTTAATTCAAATTTACCAAAAGCAAATGTGTTATTTTTCTATAACAAACAAAAAATTATATCTCAATCATGTTGACCCTTTTACTGTCTAAAGTGAATAAACCTGCCCAAACCTCTTCAACTAAGACAAGTATAAATGGCAAGAAGTCCTGTTGCCTGATAATGTGAAATGTACACATATGTACATATGGCTAGGTTTCCTGTCCACCTCCCTCCCCCTCCCAAAAAAGGGTGGTGCTGCACTCTGGCAACAACCTCTCCAGGTGGGAGCAGCCCAAATTTCAAAGAAATAATGGGATGTCTCTGTGACTAGAAACAATACAAAATACAAACAAAAATACAATGCCTTTAACAATGTTGAGGAATATCTAACATAAGGAAGAAAGCTATCAATGAGACTGCCACAGTGCAATGAGCCAAGATCAACAATGAAACTTCAAAGCCTGTAGCACTTCAGATAGGTTACTGTTCCAACTACTTCTCAATCACGACTGCCTCTCACAAATAAAAAATCTTTTCACCACTTCAAGTTTATGGTTCATTAAAAAATGTGAGTATATCTCACAGAGTGACAGATCACTTTTCTATGAATAAAATTAGGTTGCAAATGGTCACTTTCATTTTTTTTTTTAAAACATGTCTTAAGAAGTTAAGGAGAACACTGAGAAGCATATTAAAAATATGGGTGATGTGGCAAAAAAGTCAACAGTGTTTCCCATAGGGGTGAAATGTGAGAGTCCCAGGGACTCCCTGTGCAAAATTTTAAGTCCTTTTCATATTTTTAAGAGTCCCCTAAGTATATAATAAAAAATGCTTTAACAAAAGCAAATACATGCTAAACACACATGCTACATGCACAGTGAACACACAGGCAAACACATGTGCATAACCCCTGGAAATGGAATAGGCTGACTACAGAGAGAGAGAGAGGGGGGGGGGGGAGACAAACTGAAACAGATCGAGATATGGACAGAGAGACAGGCAGACAGACACACAAGCGTACACACACACTTGCATGTGCAGTAGCTTATGTTTTTGAGATGATGCCATTCACATCTCTAAAAGAACGGCTTGATGCTGCTGCTTTTTCCTCTGTCGAACTTGCAAAAAACGTTCAGATTTGGTCAACGAAGAAATCAGACCTAAAACTTGAAGCACTTCACTCTCGCGAACAAGCATTCAGATGTAAACAAAGATCGTTTTGGAATGACCGGACATGTGTCTGATTTAGAAAGGAAAAACCCGGATAGTCAGAAACAAGACTGACAACCAGGAAAACCAAAGCAAACAGACTGACCGCTGTGGCACGAAGCGAAAATCGGGTTCGGAGTTTTGATATGGAAAAGTTGGGGTGGCTTGACCTAATTCCAACGATCCTACAAGTTGCAGACGATGTCTGAGCGAGTCCGAAACTAGCAAACATATTCTTCTGCCCCTTTCCTACTCGTGGCTTCTTTTGGGGAGGCATGGCTGGTTTTAAACACGAATTGTTGTCAAAAGGCCGAGAACGATCTTGTTTAGCACTAGAAGACTAGGTCACGCTGGAACTTTATTTGGTCTTCAAAAAGTTGGATCGGAAAAGCTTTACTGAATGTGCAGTGCCGCCATTTCTTTGTTTCGGCGTTTGTTTCGCCAGATACAACTTTTTAGTTCTGATTATGGTCCGAGGCTGCGGAAGAACTAAGTTTAGCAGACGACAGAATCTGTGAAGTTGTTGACTGCTTTGACGAAAAATCAATCGGTCAGATGACCGCCTGCCTGCTAAAACTATTGGTCAAAATCGAAGAATGAACCCTGCTGTCTCGGTCTGTTGAAAAAAGTGTGCGTCCCATGGGACGCCCAGAGCTGAAATCAAAGAGTCCCTCTGTGATTTTTGTGCTTCAGGGACGCACATATGTGCGTTATGGGAAACACTGCTGAAAAAGCCGTTTTTGTAGTTTATCAGCACTAGCTACTTTCTTGCACTTGACTGAAATCAACTGAAGCTTATACGAAAGAAAAGAAAGGAGTAAATAAGAGGGTGGGGGAGGGGGGGAGAGAGGAGGGGATAGCTTTTGGCATGGCATTGTTTGTTCTGGTAGGGTAAGTGTAACCAGAGAAAGTAAGAAAGAATACATCCCCTACCATTTCAGTTGGCCTAGCTCATGAGTACTGCTTTTTCTAGCTAGCTCTTTCGCTCACAAGTACCGCTTGCTAGACTAACAGAATTCTGTTATCGCCTGCTAGGCCAACACTGCTGTGTTGATGATAGCGAGACTCGGGTTGGTGTCATCAAAGATCAACTGAGTGAGAGATCAAACTTTATTTGTAAAAAAACATGTGTCCCTGGGATGCACGGCACTGAATTAAAGTCCCTTTGGGATTTTAGTGTTTCAGGGACGCACAAATGTGCATTATGGGAAACACTGAATACAGTAGAACCTCCTTTTTAAGACCTCGAAAAATCGTCCAAAATAAGGTCTGAAGTGGGGAGTTGTGTAAGGGAGGTAATTTTAATACTTACAAAGAAGGGCAATGTCTCAGAGAAGTAGGTCTTTTTCTTTCTTCTGTCCCATCTTCTGGGCGTTGATCCCATGCCGCTCGTTCCGAATCCCAATTCGCAGCTACACCCGGGTTTGTTCAAGTCGCAGAAACCGAGACCAGCAGTCCAAGGGGAGCGAATCTATGTTAGGCCGTCAGGAGGCAACCAACCGAGGAGACACTGCACTTCTGCTGAGTCACTTCGGTGGAGTTCAGTGGAGCCTGTTCAGGACACCACCTACTAAGCCCCCTAGAGAAGTAGGTCTTAATTGGAACGGAGTCTTATAAGGGGGTGGGGGTCTTATAAGGGAGGTTCCACTGTAGAACCAATGACAGTTCTAGGGCAAACTTACATACACACACACACAAACTCAATTTTCTAGACACTTATTCGTGAAACTATTGCTGATGGTACATACATCCTATTTCCTCTCCATCTTCAGACACTCAAACATCCCCTCCTTACTTGTAGAATGTAGCAGGAGAGAGTCCATCCAACAGCAAATCCAAAGGATCCGATGTCTTGCGTGGAGACTGCTTCAGGCTGTTGCTGGGGGGAGTCTTGTTCTGGCTGTTGCTGAGGGGAGTCTTGCTTTTGCTGGGTGGGGTCTTGTTCTGACTATTGCTGGGAGGAGTCTTGCCTTTGCTGGTGCTAGCTTCCTTCATCTTGTCCTTGGGGGACTGGCTGGGCATGGCAGGAATCACGTTGTCAGAGCGAGGGGACAAAGGCTTCTTGGGGGACCCTTTCCCTCCACTTCCTGGAGTCTGTGGCTTAGCCTGAAGAATGCAGAGAGTCGGCATAAATAAGTTAATACGTAAAGTCTCAGAATGTCAAAACCAGAAAAATGTTACGATTCCATTTCTGGCCAAATGAACAAAGAAAATGCCCAATATATTATTCATCTATCAATTTGAACATTCACCTAACATAACCTTTAAATCTTGAGATAAAAAATCAACCAAATATATGATTATATACATCTCTCAATACATATCATATAGTAAAAATCCATCCATGGTTGTTGCTCTAAGCAGACGAATAATGTACGTAAATCACTGTGATATAAGAGATTGGAGTTATTTCATGATTCCAACCACTTCAAAGCAAGGAATACCCAATAGTTTGACTTACAATGTCATGTAAAAGAAGACAGTTCTAAACATACAGAAATGTAAAGAAATATACTTTTTGGAGAAAAACAAAACCATCACATTCAGTGATTCACAGCAATAAAATAATATACACACAGAACAGCACCTGTTCTGGCCAATTTTTCAGAAGTTTTACAAACTAAGGAAGATCCCTAGAGAGTAAATATACCAGTTTACACTTTTATCAGTTCGAACAAACATCAAGATTCCATTGCATAGATTTTGCTAAGCTCAGAAAGTGCAGTTATAATTCACAACTGATTCTGACATGAATGAAGTACTGTACTGGCGTGTGAACTCACACCAACCTTTGGAGTCAAAGCCTTGGATGGTGTCTTGCCGGGTGATTTGCCTTGGGTCTTACTCTTGGGAGATTTGCTGGGGAAGTGTCTGGACCCTGGTACATATTCAAAGCGGAATGCCCTATCTGTGATGGTGATCACATCGGCATGATTCAGACGCTGCCATTCGTTTACTTTTTCCCCATTCACCTTGATAGGGTTGACCTGGCTTTCATTAGTCGCTATAACCTGCACATGAAATCCAGGGGTCACAGAGTATAAGCCGCCCACAAAAAGTCAGGGAACACTCAAAATACACATGTTTTGGTTGCTTGATCATAGATTCAAAATTATTTGTATCTAGAACTTAATACTTGGCAGGCACATACACAAGAAACATGCCCTTACAATGAAAGTAAAAATGTTTCGCGATTGTCATCGGTTCCTATAGTAACGAAAGTTTTAAAAGGCACCAAATTTTTTTTAAAGTGTAACATTTTCGGCATGTCAGCATTTACTCCACAATGTGAATTGAGTAAAATGGTACTCAGCACATGTTAGCATGAAGCTTAAAAAATAAGTATAGCTCACAAAAAGATCCTTTTTAAACAAAAGAGATGGTGCAATTAAGTTTCGGAACAAAGAGAATAATTTCACTATCTCTTGTGTTAAAGACCCACCAGATCCATGAGTGAAAATCACGAGTTTCACGGGTTTCCCTCTCTCGCTGGTAAGGGAAATCTTATTTTGACCAGGTTTGACTAAAATGCCCTCAAATTGAAAACGAGACACACACCTCTTTTGGCTGAGCTCCCCTGGCTTCCTGTCAAATTCCGCTGGCAGTTCAAGATGGCTCTTTCGCTTTTCATCACTTTGACAAAACTCTTCCTCAGTTAGTCAGTACCTCTCTTCTTCTCTCTGTACCTACCAAAGCTCTCACACTCTTCGTTTTTCTTCCCCGAAACTTCTTAAAGTTCCTAAGCGGTCCTTGAAATTTTCAGGCGAGAGGGCGCTTAGTTCCGTTGCACCAAGCGTTTGGAATTCTCTCCCTGACCATACCCGTAACCAGTCCACTCTTCCTTCATTCAAGTCCCAAATAAAACCCCACTTCTTCAGGAAAGCTTTCTCTCTGTAAAGTCTACGATCCTTTCCCCACTCTTGTCTTCCAGCTCATTGACGTTGAGTATGAGGTTAATGCGTGTGAGTGTCACTGTGTGTATGGGGTGGGGGTGGGGAGTACGGGAGCTAGGGTGGGATGGTTGGGGTGGGGTTTAAAGGAGGTGGGTGTTAGTATGTTGTGTTATGATTATATGCAATGCATTCTCTAATGTATTCATTTTCATAGAGATGTATGGTGAGGATACGTGAACCAGTCTGTTAGAAATGTTTGTATAAAATGGTGATTGAAAAGTGCATTGAGTTGCTTAGCAAGATTATGTGCTATATAAATTACAAGCATTATTAATTATTATTATTATTTAAAGAGCAGCCTCAATTTGAAGGGGGCATTTGTATATGGGTCACACCTACCCAGAACAAAACATTTGTTGCAGTTTTGGGGATATTGAGGCATTTTTAGATTCACGTTACCATAGAAACCAACGGTGATCACGAGACATTCTTGCTGTCACTGTAAGGCCATGTCTCTTGTGTATATCATTGCCAAGTTTTAAGTTCCAGACACGAAGTGTTTTGAAGCTACAAGCAAATTACCAAAACATGTGTACTTTGAAAGTGTTCCCTAACTTTTTGTGGGCAGCTTAGTTCAGCATTAGTATCTGGCTTTACAAATATCTATATAAATTTGATTGTCGGCACTACTGCCTTAATTCAGTACCATACACCATTACTCATAAAAGTCACAGAGATTAATTAATTAACTAGCCAAACTGCATAAAACTCAACCGTCAATATGTTTAATGATTTGGTCAAAACAGTGAAATGTAATTGTAAAAGAAAATATTCATATGAATCTATGATTCCTTCACTGCCAGAAAAAAAACTTGAGAAATTATCAATTTCCTTATACAAATTTAAAAGAGACCTGTTAAACTCAATCTGAGAAATGGTCTGGATATATCGCCGTGCGCAGATCATACAGGTCTAAGTCGAAAGACGTCACTTTACAGAAGCAAAAAACTGATTATTTCAGTGATTTCTGCTCAAATTGCACCAGATTTGTTCATACGGCTTCATTTTGAGCCAGTAAATAACTTTGTCACTTCAGTTTTGCAAAGAAATCAAGATTTCTATGTAATATTGAAATCACAAGAACTTGAAGAAGCTTCCTAGGAATATCTGGGTTTTAGACTCAGAAAAAAAAAGTCATGGCAGTGAAGGGGTTAAGATTTAAATAAAGCACTGACTACTTACATGACCATCCTTGTCAATGTTCAATGTACAGTGTTCTCTGGATACGCTTGGCAGTTGGATGCGAATGTCACACTCGGTCGACCTGTTTCAACAATCTGGTGCATTAAATATCATTTTAAAGCTGGCCAAAATTAAAATGTAGTCAAAGCTAGCATAAATGTAAGTGTGTGTGTGTGAGTGTGTGTGCATGCGCATGTGCATGTTTGAGAGAGACTAACTCATTAATTTAATTGTCTAAGTTAAAGTGTTTTCTTTTAGGAAGCAAACTCAACTCTTTAGCGGTATGGATCCATAATTTGAATTATCCCTGATAGTGATAGTGAACATTTGTTGATGGAAAAAAAGGTTTACCATATTTTTTGGACTATAACTTGTATAAGTATAACTTAAGGCGCAACTTATTATGAGCCCCCCCCCTCCAAATTTTACACATAATTCAGTTTTTGTTATTACACTTTCTTATTATTTTGTTCATCATGTTATAAGGCGCATGTGTCTAAGCAGTGATGTCCCGAAGCCATGGTCATAAGACATTGACCTATGAAAACTGAAAATGTTCTACTTGGTTTTCCCCTGTCATGACAAATGTCTGATTACATTTATGATTTTTTTTTTACACTAGCACGCTGTCTTATTGATTTCTGCAAAAGCCAGGACATTGTGACCTATTCACAGGCATCAGAATAGTTTGGAGTCCAATCCTCTGAAAACCGCAGAAAAAAGGCCACCAAGGCCCCAGACTGTTGAGAGAACACTGAAATCAGTTCCCAACATGACCAAAAAAGGCTCAGTACAGTGAGAAATCACTTTAAAATATTTAACAAAAAATAAAACTGAATTAAAAAAAAAGGCAAAACCTCTGACAGTAGACCTAGAAGCCAATCCTCAGTTAAGAAATTCTTAATTCTTTGAATCATCTGACAATTCTGATGCCTGTATTGATTTCTCTCGTCTCAGGACAGTTTGTCCTATCACTTTTTGATCCTCGGTACATCACTGTCTGGGAAAAAAGAATCCCCTTTAATATGGCTTTATACAGTTTGAAAAATACGGTAATTGAGCCTTTTTGTGTCCATCATATGAATAGTGGTACCTCCCTAGTTATAAGACCTTCAAAAACCATCCAAAATGAGGTCTTATATTATAATGGAGGGGTCTTATAAGGGAGGTAATTTTAATACTTACAAAGAAGAGCAATGTCTATGAGAAGTAGGTCTTATAGTTATATGGGAGGGAGTCATATTTTAAGTTATAATGGGAGGTCTTATAAGGGAGGTTGTTCCACTGTAGTTTCCTTTTTATGATAAACATGGACATTGCCAAGCACAGAATTAGTAGATCTTTAGATGATGGATACATTTTATGGCATGTAACAAATCACGTCAAATGACATTATATTTCTAATAATCTAATATCCACCAAATAAGCTACCTAATTTAGTCTTAGTATCAGTATGCCTCCACAATTTACAACCAGACTTGCTGAACACCTGGGTTGGCTAGTGACAGCTTCATCCATCTACACACACACACAAGATGCTGCATCACTATGAAGTATGAGTTACCCTGTTACAGTTAACGTCTGCATCAAATTATTAATTTTTTTAAATCAAAGTAATTACTGGAAAAGAAAAATGTACAACAGTATCAACACAAAGACATTGACAAGCATATCTCACCTTCCAAACTTGCATGTCGTGGTCACTAAAGGAAAGTGTGCACCATCCACTCCTGTTCTCTTTATCACGATGATTTCCCCATACATTTTGGTGTCTCATAAACTTACCTAGTAAACAGACAAAAATCAAGCATGTACTGAGAGTTAAAATATATAATGTATTAGGCAAACGTTCAGGCTTTATTTACCTACAGCCTATCCGGGTGTTCCAGTGATGTACTGAGGATTGAAAAGTGATGGGACAAACTGTCCTAAGACAAGAGAAATCAATAGGACAATGTCTTGGCGCTTGCAGAATCCATAAGACAAAGCATGCCAGTGTTAAAAATTTCATCAGACCTGACAGGGGAGAACACAATACAACATTTTCAATTTTAATAGGTCAATGGCCTATGACCAGAGCCTCGGGACATCACTGGTGTTCTAATCATAGTTGCTTAATGCTTTCAGGGCTGGCTGGCTGTTCCGGACTATCTAATCTATTTGTTAAACATTTCAACACTATCAGGAAAATTGTTTCAGCAATAGTTACAGTATTAGAGTTGCTAACATTTGGAATGATTTACCTAATTAACTAAATGTGCACCCCATAAAAACTGTTTCAAAAGACGTCTGGACAAATCTCCGAAATTATTTTGAGATTCTTAGATTTAGTAGAAGCTTTGACAATTTTAGGAAAATGTTATCGCATACTATGATAAACCTTGACCGTAACTGAAGCATACTGATTGTAACGGTAGCTTATTGCGTCCCTATTTGCTATTAACTACTACTACAGGGAGGGAGGGATGGGGATTGGGGGGTGGGAGGGGAGGGGCGGTTTAGATCCTGGACTTGAAGCTCTCCACCGAGGCTGATGAAACTGCCTCAGGTGGGGAGTTCCACTCAGAGATGGTCCGTGGAAAAAAGGAAAACTTTCTGTAGCTGAATTTGCAAGAGGGGAGGAGGTATGTTGCTTGGTGGGACTGGGACTTTCTCCTTTGTCTCAAAGTGGTGGGTGGGGGGATGGGCTGTTGATAATGACGTCACCGTGGTGGAACTTAATGAAAGAAGGTCGTCAGTCTGGATGTGCGCCTTCTGTTGGCGAGTGGGGTCCACTGCAGCTGAGAGTACATGTCCTCTACGCTGGATGTCTGGCGGTGCCTGTTTACCACCCAGCGGACAGCATGTCGCTGGACCTTTCCCATCCGGCCGACCTCTTTAGCGGTGTAGGGGTCCCATACAGGGGAGGCGTACTCAAGTGTGGTTCTGACCAGCATTTTATACGCCTTCTCATTGATATATCTCACTTTCAGATTTCTTTGGAGGAAGCCAAGTGTCTTGCTGGCTTTGCTGGTCGTGTTGGAGATATGAGTGTCCCATCTGAGGTCGTGGGAGATGGTTTCACCCAGGTACTTTGCCTCCTGTACTTGACTCATGTATTGACTGTGGAGGTAGTACTCTTTCAGGGGACTTCTCTTCCTGGTAACGTGGAGAGTCCGACACTTGTCTGGGTAGAATGACATCCACTTCTTTCTTTGAACATCCTCCTTCAGCTTGCTGAAGATTCTGATGTGTATAAAACTGGGTGACATTCCAGTCTGGCAGCTTACGTCACGGTACAGGAGGGGGGAGGGCAGTACTTGAAGAGACAGGAGGGGGGGGGTGAGGGGTTTGGTGGAGGTTGGGGGCTGGATCATAGGGGTTTGGGGGAGACAGGGGGAGAGGGGATGTGAGGAGAGAGAGGGGGGGGCTTCTATATTTGGGATTTGAATCCCATAGCTGCCAACCTTGGAGAAATGAAATTCCTGACAAAAGGTATGGGGATTCGGGGGCCTTCAGTGGCCCCCGGTAGGATCCAGGAGCAACGCCCATGGTGGGGCAACGTCCCTGAAGTTGAAGGTTTTCTATGAACTGAAGCTGCAAATATTGACTTCGTTTTTCGGTTTTTTAAAACTACACTTTGATAGCTAAAGGTATCAAATTTGAATCAATATATTTTTTATAAAAAAAAGTCTATGAAAAATTCTACTTTTAAAGTTCAACTGGCTGCATGTTCAACTTAAAATTAAGAAAATACATTAAAAAAATCCTTCAGTCCCCCTATCCTTCCATGGAAATGTCAAAATCAGGAAAACCAGATACTTTTCTGGATTTTCCTGATAGACTTTAGAAATCTGGACATTCCTGATAAATTCCTGATAGTTGGCAGCTATGGAATCCTTCCACTGAGGGTAATGATACAACCTCAGATGGAAGGGTGTTCTACTCGCTGATCGTCCGTGGAAAAAAGGAGTACTTCCTGTAGCTGGTTTTGCAGGAAGGGAGGAGGTAAGTGGACTGGTGGAATTTCCTTGTCCTCCTCGTGGGTGGATTCAGAGACGGAGAGTACGGCGTGTTGATGGAGACTTGGCCATGGTGGTACTTAACTTATAAAAAGTTGTGAGCCTTGCTGTATGTCTCCTGTCGGCGAGTGGTGTCCAGTTCAGCTGCGTGTACATTTCTCCCACGCTGGATGTCTGGCAATGCTTGTTCACCACCCAGTGGACGGCTCGCCGCTTAACTTTCTCCACCCTGCCGACGTCCTTTGCAGTGTAGGGATCCCACACCGGGGAAGAATACTCCAGGACAGGTCTTACAAAGGATGTGTATGCTGTCTCCTTGATGTTAATGGATCTGACTTTCAAGTTCTGCCGAAGAAAGCCTAAGGTCTTACTGGCTTTGCTGGTAACATTTGAAATATGGGTGTCCCACCTGCGATCTTGGGAGATGGTGACACCCAAGTACTTTGGGGTTTTTTAACTTGCTTTGAGCAGCTTTTGACTGTGGAGATGGTAATCCTGGATCAGGGGGTCTCATTTCCTTGTGACATGGAGCTTATCATAAGTTATCCAGATCTTGTTGGAGATTCTCATCTTTGGGAGAATCCACACTGGACCACAGTCCTATTTATCAGTGTGTCATCAGCGAAGAGGCGGGAGGTCGAGGAAAGATCCCTGAGCAGGTCGTTTATATAAAACAAAAACAGGACCGGTGTCATGAGAAACAAGTACCTCCCATGAAATAAAAATATATATCCCAGACTTCTCAATATTTATTGATGAATCCTCTTCTTCCTGCATGCCACAAGACACCTCTGAATATATTTGAATTTAGGGGTGAATCTCTCCTAAACAGCAAACAATTTGAATGAGGAAAGAGTATTTATTTCATGGGTTAGGTATTTTATGCAACACCGGGCCAAGTACCAAGCAGATTATTTAATTTTGTTAGGATTAGGATTAGGAATAAGGACGAAAATAATATATAGCAAGGCCCAACTGCAAGAGTTATCGAACGTGTTTTTGCCAAGAGTTATCCTTCAGTCCGTCAGAAATTGGGCGTTTCACCTATCATTTTCCTGCTAACATTGAGAGCTTACTGACGACCCGGATGGTAAAAAAGTGACCAATGAAGATCGAGGACACATCAAATTGTCGGAGAATCCTAAAATTAGTGAGGCCTGATGCAGGTGCCATTTTTTCTTGAATGCTTAGTTCGTCAGTTGTTTTTTCCAATTTATAAATAAGTCTCCGGGTCAAGATACTGTTTTTAGTATAGTTTAGGTTGAATTTAATGATTTTAACCTTAAAACATTTCCAAAAATGAAGCAGGTCATGTAGAAAATTGTTCATTTTGGTAAATAGACAAAACAAATTGACCTATCTGACCCCATAATTTTGCGCTTAGAAGACGTCTTTCGCGCACTTCCGGTAAACGTGTTTACTGAAACTTCTGCACAAAATCATGAGCCAGGCAGGTTTTTATCGATTTTTATTATTTTTCTTTAGATTTATATTGACTCTGTACCATTTACAAAACATTGTTCATGGCTCTTGAACGTTTTTATTGCGCTAAACTGGTCAAATCATCAAGGGAATCATGGCGCAAAATATTAACATAACTGGCGGGAGTGGCCCTGTCCTGCTCTGTGTTGTTTTTGATTTTATGAGGCCCTCTACAGTTTTGAGTTTAGGGATACACAAGTAAAGAGTTTAAAAGATGTTCGTGAAACACACATCTACTTATTATGTTGTTCAAGTGGGCTTTTTGTTTGTTTGTTTGCTTGCAAGGTCAATGGCTTTTTATTTGTGCGTGTCACTGTGTGTGTCACACACACACACACTGTGTGTGTGTGTGTGTGTGTGTGTGGTATGTGTGTACAGGACAAATACTATTTCGGATATTTGAAATAGATCTATGCAGTTGGAAAGGCAATTTATTGACTAACTCTGAAAAGGCAGTCTTCAAGTGGTGAAGACAAATGTTTTTCCCCCTTATTATCTCCCTTGACAGAATATTTTAGTGACAATTTTGAAGTAAATTTGTTTTATTTTTTAAGTAACATAGCTGATTGAAATAAAAAGTTAATTAGTTCAAAGAATAGGTTAAGTCACACATTGTTCCAAATTTGCATGGATAATTTTGCGTTTGATGTCTGCCCGCGGGTTGACGTGTTTTTTTGGAAAATACATCCTTATTGATTTTGTTCAAAAGGTCATAAAAAAAAATGCAAGAATGACTCTATTAAAATACTTGTAGTGGTGCCATAGCCGATGAGGTTTAACCGAGGCGTGGTTACCGCTACACCTATCTGTGTTAATAAAAAATCGGGACTTTACTGGTTTCGTACTGCCTCCGGGCATTGCTTCCAGTATTGTTCCCACCATATTTGTATTTACAAATGTCCCATATGTGTCTGATTCAGACCAAGAGGACGTAAAACACCATTTTTCGTCGCCAAGAATGACTCTAAAATCAAAATTTAATCCACAACTACACATCACAAGCAACCATTTGGCACAATTATGTTTATTTTTGTTCACTTTCAAAAAATTATTGGTTCATGCTATAATAGCAGCCGTTAGGCTTTCTAGTTTCTTTGTGTTTTTGGTATTATTAATAATATAGCAAACGATAGAGGTTGAAGTACTCTGCAGTAAGAAACTGAAAGGCAAGAACGGAAAAATGGAAACCGAGAAATGGAGGAGGGGGGGGGGGCGCATCTTTACCTTTACCGCTGTTTCTTGTCTTTTGAGCGTAATCTCCATTTCATTTTTTTTTTAAATCAGTTTGCGATCTTTCAACTCAATTGTTTTATAAAGCATCTTTGGCGGGTTCCGTCTTTGGCCCTAGTTTTGCTGTTCTTTGTTGTATAACTATAAGACGAGATAGGCCTAGGCCTACTCTACTCTACTACTGAATTCAAATTCACCTAGGCCTACCGTGTGCCGACAGTGCCAACTCCAGTCTCCATACACAAAAGCTTATCACAAAATCGCACATAACAAAAAGGACTGTTCTAAATGACAAATGCTACCTATACAAACTGATTTCGTTTTACACTAGGAATAGCATTACGTAAAATTATGTTTAGAAAGAAGTAATTTTCTTACCATTTCGGATAAAATTTTCGCAAGAGGCGCGCGCGGGACACTTGAGTCACTACATAACACAATCCATCCGATACAAAATTAGTTCCAAATACAAATAAGTTTACATTGAGAATAGAATCTTAATATATAGCTACTTTATTAGTAAATGCAAATTAGCGGTACATGGGAAAACTGTTCTTATTATTATTTTATTACCTGGTTATTCTTACTTAATTAAGTTTCCACACGCCAATGCTCTGCGTATGAATATTAAAACGTTCATTCAAAAGGGGGTTATTTCATTGGTTACGCTCAGATGTCGTTTATTTTTAGCCTTTCCTTTAGGCCTTCCAGCAAGGACACGGTAGCACAATGGTCTAGTTTCATTGATCTGTAATGGTTCGCCACTATGATTTTCTGAAGCGTTTTTATTATTAAAATCGAAAGCCAGATGTTTGCCTTTTTTAAATTGAGATAACCGTTAGTTAGATAACCATAAAAAAGACTTCATAATAATACAGATATTTCCTTCTTTGGCGTCTGTATAAATTTGAGTTTAGATGACGGGTGTTTTTTTAATTTCAAAACATCCATACAATTGTGAAGTGATTTTGTTGTTGTTTTCGCCTTTGCTATTATTATAGATGTTGTTCACCCTGTTCTTTTTCATCTGTGGCAAGTCATATAAGGGAGACAGTACTTTAGAATCGGGGTGTGGGCTTTTGTACCAGTCTGAGAGATCAAAATGGTCTTTCTATCTGTTCAGTATCAACTCTTCCACTGCTTATGATACAAATCAAGCAGCGAGTGACTATAGTTCAATGTCTCAATGACGATGCTCGTTATCTCAAATAATAGCTAGGTATAATATGGCTTTAAATAACCGTTTTTAAACAGAAAAAAACTACCAAAAAAGTGCTTTGGGGGTTTTCTTTGGTAACGTTAATCACAATATTTAAAAACTGTTTACTAATCAAGATTGCGCCATTGAATGTCTGTAAAGTTTCGTTATAAAGTTGTGATTTGCTTTCAGGATAACCGTTAAAACCGTTAGAATGATCTTAAATATTTTTAAATCGCCATAGCTTAAATTTCAATTAATTAAATGGACAGATACTTATTGAGTTATAATGCAAAGAATGTCCTTTTCCTCAAGCTTGATGACCATTTACTCAGTTCAGTTGATGACCCAGTTTAAACGGTTCTAACTGCAATAAAAGATTTTTTCCTTTGTATACAAACAATTTCGAGAACAGCTAAAAACAGGATTTGTATTGCAATTTTAAAAGATACATGGACGAAAGAACAGCGTTAATTTCATATTATGTATTCACATTAATGTTTAGATAATGATTACAATTATCAAACTGGTTCCTTTCATATGTATTATATTAAAATAGAGTCAGACAAATTAAGTGGAATGATATATATTATACAGAGAGCTAGGGAGAGGGAGATCGAGAGAGAGAGAGAGAGAGAGAGAGAGAGAGAGAGAGAGAGAGAGAGAGAGAGAGAGAGAGAGAGAGAGAGAGAGAGAGAGAGAGAGAGAATGACAGCCAGAGAGAGAGAGAGAGAGACAGAGACAGAGAGCGGAGAGAATGCCCATGAACATTAATTTTACACTGGTACCCGTGTTTGCATGGACTGTCCATTTCTCATACCTGCAGTTAAAAAAATGAAGAAAACTACGAGATAAAATGGAGGAAAGACATAAAGAAGGGAAACAATACACACAAATAGATAAGCTGCAGGAAAGGCACAAAAATAACTGTATGCATATAAACTGAAACGAAAACCAGGTGAGAAAGCAATATAGATGTATTTCAAAAATGATTAATTTCTGCAAACATAATCATTTTCAAGACTGAGTGGATCAGAGAGAGAGAGAGAGAGAGAGAGAGAGAGAGAGAGAGAGAGAGAGAGAGAGAGAGAGAGAGAGAGAGAGAGAGAGAGAGAGAGAGAGAGATTGAACGGATATTATCCCCGTGGTGTCTTTCGTACAAATAGTTTCCACACCTTCTGGCAGCTCTGCTTGTAACTTCCTTTAATATGTCACTCTCTTTGACTCTGTCTTTTCCCTTTACTTTATGCCATCTAGCTATTACCTTTCTGATCTTTTGGCCCATTCTCTTGCCTTTTAAGAAAAAAAATCTTCCAAATATTTTCTCCTTTGAGAACCTCCGAAATCAGAATGTGTTGGCTGTACGCAGCGGGGAGACTAGTGAAAACTGAAAACCGGACACATATATATTACCTTACCCATTTTGGTCATATGGCCAAGAAGAATAAGAAAAAGAAGAATATGGAACGGGTAGGTATAGGCCTATTAGGCAACAGTTTCTGTCAGGGGTTGGTAGAAGACAGTGCATGGTGTGGTTAGGTGGGTGGAGTGAGGGGCTGGAGACTGGAGAGGGGAGGGCAACCGTCAATTTGAGTGGCATACCAAAAGCGCGAATACTTTCTGTATACAAAATGCGCGAATGCCTGATAGTCAAAAAGCGCGAATGCCTGATAGTCAAAAAGCGCGAATGTGTGATAGTCAAAACGCGCGAGCCCCTGTGAATGTCTGATACTGGTTTTCCTTTGTTTGTTGTTGCAGTTTCCATGATGCAAATTCAAGCAGCAACTTCTCAGCTGAACACAATCAGTCAACTGCATCCAAAATATGGATAGCTATGCTTCGAGTTGAGGAATGAGTTGTGCTCACAGCCGGAAAGAAACCACCCCTCAGAATTTCGACGGCAAGGGGTGGAGTGAGGGGCTGGAGACTGGGGAGGGTAGGGCAACCGTCAATTTGAGTGGCATACCAAAAGCGCGAATACTTTCTGTATACAAAATGCGCGAATGCCTGATAGTCAAAAAACGCGAATGTCTGATAGTCAAAACGCGCGAGCCCCTGTGAATGTCTGATACTGGTTTTCCTTTGTTTGTTGTTGCAGTTTCCATGATGCAAATTCAAGCAGCAACTTCTCAGCTGAACACAATCAGTCAACTGCATCCAAAATATGGATAGCTATGCTTCGAGTTGAGGAATGAGTTGTGCTCACAGAAAGAAAAAAAACACCTCAGAATTTCGACGGCAAGTAACGGAATGTCAGTAAAATTCACGCAAGTTACGCCGCACGCGGCGCACGCGGCGCGCGCGCGCGTGTATGTGTGTAAAGTCTGTTCACAACTTGACACTGGTGATATATAGACTTTAAAAAAATCAATGAATTAAAATGAGTGCGTGTGCGTGTAGGTGTTCGTTCTATCTGTCTCTTTCTGTCTATCTATGTGGTATAGTCGCTCAAATTGCATACTTCATGTTCGCTCAAATTGCATACTTCATGTTCGCGCAAATTGTATGCTTCAGGTTCGCGCAAATTGTAGAGGAAAAGTAGCGCAAATGGACCCGCTATTCGCCCTTTATTTGGACAACTCCCGAGGGGAGACATGATAAATGGCTACCAACACCTGAAACTGCGGAGGGAGAGAGAGAGAGAGAGAGAGAGAGAGAGAGAGAGAGAGAGAGAGAGAGAGAGAGAGAGAGAGAGAGAGAGAGAGAGAGAGAGAGAGAGAGAGTGGCCGAAGTATTACGCGCATACTTTCCGTAGATCCCCCTGAATCAGTTTACAGTGACAGAATAATCAGCAAATGGTCGCTTGAATGATTTGTTTTTATTTTCTGAGGATAACAGAATAAAGCATACGATACTTTTTTTCGAATCCTCGAGAAAAACAAACAAACGAGAACAACATCCAAATAAAAAAAAAGGAACACACGTTATTAATATGAACAGACACATAATGAACTTCTTCTAGATTGTGCGTGGCCACAATCAACGCTTTGATTATTTTTTTAAACTCAGCGTTTTATAAAATGTCACAGTAGAAACTGGAATCCATGCAGTTGGATTCAGAATCCTACTCGAAGTACAAATCGGAATTCCAACAGTCAGTAGAAAATGGAATCCAGTACAATTTGGAATCAACATATTGTTTCAGTTGTAAGAGAAGAAAGACAAAACGAGGGTGGAATTGATAGTTTAAGAGCAACTAGTAATCATTGAATTATAATCCCTTTGACTGCAGCACTTGAAAAGACAACCTAATCCCTTGTATTGGGCTAGAAAGGTACAGAGGAGAGCAACCAAAATGGTTAAAAGTTGTAAAGATTTCAATTACCTAGATAGATTCAAATTCTGAAACCTTCATTCATTAAAAGGAAGACGTGTTAGGGGATACCTTATATTTTTTTTATACAGATGTAAAAAAAATATTAAGAACTTAGACGACATTAGCATTGATTCAATTTTTACACTGTCCATTTATGACAGCACTAGAAATCAAGAGAGAAAATTACATATACAGCGTTGTAATTAATATACTAACAATTAAGCGTAAGCATTGTTTTAGTAATCGAGTTGCTAACCTCTGGAATTTACTAACACCTAACCAAAAAAGAGCATCAACACTAAACACCTTCAAAAATCTCCTTGACAAGGATGAAAATTTTAGTCAACTATTATTTTAACATTGAATTACAATCCTAATTTTAAAAGGCATGCTTTAAGCAAACAAAACAGTGTCAATGAAGGGACGTTTATAAGCCGCGAGGCTTAGGCTTGAGCCAGTCCCACACTATACTATACTCTACTCTACTCTACTATGTGGCGTTCACCAAAATATTATCATCCAACTAAAAATAGCTAATGTATGAATGTAGGTCATTGATGCGAGGTCAGGGTTGTTGACGGAAGTTTCAACCAACTGCCCCTGTTTACTTTGCAATCGAACAATCACAAAGCAGTAGGTATAGTAATATTTTGGCATGATGGTAATCAATATAAATATTGAAACTGACCAGTATACTTTTTAACATCGACCTAGCTCATTGTTGATAGCAACAATGGAGCCTATAATATGTGTCACACTGTCGGTGGATTGCGGCGGGATGGCTCGGAACGACCGTTGGTCTAGGCCTAGTTGGCCACTTACTTGAACTGTTGAAGTCAAGTCGTAGGCCTACACCATCGGCGCGCGCATAGGCCTAAGCCTACTGTGGCATAGTGGGTGTCAGGATTGACTCGTTTTGTTGTAATAACGCATGTTATCAAAAATACAATCATTGTAACAAAGTTGATGGATCCTATGAGAAACTTCTGGGGGGTGTAGTCACTACACTGTAGTGTTACACTGTTTTTGCCTAGATCTAGATCTTATTGCTATGAATTTATTCAATTATTGTTACAAGAAAATGCCGGATATCTATCATCAATGTGAGATCACTATCAACACCCCATACAGCCCATCCCTCAACCCACCAACAAGACAAACGAGAAAGTCTCACCAAACAACATACCTCCACCCTTCCTTAGTTCCTACAAAACCAGAGCCAGCTACAAAAAGTTTTTCCACACAGACCATCTGAGCATCTCTGAGTGGAACTCCCTCCCACCTGAGGCAGTAACATCGGCCTCGGTGGAGAGGTTCAAGTCCCGGATATAAACAACGTCTCTCCCCTCCACCCCACCCCAATCTCCATTCCCCCTTTGATCCCGCCCCACTCATCCCCTATCACCCCTCCAGTGTTCTCCGATCCTACTTCTCCACTATTTCCCGACCCTACTTCCAACCTGTCCCACCCTTCCCCCAGCCATTCAAAGCCAATCATCCAGGCGGCCAAGGAAATCATCTGTATGAAGTCTAATTACTACTTGACCGAAGTCCCCAGTTATTATACACAACATAACCATCAAACGGGTGATAGGTGATGGTGGTTGTCACTTGCAAGAAGAAGAATTAAGCTAAGTAATCATAAGCAAGGATTGTCCAGGCATTACACAAATTCTCTCTCTTTCTCTCTCACTCTTTTACATGCACATATACACATCACCCATAGTCTAAAGCAAAGGGTTGAGTTATTTGTCAACATTAAGATTTAAAGACATTGACAGCCTGGCATCCTGGGAGACAAAATAGAAGATGTCTTTTCACCCTGACAAATGTCAGAGGGCTCTTCATTATGTCATCAGGAAGATAGACCCCCTGATGCAAGACTATTACTTCCACGGACAAAAACTCAAGCAGGTTGAAGAAGTACTTGGGTTTCACCATATATCTCACGACCTTAATTGGGACACCCACATTTCAAACGTCGCCAGTAAGACCCTTGGCTTTCTCTGACGCAATTTAAAAGTAGGGTCAGTCAAAATCAAAAAGACTGCTTACAAAGCCCTGGTGAGACCAACTGTGGAGTATGCTTCCCCAGTTTGGGATCCTCTCGCAACAAAAGACGTTGGCAGAGTGGAGAAGGTGCAACGGCGAGCTGCCCTCTGGGTGGTGAATCGGCCCCGCCAGACATCCAGCATCGAGCAAAAATGTACACCCACTTGCACTGGACACCGCTTGCCGACAGGAAAAGAACAGCAAGGCTGACGATATTCTATAACTTTGTATAAGTAGTATAAGTATCATCACGGCCAAGTCTCCATTAACAACATGCCTGTGGATTCCGATTTTGTGTCCCCAACTGCAGAACAGAGCGTTATTGGGGCTCCTTCATCAGGACTGCCTGGGATGAACACTCAACAGGTTGAGTGAGGCCCTTGTTAGTCCTACAGGCTCCATCAAGAATGACCAGATCTCTGATCTTGTGCCCACTGACCACTTAACTTTAGTGTGTTTGTGTATGTGTGCACAGTGCTGGAAGTGGGATCTGGGCCAACCCCAACCAAACTGGGGAAGTTAATGGTCTTAACCCAGTACAAATAATACATCTTTTGCCCTTCTCTCTTCGTTTGGAGAACATTTTTACATTACTATGATTAGTCATGCTTTGGAGTTGGAGTTTGCAAATGTAGCAGTTATAGTATAACTTATACTTATAATCCCAATTATCTAAGAAATTTACAAAAGTTTCCTGATAAATGATTCACTGTGGACATTTATTGTTATTGTGTTATTGAATTTTTAAAAAATCATGAATACAAATTGTTCTTCCCCTTTTCTCATTTGGCAGGAAGACGCCAAAATGCCTGTGAAGAAACAGATGGCATTGTCAAGGAAGACATCATCTGTTGTAACAATGACACAAGTTACAGAATCCCGTAGCTCTCTGACAAGTTTGAAAACTATTACTCATAAAAGGTAAGTTTCAGGTTTAATTGATACTTGAATTTGAAAATGAAAAGACATGTTAACCTTTACCGGATGTTGCTTGTGATTATACTTCTCCAGATGATACCCTACCCTGGCTCCCAGTACCCACAGATTTTTACATGCATTTTAACAGTGTTTGTCCCTGTCCAGATGATGCGGGTCCTCATACTCGTCAAAGAGTCACCATATGTTTATACTTCTCCAGATGGCGCGGGTCTCCCACGACCCATACTCAATGCACTGCAGTGACATATTTCTGCTCTTTAAAGTGTGGGTCGTAGGAGACCCGCGCCATCTGGACAAGTATGTTAAAATGACGCGTCATATTACGTCATTTATATTTTATACACATTAATGAAATTTAACACACTTAAAGCCATTTACATTTTTGACAAAGTCATGACATTTCATGAAGATTGCTTAAATAGTTTTAGAGATATAACATTTTTTGTGGGTCGTGGGCGACCCGGGAAGTCTGGTAAAGGTTAAAGATCTAGTTCAGAGGAAGATGGTATATTGACTGCAGTACCTTTTGGTACAGAGTACAGAGGTATTTTACATTTTCAGACTATGATGGCTTCTAAACAAAACTTTAAAAAAAATATAAAACATACAAATAAACTATAATCAATCTCCTGATTATACTACATTGATCACGAAATCATCAACTTGCACCTGTGATTTTTGCAACAATCAACAATCACTGCGAAAAAAGCTTGTGGCATGAAAAGTGTACCTACTTGTACTAGTTTGTTTTATAGTACACTACATTGATTTGGTGTTTTTCACAACCATTGTTACTCTGTGCTTTTTTAGCAATCAAATTTAGTTTGTCGGATAAATAAATATGCTAAAACAAATGAAGAGATAAACTAAAGCAAACAAATCATTACAAAAATTGCATTATCTATTTTTTCATTTGTGTGATTTTAAATTGTTTTGTTTTTTCAATCTCATCAACACTACAGTAAACCTCAGAATTCTAACCAAGGTTTTAAACAAGTTTTTTTGTTGTTGTTGCTGTCCCATCTTCTACAGTGGCGTTGCTCCCTCGCCGCTCATTCCGAGTCCTAACTTGCAGCCACACCCCGGCAATTTTAATTTCTTTTTTTTAAGCTGTGTTACTCCTGGTATGGTTTTACCATGAAAAAAGATGATGGTGGTTGTTCAAAGAAAGAATAGAAGAAGAAGCAGTGATCGCGTTTACTGGTAATTATCAGTAAAATACTAATTTCAAAACCAAAATACTGAGCAAAACCTGACCTGTCAGTCCCAGGGACTGATAAATTGTTTAACAGAGGCTTTGATATTGTGGTTTTTACTGGTTTTTGTTTCCTTGGGACCGGTTTGGACATCAGTTGTTGGGGCGCATTGTCGCTAAAGGGACTGATTTTCAAAATTCCTAGCGCAACCACTGAGAAGACTCTTAGTACTTTCCTTTATAACGTCACATGTAATCGAACTAGTGTGATACAGGGTTATTGTTGTTGTACCCTGGCTAAAAGACTCCAGGGATCATCCCAACAGCCGAAGCTCTTGAACACTATGGTACAAATGCACCAACTAGGGATGAGAACATTACGTGTGTGACCGTTTTTTATTACCCTGCCACATGGGCAGCCACACTCCGACTTCAGAGGATTTTGGAGACTGATGATGTTTTGATAGGAGCTTCTCATGGCTAAAGGCAATCCCCGCATAACTATGCAGGGCATAACAGCATTTTGATGTGGGGTAAACTGTAGGTCGAGATCTTTTTTTTTTAAAGAAGCAAATTACGAAGCCATGCTGGACTATGATGTGAAAATATGCGATGATGCTTGTTGCAGAAGCTCCAGTGGCAAGATGATGGAGAGCTGGTCGTCTCCCACCCTGGCTCTGACCAGCCCTCAGACATGGGTGTCCGGTCTGCAGGCCAAGTTTCTGTCGCCCCCCAAGTCTCCTTCCCCCAAACGGCGCATCATCACTCGCAGGTTAGTGCATTAGTGTAATAGCACTATTTCATATGTGGCTCCTTGCTTCTTTTTTGTTTGTTCGGTGTTTTGCTGCTCAGACTTTTCAAAGTTTTCTTGGTTTTTTTTTGCTTTGGGTTTCAGTGTACAAAGGATGTAAGTTTGTAACTAACTTCATTTTTGTTTAGCCCTTCCTTTCCATTAAGAAAACATTTGAAACAGAATTATTTATGTTTGTCTACGTATAATTATTTATGTTTGTCTATGCCACAGGAAAATCTCCGAATTTGTCCAAGCAAGCAGCTGCATGCTATAGAAATCATAAAAGAGAGAGAGAGACAACTCAAACATAAAGAGATGTAAAGAGATATCATGAAAGACAAAGAAAGAGGGAGAGACAGACAGAGAGAAAGAAAGAGGGGAGAGACAGACAGAGAATGAGAGGAGTGCACACCTAACTTTCATCTAATGAATAAACATTGAATATTTTCCTGGTAAAATTCAAAATTTTCCCTATCTCAGGGAAATTCCAAATTTTCCTGGGAAATTCTGATTTTTTCCTGATTCTAAATTTTCCCTGGACATCAGCATAGAATTATGTGTTTTTCCTCTTTCTTTTGTGCTTCATGCCTGTAGTGTATGGTAGCTGGCAGGGTAGTGTGAGAGCTTTCTTCATACATGCTCTCAATGTAAATTAGACGTAAATCATAATACAATTGATTATTATTGCAAGAACTTTTTTTTCCGTTTCAAATGATAATGAACAAGAGTACATGTGTATACAGTTAGCGTAGTCTTACTATTATGAATGTTATTCATGCGAAGGAACTTTACTGAAATGTCTTTTATCATTGGTTCATATTTATATGAAGTCGAAACCAAAAGTAAAGTGAGAACTGCACAATAGTCTTTCGGATGAGACGATAAACCAATGTTCCGTGTACCCAGTGGCAACGCAAAAGTTGTCATTTGGTCAAAATTTACCACCACCCCTTTCCTTCCTCATCAGTCACACAAAAATCGCATGCAAATAAAAGAATTAAACATTGGGTGGTGGCGCGCCTCTAGCTGCGACGCGCTCTCCAGGTGGGAGCAACCCGAATGTCACAGAGACACTTCTGTGATGACTATAAAGTACCAAATACCAAAACAATGTTCTTCCGTTGTGGAAAATTACAATACAGCTAAGTGTTTTGTGAATGACAATGAGTAAATGACTTTCATTCAAACTAGAACTACTTGAACTTGAAGGCACTTGCTCTGCTTTGTTTAGTTAATTCAGACAATCATTCAGAATTATTTTTTTTGGGGGGTGGAGGGGGATAACCCGTTTCATTCACAAATATCAGGCCATCTTTTGATATGCTTCAAAGGCAGGAATATTGTATTTATATTTATTTTGCTCAATAGTAGCTAGAGTTGTCATTCTTTTATAGATGTTTGCGCCATGTTACTATGACTGATTTCTAGTAATTTCTTTGTTTATTTAGTGGTTTTCTTTCTTTTTTTTCTTCTTCTTTTTTTTTAGCCAATCATTCAGCAAAAGCATTATGATGACATGAATATCTGTTGACACTAAAGATGACATGTGCTTCATCTTCACCATCCATTTTAATAGTTTTTCAGATTAGAGATAACAGATTCTGAGATTGATAAAATACTGTACATGAAGCATAATCTGAAGAGGAATGATTTATGATTACTGTAATTTCCGGGCTATAAGCCGCTACTTTTTTCTTCAACTTTGACCCCTGCGGCTAAAACAACGATTGCGGCTAATTTGTGAATATTTCCCCTTCCGTATTTTAGGCTGGTCATCAACTCCAGCCTGTGCGTGTTGGCATCGTCAATCTTGGTAAAAACTAACAGTTCTCGTGCCGAAACTGAAGAATTTAATCAGCGATATCACGATCTGACCACTAAATTTCACCACTTTTATGCACATGTGTCATCACTGAGCAGTTTATGATCAAAGTTTGAACTGAAACAGTTGCGATTGTGTCGATCTTTACGAACTCTGTGCACACATAAATGCGAAGTGACAGTCAACTTCCAAGTTGAAACTAGGTGATCGGTCACACTCCATAAGTTGGAACTCAGTGAATGGTCTCACTTTACAAAAAAATAAGCTGAAAAGCAGCTCCTTTCCGTAATGAAACTGATAAATCGGCGTTAGTGTGTGCACTGAAACACTCGCTGAATGCAAACAACTCACAAAATCTGATTAATGAAAGCAGCTGGCGCATTAGCGTTTGCCATGATTTCGTATCTGCTGTGTGCGCTGCGCCATTTTGTCAGCCGAGTTGTATGCGCGGTAAAAGTTCTGTGTGTGCAAACTGTGACTGAAAATGAACCGCCAGTGTGTTACTTTGTCATGTTTTGTGTTGTGTTGTGTCGTGCAGAATCCAGTATTTAGTAGGTCCGTTATGGCGAAGATTAGGTCTGTACTGTTATGTGTAGTTTGTGTGTGAGTGCAACACGGGCCGTCGAAGTTGCCGTGGTTTTCGATCACGAGTTCGTCTTCTCAGGTTCGTTTTTTCTTTTCAGTCTCTTGCGGCTTTGACACTGAATGCAGCTTTATCGTTGTGTTTTTTCCAGAATTTTAACAAAATCCAATTCAAGGGGTGAGGCTTAGACAACGGTGCGCTTTGTAGTCTGGAAAATACGGTACATATCTGAATACCTCACAATAATATTCATAATATTAATATAGTAACATCAATGTTTTTGCCTTTGTTATTTCTTCTTAGGTCATCTGTTTACGTGAAGCCGGGCTGGAGTGAGAAGTTCCAGTCCAAATCGCCTCCCAAAGGCCTGGAATTCAAGGTTCCTTGTGCTGCTATTGCAACTGTTTCTTCCAAGAGGTCCAGACAATCTGCCGTCTTCCAGAAGAGCAGCAGGGAATCGGTTTCCGGCAGACGATCATCTGTTTACAGGAAAAGTAGCAAAAATGATACTGGTAATGTTGTTGCTTTAAACCAGGAAGAAAAATTGGATGCTACAAAGGGTAAGAAGGGTAAGAGTGTATCCCCCAAAAGAAAAATAACCAAACTGTCTTCTCCCTCTGAGAAGAAATTTAAATCTCCTTTGAAAGTTACTCGTACCAGAAAAAGAAATGTCTCTGAGCTGGAGAAAGAAGAATCGCCAGAGAAACCTGCCGCTAAGCGAAGAAAACAGGCTGATGGAAAAGTCCTCGGTGCATCTCCCTCCAGAGAAAAGAAATCTGTGAAGAAAACCATTACCTTTTCACCCCAACAAAAAGAAGCTAAACGACAAGTGAAGAAAACATCACGTAAGACAACAAGGAAAACTGCACAGTCCCTCTCTCCACAAAGAGCCCGTTCAACCAAATCTGAGCAGCTGACAAGTCTAGAACAGTCAAGTCCAAGAAAAGATGATGAGTCACCCTCTCCACAACGAGCTAAGAAGGCATCGCGTGCCAAGAAACCTGCAAAGTCACCTGCAAGTGGAAAAAAGTCTGCAAAATCACCCAGACGTCCAAGGAAAACTGCAAAGTCCCCAGCAAGTCCTGCAAAAGGTACAAAGTCAGTGTCTCCTCAAGGAACTGACAATTTTGATCAGCGAGTGCTTACAAAAACTGGTAAGTCACCTAAAGTTCCGAGGAAAGTTAGTAAGACTCCAGCTAGTTCAAAGAAAGTTGATAGAACTCCAGCAAGTTCAAAGAAAGTTGACAAGACTCCAGCTAGTTCAAGAAAATCTGCCAAGTCAACACCAAAACCAAGGAAGGGTACCAGAAAAGCTGCTAAATCATTGTCTGCAAAGAAAACGCGCTCTGCCAAGACTGTCCTTCAGGTCAGTTCTTTGTCAATTGGTGATGACAATGATGGCGATGATGAAGAGGAGGACACAGCTGGAAATAATTCTATCATCAGCAGGAGACAAAAGAGAAAAATGACAACAAAGGATGACTCCAATCAACAGACTCCTAAACCAAAAGCTCTAAAATTGAGTAATACTCCTCAGCACACTGCCAAACAGAAATCTGCAACTTCTGCAAAAAGCAAATCGAAGAAATCACTGACACGTTCCGGACAGGTCAAGACAAAAAAGGCAGTTAGTCAGAAGAGTTCAGCGAATGAAGATGAAGTGGTTACTTCTTGGTCCAGTCTCTCATTCAGTCAGTTTGATTCAGTTGAGGAAACACCAAGCAAGAAGAAAATGCAGGAGACCAAACACAAGAAAACACCTACACCAACAAAGAAAGACAAAGAAAAGACAAACAAAATCAAGGCAGAGGAAAACAGGATTACCAGTACACCTGAGCTAAAAATATCATCATCTGGCAAAAAATCTTCATCTGCAAAATCAGCGCGAGGAAAAAAAGCTGCTGGCTCAAAATCACCCACAAAAAAAAGAAGCATCTCAACTCCTAAATCGACCATCAAAGCAAATGTAAAGTCAAGGAAATCGAGTGTGAAGAAGTCTGCGTCAGTTGCTCGTGCAAGTTCAGCCACTGAAAGGTTGGACATATCTGATTCCTTGGATGGATCCTATCTGGAGATTTCAAGACAACAGTCTAACAAGACTTCATTGGATTCTTCACCATCAAAAAAGAGAAAATCGGCAACAGCTGTTAGAAGTGTGGAAGATGAAAAAATCCTAGAAATTTTGAAGGAGGCTGTGACAACTCCCAAATCAAGGAACAAAGTATCTACTCCCAAATCAACAAAGATTTCCACACCAAAGCCAGCTAAAAGTTCCAAGAAGCTTACACCTTCAAAGATTTCCACTCCAAAATCAGCTACAAGTTCCAAGAAGAGCATACCTTCAAAGATTTCAACACCAAAAAGTCAGAAAGTAACAAAATCAGCGACTGCTTCCAGAAGCACCAAAGTGTACCAAGTTTCTTCAGATTCTTTAATGACCTCGGAAACAAGTTCAAGAAAGTCAATTGGACAGATGAGCAAGGCTACACAAGACAGGAGAAAGAGCAGTCGCAGCTTGCTGACTCCTTTGACCCATCATTCTGGGGTGGCCTCAGTGTCCAGGATTAGGAGCGACAGTATGCTTGAGGGTCTGTCAAACGAAGACCAGCAGCTAAGCAGTTACAACAGATCAGCACAGTCTGTCCTGCCAGTGGCACAAACTTCACATGCTCGGACCTACCAAGAAGAAAAATCCTTTGCTCAGTATGTTGAATATCAAGGCAAGTCTGGATCGGAGAGGTACGGAGCTCAATCCGTGGAACGCACAGTGGGGGATCAAGTTTATCGAGCAGGCAGCTTCCGCACTGAACGAAGAAAGGGGTCACAGGAAGAGGTTGAGTTTGAGGAAGGGCAGTGGGCGGGAGGAGATGCCAACAACAGTGCTGTTGTGTCTGAGAAGAAAGAATATGAAGATGAGAATCTTAATGCGACTATAAGCACTTCAACATATTCCAATCGATGTACTATTCTCTAAGTGTGAATAAAGTTCACTTATAACTTCTGAAGTACAGGCAGCACTCACCTAAGCTATAGGATTGCTTGAATGCTTACAAGTTCATGCTTTTCTTTTTGCACAGTTTCAAATTTTGGATAGTTGATGTTTGGGTTACTTTTTTATCTTTAATAGAAATTATTGCCGTTTTTGTATGTTACTATTTTTTGTATTCTCTGGCACTAAAATGTCAGTTGTGTACATTAACTAACTTTAGAATTACCCTGCCTACTGTAACCTCAACCATGATATTGATAACTGAATATTCTCAAACCTGTAAATTTCAAGTCAGGATCCATAATCCACTGGTTTACCAGTGCTCATATTATTTTCTTATTGCCTTGGTTGTCACTGAATATTCATTTATTCTTTCTGTGTCTCATATATTCCATGTACAATATGAATGCAAAATTCTAAGACTCAGCAAACGCTTTATACCAGTAATTAGGTGGTTTTTTTTGGGGTGTTTTTTTGTTTTAATTGCTGTTGTTGTTTTAACAGAAAGTGCTTAAAGAACAACCTTAATTACAGGGTTCCCAGGCGCCTTTTAAGTCCTTGTGAATTGGTTTTTGGTCAACAGGCCTTTTAAGTGCTTTATTTCAGCAAGTAGATCCTTTTAATTCATCAAGAGGTCCTTTTAATTTTTGAAAGGTACTGTTAAGTCCTGTTTTATCAAGAAAAAAGTGATAAAGAAACTGACTAACATCTAAAAAAATTATCACACAAAAACTGGCAGTATGCAAAGTTGTCGGTGTCACAGATCGGAGCAGACATTTCATTACAAGCTGTGTGAGTCTTTCCGCACCAAGACGTAGTGATTCATTCCATGCATATTGGAATTGTGCTCTTGGTCAACAATTGGCATTCTGGCATTCTATCATGAACATGTCATACAATCAGGTTTTTACAATCTTTATTGAGGTCCTTATAAGTCCTGTAAAGGTCCTTTTTTCTGTTTCATGTTCCAAACCTGGGAACCCTGTTAAAACTTTTTTTTTTTACTGTCTGTTACTTTTTCTACGGCAACAATTGATGTCTTAATGTTAAAGAAAAATGTGGATTTTTATTGTGGATTTTAGTTTTTATTTTGTGTGCATACGTGTACATTGTAATATACTCACTCTCTCTCTCTCTCTCTCTCTCTCTCTCTCTCTCTCTCTCTCTCTCATGTTATTTTGTGTTTGACATATGCATGCATTATCCCCCTCCCCTCTCCGTGGGGATACCGGGGGGGGGGGGGGGGGGGGTGTCTTCTGTGCAAATAGTTCCCTCACCTTTTCTGGAAGTTCTGTGCTTGTAACTTCCTCTAATCTGTCTCTCTCTTTGACTGCCTTTTTCCTTGCTTTGTGTCATCTACTATCTTTGTAACTTTTTGGCCCATTCTCCTGCCTTTTTTCTAATAACAATTTTGCATATAGTTTTCACCTTTTAGTTCCTCCGAAATCGAAATGTGTTGGCTGAATGCAGCGAGGAAACCAGTGAAAACTGGAAAACAGACACATGTGTACCCATTGCTGCCTTATGGCCTGGGAACGAAGAAGAAGAAGCTTGCAATACCTTTTCAAGTGTATAAATATTTAGAGGAAAAAGAAACAAACTAGTATCAAGTATAACTTATTATTTAACAAAGAATAATTATTATATACAATACTTATAGCTTTTATCAATGGCAATAAATAATAATTTATGGTGTTTTTAATAGATTGTTTATACAGTTGAACCTCCTTTATAAGACCTTCAAAAATCATCCAAAATGAGGTCTTAAATGGGAGGGAGTTGTATAAGGGAGGTCATTTTAATACTTACAAAGAAGGGCAATGTCATTGTCTCAGAGCAGTAGGTCTTAACACTATTGTGACTGATGCTGCCTCTGCCTATTCTCAGTGCAGAGCAGCCTGCCATCGAGCAGCTCATAGAAATTGGGTGCTTGTAAGCAAACGTGTCTGATGTATCAAGACCAAATTTGGGGAACTTACTGAAAGAAGGCTGCTAAGTTTATCTGTGGTCTTTTTAAGTTGAAAGGTTTAATGCATTTTACATGCCACCTTGAAAAGGGGGAATAATTCATTGTTTACAAGTATTTTGTTTACAAACCTACCTGTTCTTATTCCTATTTTTGTGATCTTCGTTTTCATTCAGTATCTTAATTTTCACATTCGTCGTCACTTTCTCAGTTTCTGAGTCAGAAAACATATTCTCCATCACTATCATCAGGTTTGTCACGATCGAGAAGATGGAGAATCTCCTCTCTTGTTAGACCACGATAATTTGGCATTTCATTCGAATATGCCGTCAAATTGCCGATCAAAGACAAAGAAATCATAGTAAACGGAAGTGATTCAACAAGGGAAACAACTCGCAGGATGAAAGCAATCTGTGGTGGAAAGTTATACACAAGTTTTGTACCTTATACCATGATACGAGTATTGTCGCAGCCCGGCTATGGACGATGCTTGGCTGCTACGATTATAGTCGCAGCCCATCGCCAATGTGTTAAGTGGGAGGGAGTTTTATAATGGGGAGTCTTATAAGGGAGGTTCCACTGTACTTATTTGTTTTATTGGAGAAAATAACCTTTGGTTTTATACAGAATTAATGTTTTGTTCACTTATATGATTATATTGTTTAATTATATCTTTAGCCCTGAGGACTATGTAATTGTTCCTGTCTGTTAGCCCTCCACCTTTATCAGGAGCTGAGGGGCATTGTGATGGTTTGTGTCTTTGTTTTTGTTTTTTGTCTCCGCATATTCTGTGACCATTTTCTTTCATTCTCTCTCTCTCTCCCCTTCACTTTCACTCTCTCTGTCTTTTACTTTGGATTTCCTATGTTTGTTTGGTTGGTTTTAAAGGCAGCACTGGTTCTTTTATAACAATTGTTGATCACACTTGGACACTCAGGTGGTTGGTGTTATGCGTTTTCATTGACATTACAAGTTGCAATGTTTGATGTTATGTCTTTATGTACAAATCTGTATTTACAAGCAAATAACAGGAACAGAACGCCTTTTATCTGATTCCTCTTGTTTTTATCTAATCACTCAACTTGTATTTCCCTATGCCTTCACTCTATGGAAAGAATGATCTGGCTGTGCTTTCAATATCATTCTCAAGTTTTGTAGTAGGAGTAATACACGTAGTAGTAATAATGATGACCAATTTGAATACATGTGTTTTGGTATATTTCAATAATGTAACAAGATTATTTACCACATCATTCTTTTGTTATAGTGTTCATTCTGGCAGCAAGTGTTCTTGTTAACATGCACTCTTTCCCACTTTTAAAACAAACTGTAATGTAAGCTGTTGCCAATAAATGTTACATTATTTTCTCGTACCCTTGTCGTCTGTGAGCTTTGGAGAGCTCCAGACATATGGCAGCTTTTGACAAGTTTCTGTCTGAGCATATGCAAAAGAAGTTTAACTCACTCGGGACTGGCCGATTTGCTTCCCCTTGTACTGTGGGGACTGGGCATTTGATTATGTTCGGAAAAAAATCACAAAAAATAAGTTATGAAAAGTTAGGTATCGATATTTTCAGAAGATATTAGCAACACCGTGCACTAAGCGATCGTAAAATATCAGATTCCATACCTTCGTCGTTTGTCTCCTATTGATGAAAACAGGTAATACATAGAAAGAAGAAAAATTTCACATTCTGATCTTTGACCCCCCCTACCCCCTACAGCCAAACCTGAAAGTAAAGTCTGCAATCTTCTTCTTCGTTCGCTCAGACAATTTCCTGTCAATTATGAGCGCAGATGCGTTATGCGCCTAAAGCGGGCGACAGACTATGTGACTGCCTCATGTGACTCTATCAGGTCGTGACGTTTCACCTCATTTGCATACCATCCTGCTTGATCAGTCTGACTCAGTCGGGCCCAGTCAGGTGACAGGGCCGAATGGGGCGTTTCAGATGGTAACTTGACAAAAACTGCTACCAAACATTACAGTGGCTTCAATAAAATGGTTTGCATATATATGCATGCAAATTGTTCCTGTTGCTTTGTTTTGTTTTATCAGCCATGTAACATTATATTAAACTTTGGTTTTATGTACTTTTATCTGAACAAGCAGTTCGGCATTTGGAATTTCTCATAAATGTGTTGTCATAAAGGTGAAACTTCTTATCCAGATGTTCTCATATGCGTCCCTACATGAGCAAAGCTGAATTATTATTTTTTTAAATGAAAAGATTTATTATTTTTTGCGCAAAATAAATGATTAACATTATTTAATTTGCACACTGCAATGGACCAGTTGAGTTCGTTCAAACTTAAAGATCTGTTTTCTTTGAAACTGTTAATGCCAGTTCATTCTTTCACTTTGAAAAGAATTGGTGGTTGAAACAACATGCAGCATCTTGTGCCTTTGAGTTTGACAAATGTTAAAAAGCACACTGGGCTTTTGTATACTTTTGTTCATATTTTGTATAAAACTATTTCTACATCTATGCACATTGTTTTTGTAGTTTCTTGACATTTATTACCTACTCTTTTTTTCTTGCGGGCCGCTATAGTTTTGTTACAGTGTTGGTGTTAAATTGCTTGCCGTTTTTTTTTTTCGTTTTTATCATTGTTATTTGATATGTATTTACAATCAGATTGACAAGCATTGCCCATATTACATTAGCCAATAAGGACCCTAGAGTCTTGAGCACATCAAAATTGAGTTATATTGTGATGGACCCTGTTTATGCACAGAACCTGGCATCTTTGCCTGATTAGCAGACCTCCACAGATCTCAGAGTGTCATGTTGGGTTTTGTAGCCAAGCTTCATCTTCAGCACTGTCTCACCCTAGATTCGGGCCAAAAATTGGAAATCAGGATATTTATTTTCCTTGATAAATTTACCTTCTCTGCTGTCGAGAGTTTCTTATGCCAGCAGCAACTGATTTGAAAGTGACAGTAATCTTTTAGTGTTATCCTTCTCTAAATAAGTTTTAAACAAAAAACATGCATGGGAGGAAATGACCCCATTGTTTTTTTGTTATGTTGAGCCATGTAGAAATAATTGGAGAATAACATAAAATACATAGAAACTTTAGAAAGCATGCTGGGAGGTATGGGGGAAGGAGAACGAAAACACAAAAGAGGTCACCAAATCCTGATGCTGTAGACTGCGGCTATTAAAAAAACCGGCCCTGTTCGTTACCATGCACGCTTCAAGAGTGCATTCTGAAAAGCATATAGGAAAATATTATTTTTGCAAATGAAAAACAACAAAACTAAATAAAGTTCTGAAAAAAACTTTTCTTGGTAAGAAACTGGTTAATGGCTCGTGTCAATTGCTGATGTTAACAGTTTACTTGACAAGTTTAGGTGTTCTTATGGACAACATTTTGAAAAAAACCAGCATGGGATACCTCAGGGAGCCCCCAAAGCACAAAAACTGTCGCTTAAAACTAAAACTTCTAGGTTTTACCAATGGAACTATGAATTTTATTCTTTAAACTTCAGATGTTCTTGCTTCTTTTTGTTTTTGGAGATTGTAAGCAAATACATAATGCCCTTGATACTAGGTAAGCTGGTAAAATATATTACATTATGTTAATCCTTTTTATGCACGTAGGTATTATCAAATCTTCTGAAGATGAGTTGATTAAAGCCTATATTTAACATGTTGAGGAAAATGTATTCTGCATTGCATTTTATAATTTAGTAGTTCAGCACAAGAGCATTAACCTTTGCAGCTTTGCTTTTAGTGGGCAATAAACATCATTTATTTATGCGTAGTGTTACATGTCTGTCATGGAATGTCAGGAGAGAATGTGTGATGGATGGAATATTAAATAATATTCTTGCAGGCATTAATTTTTGTAAGTTACAATGCTTTTGAGTCTCACCTTGATTTTAAAACACACAATTTTGGGCTCATGTGTCACAAAAGCAACAATCTATTGAAACACATTTCCGTACACGCAGTTGATCTTTTTTCTCACTCTATTCCTCATACTCCCCTGTCACAATATACACATTTTTGTCTCATGTATACATGGGTTGTTTTTTAATGATCTCTCTCTCTCTCTCTCTCTCTCTCTCTCTCTCTCTCTCTCTCTCTCTCTCACACACACACACACACACACACACACACACACACACACACACATATCACTGTGTCCAATCTCAGTTGTGAGCCCCAAATCCAGCAGTCTAATTACAGAAGCCATAACAAGAAGAGACACTGCACTGCTACTATATCGCTGTTGTTTTTATAGTAGAGATCCTTGATGTCTGTTGTGATGTAACATATTCATGTGGAACACTCACCTAAGCTTTCTATGTGTCCTATTGATTGTTTCGTGTGAAAAAATATTGCTATGCACAAGACCAGGTGGTCTGAGTGACTAGTCATTGAAAAACAAACCAGCAAAAATAACAAAAGCAGTGTGCTGCACATATTGTACAAAGAAGAAGTTAACTTATAAATATTATTAATAAGTATGCTAAGATGTCGGTGAAAAAAAAAGTCTGTTAAAAATTCACACCAAACACTGGAAAAATAATCAAATATATCAGCAGTGGTGCAGCTGATAAAAATTATCTATGTTGAACAAAGTGCCAGCGATTTCGGCCTTACCTACATACAGACAACCTATTTATGTGACTTGATGATTGTGTTTCTGCTCTTAGTGCCTCCTGGCCTTTGACCAATAACAGGCGTTTCACATGCAAATACACCGTTTTCTTCATTGTGCCAATCGATAATGCGCAGCACTGGATCACTTAGCTATCTGGCCCGTCCTGTCGGCAACTGTGGAAAATGGACAGTCCGGTGCCTCTTGGGGCCCACTGAGGGCTTGGCGCGGGGAGTCATTTTGCTCTCCACTTTTTCCAGAACGTCCAAACGCTTCACCGTCTGCAGAGCTGTACGTAGGTCCTCCACGCACGCGCGTGTGTGCAGGCGCCGCCACTTGGCTAAGCTCTGACGGGCCTGTTCTTCGGTCTTGTGACGTAGAAAGCGGGTCTTGATGTCATCGATGTCGTCGGTGATGATGTGTTGGCCTCGCGGAGGGTGGAAAGGAAGGACAAGGTAGAGCCTGGCCCAGTCGGCGTCAATGGACTGAGCCACTTGCTGGCAGATCACCTCCAGCTTGTCTGCAACACACAGTGAGAAACGGCTGAACAGTTTACACGCGGGGCCATTCCTCGGATCTTGATCTTAGCATGGACACGACACTGCATTAAACACACTAAATATAGCATCCATGATCTTAGGCCTACTAAGTTCCCTTTCCTCTTCCCCTCCGTCCTTTTCTCATTATTTGAACCTGTTGATGGCTTTTGATCACAGAGAAAGCGAGAAAGATAGAACAAATCATTTTAAAATGCTTTTCAAAATAATTTTGCAGCTGCTGTGATAGTTATTGAAAATTATTTTCCTTTTCAACAACTACAGCAACCCTCTCTCTCTCTCTCTCTCTCTCTCTCTCTCTCTCTCTCTCTCTCTCTCTCTCTCTCTCTCTCTCTCTCCAATTAAGTTTTTATCTAAATAAAATCTAGTAACATCAAAACGGAAGAAGAAAAACCCCACCTAGGCCCTAAAAAATCTCCAACAGCTGAACTGCACACCAGCAGGACTGGAGGAAGAGCGTTTTTTCACTGAAAATATTTTGGGGGTTCTGACTTCAGATGTCTCTTGGTGCAGTGAAGGGATAAAGAGCCCCTAATGGTGATCAGGGGGAACTTCTTCTTGAAGATGACTCCATAAAACCGTGAAAGATTGGGGGAAAGGGCAATTCCTCACGAATTAAACCCCCTTTTGACATTTGTTCTACTTCCACTTTTCTCTGAGATCAAAGAATTCGCTGGACATTACCTTGCCTGAGCGAGCGCGCGAAAATGTTGTTTTACGTCCTCTTGGTCTGAATCAGACACATATGGGACATTTGTAAATACAAATATGGTGGGAACAATACTGGAGGCAATGCC
>CM065683.1:51203987-51206487 GCA_017654935.2 Phymorhynchus buccinoides | reverse complement strand
AGAGAGAGAGAGAGAGCGAGAGAGAGAGAGAGAGAGAGAGAGAGAGAGAGAGAGAGAGAGAGAGAGAGAGAGAGAGAGAGAGAGAGAGAGAGAGAGAGAGAGAGAGAGAGAGAGAGAGAGAGAGCGGGCGAACGAACACATTTTAATTTATACAGGGTAGTGAGATAGGCAGAGGTGCTTTACGCTCGGCCTGTACAGAGAGAGAGAGAGAGAGAGAGAGAGAGAGAGAGAGAGAGAGAGAGAGAGAGAGAGAGAGAGAGAGAGAGAGAGAGAGAGAGAGAGAGAGAGAGAGAGAGACAGAGACAGAGACAGAGACAGAGAGAGACACAGACAGACAGACAGACAGACAGACAGAGATTATTTTAGACAACCGTGGTCTCCCGCGGGGATACCAGGGGGGCTTTCGTACAAAACAGTTCCTCCCCTTCTGGAAGTCCTGTGCTTGTAACTTCCTCCAATATGTCACTTTCTTTGACTCTGCCTTTTCCCTTTGTAAGCCTTCTACTATCTTTTTGCCTTGCTGATCCATTCTCCTGCCTTTCTTCTAGAGATTCTTACAAAGATTTTATCCAGCTGAAGATGGATATGTTGGGCCTAACTATTTATTAAGCGCATAACGGCAGCATGACGCATATGCGCTTATATGACAGTAGACTGTCTGGGTGATCGAAGAAGAAGAAAGCAATAGACATTCTTATAGCTCGGATATTTTAATGTGATCACACCTCTTTTTCTAGCATAAACACCATATCTGCCTGTGTTTGTACAGTACGTGATAAGGATCTACTCTCTCTCTCTCTCTCTCTCTCTCTCTCTCTCTCTCTCTCTCTCTCTCTCTCTCTCTCTCTCTCTCTCTCTCTCTCTCTCATTATTTTTCTGTATGTCTGTGTCCCTTTTAGTCTGTCTTTCTGTCTCTCTGTATTCCTCTGGAATTGTCTTGCTTTCAAATGAGCTTTCGAAACAATATATACATAAATTTGTAACGGATTTAAAAAAAAATCTTGTGTAAACAAAATAAGAGTAGGCCTATATAATTCATATGCTTACATTAATGCAGTCACATAATATGGAATGTCATGATGGGTGAATTTCTTTTGTGTTTCCACAGTCTGTTTAGTCTAAAATCACATAATTATACTAAACCAGAAAAAAGACATACTCAAAAAAAAAGAGAGCCTATAAATAGGGCCTAGCTCACATGCGCACACAAACTCATCCACACACACAATCATACACACGCGTATAATTGCTTATGCTTATGCGCACACGTGCACATCCAATATTAAGAGAATAGTAATTTTCACTCGCTAATAGAGGTAATATACGCCTACATCCACACATTTGTTTTCTTATTTTTCTCCTGCTTCTTTCTTATTCTTTTCTTTTCGCTTTTCAATGTTTCTCACATCTCATCAACACGTTAAACTTAACTGGTCATGTGCTTAGGCCTATACTTCTCAAGATAATGACATGATATTATGTTCTTGTGAAGTCTTACCTTTCATCCTTATGGGGCATCAGTATGTGCAAACACATTATCCTCTTGTACTTTTTTTTACACACTTTTTTGTCGTCTTTTCAAAAGCTGGCACCCAAAACAACATACTCCAAACAGAACAGACTCAAGACGTGGTTTTAATCTTTTTGTACACACTTTTTGTCGTCCCCCCAAACAACATACTCCAAACAGAACAGACTCAAGACGTGGTTTTAATCTTTTTGTACACACTTTGTTGTCGTCTTTTCAAATGCTGGCCCCCCAAACAACATACTCCAAACAGAACAGACCCAAGACGTGGTTTTAATCTACAAAAACATGATCCTCTTGTACTTTTTTTTTTAACACATGTTTTTGTCGTCTTTTCAAAAGCTAGTCCTCCGCAACAAATATTCCAAATAGAACAGAGTCGAGACGTGGTTTATACTCTTTGCCCAGTCACCTGAGAGCTTACATCGCTCTAGCCCCTCAGCCGCAGACCGCTATCGATTAGGGGAGCAAGCCATCGTATCATTGCAGCAAATGACAGGTAGTCGATTTATCGAATCAAGCCACGGAGGTTTACAGAAAAGCGTCTTGGCCTCCAAAGTCTGGTTCACAAAAGCAACAGGGAGGTGGAACCCTGCTACGCCATCCTTCATTTCAGTAGGCTAGAGGAGATATTTGGAGGCCTACCCCCTTCAGCTGTAAAATCTCCGTGGTAAGTACCATGAAGCTGAACGACCCGAATGGTGAAAGAAGAGAATGTATATAATACCCGCCACCCCAATCACAATTGTATTTAATACTAAGTCTGTGGGTCCTAAAAATTATTGCCATCCCTAACAGGAAGTATGTTCATGTGTGAGTGAGAGTGAAATCAAAACGAGGTCTTGTTATTGTTGTTGTTGTTATTCTTCTTTTTCAAGTTGTTAAAGAGAGGCAAAACTAGATGCAGCTGTACAGCCGGTTGAAGACCCTCAATATATCTTAACGGTTTTTGTCCTCCCACAATACCCTAAA
>CM065683.1:51151487-51198987 GCA_017654935.2 Phymorhynchus buccinoides | reverse complement strand
AGAAATAAAGTAACGAAATAACATGATTTTCACTCACAAAGACATCCACCCTCGTTCACCAAGCACTGTCACTCTCTCATTGCACATCACACTCACAAAAACTAATAAAAATGTAAACAAGTAACCGGAAGGAATGCACCAATTAATACGTGCGTACACACGGCCCATACTCTCTCTCTCTCTCCACCTCCCCCCCCCCCTCTCTCTCTCTTCCCCCCTCCCTCTCTATCTCTCTCCCTCCCCCTCTCTTCTCTCCCTCTCTCTCTCTCTCCCTCTCTCCCTCTCTCCCTCCCCTCTTCCCCTCTCTCTCCCCTCTCTCTCCCTCTCCCCCCCCCCCCCCCCTCTCTCTCTCTCTCTCTCATCATACAGGATCCCCAATACAATATATCAAAGAGACACTTTTCGTTACATAAATATAAACATTCTGGCTATATCACAATAAACAAAATAAAACAATATAAGTCTAAAGAAAAAAATAAGAAAAAAATGTGTATACTAAATAATTATGTTATGACACTAAGCACACACTCGCGCGCGCGCGCACACACACACATACACACGCGCGCTCATGCATGCGCACACACACTAAGAGAGAGAGAGAGAGAGAGAGAGAGAGAGAGAGAGAGAGAGAGAGAGAGAGAGAGAGAGAGAGAGAGAGAGAGAGAGAGAGAGAGAGAGAGAGCGACAGACAGACAGACAGGCCGACAGAGACAGAGATAGATAGACTGAGTGAGAGAGAGAGAAGCATATCTAACACACTCATCTTTAACAATCATAACAGAGAGAGAGAGAGAGAGAGAGAGAGAGAGAAAGAAAGAGAGAGAGAGAGAGAGAGAGAGAGAGAGAGAGAGAGAGAGAGAGAGAGAGAGAGAGAGAGAGAGAGAGAGACTTAAACTGAACAAAACTGTATTACTCAAGGATTGAGATTTTAGGCCAAGCCTATTCTTCCCACACAGAGAGAGGGAGGGGAGAAAGAGAGAGAAAGAGAGAGAGAGAGAGAGAGAGAGAGAGAGAGAGAGAGAGAGAGAGAGAGAGAGAGAGAGAGAGAGAGAGAGAGAGAGAGAGAGAGAGAGAGAGAGAGAGAGAGACAGACAGACAGACAGAGACTGAGAGGACGCATGACATTTCTTAATGAAGAAAAAGAAGCAAATCATGGTCGCGCGGGCGCGCACACATACACACATACACGCACGCGCGCTAGCGTACAGCAACACACACACAATGACCGACAGACAGGCAAAGAAATCCCGCACAGGCTCACCTTCCAATGCACGGAGACTCCCAGAACAAAAAACGAACGATCGAATCATGAATACGTGTGTACTCTTTCTGCTTATGTGTCTGACATGACTACATCTAGTCCCGTGGACGACTCTATCTCTCTCTTTCTTTCTGTACATTTGGACACGAAGAGAGAGAGAGAGAGAGAGAGAGAGAGAGAGAGAGAGAGAGAGAGAGAGAGAGAGAGAGAGAGAGAGAGAGAGAGAGAGAGAGAGAGAGGGAGTGAGGGGGAGTGAGAGGATACGAATGCTTTATTGATGGTAGAGAGATTACTACCTATAACAAATTGTATATTAGTTTCATGGAGTAACTTATGGTGGTAGAGCTGCCAAGAGATTGCCTAATACATTTTTAGTAATTTTAGTATCAACTAGCAGCTACGACCAGCTTGCTATGCTTCGCGGTTTTGAAACTATGAGCGCTGGTTTTGGTGTGCGTTGCATCGCATGGCTACTTCAAAATATATCCCAGGTTGATACACCGTTAAACAACATTTGAAGTAATTCCCCAGTGGTTCTCGAGATACAGCACATTTTTATATAACAGCCTCAAGGTCAAAAGTCAAGTTCAAGTGGCTTCAAATGTCTTCCGCTGCATTCCTTAGGTCATGGTGATCAAGAATATATATGGTTATATGTGTGTTTAAACTCAATGGTGTCCGAACTATAGCCACTGCTAAAAAGTGAAGCTCAAAAGTCAAGGTCATTAAGACATCCTTGACCTTGACCTTTCATCAGTACCCAATATTCGGAATTACCATTAGCCAATGCACCCCCATACTGAGTTTGAACATTGTAAGTCCAAAGGTGTGAAAGATATATGGCATCAAGAAGAAATTTAAATTTTCAAGGGCAAACTTCAATGTCAAGATCAGCATGGTTATATTTTTTCAATGTGACACATGATCTTTGTCCATTACCAATCTGCCAACATGCAATGAAGCGTGTAACAGCAAAACATGTGGAATATATGGCTAAAACACCAATTTGACACATCTGAGGTCTACATCCTTGACCTTGAACATGACAAGAACAATTGTCAGAATCACCATCAGCCAATCCATACTCATACCAAGTTTCAACATTGTAAGTCAAACCGAAAGATATGGCCTCAAGAAGAAATTTCGTTTTTCAAGGTCAAATTTGAAGGTCAAGGTTTATGGGGTATACCGATCAAGGTCAATGTCAAGATCAAGGACATTGTTAGACCTTGAAAGTGGTTAGGATCTATAATTTTGTGTTTTAGTCATATCTTTCACATTTTTGCTTGATAGAATCGCTTTAAATTTTGTGTGTACATATCACCTAGAGTAGAAGACGTACGTACACCCGAACATAAATTATTATTATTGGCGTGCTCAGTGACTTAATTGGACCTTGAAGCTTGACCTTCAAAACCGAAATGTTCTTCTTTACGCTATATTATATTTCATGTCCGCGAGCAGTATCTCATGAACTGGTGACTACAGAATGGCTTCAAATGTTGTGTGGTGGGGTATATCACGGTGCAGGAATTGTCCCATAAAAAATTATAACCGCGCCGACCTTGACCTTGAAAAACGAAATTTCTTTTTGAGGCCATATCTTTCATATCGTTCGACTTGCAATGTTCAAACTTGGTATGGGGGTGGATTGGCTAATAGTGATGATTCCGACAATTGAGTGCATGATCAAGGTCCCATATCCAGATATATATATAAAAAAAAAGGTTTTTTATTATCCTCTAGCCCTAAAAAGGACCTGTAGGCCTATTCTAGGCATGGAAAAGAAAGTACCTTTCAGATAGTTTGTTTTCAATTTAGGTCTATATTTTATGACTGAACAGAATCCACAGAAAAGTAAATCCTTATTTTATTTATATAGAAATATAGTTCAATGCTCTTTTCTCTCTCGTTTGTTTTCTTTATGTGCGCGCGCGTGTGTGTTCAAGTTCGTGCGTGTGTGTTGTTTCATTTTTGTGTTTGTTTTTCCTTCTTTCTTTTGTTTATTCGTTCATGTTGTTTTTCTTTTTGGATGGTGCATCTTCTGGAGCCGGACTGAATATTCGTAGTTGCTTTGTATATAATCGTGATTTTCTTGCTGTAATTAATTTCAGTCGATTTTTCTTATATTTTTCTATTGCTTCTTTCTCTGTCTTGAGAAACATAAAAAATGACTTTACAAATCTGTTTTACGAATGTAACACCCGAGGCATTATTATAAGATTATTGCCTCTAGTTTAACTGTCTGTGATGTCACCAGTGTGTTCGCCATATTTGTAGCCTAAAAACTTCCTGTCAGAGGTTTGTCAAGAATCAAGAAATAAGCAAAGCTGGCGCAACTATTCAAGGTAAAGTTATTGTGTATTACATGTCATTCATTTTTAACGAGGAAAGGATAGAAGTATGCATAGTTAACGCGATCGAAGTCACGTAGGTTACTAATCTTGCTTTTTGACACCACCCAATGGATTTGTCAAGATGAAACGTCTGTGTTTTTGGTTGGTTCTCTCATTCAACAGATTCTGTTGGCTTAGGCTGCCCTAGGTAAAAAGCAGCCATAAGCACTGAAGATTGTCATTGGTCTCTTTGGATTTTATGTTTTGTTAGGCATATACTCTCTCTAAACACCTTGATACTTTGTTTATTTATTATTGCAGTTTGCACTCTAGTGACTCTACTTATTTAATTTAATTGCTAACTAAGAAATTAATTTTGTTCCCAGTTTCCCTCCAGTCTTCATCCATAAGTTTCTTGATTTTCTTTTTTCTTTTCTCTCCCCCCCCCCCCCCCCCCTCGTCCCTCCTTTTTGTCTTAGTTTCTTTTGATTTTTTTCTGCCTTGATTAATAATAATAATGGGGATTTATATAGGCTTTTATAGTGCTCTTTTTTACATGAGCTCAGTGTGCTTTACAGTAATAACAGGAACATTAACCCTTTCACTGCCAGCCATACTTCAGCCAAACATTTCCATTAAATTTACCTGGGTATAGAACAAAATCCATCTGCAGTATGGCTGGTACCCACGTGTCGTCATATCCGGCCACAAGGAGCGCCATATTATGGGAGACCGCCATCTTAGTCATTAACTTTTTTTGAAAAATGCCAGCTCGATGCTGCGTATTTGGCTGTTCCAATTCGAAACTTATTTAAACTGTATTTATAACATCTGGATGTTTTCTTTACACATTTAGATAACATTTTCACTTTGTTTACACACAAATAAGGACTAAGATGGTGACACTTCCGTTGGAAGGGTCGAGATGCGCACGCAAATGGGGGGGAGCCATTGAGGATTCTTCTGTGACTTCATATAACATAAGATCTATCCTTCCCAAAACTAAGACAATAGGGTCTTTGGATAATAGACCCCAATTTGATGCCTTTTAATTACATGTGTTAAATCACTGTGTTGCTAAAATGCGACTTTGGCGGTGAAAGGGTTAAAGGCAAGCAAATAATGAATCATTAGAAAGTAAAATAAATATGATGCTTGCACACAACATTCTCTTTCTTACGCACACACACACAGTACACACACGCATTCATGCATGCACGCAGGCACACACATGAATGCACGCACACACACACACACTAACAATTATGTGATACAAGAGTTTATAGTTACAATATGAAAATTCTAAGAAGAAACATAGACCACATTCACCTTCTCAATCAAGCTTAGATACAATACTGGAAATAAAGTCATACTGCCATCGACATACCAGTTATCACTGTTATGTGACTAATTTTAATAGACACATTTTGCAAAAACAGAGATACCCTTCTAGTTCTACCTCCTTTACAAGCGTTTTAAGTTTACAAGATGTAGATTGTCTACCACATTCTACATACAACTTACGAAATATAAAAGAATTGTAAAACAAATTTCACGAGATTTCTGCAATGAAATGGATCCCCCATCTCTCACCCTCACACACAAACACTAATCAATTATAATATGTCCGAAACAAGTGACTTAGTGAGTTTTAAGGGCAGAGCGAAGGGCGGAGATTCAGATGAGCGAACATGTTGTGGGAGGGAATTCCATATATGAGGTGCTAAATAATAGAAGGATCGTTCACAAAAAGATTTCGTGTAGACCCGAGGAACCTTGAGTATGTAGCAGTCAGAGGAGAATGTAGGAAGTGAGCAGGTGTGTAGACATTTACTAGTTTGGAGAGATAGTGTCATAGACAGGGCAGAAGAGTGAACAGCACCAAAACAAAGGCAATTTGATAAGTTTGTTTGTTGAATTAGTTTTCTTGTTTGTGATTTGTTTTATTCCAGCAATAAGCCGGCAAAGAAGGGGACACAACCAACAACTGAGTGTTATTCCATGCCGCACTCAATACAGAAGTAGCTCCTTTCCCAGGACGATCAGGGACTGGAAAAAACTGTCCGAGGTTGACATGTTCCAGTCGAGAGTCAACTAATCTACCTAGGGTTTTTAATTTTTATTAATAGATTAGGTGTTCCTGTCTGACACGGCATCACGTTGGGGATCCACAGGGTGACCTGACTGGCTGGTTCTCAAAATTAGCTTAGGGTGTTTTTGTTTATCTTGTCCGACCTGGAACCTCAACCGGTATAGTGCCAGATGTTGAAAGAAAAAATAGAAGAAGGTGAAGAAATAATTATGATTCACGTTACCTATGCCTTCATTTAAACAGATCTTGTATGTCAAGAAGAACTCAAATTTCAAACAGCCTTCCACCTGAGGCAGAGTCATCAGCCTCAGTGGAGGATTTAAAAGCCCAGATTTAAACTGCCCCCTCCCCTCCCCCCTTCTTTTGCTGCCATCTTCCCACCCCTCCCGGCCTTTTCTACCTCCACCACCACCCCTACCCACCTTGCCCATACCCCTCTTGTTCCTGAGCTGATCATCTGGGCTGCAACCACTTCTAAAGACTAAATTTCTTCCCAGAAACCCCCATTTGTACAACATCAGAATCATCACTACGCTGATGGAGGATGTTTAAAGCAAGAAGAAGACAAGAACTGAAGAAGAACCTGTCTGCCATAGATCATAAATATTCTTGATCATCTTGGGGCAGTGGGTGGATGCCTTGTGCCTCCATATGGGGAGCTGGACGACCCCACCCCCTCCAGGAATCTCTCCCCATGGAGGTACGGGAGGGTCTTCAGTGCAAGAACTGTAGTTTCTCTACCATCTGGAAGTTCTGTGCTAGCAACTTCCTGTAGTCTAATCTGTCTCTCTCTTTGACTCTGCCTTTTTCTTTTTCTTACTATTATCTACTTTTTAAAAAAGTACTATTTTGGCCCATTCTCTCTTTTTCAAAAAAGTCTTTCAAATAGTTTTCTATTTTGACGAGTTTGAGCTCCTCCGAAATCGCAATGTGTTGGCTGAATGCAGCGGGGAGACCAGTGAAAACTAAAAAACAGACACATAGTAGCTTACCCATTATCATGATTATGGCCTGGGATTGGGAACACAGAAGAAGAAGAATTTTTTATTTTGATCAGCATTGCACCACAAACCCTATTGTGTAAAACTGTGTAAACAACATCTACTTTAAAGAACGAATCAGACATTGGGAGATCAAATGATCAAGAGTAGGTAGTGAGACTTCTCTGTCTTTTTTGCCATATCAACTAAATAGTCATCCAGAGTATGTTTGAGTGAGTGTATCATTGGTGTACAATTTTTATTTTAATTTTCAGAGTGAGATGGCTGAGGGTGAGCAGGTAGTGGTGTATGACTCGGAAACTCAGCAACCTTTGACGGTGACCGTGAGTGCACCTGCTGTGGAGGGAGGGGCAGGTGTGCAAAGCATTCAGTTCCTCACCCCTGATGGTCAGGTGGCTCACCTGCAGCCTGAAGTCATACAGGTGAGCCTTTTGTCATTATCTTTGTTTTCAAGGAAACTAATCAAGTAACTACTAACCAGTGTGAATTTTTTAATGAGGCTTGATGACAGTGGTAAAAATACCCCCCCCCCCCCCTTCCCCTTGATGCCCTCTTCCTCTCTGTTACATGCCATCTTTCTTTGAATAAAAAAAATCCAATGTAATGTTTATGATTATATTTTATGCATTTTTGGCAGCTTACATTATAAGGCACACTCCCTACACTTTTAACAAAAACCTGATTGTGACTACGGGTTACTTTGTAAATTCAGGGCTGGCCAACCCACTATCAAATCAAGCTCAGCTGTCTGCTAAGATAACAACATGCAAGCACTGGTACTGAAAAGAAAGGAAAGGCAGCCTCAATCTCCCCCCCCCCCCCCTCCTTCTCTCTCTCCCACCTCGCTCCACATATCAATTCCCTTTCTCTTTATTTCTGTGCTTTCTTTTTTTCCAACTTTTTTTTCTCTTTCTTTTGCTCTCTCTCCTTTCTCTTCTCTTCCTCTCTCTCGTTCCCTCTCCCCTGTGTGTGTGTGTGTGTGTGTGTGTGTGTGTGCTTTCAGGGATTTTTGTTGTTTTCTTCAGGCTAGTGAAAATGTGTTCGGGCGAGTAAAATTGTTCAGTTACTCGCCCAGGCAAGTGATATTTAAAAAGTTTGGCCAGCCCTGAAATTAATATTAGTCACTTTATAAGGTACAAAAAAGTATCTCCATACATTCCATAAAATACAAAATACACTAGAAATGATTTACATATTGGTAAATATTTTGATACTTTCTTTAATCAAACTTTCTTTTTCTCAGGATTCCAGTCAATAATGAATGTTTGACCTACCAGTTTGACATAAATTTCACATTTGCTGGATTATTAAAACATTAACCCTTTTACCGCCAGCCATTTTTCAGCCAAAAATTGCCATTAAATTTACCTGGGTAGAGAACAAAATCCATCTGCAGTATTGGGGATTGTTCTGTGACATAAAATCAGGTCTATCCTTACTTCCCCAAACTAAGATAATAGGGTCTTTGGATAATAGACCCCAATTTGATGCCTTTTAGTGACATAGGTGTTAAATCACTGTGGTGCAAAAATGCGACATTGGCAGTGAAAGATCTTTGATCTGTCTTTAGAATCTAACCACTGTTTTAAGCCAAAGAGATGCTGCTGATCCATGGTGTGTTTCCTGTGGCCAGGCGGGTAGTTCTGTAGCCAGCAGTGGGACCAGTCTTCCTCAAAGCCAGACTGTAGTCCAGCAGCCCCCTGCAGTCGCCCAGTCCAGCAGTAGTAATGCGGAGACGAGTAGCATCACTATCAACCCTTCTGCTGTGCCCCAGATGCTCTTCCTGAACCAAGTTAACATCAACGGACAGACTTCGTATATGCTTGTGGATGCTAACAATAAACCAGTGCAACTCCCACCAGGTAATGCCAACATCTGGGTGAAAAACATGGTGATGATGCTGGTGGTGGTAATATTACTAGTGTACTAATAATGATGGTGGTGATAATAATAATAATAATAATAATAATAATAATACTGAACATTTATATAGCGCTTTACTCCCTTTGCAGGGAGCTCAAAGCGCTTTACATAGACAATAAAACACAAATAAGTTAACATTATACACATAAGACTGACATAAATGATGATGATGAATTGAAAAAAACAATTGCACAGATGGAAGTTTTAAGCAGTTTACAATCTGTATCGTCTTGGCTGTGTCAGACCAGTTGACATAGGCTAGAACACCAAGGCTACATCAAAATGTTGTTATGCTCTGCATAGTTATGCAGGGGTTGTCTTTAGTCATAAGCTTTTATATAACATCATCAGTCACCAAAATCCTCCGATGTCGGAGTGTAGCTGCCCATGTGGCGGGGTAATAAGAACGGTCACACACGTAATGTTCTCATCCCTGGTTGGTGCATTTGTACCATAGTGTTCAAGTGTTCGGCTGTTGGGATGATCCCTGGAGTCTTTTAGCCAGGGTACAACAACAACAACAGTCTGTAAATTTCATTGTTTAGAACTTCAGACTTTTCTATTTTCCATGACAAATGTAAGTAAATTTAGAGCACTTAAATCCAAGTCTAGCTGAACTCTACCAAAATTAATTATGATGTAGAAATTGTGTGCAAGAAAAGGTTCCTGTTTGAAAAATGTTGGATCTTCACACTAAATAATTTTGCAAAATATTTTGATATTGTGAATTTTTTTTTTACAAGCTCTAAACTAGGAGCTGTCTTTTCAAATAGAATGAGAAAAAAAATGTGACCTCCCTGACGCCTACGGTAACATTAATGATACTGATAATTTGTTGGTCTTCTCTATTTTTTAATTTAGCCATCAAAATTGTCTGCTGCTTTGAAAAGCCTGTTTGCTTGTTGCTGTAGTACTTTAGCAGCAGCAGCAGGAATAGTAGTAGAAGCAGTTTGTTATTATTATTATTGGTGTTGTAATTTACATTGACATCTTAGACTAGTGTTTGGCTAAGAAATGATATGACATTACAGAAATAGTTAAGCAAAACTAATAATAACATTGTTTTAAACATAATTGATAATACAATTACTGTAAACAAGTGAGTCACCGAGCGGCAGACATGTCTGTCACCTGTTTCACCATGCACTTGTGACACCCAGTAGCATAATTTATGCACCAACATGTTCTACATGTTGTATTACACCCAGACACAAAATTTTAAGTGATTCCACGCATGGTTTGCTAAAATGGTAAACAGAGACATATCTGCCGCTCGGCGACACTTAAACCCCATGGGGCATAATTTGTGCTGCAATGTCTTCTACTTTTAGTATTACACACACACACAAAATGTGAAGTGATTCCATGCAGTACTTCATGAGATATAAGAGGGTGAAGAAAAACGGAAACATGTCTACCGCTCGGTGACATTTTATTTAATGGCATAATTTATGTACCAATGTCTAGTACTCTTAGTACTTCACCGTCACACAACATTTGAAGGGATTCTATCATCTAGTTCACGAGATACAGCTCAGACATGAAATATATAGCGCAAAGAATGAAATTTCGGTTTTCAAGGTCAAGGTCAGCACACCAATAATTTATGCTTGGATGTCTTCTACTCTAGGTGATACGTCACCATGCAAAATTTGAAGTGCTTCTGTCGAGAAAAATATGACTAAAACACCAATTTTTAGACCTCAATCACTTTCAAGGTCTATCGATGTCCTTGACCTTGACCCCATCATCAGATTTGCCACAAGCCAATGCACATACATGCCAAGTTTGAATACTGTATAATAATAAGTCCAGCTGTGTAGAAGATATGGCCCCTTAAAGATTTTGGGTTTTCAAGGTCATGCGTCAAGGTCAAGGTCAGGACAGTGATAATTTATGCTCGGATGCCTTCCTCTCTTGGTGACACACCACCACACAAAATCTGAAGTGATTCTGTCAGACAGAAAAACAAACAAACAAAAAGTAACAGATGCCGCTCACCGCAAAGTCTGTCTTCTGACGTTGACGGACAAAAACAGTTCCATGTATCCCAGGGGGCTTTGGGGGGAAATAAACCTTACCTTGAAAACTTTTAAACATTTCAGGGAGCAAATGAGCAGTGTTGGGCAGAAACATTTCAGGGAGCAAATGAGCAGTGTTGGCTGAAACATTTCAGGGAACAAATGAGCAGTGTTGGCTGAAACATTTCAGGGAACAAATGAGCAGTGTTGGCTGAAACATTTCAGGGAGCAAATGAGCAGTGTTGGCTGAAACATTTCAGGGAGCAAATGAGCAGTGTTGGCTGAAACATTTCAGGGAGCAAATGAGCAGTGTTGGCCTCTGTGCTGTCTTTGAATCATTTTGCGCCTTCATATTCTTTTGCCATTGCAGATTCACTGTATAAGAGCTGCTTGCAGGTTTTTGAATAATCTAATCAGATAAAATTTGTCCATTTAATCTTGTTTTTGTTGTTGCTGTTTGTTCTAGTTTATTTCGTGCTGATGTCCTTATTTGAAACCAGTTCGGATCTTGGTATTTCATTTTAATTTTGAAAACAAATAACAACTACAAAGTATTGCACTGTTTGTTCAGGTATGCAGGTCATCAATTTGCCTTCACAGAATACTGGTGGGAATAGCCAGTCACTTCCTTTGGTAAGTAATCAACAGTTGGGCATTTTTAACTTATTGATATCCAATAGACCTGTTGTTTCTTCAGGATCTGTGTCTTAAAATTTATTCTAAAACTTTCTGTTCAAACCGTTTTCAGTTGCTTGGCTAAAAGGCATCATTAGTATTCTAAAATCCATGTAAATTTGCAAACAAACAAGAATGCAGAGGAAGAATAATGCCAGAAACTCCTAAACAATAATGCCATGTTCTTCACTTTGGAAACATTGAAGTTATTGTAAGCGTATGTATATTGTTCCGCATTTCTGAGGTGTCAAGAATTACATACAGTATTATTTTTGCGTTGCACTGTATGTCTTACTTTACAGTCTAGCACAGAGGGCCCAGATGAACCGCTGTATGTGAATGCAAAACAGTACCACAGGATTCTAAAGCGACGGCAGGCCAGAGCTAGACTGGAGGCTGCTGGCAGGATCCCAAAAGAAAGACAGGTCAGGATGATGACCTTAGGTCACACTTTTTGCATAACTTTTATAAATGAAATGTGTATCAAACTTGGTAAATTTACGATACTATGAAAACAAAACTTTGTCTTGTGATAATAATGTGTGTGTTTGTGTGCTAGAGAGAGAGGGGGAGAGAGAGTGTGTTTGCTTGTTAAGTATGAATTCATGTATACTCATTTGAATTTTATTATAAAATTTGCAGTTAAGTTTTCTGTCATCATTGTTCTTCGATGTTCTATATTTCATTTTTAACATTGTCTGCAATCTTTCAGTGTCATATAATAGGAGTCCATAGATGCATTTCATTTCTGTTGCAGAAATATATGTACGAGTCCAGGCACCGCCATGCCATGAACCGGGTACGTGGCAGCGGAGGTGTTTTCATGGGTGGTGAAAAAGACATCAAACCACAGACCCATATGCTAATCGGCCAACAGACAATGGTGTGCTTGAACAATTAAATTCAAACAGACTGTGGTTTTATTTTTATTTTACAGCTAAATGGAGGTACTGATTCTTGAATGATGCCATGGCTGTTTTCAGCACTTCTTTCATCTTTGTTCCAGCTTCAGAGGAGACAATGTTCCCCACAGCTGATGTGTTCTCCCTCTCTCTTTTCCCTCTGACTTCACTTTCTGTTTCCTTTATTGGGCCGATATAGCTTCTGACATCCAAGTGAAGAGAAGAAGAGGCAATGGGCACAACTTATATTTTATTCAGGTGAAAGACTTTTAAACATTACATTGATCTTTAACTGTTCAAGTATTTTTCTAGTGAGAAAATGTGAACTATCAGTTTGATCATTTTGCTTCCTCCGTGCTATGTGACTTTTAGCAAATCTTCTGACCTCTATGTCTTCCTTTGTATTCATGTTATGCTACATGGTTGAGCAAAGCACAGCTGCATACCATTTGCACATACAATCACAAGAATGAAGTCACTTACAGAATTTAACTTTTAATCAGAATTTAATTTATAATTTATTTAGATGTATTCATTACAGGTAAATGAATATAACCAAAAATACAATCTACAGGTTTGTTACTATGAACTTAAAAACAACATTTTAATACTATTTCAGTGAACCAAATTTTGTTTTCATTACCTGTTAGATATTTCCCTTATGTTGGGACAAACTATTGCTCTTGATTGGTTGCTTCCATGTAAGTGATAAAATTGATTTAAAAACAGAAGCATTGCAAACCCATGAGGTTTCTATGTTTGCATGTGGCAATGATGCATTGAGGATCGAAAAGTGACTGATACTGATAGGACAAACTGTCTTGAGACAAGAAAACAAAATAAGACCATGTCATGGCTTGTGTAGAAATCATAAAAAGCCTGCAAGCGTTCAACTTTTAATAGAACATTTGTCCTGACATGTGAGAACACAATAGGACATTTTCAGTTTTAATAAGACTGTGTCTTTTGTGCCTTGGGACATCACTGCATGTGTGTAATTTGCAACATAAAATTTAATATGATGAACCAGCTCTGTCAGTAAAGTGGCCTCTAGTCAATTGGGGCTGTGATTTTAATACTCAAAATATTTAGATTATTAGATAGCAGTTGCATTTTTATTGGTTTGAGTTCTTTGAGCTTCCAAATTGAATATCTGATCTTTTAGATAATTTGGCTTGTAAAAAGCATATATTTGAAAGGAACAAAGCATTTTTAAATCATACCTTTTATGAAGCTGTGTTTTGTTTATCAAATTTTATCAATTAATAGTATTTTACATCTCTGCTGACTTAACTTAGAGCTTAAGCTTGGCATAATTGACTATACCAAACTCTGTTAAGTCTAGTAACTCTCTTTTCTTCCTTGAAATATATACATGTGTGAATGTTTACAGATGGTGCTAGAACAAAAATATTGATGTTTTTCAAAGATCAATATTTTGCTCAAAGGTTTGCAAACACACACACACACACACACAGAGAGAAAGAGGAGATAGAGCATGGGTGCAACTCCTGAAAATGGAAAAAAATGAAAGGCAGGGGTCCAGGGGCTGTTGAGGCCCCGCTGGGGTACATGGGCAGAGCCCCATCAACATAATTTCTGTTTCTTGAAAAAACAACCCAACTGAAATCTGTGTAAAACTGACATAGTTGCACCCATGAGAGAGTGAGAGAGGATTGCTGGGGGAAAAAAACACCTAAATGCATTGATATTTTCTTTGTGAATATTTTCATGTTTTGTAGTATTTTGTGTATGCTTATTTTATGCAAAAGATTTTGTATTCTTGAAGTTGAAGTCTTTTTGATTGAACTTCTCATATTATTATTGAGAATGATAACACTCCCCAGGGGCGGATCGGGGGGTGTTACACTTTAACAGGGTTTCCGCCCCCCCGGCCAAAAAAGAAGGAAGGAACACCCCCCCCTCCCTTTCCCTGTACCGCAAGATGTACCTTATTGGCTACTGCAACGACCACCTTTTGCAAGAGTGAATGCCCTTGGTAGATGCTTGAATACTGACCAAACAAGGAAAAAACTCTCGCCAATAACTCTATTTGAGGCCACTGAATGGCTGCCTTTTGCAAGAGTGAATGCCCTTGGTCACTGCAACGACCACCTTTTGCTAGAGTGAATGCCCTTGGTAGATGCTTGAGAACTGACCAAACAAGGGAGTAACTCGCCAATAACCCTATTTGAAGCCACTGAATGGCTGCCTTTTGCAAGAGTGAATACCCTTTTGGATACTGACCAACAAGGGCTTAACTCTTGCTGTCAAGGGCGTTAATAACCCCAGTTGCAGTGGCCATACGACTCAGTTTTTGCCTTAATAATCACTAAATTGCAAAAGTAGCGCCCTGCGATAGATGTGTTTGAAGGCAAGATAGGCCGTGAAATGAGTATCTGCCCCCTGAGTATCTCCCTCCCCTCAACCAACATTTTGACTGATGTTGAGGTAAGGTTTGGACAGGGAGTTGTAGCGTGCGTGTACTGTCAGAAATCATAATGGATTTATTAGCTTTTGTCATGTAGGTGTTGTTATGTTAGTGCCATAAGCTTTAGGTGGGTCAGCTTGAACAGATCGTATTGCGATTTGTAGCAATGTTTTGTTTAACATTGTTAACTTTTCTCTAAGAGACGTTGAGTATGCTGCAAGTTCCTGTAGAACGTTACAGACCGAGTTTCATCTTCATAATGGTTTTGCCCATGAGCATGTTCAAACTTTGTGACTTTGGCAATCACATCCCTCAAAAAAACAATGGAGCACATCATTGTGTGACATTTTGATCAGAATGGAATTTCATTGGGGTGGATTAGCATCTGAAATTTTGTTTATACCAGTTTTGATGCCAACTTTGTGTCATTCTGCTTTGTTCAATGAAATGCATTTTCAGTACAGTGGAACCTCCCTTATAAGACCTTCAAAAATCATTCAAAATGAGGTCTTATAAGGGAGGGGTCTTATAAGCGAGGTAAATTTAATACTTACAAAGAAGGGCAATGTCTCAGAGAAGTAGGTCTTATATGGGAGGGAGTCTTATAATAGGTCTTTAAGGGAGGTTCCACTGTATTATACTTGCAGTTATCAGAATGAACAAATAATTGAACAAGGAATGTTGTTTTTTCTTTTCACAGCTGCTTTCAAGTAAACTTTCCAGTGATTGAAAACAAACTAATGTCATTCAATTTTTTTTTTATTACTTTCAGTTGTTAAGAAGCTTGTGTGCAGTTAATGTTATGATTTATTGTTTAGTATTGCTGTGTGTCGGTTTGGTGACAATGCATAATAACTGTGGGAATGTTGCAATTTTCCTTTCTGTCTCTGTGTTTGTGCATGTTATTACTTGATCATATCTTGATCTAGTTTGTCTGTGAAACAGGTTACTGTCCAAGTTTTACAACAATTAGGCCTCTTTTTGACTTTTATACATCATCCTCATGAGTCATTGGGGCATCACTGACTGGCCAAAGCTTATCAATTTGTAGCTTCTCTGTACCCTTGTTGGTTTTTGTCCCCCAGCCTTTTGCTACCCGGCCATTAGCCTCCCAGCCTTTTGCCACCTAGGCCATCTAGGTGTTGCGCCTAGTGCATGACTGAAATCTGATAGAAGTTGTGAATTCCATTCATATTGTAAGTATTGAGATCGATTTTCAAGCTGAAATCGTGAATGAAGCCACCCAAGCAGACGACACATTCACTTAGAGGGGGGTTGAATATGATGTCAGAGCCTCAGTTTCGACAGCCAAAGATAATAACAATCATGGCTGACATAGGCTACTGGGGTGAAACTCATTGTAGAAATCTACTCTGTTTTTCAATTTCGACTTTTCTGGGCTCTCGGATGTAAAAGTGCTTCATAGCGGCATGAGTGTAATTTCTGTCTTAAGATTGTTTTGACAGAACTAGGCAAAATACCGACCTCCTTTGAGTCGACCATGTTTTCAATCTATGTTTTGCTTTTGTTCGATCATTTTGCATGCGCCTTAACTCTTTCTATACTAACCTGCGCTCTTGTCGCAGGGCATGCGCACAACGCCTCGTTACTAAGGTAACGGGATATCGCATGTGAACTTTAAAAATTCATAGTTCATAGGTTAACAGTCATGCGTGTTTCAAAGTGGCTCAGAGGTCTACTACTACGTTTCATTCTTGCCTCTCGACACTGACTGACTGGCTGTAGGCTATTTTGGGACCTTAATATTATATTTTCGCTATTATGAGTGTGCCTGGCTTGACAAAGCATGCATTTATTTTAAAATATCACAAATCAAAGCTAATCAAGTGGATGCTTCGAAACTGTTGCAGGTGTTAGTACTGTATATTGTGTACATATTGCCAAAATGTCACGTTTGTATCTGTTACCATTATTTAGAAAATAATTTTTGGGCAACGTATGCAAATCGGCCAGTACAGAACGCTTGCAAAGGGAAGCAACTGGCCAGCATGGAATGAGTTAAAATATGCGCCTTGTGTATGTTTAAATTAATTTTTTTTGTTAAATTCAGAAGCACCTTGTCTGTAAAACAGTTCTTGAAAGTGCATTTGCATCCTGAGTCTAAAAGTGTACGTAAGGTTATGAATTTGTTTGCTTCTTTTTTTAAATATTTGTCTTTTTTGTATGTATGTGTCCCCATCACTGATAATGGAAAACTACTCTGAAAGAAATGTGCTGTGCTACCTTTGTGGCATTGGCGGCGATTGCTCACATTTCTCTTTAATTAACAACTACTCAAGAGACCACAGACACATTTTGTTAATCTGCTAAGATTTTGGTATCAAAATGTGGCTTACATGAATATGTGGTTGGTATTAGGAACTTTATAGTCACAGAGGCGTCTCTCTGAAATTTGGGTTGTTCCCACATGGAGAGCGCGTCACAGCCCATTTTTTAAATTTATTTTGCATGCGATTTTTGTGTGACTGATGAGGAAGGAGGGGGGGGGGGGGGGGGTTTTGACCAAATGACAACTTTTTCGTTGCCACTGGGATTAACGTGTGCTAAGTGCATGGGCACACAGGACCTCGGTTTATTGTCTCATCCGAAAGACTCCACGTTCAGACTGTAAAGCCTAGTGCAAAGTGAGAGAAAAAATCCTCTGTACCCAGGTTCGAACTCGGGTTTACTTGACACATGGTGAACGTGTTACCTCTGTGCCACTCTACACTGTGTGTGTGTTGTGCAAAGCATAAGTGAGTCTGTATTTATCCATCGTCTGTCCGCCTGACCCAGCCATGTGGCCAGGATGGGGTGGGGTTGAGGGGTTGGAGGGTGTGTGTAAATACCTGGGGGGCATAAGACCAGGGTGTAGAAGACTGGGGGGATGGCTTAAAACCAAGAGATCATTCATCATCAGATCAAAATGGAACACTGCATAGCTGCCAGCCAGGCAGCCAAAGTCACATTTACCAAGTTGACGTTATGTAACATAAAAAGAAGAGCAAATCCAGTCTTCCCATAACAGGGCCTAGATTAAGCATCTGTTTGCATAAGTACCTCCTCCGAAGTCAGAGTGTGACAGCCCACTTGGCGGGGTAATCAAAAACGGTCACATACGTAATGTTCTCATCCCTAGCTGGTGCATTTGTACATAGTGTTCTAGTGCTTCGGCTGTTGGGATGATCCCTGGGATCTTTAAGCCAGGGTACGACAACAACAACATAAGTATCTTTTGATTCATTGGAAGGAAGAACAAATTACAAGCCTGCAAGGCTGATAATCTACATATCAAAATAGGCGACTGAAAAGAAAGTTGCAGTCCCTACATTTGTTTCTCTGTTTAAGAGTATTTGATGTTATGCCAGTGTCTGCATTGTGACTTTCATGGGACAAAACTTGTTTGGTTCAATTTTTGTTTCATCTGATTGTTAATTTATTGGTATATGAGTAGATACTGTGCCAGTGTGAATGTTAATATTGTATGTGTCTGAGTAAAGTTAGAACAAAATATAACATTTAAATTGAATTCAGTGTGTTTCTGTGCATATGTGTGTTAATGTCAAGTTTAAACTAAAACAAAAATCTTACCACAAAATTAATAAGTAATAACAGTAACAAATCCTCTATCCAAACGACATTTCAGACTAAATTTACTTGATTATTTTAGAATGATACTCAATCCTCAGCAGCATTTTATTAAAATCTGTTCATAACTTTTTTAAGTAATGTTGCAAATAAACACAAACAAAACTGGTTAAGTTTACTGAACAGGTAAGGAGCAAGCAGCCAGTACATTAAACATTTTTGATAGAACTAAATAACAAAAAACACTCCCAGAGTTATAGTACACTAGATTTTTTTTATACCCCCTCCCCTCCCCTCTGTCCGCCAAACATCACCCTGCCCTCCTCTCTCTCTTGCTGGGCACATAACTTAAATCAAATGCTCATGACTGTCTTACTTCACCTCATTCTTGCCCTTCTAGGCTGAAAGCCTGAATACTCTTAGTCATGTGAAGGTTTGGAAAGGGTGTGTGTGTGTGGAGGGTGTTACTGAATGAGTCCTGGTGTAGTTTGACCTTGGCAAAAGGTCTGTTTTTCTTTCATTAATTTCTTAAGCATGATAATTCCTAGCAACATCTCGCAATTTAAAATAAAATAAATGGAAAGTACACAGAAGAATGTGTATGCAAAGTTTCATGCTGCAGAAAAGTGTGGTTCAAGAGAAAACGGTGTCCTTTTGTTAAGTCAGGTGAAATTAAATATTAAAAATAGAGAAGTTTTATTTGTTATGTTTACTTGCCCTTCTTTTTCTTCAATTGCTCAGACAGTTTCCTGTCAATTATGAGCGCAGATGCGTCATGCTACCGTTATGCACCTAACTAAGGCCCAGCAAGTCCAACTTCGGCTGGAGGAAATCTTTTTGAAAGTGTTTCGTGAAAAAAGGCAGGAGAATGGACCTGTAAGGCAGAAAGATAGTAGATGACAGTAAGCAAAGGGAAAAGGCAGAGTCAAAGAGAGTGACAGATTAGAGGAAGTTACAAGCACAGAACTTCCAGAAGGTGGGGGAACTATTTACACAAAAGACCCCCGGTAGCCCCACGGGGGGTTTACTTGCCCTTCTTTGTATGGTTTGCTTGCACAACATGAGAACATTATTATGGAACTTCCCTATTATGGCTTAAAAAAATTGCACAAATCAGGTCTTAAATTGAAGGTAATATGTGATACAGACACTAACAGCCAAAACACAAAGACACATACACAGCAAATCAAATTGTCAAGACATTATTTTATTACACACTCTATGTGTGACCCAGCACCATGAAAGGGACATTAAATGTCAAAATGACTTCTGAGATAAGGATACAGTTGAAAACCTCAAACAGTTCTCTTTCTAATGGTACAAGAACCATTCTTGTATCATTTTCCGTTCCAGAGTTAGCATTTAAAGTTGGTGGGGTAAGTATCGGCCATTTTGAAAAAATACAATATAAAATCTAGCCTAGCTGTACAAAACACATTGACCTACTCATTTTAAAGCACTTTTAAGAGCATTTAGAGACGGTATGAAAGAATTACCCCTTATAGATATGAAAGATAAGATGTTTGAGAACACAAAAATACCCATAACTCAAAATTGATAAAAATGAGATTTTTGACTTTTCAAGCCTGTTGTGAGAAACTAGCTGAGCGACTTAATGTCCCTTTCGTGATGCTGGGTCACATGTGCTCAGCATAAAAACGTTTCTATTAGGGTCTGTTATTATGATGGAATAAAGAAGCAGCATGCACACACGCACGCACACTCAGCATTTCATTTCTATTAGGTTCTGCTATTATAAGAAACATTGGAAAAAAGAAGCAAAACGCACACAAACACTAGCAGCCTTAACAAAAGCAAGGGTTTGCAGAGCGGCATTTACGTCCTTTGCCCGTTCTGCCCCCCTTACCTCCCCTCCCACACCACATCTCTGCCCACTTTATGTCCTTTGGGTGATGCTGATCATGGATACATGATTATAGGGATGTTCTGTTAACAGTTTGCAGTGATCACTCTGCAAAGGTCAAAGGTCAATATGTTCACAAACGAAGTAAAGACTACCGCCTATGACGTGAAAGATATGGCCTGCAAATGAAAATTATGTTTTTAAGGTCAAGGTCAAGGTTGGCATAGTAATAATTTATGCATGGGTGTCTTCTACTCTGGATAATATATCACCACACAGAATTTGAAGCAATTATGACAAGCCGTTTGCAAAATATCATTTGAAGTTTGAACAGAGAAAACAAATGGGAAAAAAAAAAAGCGTGACAAACTTTACTCTTTTGCCGACTAAGGTCGGGCAAAGGACAAAACCCCAACCACCCCAAAACAATTATCCACTAATCTAAAAGTAGAAACTTTTACGAGTAAAAAAGGCTAAAATATACCTGCAAAATGTTTGATTTAATGTTCACTAGAGTGCTGGTGTGTACAAAAGAATACATACTGTCCAAAATCATTTATTTAACCCCTTGACTGCTGAGCCAACTAGGCTGGAAGTCAATCCCCCAGTGCTGGGCTATCAGCACAATCAAAATCTTCACCATCAACACTCGATTCATCATCAATGTTATCTGGATCGAAATCCACGTCATCAGAGTCGATATCTTGCAGAATTGTCAAAACTTCATTAGCATTATTCCACTTTTTCGATGCCATCCTACTTTGTCAAACCAGAGAGCGTGTGAACTCAGTGAAGTCTACTTCGCTCAAATTTGATGAAAACAGGTCGTGCACGCGCGCGCATTTGCGGCAAGGTATCCCATAATAGGTATCAAACGAAAGGGAAACAACTCTACTTTTCAGCTGTACAATTTGTTTTCTCCAATACCGCGATGCTGGCCCTTTAACCTTGCCAATATAAACGCATGTGACGGGGACGAACGGATTCGTCGTCAGCATTGTCAGTCAAGCCGGAAACGTCCACTCTAGGACGAGCGGATTCGTCCTACGCAGTCAAGAGGTTAACGACATGATATAAAGATATCTTCAAAGTTCAAATGATAGAACAAATATAAAAACCTTCAACAAAAAAGTCTACGTTTTTGTGGTTTATGTTACTGTGCATTATTTCTGACATACAGTATGTTTCTACAAATATGCTGACACAGTTAATTAAACCATTAACTACCTCCACAGTGCAAGCCATAAACATACTTTAAGTATGATCAGAATCTACATACCCCCATATTTTACGGACTATAAGGCGATACTTTTTGTTCCTAGACTGAGACCCCTGCGCCTTATAATGTGACTGACAATATAGTAAGAAACTATAATAACACAATCTGAATGTTGTGTACAATTTGGGGGTGCGCCTTGTAGTCCGTAAAATACGGTACTTATAATATGACCAAAATCTGTTATGCATGCAGGTGCAAAGCACAGATGGTATCAAAGAAAAGACTGTATAGGGGAAGATAAGCATCCGGTCTCTTTTCCCTATATGAGTAGTGAGGACAGAAACACTGGTTATGTCCATTTTAAACAGGACACATTTTACACGTTGATAGGCCAGTTGAATTCTCCGTTCAAGTTCCAGTCTGAGTTTTTGGATAGCCTGCACTGTGAATAGTGTACTGTCCCCACTAACGATAACTCTATCAGCCCGGTTCGCCGAGCTCTTAAGTAGTCCATCTTACCCTTTTAGAATATCTTTGATGGTATTAAACATCTGCGTTTGCACGAAACACACTGACACAATAAAGTGCACTGTTAAAAATCATCTCCACAAATGAAAGGCAGCATTTAAAAAATATTTGCACACACTTTTGTTTTAAATTACATGTACTTAATATTAGTAAATTGAAGTCAAACATACAAACTAAATATAAATCATAAAGAACATATCAGCTGTGGATACTTCTTTAAAGTTGCAGAAAATGAAAGTTAATTAGTCAATAAATCATTGGGGCAATGAAATCAAGCAGCTGTCACCACCTCAACAAGCTAAAGGAAAGACACCTGGTGATGTCCAGGACAACAGGGGTGTGTTCACAACACTCTGTCACCACCTCAGCATGCTCTGTCACCACCTCAGCATGCTAAAGGACAGCCCCCAGACACCTGGTGATGTCCAGAACAACAGGGGTGTGTTCACAGCACTCTCACCACCTCAGCATGCTAAAGGACAGCCCCCAGACACCTGGTGATGTCCAGAACAGGGGTGTGTTCACAACACTCTGTCACCACCTCAGCATGCTCTGTCACCACCTCAGCATGCTAAAGGACAGCCCCCAGACACCTGGTGATGTCCAGGACAACAGGGGTGTGTTCACAACACTCTGTCACCACCTCAGCATGCTCTGTCACCACCTCAGCATGCTAAAGGACAGCCCCCAGACACCCGGTGATGTCCAGGACAACAGGGGTGTGTTCACAGCACTCTCACTACCTCAGCATGCTCTGTCACCACCTCAGCATGCTAAAGGACAGCCCCCAGACACCTGGTGATGTCCAGGACAACAGGGGTGTGTTCACAGCACTCTGTCACCACCTCAGCATGCTCTGTCACCACCTCAGCATGCTAAAGGACAGCCCCCAGACACCTGGTGATGTCCAGGACAACAGGGGTGTGTTCACAGCACTCTCACCACCTCAGCATGCTCTGTCACCACCTCAGCATGCTAAAGGACATCCCCCAGACACCTGGTGATGTCCAGGACAACAGGGGTGTGTTCACAGCACACTGTCACCACCTCAGCATGCTAAAGGACAGCCCCCAGACACCTGGTGATGTCCAGGACAACACACTGTCACCACCTCAGCATGCTAAAGGACAGCCCCCAGACACCTGGTGATGTCCAGGACAACAGGGGGGTGTTCACAGCACACTGTCACCACCTCAGCATGCTAAAGGACAGCCCCCAGACACCTGGTGATGTCCAGGACAACAGGGGTGTGGTTCAGGTGGGTGCCGAAGGAAAAGCAGTTTCCCCCACCACCCAGAACAGCAATGGAGCCGTCGGGTAACAGGACGCTGTCGTGACGGTGGTACATCAGCAGACGGTTTCTCATCACGTTCTGCAAACAAAATGTTGCTTTATTTTTTCATATAAGAAACTTAAGGAGTGCATATTCTTGAAAATGTGTTCTCATAGTGCTTTACAAATTAAGTATCGAAATCACTCTTACAGTTACATTCAAATATACACACACAAGCATGACCAACTAGAGAAATGCATACAGATAATACATGTCCAGCATGCAAGCACGAATGCGCACACACACACACACACCATGAACCCTTATCAAATATGAAATAGACTAACATAGTTAAAAAGATTAACTGACAGGCAGAAATAGACTGACACCTGTCAGGAAAGAGGTTGACATTGGCAGAAAAGAATGATGGAGACGGAATTAAGATAGACAGAAAGAAAAAAACGACTGACACTGAACAGCAAAGCAACTAAGATATGCAGAAAAGAGACAGACACAGATAGGAAACAGACAGAAAAGAGACAGACACAGATTATCTGACAAAGAGACTGGCATATGGCAAACCAAAAAGCCTAAATGTCAGAAAGAGTGATTATTTCGCAGCCTACCAACCTTGCAAAGAATGAAGCCAACTTTCTGACTTCCCACCTGGAAGGTGGGAAGTGTTAAGTATAGTAACAGAGGCAGTGAGTGAGTTCACAATGATCCCCACCTATAGTGTAGGTGAAAGGGTGGGAGTAAAAAAACCCGGCTTCAGTCAGAAAGTAATAACTCTTTGTGTATTCAGGCTTTTGGGGCAAACTAACACAGGAGGCTGACACATGATGTACAAAAGTACAAAAGAGAACAAAGAAATGACACAGACAGAAAAAGAGACTGATACACGTAATATATAAAAAACAAAAAAATGAATAATAATGGTCCCAATAAAGAATGAATAAATGAAGAGACTATGCATTACACAACCACAAAAACTGCAAAGAAGCAGCTGTATGTGTGACTGGCCACTTACAGGAAAGGAGAACTCTTGTGCGTGGCCGGTTTTGAGGTTAACAATGCCAATGCCTGGCGTGTAGCGACCCAGGTTGACACCCCCCACACACACCAGTTGGTCACCAACCACATGGCAAGTGTGCGAATACCTGTCAAATTGAACACACACTTTAAGTTTAACAATAAACGTTCAAATATAAACTCAACAATGAAACTGGATACACATACTACTACATAAATCGTTACCATTTTGAGGGGGTGATTATCTTTCCGGGACAACCCATGGCTCAACATTAATTTGTCCTGAATTCTTCTAAACTGAGAATGTGTGCTTTACTCCATTCATCCTAAAAGTAACAAGAGGCAAAGCCTGCAAGGCTCACGTCTGATTTTTATTACTATAGCAGGCATGGGAATTCCCATGACAATTCCCATGCCTGTATAGAGAGAATACTGTTATGTAGACACTTGTGCATCTGAAAACAGAATTAATTTTTATTTTACTGTGTAAATTAAAATTATTTCTATGCACCCCTACCCCTTTCTTTAAAATTTAATTATATGTATGCGCATGTAACAGTGGAGCCCTATTTTTATTTTTGGCAAACAAGTAAAATTGAAAAGCATATTGACCAAGCTTTCCGAAAAAACATAGTGACCAATCCCCCCCCCGCCGGGGTAAGGGGGGTCTACGGACACCTGTAGTAGGCCTAGTCTTTGCCTGTGGGTCTAAGCCTCTTACTCTTAGAAAATTAATAATTGAAGTTGCGTGATCTGTTACTGTTTTAAACTGATCGTTCATGCGATGAAAACTTGTTCCACATCATCTACATTTCTGTAAGATATTTTATATTAGTCCTAATATTTTATTTTCGTTTCGTTAATTCTCCCCCCCCCCCCTCTCTGCCACAAAGCAAAGGTCAAGGTCACAGCCAGCAAGCTCATCCATGTTTATCTTCCCCTGTACAGTCTTTGCTCGTGGTGATCAATCGTCTAGGACTAACAAAGGATTCGTACGTCGAAGGCAGTGAAATCGACGAACCCTGGATTTTCCGTATATTTTTTTTCAAGACTGAAATGAATGTGGGCTAAATGTTAAGTACGTCGTCTTGATTATGAGGTAAGGCATGGACTCTTGGCCTAGGCCTTGTTGCCGGAAGTGCAGTAGGCTAAGTTGTGCGCAGAGATGATGGGCAAATGAACACGAACAACCGTTACTCAAAGGCGCAAATAAAAGCTAAACAACCGGGCCGTCAACGCACACACTCGGTACATCCATTTGTTACAGAAAATATAAGTTGACGACGTTAAAATGTACCTATTTGTACACACCTGAAGTCTTGTGTTTCTTTTTAAAGAGCGTTTTTGTATATCTAATGGAGAGTCTTCTTTCCAGTATGTATCTCCTACTCGGTACAACACAACAGTTACAACAAATGATTTTCTTTCTTTTGTTCCTTACCGATGTATCTGACTGCTTTGATCGTCATGACTTGAAGGCTCACGTCAAAATCAAGTATCCTGCTAACTTTAACCCTCTAACATCTTATGTTTTTTTGAGAAAATGACAACGTTAAAGTTTCAGTGGAGAGTGAGAGTCTTCTTTAGTTTGAAGAGTGTGACTGAGTCAAGGTTCAAGGTTGCACAACCTTATCTTTATTTTGTTCTTTATCAATGTATCTGACTGCTTTGATCGTCGTGACTTGAAGACTCACGTCAAAATCAAGTATCCTGCTAACTTTAACCCTCTAACGCCTTATATGTTTAGAGAAAATGACAACGTTAAGGTTTGAGTTAAGGTTAAAGGTCGGGGCCACGGACGCAACACACACACACACACACACACACACACACACACACACACAGACACACAACCGAACATGTACGATACTATAGACTCACTTTGTTTTAAAAAACGACGTGAGCCAAAAAGGACAGAAATTTGGTTTTACAGTAAACATTTTCACACCTTTAGCTTAATCATACAGCTGCTTCTTTGCAGTTTTTGTGGTTGTATAATGCATAGTTCTGGGGCTTATGTTCAGTAATTAGCTAAAAATGTGGTGATGTATCTCCGACTTGCAAAACATTTTTACAGTAAACAAATTTCAGACACGTTTCTTGAATTTCTGCTGTGTCTGCTACCTGAAGGTCATAGACAGATTTGACTTATTTCTAGCATAAAGTGCATCCTAACCTTAACACATAATGTGTTTTTAAAAAAAGAAGTACTTTTTGTGAATGAAAATACATTGTACTTCAAGTGAAATAAAACACACATGTGCAAGTGATTTTTGTGTTAATGAAAATACATCGTACTTCTCGTGAAATATAGCATGCACAACCATATGCACATTGAAACTACAAAACTTATAGTGTAATTCTGAAAATATTTTTTGAAGTATTAAATTATCTGTGGTATTTGCCACACATTTAAGGCACTGCATTTAAGTGTGAGAATAAAATCATTAAAAATTCCATATAGCTCCCCGAAAAAGCAAATATGCCTGACAACGATGCAACAGGGATGTTTATATTTAAAAGAAACGCCCAAGTCGCTCACCGAGCTAGGAATGTTCCAAACACTTGCAGCTTCCTCCAGGTCAGGGAGGAGAGAGTGAGGAGGTGCACAGAGCCCTGGGGGTTCTGATCGCCATCCATACCCCCCACCACCACCACCTGCCCCTCCCAGCTCACCATGCCGTGGGAGTGGAGGCTGCCCGGACCATCACCACAGCAGTCCAACTGTCACAAAGCACAGAAACCAGAGTCAGCACGTCGCACAAACTGTCGTACAATGATAGCGATCAGTCCAAGAAGCATACAAATGTGTAAATTTTACTGTATCAATTACACACATCCACAAAGTTGACTTTACCTTTGTCCAAACTCCGGTGGGCACATCCAAGAGAAATGAGTCTGACAGCACTTCAGCTTTCTGGGTGCGACCTCCATGCAGGAACACACAATCACGGCCTGTGTAACAGACATACAAATCATGAATAGCTACAGCATGCAAAATTTAATGAGTAATAGATTACCTATACACATTATGCATTAAAGTCACGTTTTAGTTCAAAACAGCTTATACTAGGCTTGGAAACATACAATATTGCATACATTTGTAAACTTTTATTTTAACAAGCCATTCACTCTCTCTCTCTTTAGTGTTCAGGTGATGTTAACAGTTTGGGTAGAGATTCATTGGGGCCCTAAAAATTATGAAATGAAGAAGTAGCTCTGATGGCATTTAGCTCACCCTGCTTGGAACTTGCAACAATTCCTCCACAGATGATGGTTGGTCACAAGTCAGCTTAACAGTGTGTGTATGTATGTGTGTGCACAAGAGAGAGAGAGAGAGAGAGAGAGAGAGAGAGAGAGAGAGAGAGAGAGAGAGAGAGAGAGAGAGAGAGAGAGAGAGAGAGAGAGAGTGTGACTGTGTATGAGTGAGAGACTGTGTGTGTGAGTGTATGAGAGAGAGACAGTGTGTGTGTGTGTGTGTGTGTGTGTGTGTGTGTGTGTGTGTGTGTGTGTGTGTGTGTGTGTGTGTGTGAGAGAGAGACAGTGTGTGTGTGTGTGTGTGTGTGTGTGAGAGAGAGAGAGAGAGAGAGAGAGAGAGAGAGAGAGAGAGAGAGAGAGAGAGAGAGAGAGAGAGAGAGAGTGTGTGTGTGTGTGTGAAAGACTTCAAAGAGAGGGAGAAAGAGAAAATAAGAGTACGAGTGAAAGTATATGTGTATGTGCGTGTGTGTAAATGTGTGTGTGAGTGAGTGTGTGTGCAATAGTAACACATTAATCCTTTCATTGCCAATGTCGCATTTATGCAACACAGTGGTTAACACCCATGTCACTAAAAGGCATCAAATCAGGGCCCATTACCCGAAGACCCTATTTTCTTAATTTTTGGAGGCAAAATATTGGGAGGTAAGAATAGATCTAATGTTTACATGTCACAGAGGAATTCCCAATATTGCAGATATTTTTTTTCTTTCTATAAAGGTAAGCTTAACGGTATTTTTGGGCTGAAAATGGCAGGCGGCGACAGGGCTAAAATAAGTATGAGCATGCATATTGCACTTTCCCTCACATTGTTATACAAATAATGTTCATTCAACATGTGAACAACAAATAACATACATACACACACAACACAAAGAACAACACAGGAGTACACACACTCTTATACTAACAAACATAGTGTGAATAACATACTTAATATCTTGATCAGATTCTTATTTAATTAAAAGAAATGTCCAATGGATGTATTGAAAATAATCTCCTTTACACAGAAACATATAACCAATGACTATTTTGAAAAAGAAAGCAGAAGAGAGAGACATTCAAACACACAGAAAAACATCTTAAATAGTTTATTACCTTCCACGGAAAGCAAAGTGCAAGCATGTCTCCACCTTGCACAGGGAACATCACCAAACTGTTTCTGGACGGAAGTAACCAAGTAACCACCTTCAAAATCTGTCCTTTCTTCTCTCTCCATGACCGGGTTGGTGTCGCTGGAGCCAAACTCAGCATCACACCTCCCATCACATCTTGTAGAGTCTGCATCCAAAACCAACGTCCTAGGAGGCGCCACACACGAGTGTGGAGTAGAAATCATGCATGTATCACAAACAGCACTTTTCACACAAGCTGCACAGTTTGAATCGCTCATTTCACCATTGTTTCTGACACAGGGGGTTTCCTCCTCTTCAGCACAGTTTGTTCCAGCCATCTGAACATGATCAGTCTGTTTTCCATTGGATTCTTCAGCAGATCTTTCTTCCATGGTCTCTTGAAAAACTGGCATGGGTGGGTTTGCTGGGGCTAGAGGCTGGCAATGAGCGGAGGAAGCGTGTGGGGTGATGACAAGGTCTAGCACCAACAGCTGAGTGCAGAGAAAGAACGGGGACTGGCGACCTCCCAGCAGCAACACCCTTCCATCAGACAGCACCACCGAGCAGTGATACATCCGGGAATCTGACCACATATGATAAAATTATAAATCATCCAAACTCACAAAGTTCAGAATAATGAACTTTTATATTATACTAAAACATACAATACAATACAAACCAAACATCTGTTCGGTCGTTTTATCGCCTTTAAACTCATTTCATTTCTAAGTATGATTAGGTACCTTGTACGACATGAACCAACTGCCAAGCATCATGTATTTTAATTCTTAAACAGTAATCAGAAACAAGTAGATCTTTTTCCTGAGAATACAAACCAAAAATTGTTCTTGAACTTTTGCAACTTTTTTGTTACATAAACAAAATAATGTGGTATTGACATAATTCATTAGCTTTACAGTTTTGCAACAGCTCTACATCTTTCAAAAAACACTTACACTGTATCTCTTCACTGTGACACCGAATAAGACGAGTTTCCATGGTAACTGTATCAGTAACGGACACTTCCTGCACCCTCTGATGGCGCCCGTCCACTTCCCCAAAGCCTCCCGTGGTCAGGATGTAGCGATCCCCAACCAGGGCACTGGAGTGACTGAAGCGCTTCACAGTGCACTTGTCCAGTGGAAGAGTCGTCTGTGACACCATGTCAACCACTGGACCTGGCTGATGGCACGTGCCTTCTGAACAGCACAGAAAAAACAACACACATTTAGAGATCCTTCTTCTTCTTCTTCTTCGATCACTCAAACAGTTTCCTGTCAATTATGAGCACAGATGCGTCATGCTGCCATTATGCTCCTAGCTAAGAAATAGCTAGGCCCAGCAAGTCCGACTTGGGTTGGAGGAAATCTTTTTGAAAGTCTTTCTTGAAAAAAGGCCGGAGAACAGACCGGTAAGGCATAAAGATAGTAGATGATAGTAAGCAAAGGGAAAAGGCAGAGTCAAAGAGAGTGACAGATAAGAGGAAGTTACAAGCACAGAACTTCCAGAAGGTGGGGGAACTATTTATACAAAAGACCCCCCGGTATCCCCACGGTGGGATTTAGAGGTTCAATCACTAATACATTTAGAAACTCAATCAGCAAATGCATTAAGAGGTTCAATCAGTAAACACATTTAGAGGCCCAGTCAGCAAATATATTTTGAGAATTAACAAACACATTTTGACATTGAACCAGTGAGCACATTTAGAGACTCAGTCAGTAAATTAATTCAGAGGTTCAATCAGGAAACACAGGCCCAATCAGCAAATATATTCAGATAATTAACAAACACATTTTGACATTGAACCAGTGAGCACATTTAGAGACTCAGTCAGTAAATTAATTCAGAGGTTCAATCAGAAAACACAGGCCCAATCAGCAAATATATTCAGATAATTAACAAACACATTTTGACATTGAACCAGTGAACACATTTAGAGACTCAGTCAGTAAATTAATTCAGAGGTTCAATCAGAAAACACAGGCCCAATCAGCAAATATATTCAGATAATTAACAAACACATTTTGACATTGAACCAGTGAACACATTTAGAGACTCAGTCAGTAAATTAATTCAGAGGTTCAATCAGAAAACACAGGCCCTATCAGCAAATATATTCATATAATTAACAAACACATTTTGACATTGAACCAGTGAACACATTTTGAGGCTCAATCAGCAATCTACCATGATACCCCTAAACAAGTCAGGAAAATAAAAATAAAAAGTATTGAAACATTGCCATTTCTCATGCACTAGGAAGCAGGAAGTTTACAAGGTGATTCTAGGAAACTGAATAAAAAAAATACACAATGTTGAACATACTATAAAGTCAGGGCTTCTTTTCAGTGCCTTCCTTTTTGTCTTTTGCTTCTATGATTGGCAAAGGAGTATAAGTTTGTTACATTGTTTGTTTGTTTTGTTTGTTTTTCTGTATTGTTTTACCACCAACAAGGATGCTTTTATCCGTTTGTCCGTCTATTTGTGTACATCTGTGAACAAATTTACCTACAAAAGATAAAAAAGATAACTACATGAAAATACTTTTCGATCTACCTTCAGGTTGGGATGAGAAGATGAAGCGTGCAATAGTGGACGATGTAGAGGCCACCAAGAGAAAGTAGTGGGCGCACTTCAAGTTGAACTCCTCGTACTCGTCAAAGGGATCCAGCGTCTCTATCCTGGCTCTCTCCTCCGCTGTCAAGCAGTGCCGATAAATCTGGTTCAGGTCATGGCACTTACACTTCTGCCAGCCCTGTGCAATGATAAGATTAAATGTGCCTTACTTAGCATTTTACCTTCTACGAGAGTCTGTGGAAGAAACAAGTTTTCTTTGTTATGAGGTTAAGAAAAAAAATCAGCATAACCATATTTTATTCACATTCACAAAAAAGTAATCATTTTCTCTCTGTTCTCTTTCCATTAAGATGATCGTCACGAATAATTCATAATTAAGCGCATAGAGCTTAAAGGTATGCATCTTCTTAATAAAATAATTCATGTGTGGTAACTTTTTTGTTGTGAAAATAGACTTCACACAACACTGTCACAGACAGACAGACAGATACACATACACAAACAATGATACACACAAAGCATACATTCAAACATTTTTTGTGGTGTTTTTTTTACCAACAAGGATACAGGTCTATCTATGCATAAACACAATTGATTTAACCAATTATAACCAAAAATCTCCAAAACTCGAAATTATAAACATGCACAAGCTGATTGGCCCATTCTCCAGCCTTTTAAAAAAAAATCTTCATAACTTTCTCATTTGAGCTCCTCTAATATCGGATGTGTTGGCTGGATGCAGCGGGGAGACCAGTGAAAACTAAAAACTGGACACATACATATTTCACCCATCATGGCCATATGGTCTGGCAACGTAGAACAAGATAATCCACATAACAGAATATATTATATTTAAAAAACAAAATAAAGCAATAATCAGACTTAAAAAAACTCACAAGATCCAGAAACCTTTGGATCTGGCTCTCAACAGTTGGGAATGAGGTGATGCACTTCAAAGGGGACCCCACTGTGTGAAAATGATTTCGCCTGCAGATGGACAGAACAATCACAAAGCAATCATAGAAAAAAGGAGAACAAGCTCCACCTTATAACCAACATACATTTTAGCGAATTAAATTTTTTTTTGTGAGACTCCGATTTTTTGTAACAGCGTGCAGTTTCCTTCTTTTGTCCTCCTAGTGGCAGTCTAAAGAAGTCATATTTGGTTGGTTGGGCAAACTGATGTGGACAGTCAGTAGGCTACCTTGATGGAAATTTGCACTACGTCAGCACTTTCTACAGTGTAGTTTTTGCTATCAATTTAAAAAAAGCTCTTCATTGGTCGTAACATAATAATCATAACAAAGGTTTGCGCGTAACAGAACAAGGGTCTTGGCAAATGAGACTACTCATGTTTAAATGCTAACTGGGTGGGATGTTGAAGCTCTTTCGTTTTATTCTGGCCATATATTTGTACAAATATTGAAGTCGGAAGAATAATGAAAACATTCTGAAAATGATTCATAAAGCAGACTGCTGGTAATTGCATAATTCAATGGATCATTTTTTTATCCAGTGATTCAGCCCTTCACAAAAGTTCACCAAAATCTGTAGATAACTTTTTTTTGTTATCCTGCTTGGTAGCAACATTTCATTAAAAAAATAAAAATAAAAATCACTCATGTATCAAATGACAATCTAAATTAACTCTGACCTTAGTGTAAACAAACAACTACATGACAAGTATAAAGTGACGTTATTTTATTCACAAGAGTTGTTTTGTCTCTTGTGAATAAAATAATGTCACTTTACACTTGTCGTGTAGTTGTTTGTTTGTTCTATGTTCCAGTGACGTTGCAGTCTGTTTCAGTTTTCTGACCTTAGTGAATTATTCCTTGGGTGATTTCTTAACCATCAAGAAAATGTCATAAAAACTTAAAAACACTTTTTTTTTTAAACGATCCTGTTAGTGCTGGGAAAAAGACAACCTCTCCCCCTCCCTAATACTAATCTCCATGGCAGACGTAATTTTGTAAAGTTTGTTTGGGATGATGGTTTGTATTACAACTTGTGTTTAGTATTGCGGGAAACTGTTACATCTTTGAAAACTGTATAATAAAACTCACATGAAAATTCCAAATGCATCATCTGGATTGATCTGGACAAAATAAAAAAGGAATTATGGCAATAAAAAAACCTAGACAAATAGCATATACATTTACTTTAATAAATATAATAGACATTCATTTATTAACAACAAATAATCTTTAAGCAAACAACCAAACAAAAAAAGAACAAGAGCCAAACTTTTTTTTCTTCTTAGTGAAACAAAACAAAACAGCAGCAGCAACAACAAACTAAACTCTTATAATACGATGATTAACTCCTTCCCTGCCTGGCTCCGTGTCTACTACAGAGTGTGTGATGTCACTGATGATGTCATAACTTTTGATGTCATAGCCATGGAATGATGCTTTTTGGTTTAGACAATTCAGGAAAGATATACCTCTAGACCTTCTCAGATTGAGTCTTAAGGGCTGCATGATACGATTCAATCATATGGTCTCGAAGCGTGAATCACATTTGTTCTTCAAGACCACGTGATCGAATCGTATCGTACAGTCGAACGATTTTAGTGGACATGTAGCTGGCCCTTAACAGGTCTCTTTAAAATTTTATAATAAGAAAATCAATAATTTCTGAATTTTTCTCTGGCAGTGAAAGGGTTAACATCCATAGCAAAATCTGACAACCTTTCTTCTAACAGTACAGAAAAGAATTACGACAGAACACAATTTAAAAAAAAAGAGAAAACATGGCAAAATAGCTACCATTTACTATATATCTATTCATAGATTAATCAAAGTTATTATTCCAAAACATTTTCACACATAGGATGGCTGGAACTACTTTTATAATTATAAGTCTGCAAAGCTTGTAGTTCCCAAGTAAATGTTAATATCTATGACACAGTCACACACATAAAACTCATTGCCAAAACATTTCAATATGAAGGCATACTTATTTACAATGTCAGATTTAAAAAAGTACAATATGTTTTACCTGTTCAAACATCACAAAGAAAGCATTTTGGAATGTTTCTGCAGCCCACTTCACCAAGGCAGATGAGCTAAAAAACAGAATAGCAACACATTGTTTCACAATAATAAATTTTCAGTTACAAATATAAGCTAATGAACTACTTCTAAGTCGTTCTTTTCATCTTGGTTGTATAACTGTTTTTAAATTCTAAATATTAGGATTATATTTTTTTTAAAAGAAAGAAAAAAAGAAATGCATTTGAAGTTCAGAAAAAATGTGATCTGTAATTTGACCAATTCAACAAGGAAACAGCATTCTTTACATCAACTGATCAAGACAAACTAAAAATGTGTAATATTTGAGAAATCATTCCCTACTATATATTTATATTAAAACAGGCATCATAAAAATATTAGCTTAAAATAAAATTTAAGGTAATTCCTTTCTTTGTTTAAAAACTGGAACGACAGAATTTCAAGCAATAAGTAAACAAAATACATAATTTATTTTTCTACAAAGAAAAGAATTAACATACAATAGAAATTATATTAGTTTATATTCAGTTATTTATGCTTAGTTAGAACTTCACAATTCTCATGTACATTGGAAAGACTGTAGTAATGACTGTTATAAACATAATGCACATAAATATTCTGAATCCAACATTTGATTTTGTTCCCATACAATAACCTATGTAACATAAATGGGTTCTCTCAATCTTACTAGCAGTGTTATAATCAGTAGAAGATGAAAATAGTGACTGCTGTATTATTTTAAATTACAGGGATGAAAAAAGGTGAACAAAAGGTACCTGTGAGGTGAGAGCCTCTAATCTCACAAGTACGTTCCCCCCTGTGGGGATACAAGGGGGTCTTTTATACAAATAGTTCCCTCACTTTCTGGAAGTTCTGTGCTTGTAACTTCCTCTAATCTGCCACTCTCGTTGACTCTGCATTTTCCTTTTGCTTACTGTCATCTACTATCTTTCTGGCCCATTCTCCTGCCTTTTTATAGAAATTCTTACAAATTTTTTCTCTAACCGAAGACTGACATGCTGGGCCTAACTACTTCTTAGTTAGGCGCATAACGGCTGCATGATGCATCTGCGCTCATATGGCAGGAGACTAAGCGATAGAAGAAGACAGGTACCTTTTTCTTCATCCCTTCTCCCCTGTTATAACCACTATTTTCAATTTTTAAAATGAATTAGCTTTTCAAAATATTTTCTTGAACATTTAGTCTTACTGAACTTGTCACACACAAAAATGAAAAAACCAAATACCTCTTTGACAAAATACTTAATGCAAGTGATGAATCCATACATACAGTTTAATAAAATACAACCAACTAAGCTACTTCCCACAAAAAGTAGAGACGGGCAGTGATGTCCCAAGGTCCTGGTCATAGGACATAGTCTTATTGAAACTGAAAATGTCCTATTCCGTCACTCCCTGTCAGCACAAATGTCCTACTGGAATTTAACACTTGCGGACTTTGTCCTGTTGATTTCTGCAACAGCCAGGACATTTTGTCCTACTGATTTTCTCATTTCGGGTCAGACTGTCCTATCACTTTTCTATCCTCAGTGCATTACTGGACGAGCCCAAACCAAACCAGTGGTGAGCGTACCATCGCCTGGTCATGTATGTCATGACACACTCAGACAGCAGCAGGGTGGGGCGGTCAAAGTCAGCCCCACACATCCGCAGGGCAGCCTCCAGGGTGTTCAGCTGGGTGAGGTCCACCCCCAGCAGACAGTAGTCTGAGGTGGACAGTTCTGACAACACACACACAGCAGTCAATATATATTTATCACATCCGCAGGGCCTCCAGGGTGTTCAGCTGGGTGAGGTCCACCCCCAGCAGACAATAGTCTGAGGTGGACAGTTCTGACAACACACACACAGCAGTCAACATATATTTATCACATCCGCAGGGCAGCCTCCAAGGTGTTCAGCTGGGTGAGGTCCACCCCCAGCAGACAGTAGTCTGAGGTGAACAATTCTGACAACACACACACAGCAGTCAGCGTGTTAACAAACAGTTGTCCCCCCTTCCCCCAGGCCCCTTACTCTACTATACCCATCCCCTTTCTAACCACTTCCCTATCTTCTCAACCCTCCCGCCCACCTCTATTCCACACCCTTCCCGTCACCCCCCTGACCCGATTTGCTTGTTCCCCTTTCCCCCCTCAACCACATCAATGCTGACTATCCATGTGGCTCTGTTCCCTACAGTTTCTGCCTGGAAGTACCCCACGTTTATAACAACAGAACCATCAAAATCATGATGGTGGTTGTGTGATGAAAGAAGAACATGTGAAAGCGTATCTTTAAAGTATCCCTATATAAGCAAAAGCTTTTATTTTCCTCGTATTATACACAAAAGTATAAGCACCTGTAAAAACGCATAGGAATCCTCAACTTATGTCATGGATCACAAATAAAATTGTTCATGAATCAATGAAACAAACAGTATAACCCAGATTTGCTTGAAAGGATGAGTATTGATAAAAACAGTCTCCTTCTTAAAAGTTTCTACATAATATATGAAAACAGCAGCAGATAAATTCTTCTTATAATTAAAGCCTTTTGACAGGGGTAAGATTCACTAATTCACTTCGTTGCTAACTACTTTAAATTGAAAAAAAAAGAAAGAGAGAAGACAATCTGTTTTTTAATCATTTACAACTCATTAAAATCCGTCTTGGGCGTAAAAGACAGTGGAAAAGTGGCCAAATGCAGCTTTGAATGCATTAAAAATGTAAACATCTAGTTTAACTAACCTCTGATGCTGTAACTATATACAAAAAAAAGTTGAGGAAACTCAATTAATACTTCAAAGTTCCTTGACTAAGACATTGTAATGCATAAGCATTTGAGATTTTTTAATTTATTTTATTTTATCAGAATGTGAACTGAAATGCATCAATACACATCACTTGCATTTCCTAATGGTATGTATGTATGTATGTATGTATGTATGTGTGTCTATATGATCATTTGCAACCAGGCACATGGCAAAGCTATTTCTCTGTTAATGCCTTTCTTGAGTCAAAAATTATATTTTTCATGCTGCATAGAAACTTCACTGAGTAACTGTCAAATGCAGAAACAACCACCAAGGACATTTGTACACACATGGCTACATTCACATGCAGAGGCCCTCTCACAGCCTCAAACACACAAACTATCGACACAATGGACATGACCCACCTATCGGCGGTACCAGTTTCTTTTCATTTCCGTCAAAGCTGAGGAGCCCAGATAATATACTGTTATCCCGTATGATGGCATGTTTTCTTTTAGTTACCTCTGGAAAATCAATCTGAAAAAAAAAAAAAAAATGCCAGTTGCTATTCAGTAATGAAAACACCAAGATAAATAATCCATTCAATTTCCTCTGTTCCTCATCATGCACATTAAGGGTAGACCGTTGGTGATGACGCTGTTGTCTAAGAGACAAAATGGATCAGATGTAAACGTTGCAAGTTTTGTTAAACAAACTTTAGAAGTATGATTAAGTTTTACAGAAATTACAAGGAAAAAGAAAAGAAAATGAGGGTTAACAGATAAGAGATTTCAAGAGGAAAAACATGCATACAGACCACAAAAGTAACCAACCAACGATAACGACAAAGGGAACATCTTTTTTAGATAGAAACTGACAAAAATGGAGAAAACATAAAAAATCAAATCAACAACAAAAGCCCACCTGAAGTGCATTTCTGTAGCAACCTCCCTATTCTTTTATTTCCCTTTATATTGATATACAGTACACTGACATGGAAATAAAAACAGCAAGTACCTCATAAAATGAAGTCTCATCAAGCAGACCATCAGCTTTCAATCTAAAGAATGCAGAGTCAAAGCCAGCGCCTAAAGACACAATCTGGAAAAGAAACCACCAGTGTCAATGTTCAACATTTACAGTGTGTGTGTGTATGTATGTGTGTGTGTGTGTGTGTGTGTGTGTGTGTGTGTGTGTGTGTGTGTGTGTGTGTGTGTGTGTGTGAGAGAGAGAGAGAGAGAGAGAGAGAGAGAGAGAGAGAGAGAGAGAGAGAGAGAGAGAGAGAGAGAGAGTATGTGAATGTGTTGTGCATTGTACATGTGTTTATGTCTTTGTGAGTCCTATGTGTGTGCAAAAAGCAGGACACAGCTCAGCTACATACTCAGGACATGGATCAAATGTGTTTGCACATGAATCTGAATCTGAATGTAGGCATTCTGACAGACAATATTATGTGAACGTCTGTAATACAGGTAGCATACATATAAATGCCTATATTTATTCATGACTTTATAGGTCATTGTTGTTTTGGGTGGAGTCTTATCTTTATGCTTTCAGGGACTCTGTTTAGGGACAGTGACAATTTCTTTGCAAATTTATGCATAAACTGTCCATGGCTTTAAATGGGTGAACGACCACTCAAATGGCAATTAAAAATCAGCTTCTGTTTTGAATTAAAGCAGATTGCATTTTTTGGTGTTAAAGCTTTGTATTTGTTACATTTATATTAATATCCCTTACTTTGTTGTTGTTCTTCTTCATCCCTTTCTTCACAGGAATATGATATAGTAAGGTTTCATCTTGAAATCCAATTACTAGTTGACATTAAACATGTAGAAGCTTACAAAACTCCATTAAAAAAATCAAAACTATTCTGTTAAGCGCATGAAACTCTCATGTACCTGTTTTTTAGATCCTTGGAACTGAGACAGGAATTGTCTCAGCACTTGATCGATGCACACGGCTCTGAGATAGTAGCCTCTATAAAAACAAAAGCAGAAACATGAAATAAGTTGAACCCTTTCGCCGCCAATGCCGCATTTATGCACAACAATGGTTTAACACCATTGTTAAAATGTCATTAAAAGGCATCAAATCAGGGCTTGTTATCCATAGACCTTATTTTTCTTGATTTGGGGAAGGATGGGCCTAATGTTATACATGCCACAGAGGGATTCCCAATATTGCATCTTTTGCTCTACCCAGTTAAGTTTAATGGCATTTTTTGGCAGAAAAATGGCTGGCGGCGAAAGGGTTAAGCACATAAATAAAAGTGTCAGTGTTTAAAAATAAAAATATTTTCAGTTTCAAAACGTACAAGGAAATTGTGTATACCAGTACATGTGTGTGTCAAGTAAAGTCAAGTCAAGTCAAAATGATCTTTATTGAGGATAAAGGAGTAAGCTTGACAGCTTTTTTTCATCCTGTCCTCAGAATGAAAAGTAATATGAAAGCAACTCAACATGCAAAACAAAACATTCCAAACTACTAAACATTACTCATTAGCCTAATAATATAACGCATTGAAATAACTCGAGAGAGAGAGAGAGAGAGAGAGAGAGAGAGAGAGAGAGAGAGAGAGAGAGAGAGAGAGAGAGAGAGAGAGAGAGAGAGAGAGAGAGAGAGAGAGAGAGAGAGAGAGAGAGAGAGAGAGAGAGAGAGAGAGAGAGAGAGAGAGAGAGAGAGAGAGAGAGAGAGAGAGAGAGAGAGAGAGAGAGAGAGAGAGAGAGAGAGAGAGAGAGAGAGAGAGAGAGAGAGAGAGAGAGAGAGAGAGAGAGAGAGAGAGAGAGAGAGAGAGAGAGAGAGAGAGAGAGAGAGAGAGAGAGAGAGAGAGAGAGAGAGAGAGAGAGAGAGAGAGAGAGAGAGAGAGAGAGAGAGAGAGAGAGAGAGAGAGAGAGAGAGAGAGAGAGAGAGAGAGAGAGAGAGAGAGAGAGAGAGAGAGAGAGAGAGAGAGAGAGAGAGGAGAGGAGGAGAGAGAGAGAGAGAGAGAGAGGGAGAGAGAGAGAGAGAGAGAGAGAGAGAGAGAGAGAGAGAGAGAGAGAGAGAGAGAGAGAGAGAGAGAGAGAGAGAGAGAGAGAGAGAGAGAGAGAGAGAGAGAGAGAGAGAGAGAGAGAGAAATGAATGAGAGATATTGAAGTGAATGTGGTTGTCCCTTCCCCATTTCATTTCCTCCCCATCACCCATATTAACAAATGTCCCGGACACAATGGAACAAAGCAAAGAACAATCAAAGTCTAAACATTGTAAAGTATCAAAGGACATATCCTGACGGAATAGGTGCTAAATTTCTAAAGTTAGAGACTAATTCATAGGGTTTCTAACATATGAAATTTAAGTGCTTTCATAAATGTCTGACTTGATGTACACGATTTTAAATTAAAAGATAAATTGTTCCACGCCGTACAGCCAGAGTACAATAAACTAGATTTATAAAGATTATTACGGGGTCTGGGAAAAGAAAGTTTGTGTGTATGTCTGCTTGTGTGTGTGTGTGTGTGTGTGTGTGTGTGTGTGTGTGTGTGTGTGTGCGTGTGCGTGTGTGTGTGTGTGCTGTGTATGTGTATGAGTGAGTGAGTGTTTGTGTGTATGTTAGAGAGAGACAGACTGTGTGTGCATAAGTGTGTGCGCATTTGTGTATCTGTTTGCATGCGTGGGCATGTGTGACGTGCGTGTGAATAAATGATAAAAGAAATTAATCTTGTGACTACATGTAAATTTCCAGCAAAAGCAATTGTTTTCACACATCTTTGAACACATAACCATTGTTAAATTGACCAAACCCAAAATGATGGAACCACTGACAGACAAATAACCTACCTATTGATGAGTGGGGCTCGTCGGGTGATCTTTGCCACAAAGTGTGGCAGAAGGGAGTCGTTAAAATAGCCAGCAGATGACATAGAGCACTTGCTGACAATGCTGTTGTCATTGGTACCTTGAACCTGAAATCAACAATAATTCACAGGAATCAAAGCTACCCTTGTGAAAAAAACCTCACCTCTTTATACTTTGATGCACATTCCCACGAGTCTATGTACAGTGTACAATCTTTCTATCATAGATATTACATTCACCTTTGATGTAAGTGTACTTAGTCTCCCAGTCTATTGCTGAATGCAATCAGATGACATCAGATAACATCTGAACTTATAAAATACCCAGCCAAATCCCTCTCTTCATATCTTTTAAATATCATTCTAAACAACATCCCCCGAAGTCAGAGTGTGGCTGCACATGTGGCAGGTGAATCAAAAACGGTCACACACATAATGTTCTTATCCCTAGCTGATGCATTTGTACCATAGTGGTCAAGTGCTTCGGCTGTTGAGATGATCCCTGGAGTCTTTAAGTCAGAGTACATCAACAAACAACATTCTGAACAACAAATTTATGCTTGTCTATTATCTGATATCTTTCTCAAGCCCTATCTCATCCCGTGCTGCGCATCTTCGTCTTTGAACCCCTGTATATATCAATAATTGCCGATAAACGGCAGGTGGTCATTACTGGAAGAAGAGATAATAATTGTCTGAAAAAAGGGTGGAGGCCTCTGGCTACGACGCGCTCTCCAGGTGGGAGCAACCCGAATTTCACAGACGCCTCTGTAACTATAAAGTACCAAATACATAAAAAATCACACACCTGGTAGTCGACACAGGGCCAGGCATGGAAGGGGGTTAAGCATAGGGATCTGCAGAAGATGTGCATTAAAAAGTAAATCCTGGATTGGGATTGAGGGAGCTTTAGATTGAGGCTATGACTACGAAAGTGCTGATAGTCTTGGCCTGGAAAGCTTCCTAGGAAAGGTTGTTCCTATCCCAGATAGTGCGTGGGAGGAAGCTGACCTGTCGGTATTTAGTTCTGAAGTAGATTTGGGCAGTGGGTGGGTGCATCGTTGTCATGCTGGTGGTGGAGTTGGCTTTTGCTTCAGGGACTGAGAGTCCATTTTTAAGACTCCTTGTAGTTTGTACAGCATCCCCAGTCTTGTGGTTTGACGATGCTGCTACAATGAGGGCCAGCCGAGTTGTTTGATCATCATAGAGACACTGGAGGTTTTTCTGTAGCATCTTAGGATGAGGCAGGCTGCATGCTACTGGACTGCCTCCAATCTGTCAACACCCTGTTGTTGGTGATAGAACTATTTTCTAGACTGATGATGCATATTTAGGACAGGACAGACAAATGACTCGTATGGCAACTCTCTGATGGTCTGTGAGCTGACTTTCACATTTCTTCTCAGGAAGCCCCTGGAGGGTCTTGTTGGCTTGAGCACAAATGTTTTTAATGGGCTTAATCTAGCTGAGATCTCTTGTAAGCGTCACTCCAAGATATTTGATGGAGTCAACTGCTTTCAGGATGTGGTCGTGCAGCTAGTATAGATCTGTTGCCGGATCTTTATGCTCCTTGACGTGCTTAGTGTTGCATTTTCCAGAGTGAAAAGCCATTATATCCCAGCTCTTCTCCCACTCTGAGTCTATCTCAATGGAGGTCTTCCTGTAGACCTGGTCATGCTGGACATCAGCATGGCCATTGATGTCAGCTTCTCAGGGAGATAATTTTGTAAACAAGAAAAAGGAATGGTCCAAGGACTGAGCCTTGTCGTACACCTGCTGGGTGGATGTCAGTGAAGCTGGAAGTGATCCCATTTACTACCAGAACCAGTACTACCACTGCCTGCCGTCTGTTGTTCAGGAAATCGGTGACTCTTCTGTTGATCTTGCCGCAAATCCAGTAGTGGTGGAGCCTATACAAGAGGAGACTATTTAATATTGTGTTAAATGAATGATTGACAAGGTAAATCAGAAACTAACCCTAACCGTAATTGTTTACTAACCGTATCCCATTCCCAAGTAAGGTGCTTGTTCAAGTTGCTTGTGACTGGAGTTGTGTATGTTAAAAAATCTAGACTTGGGCGAGTAACTGCTCAGTAACTCAGTTCAGGACTTACATGCCGCAGTGAACGTTTTGTAACCTAATGGGTTTTTTGTTGTTGAAGATTGTTGCTTCTTTCTTCTTCTTCTTCTCTTGAGGGCCCACAGTCAATGAGCTGACCATTCTCAGATTCTGGCACCTTTTGAAAAAAAAAGACACTGAAAAAGAGGGGTTCTTCTTCTTCCTTCTTCTTCTCCTTAGGCAGCCAACTTCAACACGCTGAAGGTTCTGCTGCACTTTAGGGGGTAGTACGAAAAAGAGAAAAATAGCAAAAGATAGAGTACAAAGCGAAATAATAACATTATGGGGAAATAGAAAGAAAGAAATGATTGCAAGACAGTCAGGAAATAACTGAGTATTCACAGATACACAGTTTACCATGTAGAAAGAATTAATGAAATTTAAAACCGGAAAAAAAGTTAAATATGTGAGGATTTGATTTGGGAAGGGGGGATGGAGGGGGGTTGGGGTGGGTGGGTGTGATAGAGGGAAAGACGAGCTAAATGTCATGCCCGACCGTTAAATTCCAGTTGGCAGTGGTGGTGGTAGGAAACAAGGGTGGGGGATAGGGGTGGAGGGGGGGAAACTGGTGGGTTACTGGTGTTTAGCCTGCAACCCTGACGCGCTACGCACGCCAACAGTGAAGGCCTCAATATAAATTATAATCATGTCACAGTTCGTTCCACTCCCTGATGGTCATTGGGAGGAAGGAATTGGACCTATATTTTGTGCGGCACTGAATCAGTGAATGCGCTGGAACTGCAGGTGGTGACCACACCTTTGCCGAGAAGGAAGCGGCACCAGCTTAGCTTAAATGCTTTCAGAATCGGGCACTGTACAGCGTCGGTGCTGATCTTGTGCAGCATAGAGAGCCTGATCCTCTGCAGTCTGCTCTCCAGTGATTCCCAGCCCAGGTTCTCGAGCATAGTCATCATATTCATAGTGCTCACACTTGATGTAGGCCTGTAGTCTGTACTGATTGAGCACAAATCGTGCTGCCCTACGCTGGACCGCCTCCAACTTGCCAATGTTCTCCTCTGTGTATGGGTATGCTTAATAACACACACACGCACACGCACACACACTGTAGTGAACCACACACATCTGATCATCATGTCACATGTGATCATGCAATTTTTACAAATTAATGATGCATAAAAATAATAAAATGATAAATAATCAACCTTCAGGAAGAATTCGTTGCCTTGGAAACAAAACTCAAAAATAAAATAATACGAAGTCATTAGCAATACAGAGTTGCACTCTTGTTACTCACGGCAGTTTCTCTGCGACTTTTGCTTGTCTTTGGCTTTCTTCCTTCTGATTCCTTCTCCATCTTGCATCAGTAACAAGGGAAATAACTGTAAATTAAGCAAATAACCTCCATGAAATAATGGAGCTTTAATTAGATGATCATTTGTTACGATTGTTGTTGTTCACAAATTAAAATATATTCACTGAATTAACAGCATGTTACACAATTAATATTCGTTTGTGTTTTTCTGCTTTGAAGCGAAACCAAATAGAGTTAAATAAACGCATGAGTATCATTTTTTCAGGCGCGACAAACATTTCTAAAGCTTTGAGGTAGACGTGTACAGGAAAAGTAACTCCCATCGAAGCAGAGGATGTCCACGCGGACAGCTAGCTCTTGTACTTTTTTAGTAAAGTTATTTTCACAAGATAAAAATTACAATGCCCTGACAGTTTTATGCAAGGGGTTGCTGAATATTTTAATGATACAATCGTGACGATGAAGAGGTAATTTGATTGTTTGGGGGACAGTAATTCAGAGACTCATTTGTTACGAGACACTCCAGACGCTGATCTCACTTCTCGGACACGGCGACACGCCCACAACTTACTTACTTGTGGCCTTACACGTATTTGGCTGGTGTGCAGTCACAGCAGCCACTATGGGACATGGTTGATGACGTGACACATGGAGGGCATAATTGGGCAAATAGCTTTCGCATCGTCCATTCTTTGCCAGCTTGCAGGATTGTGAGTACGACTTCTGTTTCTGTCTCTGTCTGGATACATCGCAGACACCACTTCTGACTTTGAAATATTGTATTATTAAATTTAAAAGGTAATTTGGTCATCTCGGGGATAACAAGAACATGTTTGACACAAAAAGAAACCAAGAACAACATATTAAACAGATGGATGCTTGGTGTTTGACTCTGAGTATTACTAAATCATTACTGTTAATGTGTGTGTGTATGTATCACTGTATCATGTGTGTGTGTGTCAAAGTCAAGATTACTTTATTATCTCAACAAGGTAAAGGGGTGTCTGCCTGAACAGTCTATCTCAAAAGGAATAAAGAACACAGATAGGCAGTTCTGGCATTCACCCCTCGATTGTGGTCTCATGATACAACAAGGGCAACAGAAAACAAAATATCCATGCATTTGAACAAAACAAAAGGAACAGAATAAAAATCAAGGTACACACAAAAATAATAAAAGCATCTTAGCAATAAGCAACAACCTTCTTCATACTCAACGAATGTACCCCCCCCCCCCCCCTTTCCCATCCTCTTCATATCCCCAACCATTCTACCCAATCCATTTCAATCCGCCCCCTCCCACATTGGTACACAATATGAACAAAATTAGGTAACACACAGAGCCAGTATACTTTTGAGTCTTCCCCATTCCCCACAACATCGAACATGCTCCTTCATACACCATTCTCTCTTTACACCCAACCCCACGCTTCCTCAGCTTCCCCCTCTTCTTACTACTATATATATATATCTCTCCTTTCTCACACACAGCATACAGCATCTCAAACCTCATGACTACTTCTTAACAGAGAGTCTGTTGAGTACCTCAATTGATTTGGGTACAAAACTTGATGTGTGTGTGTGTGTGTGTGTGTGTGTGTGAAGAGAGAGAAAGAGAAAGATAGCCAAACAGACAGAGTATACCATCATATGGACACAAGAGACTATTTCATTAACAGGGACAGCTAAATTATGCTTTACAATCATGAACTATTATCCATGTAAGTGTGGATGTTTTAGTGTTAGTATGGAGTATTATGACTATGTAGTACAAGTTAGTAGTTGTAAGGGCTTGATATGGGCCTCGCAGCCCTTGTATGCCCTATCATTCATCTTAATATCTTGATTTTTTTATTTGAGTATTTGTATTGGTGGCTTGCAATAATTTTCATATGCTGCAAAATAAATATCTCCCAAAAAATAGGAATGGCCAATATTTGTATTACCGGTAATCAAATTCATATTTGGTTCTTTATCCAGAAGATTTTTAAACATAATATTAGTACTTGGTGCAAACTTAATGTTAGATGGTAAACAATTCCAGAATTGAACGACTCGGTTATAACACGGAAATTTTTGAATGTTAGTTAACTCTTCTAGCACCATGTATTCGCCCAGTACATCACATTTCACTCCCACCAAATGCAAATACATTCACTGCCAAGTACCCTGCCATGTGTTTCTCTATTTCTTTTGAGAGCTTATGTCAGTGATTTTTTTGCTAAAGCAACGCATGCGCACTAACAAAAAAATAGTTACTCCTTTCTTGTTGGTTGAGATGCAGCGTGGTTGAGATGCAACCAAAAACGTAAAAAAAATACTTGGTGCTAGAAGAGTTAAAACGCTTTTGAAAAAACTTCCCATCTTTATTTCTCTTTTTTTTTTTTTTTTTTTTTTCCATTTTTTTTTTTTTTTTTTCCCCAACAAACATTAACAAAACATTAAATAATATGCAAAAATTAGTAGAATGGTAAATAAATAATTAAATTAATTAATAGAATTAATTCATCAATAAATCTACAACTTAATGCCTCTAGATATAAGTACAACTGTTTCCATAAAAAAAGATGTGCCTATGGAAGAAAATAATCTTTATTCCTAGTTTTATCTACAGAACTTAACACAAAAAATTCTTGTAAGTCAATGTCTTCGATATGGTTTAAAATTGTATATACTTGAATGAGATCACCTCTCACCCTTCTCCCCTTTAGTGAAGGCAATTTCAGGAAATTAAGTTGTTTTTTCGTTAGTCATAATTAGTGGCTCTAATTTAGTGGCTCTTCTTTACACTTTTTCCAAGGGAATACTTTGTTTTTTAAGAGCTGGAAATCAAACTAACTACCATATTCAAGTTGTGGTCTGACTAATGCCTTATGCAACTTCACAAAGACTTCTTTATTTAGATAACCACAAGACCTTTTTATTAGTCCTAACATTTGATTTGCCTTTTTAATAACATTACTTATATAATTATGTTTATCAAAACTTAGTGCAGTGTCAAAAGTTATACCCAAATCTTTTTCTTGCTCATTTTCTTCAATTTTATCAGTACTGTTATTAAGTTTCATGAAATATCCATGTTTGGGGTTACGTTTCCCATAATGCATTACCTTACATTTTTTAACATTAAAATACAAGTTCCAAGTGTTAGACCACTCCTGTAAAGTGTACAGATCTGCCTGTAATATATCTTTGTTATTATTAGAATTGTTGTACATTTTATGATCTGACCTTTGTTAGTTTTGTATACATACATATGCCCTTGTAATGTTGTGAGCATGCATACATTATTACATATATATATATATATATAATGTATAATGTATATATATGTATAATGTGTGTGTGTGTGTGTGTGTGTGTGTGTGTGTGTGTGTGTGTGTGTGTGTGTGTGTGTGTGTGTGTGT
>CM065683.1:51146487-51148987 GCA_017654935.2 Phymorhynchus buccinoides | reverse complement strand
TGCTGTACACAGCCGTTTTCTACATTTATACTATGAAGAAGGTGATCAACTTTTTTACAGTCTTCTTTTTTCCATGTTTGCTCACACAAAAGTTAATTTTAAACATCTTATCTTGGATGGAAGTTCAGTTTAACGTCGCGTATCGGCTTTCGCCATGTACGACGGGCTGAACAAACCAACCAGGGTATAAACAAAAATTTATATTCCTGAATCACTGTCTTAGCCAAAAGGCAGAGAAGCGATCAGAATATCTTGTTCTTATGAATTGCATTTGTATCAATTGTGCGTTTGAATTCTGCTGTAAGTTTTGGCATTCCGTATAGTATTAACAACCCTTTTTTTTCATGCTAAGATTACGTCATCTACAGTGTCACTGTAAGGCAACAAGGAAATCATAGAAACAAAAAATCATCTGGATTTCCAATTTACAGTTTACCCAACCAGACATTGTCTGTGAAGGGCGTTGTTTTTGGTTTGTCTATATGTATGTATACATGTATGTTTGCCTGTGTATCAGTTTTCTCAAAAACTACTGGACGGATTGTGATTTTTTTATGATTTTGTTTTTGTCCAAGCACTAAGCATTCAATTTAATGTTGTCATTTGTCAAAGGAAACCTACTACTCTGGGAATTGGGCAAGGAGTAAAGCAAGAGTACTGTCCCTTTAACGAGCGTAGTAGGCCTCTATACTAATATATCTTTCTGACTGGTTAGTTGCATCATATTAAACATAAATCTGGCTGGGTTTGCACTGTTGCAGTGCTTCTACTGAATAATTAGTCCGTCACCAAAGGTGATCGGACTATTGCGATGGGCTGGTTTGTCTGGGTTTTTTATTTTTATTTTTATTTTTTGTTTTTATTTCTCTCTGTCCCAAGGATATCTCCCGAACCGCTTGACCGAATCGCGTCAAATTTGGTGTGAAGGTGTGCCACCTTAATAGGAAGAGATCCGCGTAAACCATTTTGCCGTCGTGACCTTGACCTTAACGTACGACCTTGAAAACCAAAAATCTATTTTTAGCCATATCTCGGGCACCGATCGACATAGGATGTTGAAACTTGGTATGAAGGTGGTTTGGCTTATGCCCGTTCTGATGATGGCATACCGGTCAAGGCCAAAAAGATCGCTAGAGCCTGAAAATCGGAGGGTCATTTTTTCTCCTTCTGTCTGTCCCAAGGATATCTTTCGAATGGGTTGACCGAATCACGTCAATTTTTGTGTGCTGGTGTGTCACCATGAGAGGAAGGCATCCGCGCAAAATGTTTTGCCGTCGTCACCTTGACCTTGGCGTACGACCTTGAAAACCGAAAATCTTTCAGGGGTCATAACTCCCACACCGTTAGTGTTAGAGTCTTCAAATTTGGCATGTAGGTACTTTGGCTTATGCCCGTTCTGATAGTGGCATACCGATCAAGGTCAAGGTCATGGTCCAGGAGATAGGTAAGCCTTGTTTTAAATAAAGTTGATTTGATTTGCTTCGAATTGTGTGTGGTACTGTATGCCCTAGAGAAGAAAACATCTGAGCATAAATTATCACCATGCTGACCTTGACCTTGAAGTGTGACCTTGAAAACCGAAATTTCCTTCTTTGCGCTATATGTTTCTTCTTCAAGCTGTATCTCGTGAACTAGAAGACAGAATCCCTTCCAATTTTGTGTCAGGATGTGACACTCTACGGGGTGTCGCAAGTGTGTGGCATTGCTGGTGACGGACATGTCTGCCACTTGGCGACGCCCTTGTTTTTTGTTTTTTTGTTCTGTCTGTCCCAAGGATATTTCCCGAGCCGCTTGACCGAATCGCGTCATATTTTGTGTGGAGGTGTGCCACCTTAATAGGAAGAGATCTGCGCAAACCATTTTGCCGTCGTGACCTTGACCTTGACGTATGATCTTGAAAACCGAAAATATATTTTTAGCCATATCTCGGGCACCGATCGACATAGGATGTTGAAACTTGGTATGAAGGTGGTTTGGCTTATGCCCGTTCTGATGATGTCATACCGATCAAGGTCAAGGTCAAAAAGATCGCTGCGGCCTGAAAATCGCGAGGGTCATTTTTTTTCTCTTTATGTCTGTTCCAAGGATATCTTTCGAATAGGTTGGCAGAATCGCTTCACATTTTGTGTGGAGGTGTGCCACCTTAATAGGAAGAGATCCGCGCAAACCATGTTGCTGTCGTGACCTTGACCTTGATGTATGACCTTGAAATCTATTTTTAGCCATATCTCGGGCACCGATCAACATAGGATGTGGAAACTTGGTATGAAGGTGGTTTGGCTTATGCCCGTTCTGATGATGGCATACCGATCAAGGTCAAGGTAAAAAAGATCACTGGAGCCTGAAAATCGGAGGGTCATTTTTTCTCCTTCTGTCTGTCCCAAGGATATCTCCCGAACCGCTTGACCGAATCGCGTCAAATTTTGTGTGCTGGTGTGTCACCATGAGAGGAAGGCATCCGCACAAACCATTTTGCCGTCGTGACCTTGACCTTGGCGTA
>CM065683.1:51043987-51141487 GCA_017654935.2 Phymorhynchus buccinoides | reverse complement strand
CATTTGCTGGGTTTCCTACGGAACCATGCTCAATGATTATTTTGTGGTGGTAAGCATTCTATCTTAATTTTTCTTATTAATTGAATCTCTACTGTATTGTTATTATTTCTGTTAATGATGTTGATGTATTCTAGGTACTGATTGAAAAGGTGTGTCAGTTTATTCTTACAGTTTTGTGTTTGAACTCTTAACCATTAGCATTTTGTGTATTATTATTATTATTTGTACTATGCATAGTAATAAACCCAGACAATTTGAAACTAAGAAAAAGTGTTTGAAAATACATGCCTTTACATGATGTGTGTGTGTCTATGTTTGTGTATGTCTATATCTTTGTGTTAGTGTGTGTGTTTCTCTGTGTGTGTCTGCATGTATGCGCATGTGTATCTGTGTGTATAATGAATACTGTCTTATTACACCAATAACTTTCTGCTTAACTATCTGCTGTGTTTCAGCTTCCAAACCTGCTGGGAGTGTTGTTTGGATTGATTCAACTGTCGCTGTTCTGCATTTATCCTTCATCGCAGCAGAAACCCCAAAGTTTTTCTTCAACTTTGACTGCTTGATCGCGAAAAAGATCTCTTGGTGCTCTGGATGTTAAATACATGATCCTTATCCTCATCATGTTCTTGCTCCACATGCGTAATGCCTATTATTTTTTAATACAAGGCACTATCGTTTTGGGGGTTCTTTGTATTTGTTTCAGTTTTATCCAGAACATCTTTATAAATCTAAGAATTATTTACCTGTTGTGCTGAAAAGTTTAGGTTGCTGGTTCTGAAGTTCAAGCCTGCATGAAGAACTGGTGATGTTTGGATTTATGTCCTATTAGCTCTTAACTCTTCTTGCGCCATGTATTTTTTGACGTTCTTGGTTGTCCGTTGCATCTCAGCCGACAAGAGGGGGGTAACAAATGTTTCGAGTGTGCTTGTGTTGCTTTAACAGAAGAAACAGTCCGTTAAGGTCTAAAATAAACAAACACATGGCAGGGTACTTGGCAGTGAATGTCTTTGCACTTGGTGGGAGTGTGGAGTGATGCATGGTGCTAGAAGAGTTAAGGACACAACATAAAGAACTGCTCTGGCTTTACCATTTATCTTTTACATCTTTGGAAAAAAAAGGAATTCATAACATAAATCTTTAAATAAACGGTTCAAAATATGTTACTATTTATAATACTTTCTTTAAAACCAGAGTAAAAGTATTTTAATGTATTATATTGTTATGTGTTTGTACATGAAGATATCAATGAGAAAGCCAAGACATAAATTAAATCATTTACTGTTATTACGAAATTGCTATGGAATACCATTGTCTATTGTGTATGTGTTTTGTTCTGTGTGTGTAACTTTCTTGAACATTAGATATTATGTCTGGTCACTTTTTCAGCATTTTCACCATTTACAGTGTATTAATTAACTTTTTCAGGTGCAATGATGATGCTTGTCAAATTATTACACTTTTTATTTTATTTTATTAATTTGCATTTTTTTTTAAAAACTTGTAATCTGTGTCTTCTTGGAACAGATGGTGCTTTGTTGGAAGAAATGAGTTTGGTTTGGTTTGGTTTTTATTTCAAGATTTTCCCCTTAAAATAAAAATGCATTTTTCTGGTCAAGTAAATAGTGTCAAAAACATACAATATGGTGAACTATAAACCATTGTTTGTTGTCTTCTTTGGTGATGATGTTTGTAGATTATTTCTGAAATATACTTGTGTGTTGCTTTTGCGATGCTGCTATATCAGTCTTCATGCATTAAAAAAAGGATGTTTTGATATCTTTGAATTATAAAAACAGGGTCAATTTTGATTAATGGTATGACATCAGCTTCTTATTATTGTCTGCAACCATATTTTGACTAAACTTTCATTTTGGTCTACTTTCCTGTCAGATGAATGTTTTAAAGATTCATACATTTACATTCTTTACGGTTTTTATCTTGTAAAAATTGTGTCAGATACTCATACTCATAGAATCCGTGAAACATAATTTCACAGGAAAATGTCAATTGTTGGCTCAAGGCTAAAGCCACGAGCACTTTGCTTTCTTGATTTTATATCTGAGAAGTATCAGTATCATTTACATTCTTTACGGTTTTTATCTTGTAAAAATTGTGTTGGATACTCATACTCATAGAATCCGTGAAACATAATTTCACAGGAAAATGTCAATTGTTGGCTCAAGGCTAAAGCCACGAGCACTTTGCTTTCTTGATTTTATATCTGAGAAGTATCAGTATCATTTTAGGTTTTTAGTTTTAATTCTCATGAGTAAATGCCAGGGTTTTGTCAGTTGAAGAATTTTTAATTGGATGTGATTAAGATGCATAAAAAGTTATTACCCCACCCCCCTCCTCTGTGGGATATTGGAGGGTCTTTCGCACAAATAGTTTCCCACCTTCTGTGTTTGTAACTTCCTCTATTAATAATAATAATAAATAAAGCTTCTATAGCGCTCTTCGATGATAAAAAAAATCATCCTCAGAGCGCTTTACAAATATTACGAGAGAAAACAATCAAGAAGAAAAACATTATTACAAAACAATAAGAAGTATATAAAATAAAATAATTTCCAATCTGTCACTCTCTTTGACACTGCCTTTTCCGTCGGCTCACTGTCATCTTGCTATCTCTCTGCCTTATTGGTCCATTCTCCTGCCTTTGCTCTAGAAATTCTTACAAAGATTTTCTCTAGTCGAAGATGGACATGCTGGGTGTAATTATTTCTTATTTAGACACATAACGGCAGCATGATGCATCTGCTTTCATTTGATAGGAAACTGCGATCGACAAAGAAGAAGAAGATGCATATTTTTCATTAGAAAAAACCATTTACTCTAAGGAGAGGGTTTAACCCTTTCAACGCTAGCCATTCATCAGCCAAAATTTACCATTAAACTTACCCGGGTAGAGAAAAGATTCCGTCTGCAATATTGGGGATTCCTCTTTGACATGCATAAAATAGGGCCTATCCTTACCTCCCAAAATTAAGAACATAAGGTCACTGGATACCAGACCCTCAAGTGATGCCCTTTAGTGACATGGGGGTTAAATTATTGTGGTGCCAATAGCCAACAGTGGCGATGAAAGGGTCAAATTGTATTTTTATATTATACATGTATTTTACTTTTGATATTTTGTTTATAAATTTATTAATGTGTTGTTTTCTTCAACATTGTTTCATACCTCTGCAGTTTTAACAATACATTGTACAACCATGACTATGTAGAAAGAGGCTATTCATGAACATTCTTGTTGTAACAAAAGTTTGTCTTTTGACATTTCCCATGAAGGTGATCAGGTCAGGTCTTAATATTTTATTTAACCATTTGGTAAAGGTCAAGATGTGCCACCCCCCCTACCTATCTCGGTTAATTGTATTTTTCCGTTATTGCCTTTCTTACCATACATAAAGCTGTATTTTAGGAACATTTTTAGCTAATAACCTTTTTGGAATACTAACCCTAACCCTAACCCTAGCCCTAACCCTAACCCTACCCCCCACCCTATAAGACGGAAAAACGCAACGAACCACAACTGTGACAAATCGCGGTGTACTGCAGTACATAGTGGGGGGTAGGGTTAGGTTTAGGGCTAGGGTTAGGGTTAGGGTTAGTATTCCAAAAAGGTAATTAGCTAAAAATGTTCCTAAAATACAGCTTTATGTATGGTAAGAAAGGCAAAAACGGAAAAATACAATTAACCGAGAAATGCATGGGGGGTGGCACATCTTTACCTTTACCAACCATTTAACCAAATCTAAAATTTTCTGTGTGTGAACCAGTCATTTGGTGTGTCTGTCAGGTCAATATTATGTTTGTACTTGTTTTTTTAAAAGTATTCCCAGAGATATCACACCATTTACCTTTATACCAGGATGAATTATTCTATTATTTTTACTTCCACCTCCCCCCTCTTTTGATTCTCTCTTTTATGATGTACAATGTAGGTTTAACAATTTTGTGTTAATTATATTTTGGGTTATTGTTTTTACTTCCTTCTCCCTTCCCCTCTTTCGATTCCATTGTTCATGTTGTACTGATGTTGGTTTGAATGGGTGCTTGAATTTTGTGTGTTTATGGAAGTACCGGAGGTTTATGGAGGTACATGCGCCCTCCTAGTTCCGTCGCGACTATTGCTAGTATTGGCACCTGCGACGTACTGATCCTGATACCGCAACTAGTTGGTTCTCATTGGATATTTGTATTTTAAGCATTTCTTGTAAATACTGTTAAAAAGTTTGGTATTGGTTAGTGTTGGTATTAAATTCATAAGGACAATATTTATGCAAAATTTGAGTATCCAATTCACTGTTTTATGTGAATGATAATTTCATTTACTGCTTTATTTCTCTGTTTTGTATTCACTCTTGCTATTCCTTACTATGTGGGTGGTTTTGTGTCTATTCTAACTTACCAAGAACATTGCTTAAGAAAAAGGAGAAGGAAAGCAGTCTGTATTTACTTCTCTGAAAGCAGAATGTGTTGGCTGAATGCAGCAGGGAGACCAGTGAACACTGAAAACCAGACACAATGTACCTCATCCATATGGCCTGGGAACGCAGAAGAATAAGAAGTGCAGCTTTAAGGTGAAGAGCTTGAAAAGGAAAGGGAAAACAGTCAGTGTTTAGTGCAGCTTTAACGTGAATAGCTTTGCAGCTTTAAGTTGAAGAGCTTGAAAAGGGAGAGGGAAAACAGTCAGTGTTTAGTTCAGCTTTAAGTTGAAGAGCTTGAAAAGGGAGAGGGAAAACAGTCAGTGTTTGTGCAGCTTTAAGTTGAAGAGCTTGAAAAAAGAGAGGGAAAACAGTCAGTGTTTAGTGCAGCTTTAACCTGAATAGCTTTGAAGAGCTTGAAAAAAGAGAGGGAAAACAGTCAGTGTTTAGTGCAGCTTTAACGTGAATAGCTTTGCAGCTTGAAAAAAAAAGAGAGAGGGAAAACAGTCAGTGTTTAGTGCAGCTTTAACGTGAATAGCTTTGCAGCTTTAAGTTGAAGAGCTTGAAAAAGTTGAGAGGGAAAACAGTCAGTGTTTAGTGCAGCTTTAACGTGAATAGCTTTGCAGTGTTTATGACACGAAACGTAGCTTTGCAGCTTTAAGTTGAAGAGCTTGAAAAAAGAGAGGGAAAACAGTCAGTGTTTAGTGCAGCTTTAACGTGAATAGCTTTGCAGCTTTAAGGTGAAGAGCTTGAAAAAGGAGAGGGAAAACAGTCAGTGTTTAGTTCAGCTTTAAGTTGAAGAGCTTGAAAAAGGAGAGGGAAAACAATCAGTGTTTAGTGCAGCTTTAACGTGAATAGCTTTGCAGCTTTATGGTGAAGAGCTTGAAAAAGGAGAGGGAAAGCAATCTGTTTAGTTCAGCTTTAAGTTGAAGAGCTTGAAAAAGGAGAGGGAAAACAGTCAGTGTTTAGTTCAGCTTTAAGTTGAAGAGCTTGAAAAAGGAGAGGGAAAACAGTCAGTGTTTAGTGCAGCTTTAAGTTGAAGAGCTTGAAAAAGGAGAGGGAAAACAGTCAGTGTTTAGTGCAACTTTAACGTGAATAGCTTTGCAGTGTTTATGACACGAAACGTCGGTTGCCCCCCCTCTCAGGTACTTTTCCCTTCACCTTGTTTTTTTACCTATTTAAGTTGAAGAGCTTGAAAAAAGAGAGGGAAAACAGTCAGTGTTTAGTGCAGCTTTAACGTGAATAGCTTTGCAGCTTTAAGTTGAAGAGCTTGAAAAAGGAGAGGGAAAACAGTGTTTTGTGCAGCTTTAAGGTGAAGAGCTTGAAAAGGAGGGAAAACAGTCTAGAGTTTAGTTCAACGTTAAGGTGAAGCGCTTGAAAGGAGACAAGAAACAGTCTATGATTTAGAGGGTGGGTTAGAGACTGGACTTTGTGGTTTAACAAGATTGGAGGCACAGTACTCTTTAGGGAAGAATAAGACTAAGAGTTCGCCAGTTCAAGTGTTTCATAGATTTTCTTCATCTGTGCTCTGTACCTGTGTGTGTGTGTTGTGTGTGTGTATGCACGTACACATTCGCATTCATGTGCATGTGTTTAATAGTACCATATTTTACGGACTATAACTTATAGTATACAGCGATACTTTTTTCCCCAGACTGAGACCCCTGCGCCTTATAATATGAGTGATAATATAGTAAGAAAATAGAGTAACAAAATCTGACTTTTGTGTTAAATTTGGGAGGTGCGCCTTATAGTCTGTAAAATATGGTAGTTATTAGGGCTGATATGGGCCTCGTGGCCCTTTTGACGCCCCTTCTTGTTTACTTTTGGATTTTTGTTTGTGTTTGTGTGTGTATCTGTCTGTGATCTTTATGCTACTATTCTTTGACACTATCCTAGTTTACACCTTCATTTTCTACTGCATTGTTCTATTACAGAAAAAGTAAGTAAAAAATGTTTGTGTTTGAAGTATTCTGTGATCAATACCTTTACTGTTTTCTCTTCCTTTGCTATAAGTATTTGATTTTGGCTTTAACTACCTGACATATTATCCATATTTACTGGCAAAGGTGTACTGTGACAATTGTTTACTTATTGATTGATTGATTGAAAGAGCCTGGGTTATGACTTTGGGCGCATGTAAGTGAACAAAGTTATTTAATGTGCCTTCAAAACAAATTGAATGCGGAGTGCCATTACATTTATTTTGATTTAAAAAACCCACATCACTGTATCTTTTTAAAGAAATATTTGTATTGCTTTTAGATACTAAGTAATATTTATTTTGGTCACTGTTTGAACACTCATGAAAAAAATGACATAGATCATGTTGCATGTTTAAAAAATGTACATGTATATATATTATGTCCTATATATTTTATTTCATATTAGTGACATAAAGAGTTAATTGGACACAACCTAGAATCCTATGAAATATGATTTATTTTTATGAGAGCTAAGCAGTCATTGTGCAGGTCAACTTTCTTGAAATTTAATTTCTATCGATACAAACTCAAAATTGTGTAGCTTATTCCATGCTAGACTCCTGTGTTGTATGTTTTCTTGATGTTTGTGTGATTGACTTGAGTTTGTTTTTCAGAATTAAACTTAGAAACTCATTTATTTTATTTTTAATTGATTGCAGAATGTTATTAATTTTTTAGCACATTTTGGCTGGTTTGTTTCTTTGATTTGAAAGAAATCTGTATTATCTGGGCATAAAAATAGTGAGCATGATGGCACATAAACAATTCCATAAAATGATGATTGCCTGGAAGTCAATTAGAGCAAATTATCATCTAGTCTAGCTAGTTTTAACTATAGAAGTATACATTATTTTCATTGTGGTATTTCTTGTTTGTTTTTGTGCTTCCAGTTCTACATTAGAAAGTACATTGGAATGGGAACAAGTGCCTTTGCATATCTCTATAAGCATTATTAATTATTATTATTATTATCTCTCTCACTCTCTGTCTCTCTGCATCTCTCTCTCTCTCTCTGTTTCTAGCAATTTAATTGTTTTTCTTTTATCCAAGGACAGATTGTAAGAATAGGCATCGCCTAAAATCTTTATCCTTGTTAAATAAAGTTTTTCAGTGTTCATTGTTCTCTCTCATTCTCTGTCTCTGTCTCTCTCTCTGTTACAAGAATGTTTAATGCCTCGTAGAAACCAAGCTGTTGAACTAATAGTGAGTGGCAGAGTGGTCCCAGCATTCATGCCCCTTATGACAGTTTTACCAAATGGCAAACCATTTAAATGTACTTCCAGTGAGTGATATTTTTAATAACAATCATTTTAACACTGAACTGATCATCATACATTTTCCTGATAACTTGATGATGAGCTTCTGATATCATTTCAGCCAAAAGGCAACCATTTAAATATAATCCCAGTGAAAGGGATTTTTTAATGATTCACCTCAGCCTAAATTTCAACACCACTTGTCATGAAAACTGGCAGAATTGCCTCCCATGACAATTGTGGTTATTTTACTGAAATGGTAAGCCATGTAGACATGTACTGTGAATTCAATTTTTGGTAAAGGTCAAGATGTGCCACCCCCTCTACATTTCACTACCTTTACCCAATTTTTTATGACACATTATTTTGTGAAAGATACCAAACAAATCATAGTGAAACTTGGTAGAATCATGCCTGGTGTCTCAGTGATGGTGATGCCCATTATCTCAATTCAACCAAATGGCAGACCATATGAATATATTTCCATAGATCTACACACATACTGGAAGTAGAACTGCATGGCTTGCTATCTTAGATTTTGGATTAACAGTAGAAAAAACCCCACGTTAATTGTTTATCTGCCTTCATACTACTGATGTTAAATCAAAAGAGTACCTGTACTTATCCTGTGAACCTTCTTTTGCTATTTAAATGTAGAGTTTTCCTGCATGTTGATGGTGTCTGGTAAAGTTTGCTTGATAATTACCTTTTGTGAATATGAGGGTCTAATGTAAGCAGTTTGAAGTCCTTATGCTTTTCAGCAATTTCTGCATTTAGAAAAAATTCTGGGTGCTTTTTAGGCTCAAGCTGTATTTGTAGTGCTCACCAATGTTAGCTTGTACCTCTGTGTTTGTTCTTTTTATCTGTGCAATACTCTTGCTAAATATTATAACTGTAAATGTGTGTGTCTATGTGTGTGCACAGTCGTTTTTATGCTGATGCTTGACGATGATGAACCTTTTCTACGAAATTCCATCTAGATCAAAGACTGGATGATTGGAGTACACTCTAGAGTTCCTTTGATAATACTATCCAGGCATGTACCAGGCCTGAAAGTCAGAAACTGACAGTGTTGACCAGGACAATTGAGCAACCTTTGCGTAATTGCATCCATTATATGAATAACACTCGATTGATAGTGTAGTTGTCTTCCCATTGAGCCTATAGCACGCTTAATTCTTTGTTCTATCTTTATCTTTCAAAAATGTCCCATGTGTGCCTGTGCCAGTGCCGGAGGACGTGAAACTCATTTTCTCTCGCTTAATTCTTTGAGGCAGTCACTTAGAGCTGAAAAATATGACTAACAAAAAGACACCGTCTGAGTAGAATTGAGGACTTTCCTGCCATCAGGCTGCAATACTTACCTCAGCCCTGTGATGAGTATAATGTCTTTAGTGTGAACAGTTCTCTCACTAGTCCTCCATAAATGCCATATTGTTTCTTCTTCTTGTTCTGCGTTCCCAGGCCAAAAGGCCATAATGGGTAAAGTACGTATGTGTCAATTTTCACTGGTCTCCCCGCTGCGTACAGCCGACACATTCCGATTTCGTAGGAACCATCTTGTTTCCAATTGCTTCACTTTTCAGTGTTAAAGTCCCAATCCTCTCTATTCTGACCAAAGAAATGTACTGATGTTTTATGTGATTACAGTATTGTTGTTTCTGACATTTTATTTTGTACATTTGGATTATAAAGTGATTTTTGTTCCCTTTGGTTATGAATTCAAATGCTTTATTTTCATGTAAAACATTGTTTTAGTAATCAAGTTGCTAACCTCTGGAATTTACCGACACCTAACCTAAAAAGAGCACCAACACTAAACACCTTCACAAATCTCTTTGACAAGGATGAAAATTTTAGCCAACTATTTTTTTAATACTATGATTGAATTACAATCATAATTTTAAAGGCATGCTTTAAAGCAAACAAAACAGTGATCAATGAAGGGACGTTTATAAGGAATACAAATGTGTACTATTGTAAGCCCTGTAGATGAGTTTGCTAAAACAAAATGGGGCGTTGCTTATATTTCTTTCCTGGATAATTCTGTTATTTCTTTCAATCTTACTTGGGAAAATGCATTTGACTGTATTTAGTCGACTGATGTTAACATTTTGTTGCCATCTTTGATCAACATTCCCTCTGACTTGACCACTTGTTTTGCCTTTTGTATGTGTGTTTGTGTTTGCTTTTTAAAAAAAAAACATTTTAAAAAAATGAGAACTGAATCCAATTTGTATTCAGATCTTATGAAAGCCATCTTTTGTTTTTGATTTTCTTGTTGTTTTCGTTCCCCAGCTTGGGGGCACGCCCAGTGCCATGTGAACATTTCTCATGGCCTTGGGTGGGAAGATTACGTGTATGGCTGCTTTTAAAGTGTCCCGCCACATGGGTGGCCATACTCCGTCTTCAGAGGAGTTGATTTTCTTATTCTTATAGAATGTTTTTAAAGTAAGGATTTATTTTACAGTACAATTAGGAAATGTTTGCACATAGGCAAGGGACATAATTTTGCGGTATGCGCGAGTGACCATTCATTAATTGGTAGGTGAAACAAGAAAATAAAGACCATGTGTTATATGCAGTTCTAAGATTTATCCAGCAATTATAGTTTGAAATAGGTGTGAAAGGAGATTTTGGTGATTTACAATCATTCACTTTCTTTTAAAAGGTTTTAATTCATTGCTTTTCTGCTCATAATCTGTGCTTAATACTTCATGCTTGTCTTGTGTTTGTCAGACTTTTTCATGGGGGATAATTCTATTTTGTGGTTAAAAAGACACATTCTATTTTTCTGAAATTGTCTATTCAAAACCCTTTACCTTTTTCTTTTGTTGGATATTTGACCTTCGGCATGCCTTGCCTTGAATCAAATTTGTGTAGAACTTACCGGTAAAGTAAATGTATAAAAAAGTATGCATATGTCAGTTTCATGACAAAGTATCATGACTTTGTAAGACCAGTTTCTTAAAATACATGGTTGGTAAGGGAGAAATCAGTATCAATAAAAATCTAGAAATAGAAATCTATTGACTGACCTATCCTGTTATTGATTCACACAATATAGTGCAGACAGGTATTTGTCTTAAAAGAAGTGTAATCCTATGGATACACAGGATTAACTGTCCTATGCTTATTAGGAAATATATCTATAACTATGTATGTTATTGCATTTTTTAGTGAGTTCAAAGTTATTATTGACTATTATTATATCCTGTTCAATTCCTTGATGAAGAAGTGCTATTCATTTTTAGTAATATTGAAGACAGTATTTGATTAAATTAAATATTGGTACCCGGTACTACAATCTTGTTTTATTTTCTGTGTGTGGGGTGGGTGGGGAGTGTTTGCATGCATTCTTGTGCATAAGTATACTCGGACAGATAGAAACAACCCCCTCCCCCCCCCCCCAAAAAAAAAAAAAAGCAACAACAACAATAACGAAACCCCTCTTCATATTGCATTCTATGTAAGTGTTAAGTATGTTGTAGTGTGTCCAAAACCCATATGCACAAAATGAATTTTTATGTTTACTATTAAAAGTAACATACGAGAATGTATATCCCCCCCCCCCCACACACACACACACACATACACAAACAGACGGACATGCACACGCTTACTGGTACAAAAGTCAGAAAACGCCAAAGGACACGCCTTTCAATCTATTTTATTCCATCCCAAATAAACATTTTCATTTAGCATCACAAAAACATCATTTGATTTTGGTCCATACTCATTATTTTACACAATGTCTCTTCTCTTTCTCTAACTTTTCCAGAATAGCCCTGTTTTGCAAATATCAGTTCTAACAAACCCTTTGTGAATATGAAATTTGTACCATATCAAAAGTCGAAATTATTTATCATTAACTTCCATTAGCTGGGTTTTTTCTATCAAATAGGGATTTTCAAATTGTATCTTTCAAAGTGAAGCTACACCCCCCCCCCCCCCCCCCCCAACAACAACAAAAAAAAGCCAATGAAATGTTAAATAATGGAAAATCCCTTTCAGTACATAACAGCTTTTCTCTTTCTTCAAGTTCTGCATAAACTTGTTGAAAGAAACACAAATGTTTTTGAGACCTACACCTTAAAAATATGGTTTCTAAAGTATGGTTGCTTGTGTTTCCTTTTTGCCTGTAAAACACACGATCCTCCACCAGATTAAAAAAACCCAACCCATTTTCAACATATGATGCACACCTATCACCATAAGTATTGAAAAGTACTACAAGCCTTTAATACAAATCAAACCTCATCTTTCTTTTATTGCCTGCTACTGCCATTCATTCATTCTCTCTCTCTCTCTCTCCCCCCTTCTCTCACACATACTCTCTCTCTCTCTTTCACACACACACTTTTATTGTTATTCATAAGGATTTTAGAATGTTCTGATTATTTTGTTAACAAGCAAGATTGTTTCATAAAGTATGCAGTTTTTTCTACAGTAATGGACAATCAGTGTTCAGCTTAGTCTTTTCACTGAGTTTTGTTAATGACTCAAACTAGGAAGAGGCATTTTGCACTAGGCCTCTTAGTGCTGCAGCCTTGGGGAGTGGTTGGCCTTTACAGACCCTCTCCAATACCAAAAGGCTTAAAGCCCTAGTTAAGAGAGTGGGGATGTACCCTGGGCATGGCATTTCCAGTATAAATAAATTCTAATGATATCTGTTGATTAAGCTTAGTGGTCAACACTCATAAAAATCATACCTTGTGGATAAAAAGAACAAACAAAACCCCCATAAAATTCCAGTTTCATTAAAATCAAATTGGTCACCCTTGCATAGTTTTCTTGAATACATGAACATTATGTTGTTATCATAATCACACATATAAATTCCATTGTTGAAGTCCTGAAATCCATGACATTCATTTGTGCAGAAAGTTTTGTATGGTCACTTGAACTTGATATGTGAAACAGATGGAATGTTACATAAATATTTAGGAAAGAAAAAAATCACGCACCATGACTAAATCATGGTGTGATTTTCTACCTTAAAACCACAATATAATTCAAAGGACTACAACTTCAAGAATCTCTTTGGACAAAAACTTTTCATCTGAAGCAAACATTACCATGCTTTTAAATTAAAAAGTGATTGTATCTGTTCATCATTAATTTACATGGATCAAATGATTCATTTAAAAACCTTGGATAGTTTTTAATGAGGGATTTGATCATAAAAACAATATGCCAGACCTGAGACAGGAATGAGACAATAATGAAGAAAATGGAGCAATATAAATAAAACTTTCCTTGCAGTATTTGGAGTGATATTATAGCCTTACTGTGTGCACGCACACACACAGAATGGGGTTAAGGGTGAAGGAGTGAGGGAGAATACATTTTCCAAAGAACAAAACTTACTTTCACATACCCAAAGCAAGTCAATATTAGGCAACTAGCCTTTTGTGACGTTGTGAACAAACTTAAAAAATATTCAAATACTAATTCTAATCCTTTCAAAAACAAACAATTTTACATACATAATCTCCAAACACTGTTCACATTAAAATAACAACCAAATACATACATGTACAAACAAGAAATTCCTCAGCATTTGAGTGCAATATCATACTGCTTTGCTCTTGTCACACATTTTGACACACACACACACACCTTCAAACCAAAGCACATGAGCACAAGAACAAAGAGGAATGTAATTTATGTTGTAAGATTTAACATGAACATAAAATTTGTCGTTGCACACTTATGCACACTAACATAAATACAAAAGCAATCCTTGAATCATAACAAATAATGAACAGCCAAGTTCAGATCACAGAGTAATGAAACCCATTTTTAGGACGGAACAGGAGATGTATATCACAACCAAGAGGACGGAAACAAATTGATCATATCAAAATTGTACATTTGCACATTAGACAATTTGGTAAAGTACAAATCTGCAATGTTATTGGCAAGCTTTTGCACTGGTGTTTGATGTTGGTTTAAATGGGTGTACTTTTACAAGAGATGCACTACAAACAAAATCAATACAATGGCAATACAAACATAATAAAACAAATCGAGGGGTGAATGCCAGAACTGCCTATCTGTGCTCTTTATTCCTTTTGAGATAGACCGTTCTGGCAGGCACCCCTCGAAATATGAGTGGTGTGACCTGTTGCTTTAAGGAGTGGTGCATGTGATGGATAGTCGTTGGTGTCGACCTACAGAGCTTATGATCCAAACCACTTACAGGCATACGGGTGTTTAAAAACAAAACATATAAACATCCTACTCACCAAGCAACAATTTAGTACTCGATTCAGTTTAGTAATGCTTTGAGTTCAGATAAGAGAAAATAAAACTTAGAAAATTCAATTTCCGTTACTACTAGACACTTTCAAAGACATGTATGAATGAATTGAGAAATATTATATATCCACATTGAACATCCAAAACAAGAATGTTGTCAGAATGGCCACTATCGCAATACTAGCTTGATGGGACACATCAGCTTTAGGTAATATACCGTCACACACAATTTACAATGATTCTGTGCAGCAGTTAAAAAAACACAATAACAAGAAAATCAACAAAAAGAAACAAACACAAACGATCCAAATACCCAGCCTCTCTGCAAGGAGATAGCAGGCTAACATTAATAACAAAACACTGAACCCAAAGTACATATCGTCGGTGAAATTCAAAAGCCTCGTATGTAAATTTTTGTATTTTTGATTATTTTTTGATTACCTATGATGAATACGTTATTCAAGACATTGCGAGTTTAGTTCTGCATTTTTTAAAATGACATAAAACTTTTTTTTAGACTTGAAAAGAACGAAGATACGAGGTTTTAATGATACCAGATCTGAATGGGACTTATGAGGTTTTCTTCTATTTTCACAACCTCATTTACCCCCGATAGAAAGTCGAGCTTTTGGTGGAAGGTGGCGGGAAAAATTAGAGAGCTGACTATGTATCTAACTAAAAAAACAACACAAATTGAGATACGAGGTTTTTTAATTTCACCGACGATATGGAACAATAGCGTACAACAGATTCAGAAGAAGTGTGAACAATGACGAAAATAGTTCAGAATTTGGAGAAAATTATACCACTCATGACTGAAAGACTCCTCAGCATCCAATAAGATGCTGCATTTTAAAGAAATGAGTAGCAGATAAAATTATAGAAATTTTACAAATAACAAAAGAACAATGCAGTAAACAACAGAATAACAGGTGTAGTAAGTCTTCAAGCAAGTGAATGAAATCCCACTCTCTGTTTTTCTTTATAATGATGACTAGAACATCTGAACTGATTTCATTCTTCATTTTATATCCAAACACCGAAACTCCAGAGTAAAATGAAGAAAAATTTGAAGAAAACAAACAATAGTATGGTGTAATGTTAAATTCCATAAGTGTGCATTATGATAGTACAGACAAACAGTGGTCTATATTAACCCTTTCACCGCCAATGTTGCATTTTCGCACCACAATAATTTAACACCCATGTCATTAAAACCCTTGAAATCAGGGTCTGTTATACAATGATGTTGTGTTCCTATACTTGGGCAATGAGGATTGACGCTATTCATAAATGTGTCACAGAGAAATCTCACAATAGTGCAGATGAAATCTTTTCTGTAGCTAAGTAAGTTTCGTGGAACATTTTTGGCTCAAAGATGGCTGGCGGTGAAAGGGTTAAGCACAGTAATTCACTAAAAGACTTGTGAAAGAAATTAGTTGACAGTTTCGTTGATATTTGAGGCGGAGCACTAGCTTTGTTCGTCAACACTTGAAGTGAATACAAACCACACACAGTGAATGCAACGGGTGAAGTCGGATCAAGACACCAGTCTGAAAACCAGCACCCAAAAACACACCAATCACCTAATCAAGAAACAGATCAAGTAAATACAAAACATCACTTACATACCCCCACCTAACCTTCCCCGGAAACCTACAAAACCATCCACCACAACCAAGGTAAAACTGGATCTAAAAATAATCTCTGGCAGACTATTACCGGTATACTTAAAAATAAAAAATACAAGTTCTATTCAACATCTGTGATAAAGGCTATTTTCTTTTCAATATAAAGCAGCAAAAGCTTAATAAAGTATCACAGATTATGTGTACCATATTTTTCGGACTATAAGGTAATACTTTTCCCCCAGATTCAGACCCCTGCGCCTTATAGAATGATTAACATAAAAGTAAGAAAATGTAATAACAAAATCTGAAATTTGGCTAACATTTTATAGTCCGAAAAAATTTGGTATAGTAACACCTTTCACAAAAGCACTAGCCACAAACTTGGGTTCTTCGGTGATCAGTTGTTTTGATTCAAAAAGAAAAAGACAACACACAAGCACACCCAAAGCACACATGGCATCTTCAGAGAAATAAAAAATGTGACGTCAATTAAAAAACTGATGAAATTGATATCACAAACTGTACATTACATTTATACTGAAGTAACATGTGCATAGAGTAAAGATGGATTCAGTTATTGTTTTTCTTATCAAATTTGATACTGATTTTTCAGATTTATAGTCAATATGTTAATTGTGTGTGTGTGTGTCTCTGTGTGTGTGCGTGTCTGTGTGTGTGTGTGCATGTGTGTTTAAGTGTGTGGTGTGCATGTGTGCATGCATACCGCAATGTGTATTTGTGACTATTTTTGAAATATTAAGAATCTCTTGCTAATCTTTATTTCACACTGTTACCCTCGAAATAGTTCACACAAAGCACATTTCTGAGAATACTGCCTCTGCCATTTCGTCGCCCGCATGAAAAAGAGACGTAAGTCGAATGACGTCACTTCACACGAGGACTGGAAAACTCAATATTTTGGTCATTTCAGTCCAAATTATGTCATTTTTTGTTCCTTTAGCGTCACCATCAGTGTTTTATTTTTTGCAAATTCTTGTTTTACAGTTTTGATAGATGATGCAGCTTGTCTAGATCAACTGGTAAGTTCAAAATGTCGAAGTAGACCAATTTTGAGTTACGTTTCTTTTGCATGCGGACAGCGATTTGTTGTCCATCTCAAAGTGTAACTCAAAACATACTTAGACACATCTCCAACAAAATCAGTTTAAACTATACATAGCTTAACAATTGGCATTATGAAACACACACACACACACACAATTGCACACACTACAAACAAACCATATCTTTCAAAATAAAAGAAAGAGCCAAAATAAAAGTTTTGTTTCATGTCTCTACATACGCTATCACAGAAAGTACTATGTTTTAGACGGGAGTAAATGTGTCCTTTTGGAATGCAATGTTATCTTTTTCGATGAGTAAAAAAAAGACTCCTTCAGTAACTGACAATATGGGGTACGTTCCTTACCCTGTATCGTTTGGAAATGGGATACAAAGAAAAGCATACTAAAATAAATCTTTGAAAAAAATATCAACAACCAAACAATGTTCAAGAAAAAGACTAGGTGCTTCTTTTTTGTGAATCATACAGGTTTACCACTATCCAAACCATTATCTGAACACATATGATTGCTGAAACCACAGTTTGCATGCATTCCAGCCCGAATCATCACTATGTATGTACAAGAGTTTCTTTATATACCCCATCAAAACTTGGTGTTCTTGCAGGAAAACGAAACTACAGCATTTGGAGGAATTTGGTGAACAGCTGTCGGTGAGATCATGACAGAAGCTGCCTTTGATTTACAAGATTGGTTCGTAGCCATTCCAGTCAATTTCTGCTCCTTCCCATCTGTAAAAACACAATCAGCCATGGTTACCTTGCCCCTATTGCAATAATGATAAGAAAGCCAGTGATTAATATTGTCATCAACTAAATCGTAATTATAAAATAGTTTTTATTCTTTATCACATCCCCTTATGATTGAATATCCTCACATTTCAACAAGCATTCAGAGTGTTTCTCCAACTCATGAAAACAAAGTAAACAAGAGGCAAAGCCTGCAAGGCTCACGTCTGATTTTTATTACTATAGCAGGCATGGGAATTCCCATGACAATTCCCATGCCTGTATAGAGAGAATACTGTTATGTAGACACTTGTGCATCTGAAAACAGAATTAATTTTTATTTTACTGTGTAAATTAAAATTATTTCTATGCACCCCTACCCCTTTCTTTAAAATTTAATTATATGTATGCGCATGTAACAGTGGAGCCCTATTTTTATTTTTGGCAAACAAGTAAAATTGAAAAGCATATTTACCAAGCTTTCAGAAAAAACATAGTGACCAATCCCCCCCCCCGCCGGCCTACGGACACCTGTAGTAGGCCTAGCCTTTGCCTGTGGGTCTAAGCCTCTTACTCTTAGAAAATTAATAATTGAAGTTGCGTGATCTGTTACTGTTTTAAACTGATCGTTCATGCGATGAAAACGTGTTCCACATCATCTACATTTCTGTAAGATATTTTATATTAGTCCTAATATTTTATTTTCGTTTCGTTAATTCTCCCCCCCCCCCCCCCCCCCACAAAGCAAAGGTCAAGGTCACAGCCAGCAAGCTCATCCATGTTTATCTTCCCCTGTACAGTCTTTGCTCGTGGTGATCAATCGTCTAGGACTAACAAAGGATTCGTACGTCGAAGGCAGTGAAATCGACGAACCCTGGATTTTCCGTATATTTTTTTTCAAGACTGAAATGAATGTGGGCTAAATGTTAAGTACGTCGTCTTGATTATGAGGTAAGGCATGGACTCTAGGCCTAGGCCTTGTTGCCGGAAGTGCAGTAGGCTAAGTTGTGCGCAGAGATGATGGGCAAATGAACACGAACAACCGTTACTCAAAGGCGCAAATAAAAGCTAAACAACCGGGCCGTCAACGCACACACTCGGTACATCCATTTGTTACAGAAAATATAAGTTGACGACGTTAAAATGTACCTATTTGTACACACCTGAAGTCTTGTGTTTCTTTTTAAAGAGCGTTTTTGTATATCTAATGGAGAGTCTTCTTTCCAGTATGTATCTCCTACTCGGTACAACACAACAGTTACAACAAATGATTTTCTTTCTTTTGTTCCTTACCGATGTATCTGACTGCTTTGATCGCCATGACTTGAAGGCTCACGTCAAAATCAAGTATCCTGCTAACTTTAACCCTCTATCATCTTATGTTTTTTTGAGAAAATGACAACGTTAAAGTTTCAGTGGAGAGTGAGAGTCTTTAGTTTGAAGAGTGTGACTGAGTCAAGGTTTAAGGTTGCACAACCTTATCTTTATTTTGTTCTTTATCAATGTATCTGACTGCTTTGATCGTCGTGACTTGAAGGCTCACGTCAAAATCAAGTATCCTGCTAACTTTAACCCTCTAACGCCTTATATGTTTAGAGAATATGACAACGTTAAGGTTTGAGTTAAGGTTAAAGGTCGGGGCCACGGACGCAACACACACACACACACACACACACACACACACACACACACAACCGAACATGTACGATACTATAGACTCACTTTGTTTTAAAAAACGACGTGAGCCAAAAACCACAAAACAAGCTACAAGCAGTATTCATGAGTGAAGAACACTAAGGACACACTTTAGCACACGTTAAACCTAGTGGCAACAAAAAAGTTATTTGGTCAAAATTTACCACCCACCCCCCTTTCCTTCCTCATCAGTCACACAAAAATCGCATGCAAAAAAAAGAAGAAAAAAAGAGTGGCGCACCTCTGGCTGTGACGCGCTCTCCAGGTGGGAGCAACCCGAATTTCACAGACGCCTCTGTGACTATAAAGTACCTAATACCTAATACACTAGGCATCATGCAGTACATTTTTACCCTGGATCCTACTGTGCAATGCCGCAAAACTGATGTGACCTTGACACTCACTTTGTGCGTATACAGTGCTCCAAGGGAGGGACCAGATCCTCTTCTGACGGCGGACGAAAAGATGAGCCGGTCGTGTCTGAAAGCAAACCATCAGAAAATAACAATCACAACTGGTTCTTGATTCAATAAGATTTTTTTTAGTATAGAAATGTGGCAGACAATATTGATGGCAAGTGTCAGAAATATAGCGTTTGTCGGTAAGAAGAAGATAGAATATATTATGAATTAAGAGTATGAGGTGTTAATTAAATTTTTCACTTTGTCTCCTTTGTCTTCTACATTGTCTTTGATGGTGCAGATTGTGCATAATCCTGATGACTAACTGATAAAAAACTTGGGCTGAAATCAAAATATTCAAATATCTAACAAAACCATGATCAAAGTTGCTACTTGCATATGGTTTGTCGGCCAATCACCCTGTGCTGAACAGACTGGTCGCCTGTGTATGATGCAAATTCCAATGAAACAGTGACTGTCTGAAGTTTCTCTGTTGTGTGTAGAATTGTCGCCACCAAGGCTGAGATAGTGTATGTCCACGCCCCAAAGTGTCACTTACAGACGGTGAGTTTGATCTCCTCCTGCTGGCGGGCCAGGCCGTCGTAGTAGTAGAGGTCAAAGCGTCGCTCGGCCTTCCAGTCGGACACCAGGTCCAGGCGTGTGGAGAACAGCACGCTGAAGTGACTCTCACTGCACACCACCCAGATGGGGAACTTGGGTGTCTTCAGGTACGTGCCCACCTGGTGCAAAGACAATGAAAAGGTTGACTCAGTTAAGGCCAAATACGTCTATAGGTCATGTCAGATAGGAACTTGGGCGTCTTCAGGTATGTGACCACCTGGTGCAAAGACAATGAAAAGGTTGACTCAGTTAAGGCCAAATACGTCTAAAAGTCATGTCAGATAGGAACTTGGGTGTCTTCAGGTACGTGCCCACCTGGTGCAAAGACAACAAAAAGGTTGGTTAAGACCCGATACGTCTAAAAGTCATGTCAGATAGGAACTTGGGTGTCTTCAGGTACGTGCCCACCTGGTGTAAAGACAATGAAAAGGTTGGTTAAGGCAAAATACGTCTAAAGATCATGTCAGATAGGAACTTGGGTGTCTTCACCTTGTGCAAAAGGTTGGCAAAGGTAAGGTACAAAACATCTATATGTCATGTCAGTTAGACATGTGCATTTGCAGGCACAAGTGTACACAGTGCATATAAAAGAAGTTCTATGGAAATGTAACAGTTTGTGAAAAATCAAAGTGCATCTTTTGATAACAAAACTGTAGAAGCTTAATACTGAACAAATACATTGTCGACTGCTGGACCTAGGAATGAAAAACACAAACATTGATAACGGGAGCAGAAAGGATCCTCTGAGGCACAAAAACAGCATTTGAGCATAATGAAACTTAGCACACATTGTCACTATAGACGATAAACCGAGGTCCCGTGTGCCCATGCACTTAGCATACGCTAAACCCAGTGGCAACGAAAACCTTGTCATTTGGTCAAAATTTAACCCCCCCCCTCCCTCATCAGTGACAAAAATCGCAGTGCACATTTTTTTTTAAAAATTGGGTGCCGCGCCTCTGGCTGCAACGCGCTCTCCAGGTGGGAGCAACCCGAATTTCACAGAGACGCCTCTGTGACTATAAAGTACCTAATACCTAATACTAAAACTATATATATATATTATCAGCACAATTCAAGCATTCACTTTGGTGTTACAATAGGCTTTGTGCACATTACATGCAAAATCCTCATGCACTTATCCGTAAATAAGTAAAATAAAGTAAGAAATAAGCGGATGTAATAAGCGCATGCGGAAACACATGCGCTTATTGTTGTTACTTTCTTTTACTTATATAAGGATAAGTGCATGAGGTTTCCACGTGTAATGTGCACAAAGCCTAAATCAGCAACATTTTGCATACAATTTCCTTTATTTTCAACAGAAGTGATCTGATCTGAATAACATCTTTGGCTTAAATGTATGTATACAAGCACAAAAGGGGTACTAGTCTTTCTTTTCCAATGTTGTGTATGTGTGTACAAACATCTTTTGTCAACACACACACACACATACACACACACACACCAGGCATCCGCGAAACAGTTTGAAACAAAATTATTTAAAAATGCATTGAAAATGCATGAAAAAGTGAAAATTTATCTCTCATTTATTGAATTGTCTTCGGCCCCCTGGACCCCCAGCCATTTTCCTTGAAAACCACTTTGCCCCCACTACCATGCCTGACACACACACACACTAACACTACGCCACTGTCCATAACCAGGCGTCACTGTACCTGGCATGACTTGTAGTGCTCAAAGAGAGAGAGGAGTCCGATGTCAGAGCGGGCGGAGACCCCCCGCAGCACCATGCAGTCCCCTGTGCCGGAGTCCAGCTCCATGACGTCGTTGAACACGTTGGACACCGCCTCGCCTGTCAGCAGCAGGTTCACCAGCTCCTGCACACACACAGGGCGGTGTCAGTGACAAAGTACTAAGTGACAAGTAACAACCAGCAGGTTCACCAGTTCCTGCACACACACAGGGCGTCGTCAGTAACAAAGTACCAAGTGACAACCAGCAGGTTCACCAGCTCCTGCACACACACAGGGTGTCATCAGTAACAAAGTACCAAGTGACAAGTAACAACCAGCAGGTTCACCAGCTCCTGCACACACACACAGGGCGGCGTCAGTAACAAAGTACTAAGTGACAAGTAACAACCAGCAGGTTCACCAGCTCCTGCACACACACACAGGTGCCATCAGTAACAAAGTACTAAGTAACAAGTGTCAAGTAACAACCAGAAGGTTCACCAGCTCCTGCACACACACAGGGCGTCGTCAACTTCTTCTTCTTCTGCATTCCCAGGCCATATGGCCATAATGGGTAAGGTATGTATGTGTCCGGTTTTCAGTTTTCACTGGTTTATGCGCTGACAAAACAGCCAACACATTCCGGTTTCGGAGGAGCTCAAAGGATAAAAATTATTTTGAAGATTTTTTTTTAAACAGGCTGGAGAATGGGCCAGTAAGTCAGAAAGACAGTAGACGATACAAAGGAAATGGAAAAGGCAGAGTCAAAGAAAGTGGCAGATTAGAGGAAGTTACAAGCACAGAACGTCCAAAAGGTGGGGGAAAAGGAAAGACCCCCGGTATCCACACGGGGAGGGACTAGTGGAAGGGGCGGGGTCGTCCAGCTCCCAGTATGGAGGCACGAGGCATCCACCCACTGCCCCATTGAGTAGGTTTAAAACTTATCACAGATGTAGATCCAGTGAAACGAGAAAACAGAAGGAAAATGTTGAAAAGAAAGATCTTGGGAAACATGACAATTCTACCCGTTACTAGTCTTCTATTTAATAACGCAATATGAAGCAAAGCAGCTGACACACACACAGTCATGCATACAGACAGACAGAAACATACCTTAAAATGCGGACTATAAGCCGCTACTTTTTTCCTCAACTTTGGCCCATGCGGCTTATAGACTGGTGCGGCTTATCTGTGGATTTTTTTCCATTCTACATTGATCAGTATGATTAAATCTGTTTCTGTTCACATTCTTCAGCCTATTTTGAGCTTCTTTAGACTCCAGACTGGTTTTGATAATCAATAGATTCAAAGTGTCTGAGAACATTAAATACTCATGTTCTGACACTAGAATTTCTATATTTGTGTTGGTTTGTGCACATAATAATAATAATAATAATGAGCATTTATATGCGCTTAATCTTAAACAAGCCCTAAGCGCTTACATACAATTTTCTCTGCGGCTTATAAACTGGTGCGGTTTACATGTGAATGAATACCTACTATTTTGTCAATGTAAGTGATGTGGCTTATATACAGGTGCATCTTATAGTCCAGTTTTACAGTAATTATAATAGGTAAGAAATAATCAAATGTCCAAAAGGGCTCATCCCCCAAAAATTTGCACATGTGAGCATAACATTTAGTTGTATTTCTAAGTAATCTTTTTTGCTTCAAGCATTATTAGCGCTTCATTTTTTTTACACACACACACACACATGCACCAACCTGAGTGCAGTATCCATGGGCTCCCATAAGCTTTCCTCCCACTTCATCCATGTCCTTCTTCACTCTAAAAGGGAGAAGCACACACTGAGCTCAGGAACTCAATATAAACCAAAGCCTGAACATCTCCAAATGGATAGATGCAACAAAGATAGTGTTCAAAAGAATCAAACAAATTACAACGGAAATCTGGTAAGTAAAAAGTGGAAGGACTGATATTATATTTTGAAATAGCATATATTTCGGGGAAAAAGTGTCTTGCCATAAGAAGGATCACATTGAGAGCAAATAAATTGTTGAGAATTATTCTTTCTTTTTTTGTCGTTGGTGGTACCCATTTTTGAGTTAGCTGGTTACCACTGTATCTGAATAAATTATAATGACAAACATTAGCTGCCGTTACATACTGGAAAAGCACAGGTTTTACTCCTGGGACTTATTTTCACTGCAAACAATTTCTAACTATGCTATAGTTGAGTGTCCTATGGAGTTAAAAGCACAAGATTTTATGGATTTGCAAAATTAATTGGTCATAAAATGTACTAACCCCTTCGGGTTTGTGTCTACTTCCGGGTCTGTGTCTACTTCCGGATGTGTGATGTCATTGAGGATGTCATAACTTTTTATGTCATAGCCCTGGCTTTTGATTTAGACAAGTCAGGAAATATCTTTCTCTAGACCATTTTGTCAGATTGAGTCTAACAGGTCTCTTTTAAATTTTATAATAAGAAAATCGATAATTTCTGTTTTCCTCTGGCAGTGAAGGAGTTAAAACAATACTACTGGTATCTTTGGGTTAATCCATAACAGAAAAGATGCTTTTTGTTGAATTAGACTATGTAAACAGCCAAAAGAAAAGTGTGACTTTACACAAATTTTAAACGCCCACCAAGAGGCTCTTGAAATTACCGCTCATGAAACTTTCATCTCCTCAACATCCCTCCCTCTTTGCCCCATCTGCACTCAAATTATTCAGACATAACTTCGCCATAATATGAAAAGCTATCTCCTAGGGCATGTTCATACCAACAGTATCCCCATTTCCAACAGCAGTATCTAAACAAAGCTTTTACTCTCACTTTTGTATTTATTTTTTATAGGAAAGGCTCCTACCTCTCAATCCCTCTGGATAGGATGGCTGAACACATTGCTAGCACCACTCCTGGATTGCCATCCATCTCATACTGCACAAAACAAGAAATCAGACATATCATATTTTTTGGACTATAAGGCACACACCCCAAATTTTACACCAAATTCAGATTTTGTTTTTATAGTTTCTTATTATATTATTACCGGTAGTCATATTATAAAGCGCGGGGGTGATAGTCTGAGAAAAAAATATCACCTTATAGTCTGAAGAATATGATAATACAGTGAAGAAACAACCAACTTTACAGTTGACTAGTGTGTGTCACTGTGTGTGTGTGTGTGTGTGTGTGTGTGTGTGTGTGTGTGTGTGGGTGTGCGCCTGTGTGGGTGTGTAAGCCTGTGTGGGTGTGTAAGAGGGAGTGGACTGTAAATAAATAAGAAATAAACATGAAACTATATAAAATATAACTGTTGAACCGTTTTATTTGCACATTCTATTTCATAAAATAGAAAATAGATTGCCTAAGTGAATTTGTGAATATGTCAGAGCATGCGTTTGGGATTATTGGGATTATAATTATTTTGCCTCAAGATTAAACATTGCATAATCTGCCCAATAGACACAGATGAATGGAATATCTGAATAACAAGAAAATGAAACTCCAACATGCATCTTCGTAAATACACAGGTTTGCGTTTTTTACACATCCTAAAAGCATGAACATGTATACCGCACACGAATATGAACACACAGAAATTCACACACACACACACACACACACACACACACACACACACATTCTTTTTTTTCAAAACAAACCTGCTGTACTGAGTCCTTCATAAAATCTACAAGATCATTGTAGTCCGTAAAAGTGTACATCATTATCTGAAAGAAAATCAGCCCATAATAATTATGAAAAAATATAAACACTGAGATAACAAAAAATCAACTACTACCTGTCTTTATAAACCAGATACCAATCCTTACATACATAGATGAACAATTTTCTTAATGTTGTTAGGATAAAGAAAGAATCAAACCTTGAGAAAAAAACTAAATGTTTATACCCAAGACAAACTTTTATTTAAAAATATTGAACCATTTGAAAGAAAAACAAACAACAACAAAATGACACAATGAGTACTTAAAGATTCATATTTTCTGTTAGGACTAGGCTTTTAAACAGGTTGATGATAAGACAGAAAATGATATACAACATGACACCAGTGAGAGATAAAGCTATAAAGATCCTGTTGACCACAGAAAAAAATGAACATAAAAAAGCTATATAACAGAAAACACAAGAAAATTGATCAGGTTATGATGAGAATGATTAAGAGTATGTGCGTGTGTATGGGTGGGTGGGAGCCTCCAAGTGTGCATGAAAGCAAAAGCTTTTATGTGCATGCAAGTGTATATGTGTGTTATTGATCATAACACGTCTAAAACATTATACTAAAAATGTATATTTTAAACATGAGCTATAATCCAAAATTATCTCTCTCCCCCCTCTCTCTCTCTCTCTCTCTCTCACACACACACACACACACGCGTGCAAATGATTACAACCTTTTTCAGATTTGTTAGAGCTTCACTCAGTACATTATCTAAAGAGCATACATTTCTTTAAAATGACAAATTGTCAATGATATGACCCAGAATTGAGTGAACTGACCATTTCTGTGACCTCATCCTGTCTGAACTTGGTGGAGCCCATGACATACGTCTGGTTGGAAAGCCTGGTGACACAAGTCATCAGTTAACTTGAGTTCAAACATAAACAGCCAAACACATAAACAATATGGAGACACAGACACACACTCTTTAAAACTAGCCCAACAATTCAATCAGCTAAACAGTCACACTAAACATACCAATCATAAAATCTTACTCACATAGCAACCACAGCTCTCTTTTGTTCACCGGCTCGCCAGAAAATCTTGGCCAAGGCCAAGGCCAAGTACTTGGTTCTTTCATTCCTGCTGGGTTGGAGGCTACAACAGAATATCGGAATTGGTCATTAGGCCAAAAAAGACAACTAGCTGCAGACTACATTATGTATTCACTCTTCCTTTTGTATTTAAATCTCTTGCCAACACTTTGGCTCTCATTATCTTCACATTGAAAACGGAGTTAGTCTCCGAAACGTCAATTTTTTTCAAATAAAAGGGATAGAAACCTACTGTTTTGAACTTTGTGTTTTTTGAATAAGAGTCCCTGTGGTTATTTTTTCTTTATTTTCAAGTATTCTGATTATGTTTTCTTCTGTGTAAAAGCAGTATAAGTTGCTACAAAAGAAAAAAAATCAGATGTGCATTTCAATCATTTCCATTTCTTTTAACTTTAAGTGTTTCCAACACAGCTCTATTTTATAATTTACTTTTTTTTTAAACTGGCCAATTAACTAAACTTAAATTTAAACATGACATTTTGCTTCAGCTGAAGCACAAAATTTAATTAATAAATATGGATGGAAATATTGAGAACTTTATCATCCAAGTTATGTTGACTCATATGGATTGAAAGAACAAGCATAACACAATAAGTTTGGGGTTTTTTGCCGTTCAAAAATTAAAATCCTGAACATTTTCCAGCTCTAATATTGTCTATACCTGTTTTTACAATATGAACAAAGGCTTTCTCTTTCCTCACCTTCACTTAATTTGTTGCAGGTACCTGGTTTATAGACTTTCAAAATTGGCTATGCATGTTTAAAATGTATTTATCAGCAAAATGAAGGTAGCCATTCACTTGCTTTAGTTAAAAATAAATAATACATACGGCTATTCACAATTTAAGACTGTTCAACCTTCAGACTGTTCAGTTCACCATAATCTGCTGCTGATATTATGTCCGCTTCATAAACTTTGAAAACCTCATGTCTGAAAAGTCCTTCAACTAGAAAATATAACTAACTTTGAACTTCTGAATTGTGTTTGGGGCAAACTTTAGGAGGGGAAAAGAGAGAGAGAGAGAGAGAGAGAGAGAGAGAGAGAGAGAGAGAGAGAGAGAGATCGGGGGAGGGGAAGAGAAAGAAGGGAGGCGAGAAAGAGATTTGTTTCACTTTGGGGAAAAACCATGCATGTGCATGCACACACACACACACACACACACCTGCTTCCCTGTGGCAGTTTGTTCTCCCCAAACAACATCTCTTGCAGGACCACAGCCTGAATAGCAGCCATCACACCACATGACCCTCCCTGAAACAACCAAAAAACATCTCTAGTAGGACCACAGCCTGAATAGCAGCCAGCAAGGCCCTCCCTGAAACAACCAACAAACAACATCTCTTGCAGGACCACAGCCTGAATAGCAGCCATCACACCACATGACCCTCCCTGAAACAACCAAAAAACATCTCTAGTAGGACCACAGCCTGAATAGCAGCCAGCAAGGCCCTCCCTGAAACAACCAACAAACAACATATCTTGCAGGACCACAGCCTGAACAGCAGCCAGCACACCACATGACCCTCCCTGAAACAACCAACAAACAACATCTCTTGCAGGACCACAGCCTGAACAGCAGCCAACATGACCCTCCCTGAAACAACCAACAAACAACATCTCTTGCAGGACCACAGCCTGAACAGCAGCCAACATGACCCTCCCTGAAACAACCAACATCTCTAGTAGGACCACAGCCTGAATAGCAGCCAGCACACCACATGGCCCTCCCTGAAACAACAAACAACCTCTCTAGTAGGACCACAGCCTGAATAGCAGCCAGCACACCACATGGCCCTCCCTGAAACAACCAACAAACCTCTCCTGCAGGACCACAGCCTGAATAGCAGTCAGCACACCACATGACCCTCCCTGAAACAACCAACAAACAACATCTCTTGCAGGACCACAGCCTGAATAGCAGCCATCACACCACATGACCCTCCCTGAAACAACAAACAAACATATCTAGTAGGACCACAGCCTGAATAGCAGCCAGCACACCACATGACCCTCCCTGAAACAACAAACAAACATATCTAGTAGGACCACAGCCTGAATAGCAGCCAGCACACCACATGACCCTCCCTGAAACAACAAACAAACATCTCTTGCAGGACCACAGCCTGAATAGCAGCCATCACACCACATGACCCTCCCTGAAACAACAAACAAACATATCTAGTAGGACCACAGCCTGAATAGCAGCCAGCACACCACATGACCCTCCCTGAAACAACAAACAAACATCTCTTGCAGGACCACAGCCTGAATAGCAGCCAGCACACCACATGACCCTCCCTCAAACAACCAACAAACAAACATCTCTTGCAGGACCACAGCTTCAATAGCAGCCAGCACACCACATGGCCCTCCCTGAAACAACCAACAAACAACATCTCTAGTAGGACCACAGCCTGAAGAGGTGTAGTGTAGAGTGGCACAGTGGTAGCGCGTTCGCTTCGTGTCAAGTAAACCCGAGTTCGAACCTGGGTACAGGGGATTTTTTCCTCTCACTTTGCACTAGGCCTTACGGTCTGAACGTGGAGTCTTTCGGATGAGACGATAAACCGAGGTCCCGTGTGCCCATGCACTTAGCATACGTTAAACCCAGTGGCAACGAAAAAGTTGTCATTTGGTCAAAATTTACCCACCCACCCCCCTTTCCTTCCTCATCAGTCACACATAAATCGCATGCAAATTTAAAAAAAAAAAAAATTGGGTGGCGCGCCTCTGGCTGCAACGCGCTCTCCAGGTGGGAGCAACCCGAATTTCACAGAGACGCCTCTGTGACTATAAAGTACCTAATACCTAATGAATAGCAGCCAGCATGGTCCTCCCTGAAACAACCAACAAACAACATCTCTAGTAGGACCACAGCCTGAATAGCAGTCAACACAACACATGGCCCTCCCTGAAACAACCAACAAACATCTCTAGTAGGACCACAGCCTGAATAGCAGCCAGCATAGCCCTCCCTGAAACAACCAACAAACATCTCTAGTAGGACCACAGCCTGAATAGCAGTCAACACACCACATGACCCTCCCTGAAACAACCAACAAACAACATCTCTAGTAGGACCACAGCCTGAATAGCAGCCAGCATGACCCTCCCTGAAACAACCAACAAACAACATCTCTTGCAGGACCACAGCCTGAATAGCAGTCAACACACCACATGGCCCTCCCTGAAACAACCAACAAACAACATCTCCTGCAGGACCACAGCCTGAATAGCAGTCAACACACCACATGGCCCTCCCTGAAACAACCAACAAACAACATCTCTTGCAGGACCACAGCCTGAATAGCAGTCAACACACCACATGGCCCTCCCTGAAACAACCAACAAACAACATCTCCTGCAGGACCACAGCCTGAATAGCAGTCAACACACCACATGGTTCTCCCTGAAACAACCAACAAACAACATCTCCTGCAGGACCACAGCCTGAATAGCAGTCAACACACCAGTGATATTTTCAGAAGAATTTTAAGTGTCCTTCTTGCCCTCCCTGAAACAACCAACAGACAACATCTCCTGCAGGACCACAGCCTGAATAGCAGTCAACACACCACATGGCCCTCCCTGAAACAACCAACAGACAACATCTCCTGCAGGACCACAGCCTGAATAGCAGTCAACACACCACATGGTCCTCCCTGAAACAACCAACAGACAACATCTCCTGCAGGACCACAGCCTGAATAGCAGTCAACACACCACATGGTCCTCCCTGAAACAACCAACAGACAACATCTCCTGCAGGACCACAGCCTGAATAGCAGTCAACACACCACATGGTCCTCCCTGAAACAACCAACAGACAACATCTCCTGCAGGACCACAGCCTGAATAGCAGTCAACACACCACATGGTCCTCCCTGAAACAATCAGCAAACAACATCTCCTGCAGGACCACAGCCTGAATAGCAGTCAACACACCACATGGTTCTCCCTGAAACAATCAGCAAACAAAACAAGTAAAAAAACAAAAACTAAAAAATGATCACTTTGTCTTTCAAACTGCTACACTTGAACATTTTAACATATTCTAACCATGACTTAAAGATCCACCCGATCACGTGTCAAAATCACGGGATTCACATGTTTTCCCTCTTATAACTGGAAAGAAATCTTGTTTTGACCAAGTCAGACTCCCATATAAAGTACCCCAAATTGAAAGCCACAAGTCAGTTTAAAGAGCAGCCTCAATTTGAATATGGGGAAATTCGAATGCGGGTTACAGCGACCCAGAAAAAACCAAGGGACGTAACCGTGGCGCGTCAAAAGTGTTCAGATGCAACTACACAGAATCATGAGCCAGCGACCAAAAAATGAAGATACATGACTCAGACAGGCATAGCTCTCATAATTTGTATGTAACAGTCACAACATTTGGCAGACAAACAAAATCTGAGCTTAAAAAAATCAAACATACAAACAAATAAAAAAACCTGTCTATACAATTTTATATTTGGCTGAAACTATGTTTCCCTAGTTTATATAAGCACATAAATCTATTTCAAGCAATACAATGCCAGGGTTATACAAATTTGTAAAAGGTTTTATTGCTGATAATTATATTTAATGAAATGTGTACACATTGCTATTTAAACATTTAACAATAACAATGTTAAGCAATATCACTCTCGCTGGATCAATTTTAGAAACATTATATGTGAAGCATTTTTTTCTGTTCCTTGACTTGTCAGAAGTCACACCAATAAATGTAGTTTTCTTATATCTGTCCACCTGTAAACATTTGTTAGTTGAACAGAGAGAAGCTAGGATGACTAAAAATAAAACAAGTTCTTTTACCTTTTTCTGCACTAAGCCAAACTGAAGATCAGGCAGGTCACAGAAGGCAAAACTCTGGAGTCTCCATTCATCATTGTAGTACTGCATAGCACTACCAAACACCACCATTTTCAGAGCCTGCAAAACAGACAAAACTCTCAATCTCAATTCATCATTATAGAACAGTATAGCGCTGCCAAACACCACCATTTTCAGAGCCTGCAAAACAGACAAAACTCTCAGTCTCCATTCATCATTGCAGTACTGCATAGCGCTGCCAAACACCACCATTTTCAGAGCCTGCAAAACAGACAAAACTCTCAGTCTCCATTCATCATTGCAGTACTGCATAGCACTACCAAACACCACCATTTTCAGAGCCTGCAAAACAGACAAAACTCTCAATCTCAATTCATCATTGTAGAACAGTATAGCACTACCAAACACCACCATTTTCAGAGCCTGCAAAACAGACAAAACTCTCAGTCTCCATTCATCATTGCAGTACTGCATAGCGCTGCCAAACACCACCATTTTCAGAGCCTGCAAAACCATCAAAACTCTCAATCTCAATTCATCATTGTAGTACTACATAGAGCTGCCAAACACCACCATTTTCAGAGCTTGCAAAACAATCAAAACTCTCAATCTCCAATCATTATTCTAGAAGTGCACAACACTGGCAAACACTGCATTTGAGAGCCTGAAAACTATATTATACTGATAACTTGTCAGTATTGCAAAGATTTTTGAAAGAGGCATACTAAAACCTAACGAGCACTTAGTCTTTAGCATTGAAAATCAACACATGATCCCAACAGTTTAACAGTGTAATGTTTACAAATACTCTCATATATCAATAATTTTTTTATTGGTCAAGATGACTATTTGAACCATAAACACATTAATGACCCAAATGCTAAAACATTTGTAAAAAAAGAAAAGAATGCTAGAGTTGTTGGCAAATGTTAAGAATAGCCCCCTCCCTTCTTTTCAGACAGCTTAGGTTAGGGTTAGGAATAGGGATAGGGTTAGGGATAGGCTTAGGGTCAGATTAGTGATCAACTTTTATCTTTTTGTTTACTTGACACTAAACTGACCCTAAACATATCCTTAACCCTATCCCAAACCCTAACCTGAAACCATCTAATCCACAAAGAAAGAAAAAAATGATGGTATGTTATGATATTGACACTTAGCTAACTCAGTAACTGACCCTAAACCTGTCCCTAACCCTATCCCAAACCCTAACTGAAACCATCTGAAATGAATGGAAGGGGCAGAAGAGGGGTCTATTCTTAACATTTGCCGAGTTGTCTGTAGCTCTTACATGGATAGAAACCAATCTGGGTTTTAAAACATACAGAACTATCACAAGATTTGGTTTTAAAGCTATCACAGACTAAAACAATCAATTTGGTACTGACAATAGCAGTGTGAGTGTCGATAGGCTTGGAGTCCAGCGCTTTGACTTGCTTCCTCTGCGGGGCACGGGTCGTTGTTTGCAGCTGGACATCATTCAGCTCATCTTCAAAGTCATCAACATCTCCAAATTCTAGGTCTCCCACTTTTATGTTGGATGGCTTGGCTGCGGGCCTGCAGGACAAACAACCACACAAGACGCTTTAAGATCTTTATGAACCTTTACTTAAAGGCCTTATGGACACCTACATTGCAGGCAGCATAATATTGTTTCTTGAAATTACATCACAGTCAAAAACCAGAACAACAAACCAACAGATGTGCATGCGATAAACGGTATGATTTACCATTGAGTTGGCATGTTCTTGGTTTTCAGAGTAGACTCTTTAGCAAACTGGGTCAAATCAAGACACTTGCACCATATTACAAAATGTGCCCCATTAAAAAAAAGAAGAAGTAAAGAACCATTTCAATCATAGCAAACAAAATATAACTTGGGTGCTTTTGTATTGAAAGAACCCCCCCTCCCCATTCCACCTCCCTCCCATTCATACTCAAGGTGATTTATAATAATACCTTACTATTTTAGCTTAAACATTTAAAACATTCTGTCATAGTCTCATACTCAATCTGAAATATAATTTCTACATGATATTTATCTCATGGATATGGATATAAAAGTAATAAAAGTGGCCAAATATGCTTCAGAACAAATGTTTCAGTGCTCAAGTAACAAATCTGTGAAATTTTGTTATATCATCAGATAAACTAATACTGCTTGTACAATAGTACAAACGCTTGCGGTTACATCTGTCTGTAATCTTTTGACATATCATAAATTAATCCACACAAATGTTCTAAAGCAAAAATAAATACATACAAAAACAAAATCATTAGACTCACGCATTTCAATCTTCATGAATCCCGCAATAAATAACAGAAAATGCGTGCTTGTACAAATATAAAGACATAACAACTGAAACACTACAAAGAAGTCGTGAGAACAGAGCACAGTACAACAATAACTTCTTCAAACCCTGCTTTGGAGGAGGCGGTGCGAGGCGGTGGTTTGTCGCGAGTGATGCTGGAGGTACTGACGCTGTAGCCGCCGACGGTGGACGTCTCTGATTTCTCACTCAGTCGACGACTCAGCTGGCTGGCCTTCTGCTCCCCTGCATTCAGCAACTCCTGGAAGGAGGAGGTCTTCAACCCTCCAGAGACCTCCGCTTTGTTGGAAGGGGGCTTAGTGGAAGGGGCAGGTTTCGAGGAGGATAAATCGCTCTGTGGGAGACCACCAAGTTCACTCCAAAAACTGCCGGCGCTTGAAGAGTGACCAAGTCCATTGGGGGTGCCTTGGGGTTCTTTCAGGGGGTCATCTTGCTGCTGTGGGTAATATGTTTGCTGGTACAATCCTGGTTTGGCGTTGAAAGTTGTCGTTTTGGATTTGGGTGCACGTCTCCTGCTTGCAGATTCCTAAAAATTAAAAAAATTAAAAATTTGCCTTGGCATGAAGCTGTGTCAGACCAGTTGACATAACTTAGAACACCAAGGCTACATCAAAATGTTATGTTCTGCATGGTTGTGCGGGGATTGGATTAGGCCATGACAACTCATAGCATAACATCATCAGTCTAAAATCATCATCCCTAGCTCGTGCATTTGTACCATAGTGTTCAAGTGCTTCAGCTGTTGGGATGATCCATGGAATCTTTAAGTCAGGGTAAGACAACAACACGGACACACACAAAATGTGTGTGACTAAAGGCAAATAAAAATACAGTTTTTCTTTTGATTTGTAATTGATGCTTCTTCTTCTTGATTCTTGCAATAATATTAAATATGCAGTAGCATATCAAATGCATCTTCTATGTTGGTACAGTGACTTTAAAAAATAACAGAATTAGGTTAGCCAATGACAAGCTGCCATATATATTATACTAGATAAACCCGTGCTCCACATGGCAGCATGAAGCATCTGCATTCATAATTGATAGGAACCTGTTCGAGCGAGCGAAGAAGCAGAAGAAGAACTGGCTAGATGTACATTATTGAATATAGCAAAACCCGTGCTCCGCTCAGGATGTCATGACAGCAATTGTAAGCTCCACACAGACTTGGGTTTTGTCACTTTGAGAAAAGTAGGGTCCTAAATGTTGTGAAAAGTGGGAGGAGCATTTATTTTACTTTATAGTATGTTAGACACACACACACACACACGCGTGTGCGCGCACTGTAGTAGACAGCACACACTTCATCATTGCTTGCTCGGTTTCCTGTCAATTCATGAGCGCAGATGTGTTATTCTCCGTTATGCACCTTTCAAAACAAATATGGTTAGACTAAAGTAACACAAAACTTCCAGAAGATAGAGGAACTATTTGTACAAAAGCCCTACTCGCCTCCCTCTTCTCCTTCCTAGCTTCGCTTGGGGTTTCCCCTATCTTGCTTTCCCCCTCCCCGTGTCCCCCCCCCTCCGCCCACCCCCAGCTTTCCCCCTCCCTGGGCTGCGCCCCCCCCCCCCCTCCGTTAAAAAAAACAAAAAATGAAGACAAAAAAATATGTGGTGGTGTCCCCTCCCTTCCGCCCACTCCCCTCTCCTTTCCCCCCCCCCCCCCCCCCCCCAATTTAGGAGAGAAAAAAATTGTGGCGAGGGGCAGACTCGAACCCGCGACCTACAGATTTGCGGACGCCGCGTTCTACCTATCGAGCTATTAAGGATTCGTCGAAAGTCGATGTAAAGATTTTATTATAAGAGGAAGAAGGGAACGTAGTCAAGTCGGACCAGATGACGCAGCTTCAAAATAATGCCAATTGACACGCGAGGAACATTTTGCCTTCAAAATCAACTTTCAAAAGCAAAATTTTTAATCCGACATAGCGGAATAAATAGACGAAGTGCGTATCTCGACCCGCGTCGTGAGCGAAAGTCCGACATTTACGCGGTACTCGAGTTTTTAGGGTCCCCTCCTCGGATCCTTAGCGCATTATATTATAGATGGCTTTCAACCCAGCATTAGAAATATTTCAGATAAAGTATAACTAGAATAGGAAACAAACAACAGTTTAACGTAATTTTCGGACTATAAGGCGATATTTTCTTCTCCAATTTCGACCTATGCGCCTAATAAACGAGGGCGCCCTATTAGTGAAAAAAATCGTGAGAAGAGAGGCAACGATTGCCGTGTTCAGTACAGTCTACTGTAAGTCACAACATCGAAAGTGGTAACGAGTCACCGATACGACGAATACTCACGTTAAAATGCTTAAAAATCCCTGTTATCGTCCGAGATACCATCCAACAGATGCCACAACCCTTCATTGGATGTAAAAAGCATCGTTGTAGAGCTTAAAATGCCATAATTCTACCAGTTTTCGCGAAGAATTGTCCAAACACAACAACCGGAAGTCGCAAAAACGGAAGTTTCGATTATTTGAGAAGGGAGCCAACTCTCGTTTACGACAACAATAATGGCGGTCGGTAAGCGTTTACAGGACGTGTACGGGCTTCAAACTTTGACTTTCTTTTGCGAGGTGTGTATCACCTTATAAACGAGGGCGCCTTTTACTTGGATTTTGTCAGATTTTTCTTGAAAATTGCCCTATTCGCCTTATACACAGCAGCGCCTAATGAGCCAAAAAATATGGTAGCTAACATTACATAATTCAACATGCAATACATCATCTTCTAAAAGTCAGTCTGCATAAGAATATATATAAAACAGAAATAAATTTCTTACAAACACCCATTTGTGATAATTTAATTATGAACACCCATAAAAGTCAGTAAAAAGAAAAAAAATGAACTCTTTTAGAACTCTATTTTCTCTTCTCTAGCTCTATCATATCCCTGCTTTCAGGGTGTACTGCACTTTACGGTGAAAGTTATGGCTTGTTTGAGTCTGCACCTCAATATAGGAGCCTATGGAAGGGGATGGGGGTGGTTGGGTGAACTCACTCATCTTCTGCCACTGCCTTAACCCTTTCACCACCAAAGTTGCATTTTAGCACCACAGTGATTTAACACCTATGTTACTAAAAGGCATCAAACTGTGGTACATTATCCAAAGACCCTATTGTCTTAGTTTTGGGAAGCAAGGATAGACCTTATTTTATATATGTCACAGAAGAATCCTCGATACTGCAGATGGATTTTGTTCTCTACCCAGGTAAATGTAATTGAATTTTTTTGCTGAAATATGACTGGCGGTGAAAGGTTTAATCTTCCCCCAACCAAAATAAGACACTCACTTAAATATCTAGGTGGAGTAACAAGTAAACACTCTTTCCAAAGGACACAAGACCAGCGGACTTATTCACTCAACCATAGTGCTTCCTGTAGCCTTGTGAGTTGTACTGCACAAGAGTTAAAAATCAATGAAAACCTTAAAATCCCCCTTTTCCTCAACGATGTTAATGGGACAAAAACAGTTTAGATTTAGTCCTTACATCCATGGTGCTAGTGATTGCTCCAGGTCTGCTTTTGGAAGACAGGGGGCGGTTTGCTTTGGCCCTAGAAAACCCATCCTCTGAGGCCTCCCTTGTGAGTAGTCCCGACTTCCCATCTCCAAGCAGCGTCTCACTATCAAGCTCATCATCTATGACAACTTCTTGGTCACTTCGACCTATACAAAAGAAAAAAAAATTTCAGCTCAAAACAAAATTGTAATGTGAATACAGTAGTAGCAATGGCTTGTACCCACGTGTCGTCATATCCGGCCACAAGGAGCGCCATATTATGGGAGACCGCCATCTTAGTCACTAACTTTGTTTGAAAAATGCCAGCTCGATGCTGCGTATTTGGCTGTTCCAATTCGAAACTTATCTAAACTGTATTTATAACATCTGGATGTTTTCTTTACACGTTTAGATAACATTTTCACTTTGTTTACACACAAATAAGGACTAAGATGGCGACACTTCCGTTGGAAGGGTCGAGATGCGCACGCAGGTGGGTTGGAGCCATACAATGAAACAGTGTCATAATTGTTAAAGTTGTCTACGTGGAGGGATAGACAGATGAAGTCTTAACCGTAAGACCAAGAACTTGTTTTGGTGTCAAATTTTTGTTATGTCCATATTTGGTCACAGCGTAATTAAGCTTCTGGTTAAGTTGTTTGTCAACAGCCTGGCTTACTTTGTCCAGTAAAAAATCTGACAGCATCACTTATCAAACATGGACATGTATTTTGTATCTTTTTTTCAACATAATTGTGATGTTTTCTATAATTTGGTATTTTGGTATTTGGTACTTTATAGTCACATAGGCATCTCTGTGAAATTTGGGTTGCTCCTACCTGGAGAGCGTGTCGCAGCCAGAGGCACACCACCCTTTTTTAATTTTTAATTGGCATGCGATTTTAGTGTGACTGATGAGGAAGGAAAGGGGGGGGGGGGATTACATTTTGACCAAATGACAATATTTTTCGTTGCCACTGGGTTTAACGTGTGCTAAGTGCATGGGCACATGGGACCTCGGTTTATCGTCTCATCCGAAAGGCTCCACATTCAGACCGTAAGGCCTAGTGCAGAGTGAAAGGAAAAATACACTGTACCCAGGTTCGATCTCGGGGTTATTGTATACGAGGCGAACGAAAAATAGACAAATTTATATCATCATAGTTTTGTGGTGAGGATGAAAACCTTATAAACATGTTTAAGCACAGAAAAAGATGAAAAATATATATGTATAAAATTTATTACTAGTCATGTAAAACAATGAACAACAAAGATTTATCATTGCATGAAATGCAATACATTTTTTTTGTCGAACGCTCAGTTTTCTGTCTTATAAGCGTGGGGAGTGTGATGCTGCTGTCATGCGCCTAACTAGGAAATAGGCCCAGCATGTCCGTCTTCGGCTGGCTGCAATACACTAATACTCACTTGTTATAGTGTAAACAGCTCATACAACACAAATGCATACATCATTTCAATGTTGTAAACACAAATACAAATATAAATCATAGTACATTAAGCAAAATAAAACATGAAAAAGGTACATAAAAATACCTCTTCTGGAAGTGAGTGCTGCAGTTGAAGGTCTTCCAAGGGATGTTAGATATTTATCATCACTCCCAGTTGAGGGGGGCTGTTTGGCAACATTTCTGCTGCCTGAAGACAGTTCTGAGCCAAACGTGTCCTTTTCTTTATCTGTTTTCTCAGAGGGGCCTTTTTCCAAGAAGAACTTTGTCATCAATTCCAGCATGGCACGTAACGGGGATTCCTGCTCCTAATCACAGATAAAGTAAGCACAATATTCAACAGGACCCATTCAGCTCAGCCCATTCAGTTTTATCAAGAACAAAACACATCATGTTTTATAAATCCATGCACATGTGCATATGCACATCCACATTCAACTCAACTCAACAATACTTTATTATCTCAAAAGAGAAATTCACCGTTGTTACGCCTGTGATTCAACATTAAAATACACACATCAAACATTATAACATAACATTCAGAACATGTTAAATACATTCAGTACAATAAAATACATATCCAACATTATAATAATCAAAAACATGCTAAATACACTCACAGTGCAATAAAATACTTATGAACATAAGATTATAAATTAGGCATAAGAAATACTTGTACATGTCAAATATTCAAAAGAGCAAAATAAATAACACCCATATATAATCGTACATAAACACAGACACACACGCATAGGGCATAGGCCTACATGCATGTATGCACACGTGCACCAACACATGTGCATGCTCCCATCGCACCCTTCCTACACTGGCACACACTCTCTCTCTCTCTCTCTCTCTCTCTCTCTCTCTCTCTCTCTCTCTCTCACACACACACACACACATAAAAATGCGTGCGTAGCCAAATACACACACACAAGCGCGTGCGCGCGAGAGCTTGCGAGGGGGTGTGCACGCACACACACACACAGAGGCACGCAAGCACACACACGCGCGCACCACCCACCCTCACACGTATATACATGCCCGCACACACACGCATGCACGCACACGCACACACACACATGCAGAGAAAATCGCACCGCACGCGTACACTTGTATAAAGACGAGAAAATATTGATTTAAAATATTACTTTCACATGTAGAAAAGCACATTGATTATAAAACTGATGTTCAATCATTAAAAGAAATATACATTATCGTTTATTTATTCATAAAAGAAATGGAAGTGGGGATAAAACTGTGACTGGTTCTCAGCGTTCTGGTTTTGGCTGTCCTGTAGCGTCGTCCTGAGGGTAACAGTTCGTAATACCTGCTCAGGCCATGAGTTTCGTCGCCCGCTATTATTCGCGCCTTTCCTTTCACTCGCCTCTCATACAACACATTCATACCCTCCTGTCTCGCTCCCACTATCTTACTACAAACATTCACTGTCTTATTCAGCACAAACACTTATACACACACAAACACATTCAAACAATTTGAATTTTGTTTTCAATCATTCGTAAATGAAATTTATTTAGAATTAAGTTCTATGTCTCCCCCTCCACAGAGACACAGACACACACACAGACACAGACGACACACAGATGACACACACACAGATGACACACACATACAGACGACAACACACAGACACGCCCTGTGAACATACCTTGTTTTTCTTCATGAGTTTTTCCAGGTGTAGCTCTTTCATCAGCATCTGCCTGTTGCTGACGCTGCCCTGTCGCCTTGGACACTCCTGGTCCATCACCTGAAGAGTGGACTTCATGCCCTGCACAGAAAGGACACTAGTAAGACTTTCAGATCAAACTACCCCAGTTGGCAATCTGGAAATAATGGGATAGTGTTCTCTCTCTCTCTCTAAAAAGAAAACATCCTTCAAATAAACTTATCACAAGTTTTTAAAATGTTTTCCTCCAGTGAGGACAGTCATACAGCTTTAGTTTAACAGTAATAGTGCAGAGCCTTAGATTGTTGGCGCGGCCGCGCTATTTACGCATATTGTTTTCAAAATGACGCATGCCTACACTTTGTAATGCGCCTGTCTGGGACATGCCAATTATTAAGTATGAGTGAGAGAGAGTGAGAAAAAGAAAGAGAGAGAGAGAGAGAAGAGAGAGAGAGAGAGAGAGAGAGAGAGAGAGAGAGAGAGAGAGAGAGAGAGAGAGAGAGAGAGAGAGAGAGAGAGAGAGAGAGACACACACACACACACACAGAATGTCATTTCAACCAGATTTTTTCTCAATCTTTTTGTATCATGTCACAAATATGTCATGACATACATCATTTAGTCATAAGGAAGGTTTTGTAAGCAAAAATAAATAAATATTGCATGGTCTCTGTTTTCTTTTTCTAGATGTACAAAAACATGACAGTAAACTTATGGGCTAAGCTATATATTATAATAATAATATATTACTAATGTAGACACACAACTTGAGATCAAGAAAAGAAAAACAAGCACAACAGCTATAATTCCCAATATTTCGATGTTTAATTCACATCTTCCTCGGGGGACACTTTTCCTCGAATGAGCCAGGACTGGTAATGTATAATAATATATTTTTTTATATACATCCAAACTTACCCTCTGTCTCTTATGTATGCATCTCTTTTTCTCTCTCCCCCCTTCCCCTCCCATCTCTCTCATGTAATGATGTATGTGTGCCAACTACTAGTTACATTGACTTTTTATGGCAATACAATGTCTGTTCTATTCATACACACACTCACATGTTCACGCACACACACACATATATATATGCCTGTGCACATGCATAATGCATTGTATTGAAATTTAGGTTTAAAGCTTTAGTATTAGAGGCCCATCATTTCTAAAAAATTACCCCTCATTTTCTGTAGTCAAGGGTCATATTATTCATGAAGTTTGAAAACAATCTGAAGCTCTGAATAGTGCACTGTAATATTATACTGAAAATCATCGCTACATTAATAAACAGAAAATGAGAGAAGCAACTGTATTAAATGAAAGAATGATTCCAATACACACAGTTGTATACCATGGATGTTATGCAACCTGAGCTGAGACAGATCTGAGGTGAGGTGAGGTGTGTGTGTGTGTGTGTGTGACTGTGTCAGTGTGTGTGTGTGTGAGTGGGTGGGTGGTCGGATGTGTGTGTGAGTACATGTGCATGGTGTGTGTGTGTGTGTGTGTGTGTGTGTGTGTGTGTGTGTGTGTGTGTGTGTGTTTAAAAGGAAATGATTTTTCTTATGAGTTATGTGATATATTTCTTGTGATATGATACTGTCTTTTGCTGTTGTGATTTGCTCATGTGATATTATTAAGTAATTTAGTAGTGTGGTTGTGTAGGTGTGTGGGGGTGTGTGTGTGGTGTGTGTGTGTGTGTGTGTGTGTGCGTGTGTGTGTGTGTGTGTGTTGGGTGTGTGTGAGAGAGAGAGAGAGGGGGGGGGGGGGGTAAGAGAGGGAGAGAGATGGGGGGTGGGGGGTAGAGAGGGTAACTGTGTTGCTTTGTTGATTTTTAGCATACATTATTATAATATGATCTAGCATTTTATGATGTCTGTTTCTTTGCTATTGCTACATGTATTATATAATTATATTGATTGTTCATATTTTAGTTTTCTTATGTGTATTAAAACTATTATCCTATATTAGTTTTAAACAAATGATGGCTTAAGCTTTGTGTGCATGTGTCTGTGTGTGTGTGTCTGGGGAAGTGATAGAGAGAGGGGGGAGAGGGGATGGAGATTGGAGGAGGGAGGGAGGTAGAGAGAGAGAGAGAACTAGGGTGAATCATGAATGTGTGTTGATTTTAGCATACCTTTTATCATTGTTCTAGTATTCAGTATTGGTTTTTATAATTTAAGCTTTGTTTTAGTGTATTATGCTTGGGATGTTATTCATTTTAATTTTGTTTTATGTATATTGTTCCATTATTACTTTATACAAATTGTTGGTTTAAGCTGTGTGTGTGTGTGTGTGTGTGTGTGTGTGTGTGTGTGTGTGTGTGTGTGTGTGTGAGAGAGAGAGAGAGAGGGGGGGGGGGGGGGGGGGGGGGGGGGAGAGGGGGAGAGAGGAGAGAGAGAGAGGGGGGAGAGGGGGAGAGAGGAGAGAGAGAGGGAGAGGGGGGGGAGAGACACAGAGAGAGAGAGAGAGAGAGAGAGAGAGAGAGAGAGAGAGAGAGAGAGAGAGAGAGAGAGAGAGAGAGAGAGAGAGCCAGGGTGAATGTGTGTCGATTTTAGCATACATTATTTTACACTGTTCTAGTATTTAGCATTGGCTTTTATAATCTAAACCTGTTTTTATGTAGCCCCTTTTATAAATGTTGTTTGTTGTCCTTATTACTTTTATACAAATTGTTTGTTTAGTTCTGTGTGTGTGTGTGTGTGTGTGTGTGTGTGTGTGTGTGTATGAGGGGGGAAAGGCATGGTTGAGGGTGGAGTTTTTGAAAAATATGTTGTGGGGAAGGGGATGGGGTGGTGTGTGTGTGTGTGTGTGTGTGTGTGTGTGTGTGTGTGTGTGTGTGTGTGTGTGTGTGTGTGTGTGCAGCATAAACTCGTTCCCGATTCAAAACTGTTTTTTGCACACGCACACACACCATAGGTGTCAACCTATACGGTCAACGTATTGCTGTACGGGAAAACCATGATTTTGGGTCTGTACGGCCGTATAACAGTTTCAATACGGGTAAAACTGATTTATACGGGCAGATCAGAAATCAGAGACAAACCGCGAAGTGATAGAATTTTGTGATAGCAGACGACAAAACGGGAACGCCAAGCAGCCGAACAGGAAAACGAAAGCAGTAGGCTAGATGATCGGTCATGCGCAGAGAGCGATTTGTAACATTTTGTTTGATTTGTTCTGGTAATCTGCGCATGCGTGGTTTCTTCAGAACTTCCGTGTGAACGTTGTTTGAATCGAAAGAAAACGTTCTACGTTTAATTATACACTTGAAAGAATGGGAATTTTCTCCCCTGATTAGCTTGTCTGACTATACAGCACTGTTTTGAAATTTATACGGTTTTAAGGCTTGAAATAAGTGTTATTTTTCAATCAAATTTCAAAAAAGGAAAATTTATATGACACACACATGACAGAATATTACTCTCAAAACAAGTCTTTTTGTCCCATCTTTTATTTTATTTAGTTTTTGTCTCGGTCTGTCGCAACGTTTTCTACACCAATCATACATAACTGTTATAGCATTTTGTAGTCTGTGCGTGGATTACTTTTTCCCAAATGCATGATTTTACATTTTGAAGCATTAAAAAACAGACACCAAGTATTGTGAATAAGTCATGTACATTTTGTCATCTAACTATTAAATATTTTATAAGTTTGAATTAGGTCACCCCTAATTCTCCTTGCCTTTAATACATCTTGATTTTTGAAGACCTTGTATAACTTATACATTTTCTATCAAAGTGATCTCTCTGCCAAAAATTTTATTCTAAATAGCTTTTTATTTACTTCCTTGTCCAAGAAAGAAAACGTAAGTCATTTATAAAAATTGCTTTACTTACAGCACTGTGAATGTGTTCATCAAAGTTTATCATCAAAATTACTGGGTCCAGCATTTCATAATAGTTTTCTACATGCTCCTTTTTCCCAAATTGATATTAGCCTGTTTCAGACCACCTAACGAGTCTTTTTGTAATACTGTCACAGTATCATCTGCAAAAATTTTACAATAGAGAAGTCATTTATAGTAAAAAGAACTGGGCCAAGAGCTCCCTTGATATAGCCTGTTCAGCAACGAGTGAACTGACAGAGAGAGAGAGAGAGAGAGAGAGAGAGAGAGAGAGAGAGAGAGAGAGAGAGAGAGAGAGAGAGAGAGAGAGAGAGAGAGAGAGAGAGAGAGAGAGGGGGGGGGGGGGGTACAAGTTATTAAAAGTAATAAAACATGGAAAAACTGAAATATTTCCAGCAACCGACTTTCTAGTTTCTACTGATGTTATAACCTTACTTTTCGACTTAGATACTCTCTCACAACAGATTCGGTCATGGATTCTACGTAGTCGTTATCCGGGGTCATGTTTGAGTGTTTCGTTTTTGAAAAACGACCAGATCAAATAATCTTTTACACTTTGCCCATAGATGTTTCAGACGGTGTCTATGGTGGCAGCCATTTTTACACAAATACCAAGTTGAGAAAAAGTTGTGAATGGAAACAAACAAACAAAGAACTAAAAAATTATAAATAGTTATTGTAAAATTGTTTTATATTTTGAAAATCCGTTAATGTTATTAAACGAACAGAATACATCAACGAAATTGGTCATATAAAATAAATAATTTATTATGATCATTTCAAATTTTGTATGACTAGCCTAATGGAAAGAGAACTCTCGAGACAAAAAAAGAAATAAACAAGGGCACATTTAGGCACACGATGCGTTCATGAATTATACTGTTCTGACTTGGCCTGAGAATGCTCAAGTCCTGTTAGATTTAAAACCGCGCAATGCAGTTGACGCAGTGATTATTTTGAGAAGTTAGAAGTCCCTGGCTAACGTTGAATAAATAGGCCAAAGCTTTGTCACAAAAAATGGCGGGAGTTAGTTGATTGATAGATCTAACAAGATGAGCGAACATTCAGAAAAGCGTGCTCGAGGCACAAAGGTAGATCTATCTATCAACTGTCGCATGAAGTTAAAAGCTTGCTTGTCAGTTATTTTTGCTGTTTCACAAGCTGAATAATTGATTGTGTTGTATTTTGTGCATTTAAAAAAATCTTTATTCTTAAATGGTTTTATAATTCTTAAACAGTTTATTCTTAAATGGTTTAAAGTCTAGATCTAAATATTTTTATTTTATATACGATTTATTTATGAGAATAAAATATGAATTAGGGGGGGGGGGTGCAGATGCAAAACTAAGGTTTTATTGATTTAGATCTCTCTCTCTCTCCTCTCTCTCCTCTCCTATCAAGTGTAGATCTATCTTTAGTTGAGTGTGCCAGATAGTGTCAACAAAGTAACTTACACATGCTTGCACACGCACGCACACGCACACGCACACACACACACACACACACACACTGAATGAGACACATGGACAGTAATGCACACTCTCACCAGGGGGGAACCTGGGATACATTAGAGGGGGGTCACAAACACCAATGTCCCATGAAGCTGAAGCTTTTTTTTTAACCAAATAAAGTGCGAAAACTCCCTTTAAATTGTACCTTAGAACATAATCAACAACGAAACAGTAAGTATGACTGTCTTTCTTCTTTTTCTCTTTCTCCTTGAAGTTCTTCTCTCTTTTTTTGTGTGGATGGAGGGGGGTTATGTAACCCAGGTACCCCCCAGGTACCCCCCCCACCCCCCCCCCCCCCCCACCCGATCCGGCCATGCTCACTCTCTGTGTGTCTTAGTCACACACTCGCACAGTGACACACACACACACACACAATCACAACAAAAACTAAGTTTATGTTAGAAGACCTGGCCAGCCAGTGCCCATTCTGATTCAGCATGCATTAATTAGCATGATGCCAAATCCAGCAGTCTATAGATCTAAATCTAATCTAGTCTTAGATTTGGTTGTGGGAGATAAATAGTAGGGAAGGGAACATCTAGGGTGGGGTGGGGTGAGGACTGGTAAGTTATTATTTCTGTTTAGCCCCCTCCCCCCTCTCTCCCCCTCTCTGATTACCATAATTATTATTCTTACTACTTTTTATTCTTTACTACCTCCATCTCTTTTCCTTCTTTCTGCATCTGCATCGGGGTACATCGACAGAAGTCAATTATGGCATATACCGATGGAAGACTTTGGGGAGAGCATAAAAATATAATATAAAATAAAAAGAAGAAAAATTTATTTAAAATAGAAAAAAAAATTAATAATGATTTGTTGGTTGAGACGAGAGGCGGCTCTTGAAAGCCTCGATCGTCTCAGATGTCACTATTTCTTCTTTGAGGCTGTTCCATTCTCTAACAGAACTTTTGCAGGATGAAGCTGTTCTTATTAACAGTTATAGACTTCAGTGTTGCTGAATTCGATGCTATAACAGTGGCAGTTTCTTGCGAACTGCGAGACGATTTTAAGAGACTCTGTTCCTTCAGCTCTTGTTTGTCTCACTTGCTTCTTATTTCTGGCAGGTGTGATGTAGTCATCTGCGTTTAGCGTTGGGAAATAACCATTGATGACCTTATATAGAAATGTCATATGATGGTGTTTTCGTCTCATGTAGAGGTGTCAGGTGCAGCTCTTGGAGCATACATGTTACACAACCTGGGTCCCTTGAAGAATAATCCTCTTTGTCTAAGACTCTTGTCTTACACAAAATGTTATGGCAACTGTGATCTGTCTTGATTGTAAATGTAAGCAGCATGGCATGTATTTTTATAATTTTCCGTATCTTTCTTGTTGCGTTCTTCTGCAGGTGGACCTGATTCTTCAAACATTGTACCAAAGTGTGACAACCCTGGAAACATGGATCAGACAGACAGACACAGAGGGAGTGCTGATGGACACTTCGCTTTTTGGTGACAATGACCCAAGAGGGTACGCATGTCATGGAAGAGAGATCCATTGATCATCACATACTTTCTTTCATGAAAACTTGTACATAAATCTGTTTGTTATTTTGAGAGTGAACTTAAGAGATTATTGTTTTTTAATGTGTATGCAGGAATCAGGAATCCACCCTGGGCAAAGCATCTCCACTGGCATTACTATTAGCAAATTCCAGCCCAGACTCTGGAATAGCATATGCCTCCTTTGCTAATCTGAAACTCATAGATTGTTGGACTCTACTGACTGGCATGCAGTTATTATGTCTACCACCACCACTTCATTCACCCTTGGCTCGATTGCAAGGTTCTGCCTTCTTTTTCCTTTCTGAAACACACACACACACACACACACACACACACACACACACACACACACACACACACACACACACACTCTCTCTCTCTCTCTCTTTCTGTCTGTCTCTCCCTGTCTGTCTCTCTCTCTCTCTGAATTAGATATATAATTTGTGTATAGATGGATCTTTTCATCCAAAGCATGGTTCAATTCTGAACAGGTACTTTATAGAAATATGAGATACATAACCAGAGCTTCAGATTGCTGGTGCGCCCGCACCATTCATGCATAATTTTTTCTAAATGACGCATGTTTACACCTTGTATTGCGCCTGTTTGGTGCATGCCAATCATAAAGCATGAGTTGAGAGAGGGAGACCTGGAGAGGGAGAGACAGACTCACAGAGGGAACGTCATTTCAATCAGATTTTTTCCCATCTGGTCACAAATACGTCATAACATTATACGTCATTCAGTCTGATTCGATTCATCATGAAATATTGTTTTGTGAGCACAAAAACTTGCAGGGTCTTTTTTTCTAGACCTACTACATGACTGTAAACTTATGGACTAAGCTTACATATTATCCAGTTTCCCCCTGTCTATGTTGTCTGTGTCTATATACTGTCTCGGAGTCAGACAGTGTCTGTCTGTCTGTCTCTCTCTTTTATAATTATGTATGTGTGCCAAACACTACCTTAGCTTTTTATGGCAATAAAAGTTCTGTTCTGTTCATACACATACTCCTATGCATGCATCCATGCACACACACATATATCCCTACACACGTTTACAAGGCATTTGATAGGTTTAAATTGTTAGGACACGTCTGTGGTCCATCATTTTTAAAATTGACCTCTCATTTTTGTAATCAGGGGTCATATGACCCATGAAGTCTGAAAACAATCTGAAGCTCTGCATAGCTAAAAGTAGACTCGTGCAAAAGAAATGATGAACCCTCAATGTGTCAGGTATAAGCATTTGCTGGAAACCACGCTCGTGGCCGTCAAAGAAGATGCCAAAAACCTGTCAGCTCCTCTCAGCCCTTCGCAGTATTTGCATCAGAATGAATTGGTGGCCATGTGTATCAGAGTAAGTATGTGTCTTTGTCCTTTTTCCTCCCCTCATACTTGTCTCTATAAATTGAATTCACACATGAAACATACTCATGGAGAGAGACTTAGAGAAAAGAATTATATCTGTGGATAATATCTTCATGGTGCCATGTGTACTTATTGTGCATATCATTATATTATATATGTACAGAGCTTAATCTAGAGCGCGGGATTGGTAAAATCCCTCGAAATTTTGTTCCTTCCCGCGATAATTGGCGCGGGGATCGGGCCGAGTCCCGCACATTTGCAGAACGGCCCGCAGTTTTTACTGATCGATGCGGGAAGACCTTCGTCGTCTGCTAAACCCGTCGTCTGGACAACCTGAAAGTATGGAGCAGGAGTGAAGGATTTCTCGACATTTCATTGGTTCTTGACAAAATGTTTGTGTTAATCAACCAATCGCGTTCTTCTCGTTCTACCGACAGGAAGTTGCGAGAGTTTCGGCCGCCATCTTGAATGTTCTTTCAAATGAAGCGGGCAGGGACCCTGTTTGATTTTGATTTTCGCGGAGGCAAAGTGAAAAAAAAAATCCTGTTCCAAGCGAGTGTGAAGACCTCGAAGAAAAGGCTTCTACATCTAAAACGTCGGAAAAGAATGACAACAGTGGCAGTGCAAAGGAACATCGGTTCCAAAATGACTGGTTGAAAAAGTGGCCATGGCTGACGAAGATTGAGACAGGGATGCAATGTACATTGTGTTTGAAGCACAAGAACTTATGTATGTGATGTGGGGTTGGATAGGGAGGAGTGCCCCCCTTTTTTATATACGAGGGGGGACTGCCCCCCTTTTTTTTATATGAGGGGGGGACTGCCCTCATTTTTCAGAAATCCTAAATTAAGCTCTGTATGTATCTTTGATACCTGATGCTTTAGGAATTAATTTTTATGTATATTAATTTTTTGAATCTATTTTCCGACTTACCCCTTTTGAGCTTTTCCTGGCCACTTGTTGTTGCAGTTGTTGGTTAATGTTATTTGTTGGCATGTGACATCTTTTCTCAATAAAAGCTCATGAAAATTATGTGAAAGCTTGCTAACAATGTCAAACTGAGCATGTTGATTAGAATTAAGCCAAGCCATTAAGTGTGTAAATTGATTCACATAGCACACACATATTGAACAGAAGTTAAGCTGAACAGTTACTTTCTTATGTGTCTTACTCTTACCGTATTTTTCGGACTATAAGGCAATACTTTTCCCCAGAGTAAGACCCCTGCGCATTATAATATTCTTCTTATTCTGCATCCCAAGGCCATAATGGGTAAAGTATGTATGTGTCTGGTTTTCAGTTTTTCAGTTGTTGCATACAGCCGACATTCAGATTTTGGAGGAGCTCAAAGGAGAAAATGGTTTGGAATATTTTTTTTAAAGGCAGGAGAATAGGCCAGTAAGTCAGAAAGATAGTAGATGACAGTAAGCAAATGGAACAGGCAGAGTCAAAGAGAGTGGCAGATTAGAGGGAGTTACAAGCACAGAACTTCCAGGAGGTGGGGGGAACTATTTGTATGAAAGACCCCCTGTATCTACTAGGGAAGAGGCTCATGGAGGGGGAGGGGTCGTCCAGCTCCCTGTATGGAGGCATAAGGCATCTAGCCATTGCCCCAGCCTTATGATATGACTACTAATATAGTAAGAAAACATAATAACAAAAATCTGAATTCTGTTTAAAATTTAGGGGTGCGCCTTATACTAAGGCACACTTTATAGTCCCAAAAATATGGTATTTGTTTTCTTGTAACATGCCTTGTGTTATTATATATCCATTTTCAATATCTGGCCTGACTCACATTAATAATCATTTTATCTTTGTTTTTCTATGTCAGCGAGTGTTGCAAAGAGATGGAGCTGGAAACAATGTCCTATCTTTTGGATTTGGCCCAGTAAGTTGATGGGGATCTGTTGTATGTCTTTTTATGTCATTAAATATTGTCAGTGAGTATATCTGTACACATATGTTTTCTTTATTACTTTTGTTTTTCACTTTGTTTCACAGTATTTGAAGTCTTTGTAATAAAAATGCTCTTTCACACAACAATTTTAATTTTTAGCTACTTCCATGTTAGTTGTAGAAAGCTGACGGGGGCTGCCGTTAGAAAGATTCCTTTTCATTGTTCTTCTTGAAGATGCCTTTTATGTTTAGCCAGTTGATCGACAACCTGACAACAGCAAAAACATCACCACCTGGCAGAGATGAAAATCTGTTTCTTATGATGTTTACATGAGTATGCTGTAGCCAAAAGTAAACACGAAAATAAAAGTGTAAAAATATTTTAATTTTTGTTGTTGACATTCCATCTTCTCAAATTCTGCTTCACTGGTCTTGTTGCCCACTGTCCCAGTGTGCACAAAGTTGTCATTTGATGTTAGAAGTATTCGTAAAATGTGTTTCATCTCCATCCCTATTGCTATCATTTGGTGTAAAAAGAGTTTCATCTCCATCCCTATTGCTATCATTTGGTGTAAAAAGAGTTTCATCTCCATCCCTATTGCTATCATTTGGTGTAAAAAGAGTTTCATCTCCATCCCTATTGCTATCATTTGGTGTAAAAAGAGTTTCATCTCCATCCCTATTGCTATCATTGGTGTAAAAAGAGTTTCATCTCCATCCCTATTGCTATCATTGGTGTAAAAAGAGTTTCATCTCCATCCCTATTGCTATCATTTGGTGTAAAAAGAGTTTCATCTCCATCCCTATTGCTATCATTGGTGTAAAAAGAGTTTCATCTCCATCCCTATTGCTATCATTTGGTGTAAAAAGAGTTTCATCTCCATCCCTATTGCTATCATTTGGTGTAAAAAGAGTTTCATCTCCATCCCTATTGCTATCATTTGGTGTAAAAAGAGTTTCATCTCCATCCCTATTGCTATCATTTGGTGTAAAAAGAGTTTCATCTCCATCCCTATTGCTATCATTTGGTGTAAAAAGAGTTTCATCTCCATCCCTATTGCTATCATTGGTGTAAAAAGAGTTTCATCTCCATCCCTATTGCTATCATTTGGTGTAAAAAGAGTTTCATCTCCATCCCTATTGCTATCATTTGGTGTAAAAAGAGTTTCATCTCCATCCCTATTGCTATCATTGGTGTAAAAAGAGTTTCATCTCCATCCCTATTGCTATCATTGGTGTAAAAAGAGTTTCATCTCCATCCCTATTGCTATCATTGGTGTAAAAAGAGTTTCATCTCCATCCCTATTGCTATCATTTGGTGTAAAAAGAGTTTCATCTCCATCCCTATTGCTATCATTTGGTGTAAAAAGAGTTTCATCTCCATCCCTATTGCTATCATTGGTGTAAAAAGAGTTTCATCTCCATCCCTATTGCTATCATTGGTGTAAAAAGAGTTTCATCTCCATCCCTATTGCTATCATTTGGTGTAAAAAGAGTTTCATCTCCATCCCTATTGCTATCATTTGGTGTAAAAAGAGTTTCATCTCCATCCCTATTGCTATCATTGGTGTATCATCTCCATCCCTATTGTATCATTGGTGTAAAAAGAGTTTCATCTCCATCCCTATTGCTATCATTTCATGTAAAAAGAGTTTCATCTCCATCCCTATTGCTATCATTTGGTGTAAAAAGAGTTTCATCTCCATCCCTATTGCTATCATTTGGTGTAAAAAGAGTTTCATCTCCATCCCTATTACTATCATTGGTGTAAAAAGAGTTTCATCTCCATCCCTATTGCTATCATTGGTGTAAAAAGAGTTTCATCTCCATCCCTATTGCTATCATTGGTGTAAAAAGAGTTTCATCTCCATCCCTATTGCTATCATTTGGTGTAAAAAGAGTTTCATCTCCATCCCTATTGCTATCATTTGGTGTAAAAAGAGTTTCATCTCCATCCCTATTGCTATCATTTGGTGTAAAAAGAGTTTCATCTCCATCCCTATTGCTATCATTGGTGTAAAAAGAGTTTCATCTCCATCCCTATTGCTATCATTGGTGTAAAAAGAGTTTCATCTCCATCCCTATTGCTATCATTTGGTGTAAAAAGAGTTTCATCTCCATCCCTATTACTATCATTGGTGTTAATTAGTGGTTCTTAAAAGAACATAAACGTGTGTCAGATTTTGTATAATTCACTTTGTACATGTACTTACATTTAATTGCACACGCACATGTATCAGTATGTGTGTGCATGTATATTTGTGGAGTTTTTTCTTGTATATTTGTGTGAGTGTGTGCTCTCAAGCATACATGCGTTTCTTTGGTTTCTGTCAAATCTGAATGTTAGGTATTAGGTACTTTATAGTTAGATATTCCACTCTTGGATTTGACTGCATTGCAGCTAACACTAAAGGGCTTTCTACACACATATGATTCGGATCTGAATGTGATGCGATTTTGACAATGTGAGTCATGATTCATGTGAAATTCATGTATTGGGTCTACTTGAGTATAGTGAGTGAAAATGGCGGAATTATTTTTAGACGGAAGTATTTCACATGAATCATGACTCACGTGACCCAGTCGCATACAATTTTACGCGTGTGTTGCGCCGTTTTACAGGTCAGCTCACCAACAGCAAATGTCCTCAGTAATAGTTTGACTGTTGCAGATAACGGACAACCCCAGAGCGACAGTCAGCAGTTTTGCCTTGGACATTGAGAGCCGCTACACTAATAGCAGTGAGAGCCGACTGCAGAGTAAAGAGTGGCAAACGCTGCTTAGCAGGTAGTGGAGATTGGTGAGAATGGATTGTTACCCTACGCTTCTCTCTCTTAACAAAGTTTTGTGGCCGATGTCTCTTAGTCTTTCCCTGTATCTGTCTCAGTCTGTTTTCTCTACTTTTCTGCCTCACATTCTCCCTGTCTGACATTCTCTGTCGCTGTCTGTTCTCTCTCTTAGAACACCTTAGTTTATATATCACTCTATCTCTCTTTCACTCTCTCTCTTTTTCTTAAAGCAACTTTGTGTAATCCTTCTCTTTTTGCCCCCAGCCCCACTCCCCCCCTCCACTTACGATCGAATACTTGTAGGTTTTTTTCTTGGCTTTAACTGATGAAATCTGCTCACTTCTGTTTCTAGTTTGCTTAATGGTGTCAAACATTGTAAGAAGGATTGAACCATTGCCTTAGAAGTCTGCAGAAAACAGAAGCATTTAGGTAACAAGTCATGGCAGACTAACTGCCCATTGCAATTTTCTTGAAAAGGGTTGGAAAGGGCAAGTTGCAACTATTCTTTTAATATGTTGTGAAAGCTTCCCATTCCACAGTGTGTATATATGTATACATTGATTGAACAATTTCATTAGCACTGGATTGCAGGATAGGAGACACCCTGATGGGCCATTTGTTGGTGAACACTTCAGTGTTCGTTCTGCTCATCAAACCAGCTGTCTATGTCCAGATCACAGGTACGCCATGTTTAACCATCAATCAAATAATCAAGGCTTATACTTTTTTTTTTAAGCAAAGGCGACGATTTCAGAAGAGATGAAATGAAGAGACAAGAGAAAAAAGGCAATATTTTAGCAACATTAAATTTTTGCATAGGAAAAACGCAGACTGATTAAAGATCTGGGAATACTTGGTGCATGTTTTGCAAGATGGAAAACAACTGTGGGAGTAACATTGTTATATTTTTATATCTTGTGCAACTTTTCATTTTTGTTTTCTTTTTCCACCAGTTTTTCTCCTGCTGGTGTTATGTCTTAATTAAATTGGATCTCTGCCAATGATGCCTATGAAGATCAAGATCAAGATTATCGCTTTTTACTGGATGTTTTCAAACTTTGAAGCATTTATTAGTTGATCAATGTTCTTGGCATTTTCACTTTTGGAGAGGTGGTTGGTGATTGTGTTTTGCAGTATGCTGTGTTTTGTTCTATTTCAAAATTTGACTTTGATTTATTTACTTGTAGGGGAACCTGTATATCAGCTATGGCCATTCTCCTCTAAGCTGCCTGTGATGCTATCAGAACACTGTAGCAGACGTAAAAAGCCTGCCAGTAAGAAAAACCAGAGAAAACCAAAGAAGGGAACAGAACATGCAGAGAATGGACTTGTCAAGTGTGAAACCTCTGGCAATTCACGGCCCCTTGTGCTTTCAGAGGGTGGGGGGAACTCTTACCAAAGTCATCAAATTTTGGACAGTTCACAATCTGTTCAGCTTTTTAATGGTTTTGAAGAAGCTCAGAAAACTACCAGCAATCTTGAACCAATTTGTGGTGGATCTCAGAAAACTACCAGCAATCTTGAACCAGTTTGTGGTGGATCTCAGAAAACTACCAGCAATCTTGAACCAATTTGTGGTGGATCTCAGAAAACTACCAGCAATTTTGAACCAGTTTGTGGCGGATCTCAGAAAACTACAAGCAATTTTGAACTACTGCGCTGTGGTTCAAAGCGAAAGAGGCTTGACGTAGCTCTTGAAAAGTGTTGCAAAAGACCAAAGTTGAGGCTGACGGATGATGGAGAGGCCAGCCTGCTGTCAGCCAGTGACATTTCTGTGACTGTTGTACCAGAGACCAGTGGTAGTTCGGCAGAAAACGTGTCTGCTGATGGCGTCCAGAGCATGGAAACAAACTGGGGAGGAAAGCATCAGGTTCCGGGGGCTCCTTCATTGACGAAGAGACAGAAGAAAAGAATGAAGAAAAAGAGAAAGAAACAGACCCCAAAGCTGTGCACGCCTGACGCAAGAGCATATCAGTAGGTGGATGTTTGTCATCTGATACATAGTTTTGATTTATAAGATTTTGTAATTTGTAATTAGTTTTATTGTAATGTTGCATTATGGAACTCTTATATTTACCAATGTGTGTTATATTGCAACTTTCTTGATGGTGTAACTTTTCTTAAAAGGATCGAATAGTGCTCACTACTTTCAATGCAAATATATCACTCTCCCTCTGCCAATCTTGAACAGTAATCCGATCTAGTCATTTGGAAGGGAATGATGGATAAAAGGCGTGATTTTTCTATTTCTAACTGCTGACAAGATTTATGTATTAAAAAAAAGAAATGTAAACATTGTCGACCATTCAGAGGAAGTTATGTTTTAGAGTCTAATCGATTATCAGGCTGGAAGAATTTTAAAGAAAACATGTACATTTTCAGAGGAAAGGCAAAACAATCTTCAGACAAAATAAAAAGAAAGACGTGTGTAGGAGACCATCTAACAGCCATTTTTCTTTGCTCTTCATGAATTGTTCTTTTAAGAATTTTACTGTGGTTTGTAAATTGTTTCTGTGCATTTTTAAATATCAGTTCATGTCATGGAACCACTGCTTTCTGAAGGGTGTAGTCTGAAGCATCCACTACAAACAGTGCCTTTGTTTTCCCTGTCAGAATAACACTACTAGTAGAAAATGTTTTTTTAAAGAGCAAAATGGTTTTTAACCTCGAAGAAACACTGGGAGGAAAATCTAACGCACTGGGGGAAAATGCATTGCGAAAAACACCTGAAATTTGAATTTAAAAAATAAGAGTGTAGATATTTTTCTCTTTTGTATTTGAATAGGTTTGATAAATGTAAGTTGAATAGTTTTACAGTTCCCCTGTGGGGATACCGGGGTGGTGGTGGTGTCTTTCATACAAATAGTTCCCCCACCTTCTAGAAGTTCTGTGCCTGTAACTTCCTCTAATCTGTCACGCTTTGACTCTTTGCTTACTGTCATCTGCTATCTTTCTATCGTACTGGTCCATTCTCTTGCCTTTTTTTCTATAAATTCTTACAAAGATTTCTTTAGCCAAAGTCGGACATGCTGGGCTTAACTATTTCTTAGTTAAGCGCATAACGGCAGTATGACACATCTACGCTCATATGACAGGAAACAGTCTGAGCGAACGGAGAAGAAGAAGAAGTTTTATAGTTATTCTGCTAATCCAGAACTTGCTGAAGTGCTTGTTTTGAGATCTTTGGTGGTGGTTCTTGTTCCCTGGCTTAAGGATTCCAGGGATCATCCCAACAGCCAAAGCACTTGAACACTATGGTACAAATGTACCAGCTAGGGATGAGAACATTACGTGTGTGACCGTTTTTGATTACCCCGCCATGTGGGCAGCCACACTCCGGACTTTAGGGGAATCTTTGGTGGTGATTGTGCATTGTTGAAGAACAATGACTTGATATCATTCGTGGCAATTCTCTTTTGTTTCAGGCATCACTTGTTCATTCCAAGACTGCATCTGCTGTATGGAAAATATCTGAGGGAGAAATTTCCTGCAGAGTGTATGTGATTAGTTCATTCTTCTAAATTTTCATTTTGATATATACAGATGTTTGTTGTATTTGCTAACAATGATGCTGCTGCTATCAATGTTTTCGCCATTTATTTGCCTTGTGCTGCTAAAGCCCGTACCCTCCTTTTCTCTTCCACATTGTTTGTTTCTTTTTCTTTATCCCTTGTTCTCTCACACACTTTCTCTCCCTTTTGTTCCTCCTCCTCTTCATCCTACGCCTCCTCCTTTTCTCTTCCACATTGTTTGTTTCTCTTTCTTTATCCCTTGTTCTCTCACACACTTTCTCTCCCTTTTGTTCCTCCTCCTCTTCATCCTACGCCTCCTCCTTTTCTCTTCCACATTGTTTGTTTCTCTTTCTTTATCCCTTGTTCTCTCACACACTTTCTCTCCCTTTTGTTCCTCCTCCTCTTCATCCTACGCCTCCTCCTTTTCTTCTTTACTTTTCGCTATTTAAGAATGAATGAATGGAGCTTTGTGGAAGTACAAGTTGGGTGGTGTTCTGGCACTCTTTGCATTATACTGCGATTATATTTTGTAGGGTCAGGTAATTTTCTGTTCAAGTTTTGTTTGTGTCTGTGTGCGTGTGTATTTTTTTTTGCAATTAGGACTGATCCAGGGTTTTGTGTAAAAGTTATATGAATCTGACCATGGTTTTATTTGATCTTTAAAGCCAAATTTTATTGAAATCAATTCTGTAGGCCTACCTTTAAAAATGATCTAACATCTTCGCAAATGGATGTTTTGGGGACCCATTCTTCTGTCCATAGCCTAACCCCAAATCTTGATTGAAATTGTAAAGGGTTTACACTGAAGTGAAAGAATGTTTCATCTTGCTTAATATAATATTCCAAGGATGTAGACTTACTCTCATTCTAAGGTATTTTTAGATTATCAATGAAAAGTTTTGTTTGTTTTTCTCTTGCTTAGAGAAACAGATTTTTTAGAATTGTGAAATAATTTGTTCCTATTCTATGCTGTGTAAAAACTCTTGCATTGATTGCTAAAGTTATGTGCACTGACTTTGTCGTTTACCAGTCATTCTGTCAATACTGCACCCAACAGAGGCGGGAGCCCAGAAGCTATGTACCGCTATTTTTGGACAAGACAGCGTTGGTGGAAACTTGAACAGAACTGTTCCATGTCAGTGTCAGCAAGTCCAGCCAGTTTCTGTGAACGGTAAGGACGGACATAGCTGTTGCTCACACATAGCCCTGGCTGCATTTACGAATATTACAGCTTTGGATTAAATTGGGTACTTTTTTATGAATTCTATCTTGGTCAAAAAGAGATTCCTTCACCTTGTTTTTATGGAAAACTTTTAAGAATATTTTCAAAAAAGGTAAAAGCTACTGCAAATTCAATCATTTTCAAGCCTGATATGTTTTTGTGTGCAGATTCGTGTTCAACTTCAAGCACCCCTTCACAGAGTTCCTCTCTACCCTGCAGTCAGAAAAATATTGTCCGAGGCTCAAGTGAACTTGGCAGATTTGGTCCAGATTCAGAAGTGAAAGCTGCACAAAGCAGTAAAGACAGAATGCAGTCAATGAAGCATGGGGACAAACCAACCCAGGAAAAGCTACAGGGTGAATCTGACAGAATCCTACAAACCCGGGAAAACAGAATACCTGTTCAGATTTTAGGGGAAGAGAGGGAGACCTTGGGGTGTAGCAATGTCGCAGAATCATCGAATGAAATCATTGTTGAAGACAGTCCCTTGTTGTTTGAGACCAGTTACAAGTCATCATCGTCTGTTGCTATATCCAATCCCAGCTCAGAGTCGGCAGTTGAATCCAGTCAGGGTGTCGATCAATCCGGATTGGTTGGTAAGAAACTGTACCCTGACAACACAGATGACAGCAAATTTCAGCAGGGAAGCATTACATCATCACACAAAGGCAGGCTGCATCGTCGCAAGGAAGCTTCCTTCAGATCCAAGAAAACCAAGGCACCATCCACAGCAGCCGCAGAATGCCACAAAGGACGTGTTACTAATGAACACAGTGTTTCAGAAGTTAGCCAGGCAGCCCAGGAGCAAGGTCCAAGGACATTGCAGGATACCCTCAACTCTCCTGTCTTTCTGGGGAAAATCTTGCCTTTGCTTGAAAACTTCCTAGCCAGTCATAGGTGGGTTGGTTTTATGTATTGTATTTTTTTTTTTTTTTTATAAAGGTTAGCTCCAGATAAAGTGTTCAATTTCTGGACATTCAATGACAGGTTGTACATAATCATGTTATGAGCATTGTCACACTCACCTATTGACATACTTACCACCATCTCACCCACTTCACCACCCACCCACCCACACGTACCTACACACACACACTCACTCACACATATACGCACACACATATTTGCACACTTACATTTGCACATACATACACATGCACACACACACACATACACACACTTAGAGTCAAACGCACACACATACATGCACACTCTGACACGCAAATGTGTGTGAGAGTGCACATAAATCATGCTTTTTGGAAATGTAGTTCTGTAATTAATTTAGCGGTGCACTTATTTTTCGTTGACTTAATGTTCCACAAGAACTTTTCACCCCTCACACTGTGCATAGGTCTGTAATAGAATTGTGTTAACAGCATCGACTTGCCATATTTTACGGACTTTAAGGCACACCTGATTATAAGGCGCACCCCCTAAATTTAGCTCAAAATTCAGGTTCTGTTACTCTATTTTCTTACTATATTGTCAGTCACATTATAAGATGCGGGGATCTCAGTCTGGGGAAAAAAGTATCGCCTTATAGTCCGTAAAATATGGTATTTTGCAAAAGTGCATATTTCCCATAAATATTAAAGCATTTTATGCAAATTAAGAATGATTAAAGAAACATGCCAATATAAAAGGCCATGTGTTCCTGTTTTTTTTATATGCATATTAAAAATGTGACATTTATTATTATCAGGAAATGCAACTACAGGTCATTTTTAAATCGTCACTGCCGAAATCTGACCAACAAAAAGAAGAAATGCTGCCAAAGTGCTGCTGGTGATTCTAAGCAAGGACAAAGTTCATCAAAAGGTATTTGAAAGTATTTTATGAACAAATATTTGTATTTGAGAATTATGCTATAAGAATATTACGCGAGGCGTTTTTAAAAAAAGTGTAAAATGTTTTTTACTTTGTTAAAAATAACTCAGTATGAAGTGGTAATGTTGCAGTATGGTAGCTTGGAAATCTCAGTTTAGAATCCCATCAGAGGTGAAGGTATTTTTCCGGTCCTTGAACAACTCCTTCACAGAGTGAGTGTGCTGTGAGCTCAATGTGAAGACTGAAACCACGCAGTCGAGCTTCATCCATTTGACGGATGTGATTCTGAGAGTGTTGCTCTAATTTCATGATAAATTCTGCAGGTGTCTAGTTCTTGGGCCTGGTTAACGTTGGGATGTCATGAAAGGAAGAGCAGAGAACATACCTGTGATGTAGTCTCAGACTAATGATCCCATAGCATCATAATCATCCTCATCTCCATATCTCCATCAATCATCATAAAGAAAAAAATGTCTCAGATTCTGTGGCCTTGCATGCCTTGCTCTCATTGTGACCTCAGTTTCAATTTCTAATCTAGTCTATGCCCTTGGTGCATTCGTATCAAAGTCAATGGGGATCAGTATGTTCTGGGGAGCTGTCGATGGACGTGGTGGCACCCTCGGAGGAGGACCTCAATCATGCTGACTCCGTGACTAATAATAATAATAATTAAAAAAAAGGATATTTATATGGCGCTTTTTATCAAGCACAAAGTGCTTTGCAATCAGCATTGAAACACTCACAGATATACACACACGTACACTGACACGCACACACACACACGCGCGTGTGCACACACACACACACACGTACGTGCACGAGTGAATGCATTCTTGCACACAGACATACACATACAGACCCACACACATTTCATCAAACGCACAAAAACACATTCTTACGGAAGCCCATTTTGTCATCAGTAGGGGGCTTAGTAAGTGGTCACTGGTGTCCCATGTATGTTAGCTGAGAACAGGTATTAGGTACTTTATAGTCACAGGTGTCTGTGAAATTCGGGTTGCTCCCACCTGGAGAGAGCGTCGCAGCCATAGGTGTGCCACCCAATGCTCCTCTAATCTCCACCAAAGCGACTGCAGCAATGCAGTGTCTCCTCTGATGGTTGCCTCCTGACACCTAACATAGGTTCGCTCCCCTTGGACTGCTGATTTCAGAATCAGTGACCTGACATACCAGGGTGTGGCTGTGTGTTGGGACTCAGAATGATCGGCAATGGGAGCAATGCAGTGTAATGCCCAAATGTTGGGACATAATTATAAAAAGGTGCTTAGAAATGTATTAAAAGCTTGCTATCATTTCTATTAGGGACTGAATATGGAATGAAACATTGGAAGACTTTTGAAAAAAGACCATGTGACCGGTCCATTGCCACTGCAAAGATGTTGGAAGACTACTTGCCTCACCAGAAGGTACTGTTATTCTGTGTGACATTTTGCTCTGTCACGCTGGATTTTCTATCCATTTTTGTATGCTGTCACCATTTTCTCTGTTGAAGTCTCTCTTGTCCCTGTTGAAGTCCCTCACCATATCTATCTGTCTGTATGTTTCTCTCTCTCTCTCTCTCTCTCTCTCTCTCTCTCTCTCTCTCTCTCTCTCTCTCTCTCTCTCTCTCTCTCTTTCTTATGCAACCTCCTGGAGATGGAAGCGGTTTCACGCGCGCTCAAAGCGTTTCTTCCCCTTCTCCGGGGCAAGTGGGTCACGGTATGTGGCGACAACACCACTTGCCTCTCTTATCTCCGGAGACAGGGTGGCACGAAATCACCTACACTCTCCAGGAAGGCAGAGGAGATCCTTCTTTGGACTCACCAGAGCGGAATTCACCTCACAGTGGTATTCATCCCGGGAAAGTTGAACGTTCTCGCGTACCAGTTGAGCAGCTCCCGCCAGGTCCTTCCTACTGAGTGGACTCTTTCTCACCACGTTCTCCAGCCGATCTGGTCTCTGTGGGGAAAGCCTCACATCGACTTGTTCACGACACGGTTCAGTCGGCGTCTCCCCTCTCTCCCTCATTCATTCTCTCTCTCTCTCTCTCTCTCTCTCTCTCTCTCTCTCTCTCTCTCTCTCTCTCTCTCTCTCTCTCTCTCTCTCTCTCTCTCTCTCTCTCTCTCTCTCTCTCTCTCTCTCTCTCTCTCTCTCTCTCTCTCTCTCTCTCTCTCTCTCTCTCTCTCTCTCTCTCTCTCTCTCTCTCTCTCTCTCTCTCTCTCTCTCTCTCTCTCTCTCTCTCTCTCTCTCTCTCTCTCTCTCTATTCATTCTTTCTAATTCTACTGTTCCACCCCTCTCTTTGTTTTTTGTTAATCTATCTGTACATGTACATAGCTGAGATTTTCTATGTCTTCACTCTTCAGCATGATTTGAGTTTGCTGCTTGTTTCCTTCTTTGTCAAGTCATGTCATGTACTGTGTGTTGATAAACATCAACATTTTTAAACTTCCTATCCTCATAAGAAAAGAATACTTAACACAAATCAAAGCAAATAAAAATATGTAGTTTGTGTGAGTGTGTGTGTTCACGCGCGCTCGCTCTTCTTTTATGCTAAAATTGAATTCTGGCAGGTGTTTGCATTCCTGCGTTCTGTGGTGAAACACACCATTCCTGTCCAGCTTATAGGATCGTCTGCTAACATGGCTGTCTTTCTGAAGAGTAAGATGCATTTCATTTTCTTGCTTTCATTCTACACACATGAATGTGTGATGTAGTGATCATTTTTAAACATGATGGGTTTGTGGAATTTTGAAATTTTCTGCTGATGTTGAAGCAATGTTTTTTTTTTTTTCCCCATTTGTCTCTGACATTCTACATGTAAGAACATCTGTACACATTCAACCGTAAGACATGTTATTTTAATTATTTTGTATGGGTCATTAGATTTGACTATGTTTTCAAGTGTACATCATTGTAGTGGAGTTCTTATCGGTTGTGTCAAGAGTTCAAGAGTAGCTAATGTGAATGACTGACTAATAAATCTTCTTCTCCTTCTTCTCCTTAGGAAGCCAACTTCATCATGTTGAAGATTCTGCTGCACTTTAGGGGGTAGTACGAAAAAGAGAGAAATAGCAAAAGATAGAGTACAAAGCGAAAGGATAACATTATGGGGAAAAAGAAAGAAATGATTGCAAGACAGTCAGGAAATAACTGAAGTATTTACAGATTCACAGTTTACTATGTAGAAAGATATTAATGAGATTCAAAACCGAAGGAAGTTAGTTAGATATTTGTAGATTTGATTTTGGTGAAAAAAGAAAAAAGAATCACAGTCTGGGTGTAGTTTTATCACTGTGCTTTGTTTCATAATTGGCTTTCATTGTAAGCGTTGTGTTATCTGTAAACGATTTCCCTGCACGTGATTCTTCAAATCAGGGATTTTTTTGTTTGTGTCATTCAGATATCCACTGCTTGGTATCAAGTGGGAAATTTGAGAGGATGTGCCTGGGACAGCTGATGAAGGGCATGAAGGTTTGACTTCACATTTTCTGGTTGATTTTGTTTATTTTTCATCAACCTGGTGCAAGCAGTAGGTCTTCCTCTCTCTATGTTTTTCTGTTAGGCACATGCACCCTCCTAGTTCCGCTGGGAATATAATTAGAATAGACAATTTTCGGAAAAAAATAGGGGAGAGCACTTCGTGAAAATTAGAGTTGATTACCTCGACTTGCTCGGTCAAAACCATAGCAACAATGGCGTCGAAGCTTGAAACCGCAAGATGTGAGTCAGCGACTTGCAAACATTTTTTTAGAAAAATGAGGGGCGGCCAGTATCCACAAACTGAGAGAATTTGCAAAATGTGACTTAAAAATATAAATGACATCAAGTTTAGAATGAAGCACGGTGTTCTAAGTGATGTAAGTCTACTCAAACACAAGAGGCGAGAGCTGGGGATCTACCTGAAGGTAGAGTAACTTCCCCTGTTTGACTGATTGATTTAGGCAAGATAACTCCCACACACCATGAAATTACTCCCCTTAATTATTTCCGAACAATTCCTATTTGCGTCTTCAGATTATTGAGTTGTTATAGCTCTGGTTTTGTGGATGTGATCACAGCAGTCTTTGTTCATTAGACTGATCATGCTGCAATCTTGAATTGCTTGCTTCTTTTCACACCAGTTGTGCCTTTTGTCATTTCACCCTTGATATTTGTTTGTTTTGTGTAGGTAAAGGGATGCAACTGGCTGAATTCTGTCCCCTGTCTGAGGGCCAAGGAGCATTGCTTGGCTCAGCTGGTGTGGTGGCTCGTGGTTCGCTTCGTCTTCCCTCTGATCAGGGTATGGTCATTTGGAGTCAGGGATACCTTTTTATCCAGCAAATTCCATGATTTTTGAAGAAGAAGAAAAACAAGAGGTGGGAATTGGGCTCATTATTTCAGCCCCCCACTTCCCTATAAAGACTTCTTGGAGAGAAAAGCATCGGGAAGAAGGAAAGGAAGAGATAATCATACATTAGGTGTACTTTCCACATGTTGTTTGCAGACGACTTGTTTAGATGTAAAAAAAAAGTGAGGTTTTACGTAAACCATCTCATTTTCCCAGAGTCTGGAAGTTCGGTGCTTGTAACTTCCTCTAATCTGTCTCTTTGACTCTGCCTTTTCCTTTTTGTTCACTGTCATCTATTTTCTTTCTGGATTGCTGTTCCATTCGCATGTCTTCTAGAAATTCGTACAAAGATTTTCTCCAGCCAAAGACAGACATGCTGAGCCTATTTTTTAGTTAGGCACATAACGGCAGCATGACGCAATGTTTGAATTCTTATATTTGGAGGATTTTTTGTTTGTCATTGGGAGCCATGGTAGTTAATTTTTATTTTGGGATTTATTGTTGGTGTGGTTGAAAGAAGACACAGTGCACCGAATACTCGTAATAAAGAAGTGATGTTCTTACTTGAGAAAAGGTGGTTAAAATGCATATGCCGTCATAGTTTGAATCAAATGTTTTCGTTTCAGACATTTTTCTATGTGACTGACACCACCACGTACAGGAACAGATTGTTCTACTACAGGAAGAGTACCTGGCTCAAGCTGAAGATCAGGGCTGTGCAAGGTTTGTGAGTGTGATTACATTTGCTTCTCACGGAGAACCTCTCTGTAAGTGCAAGTATATGAGTTATTGTTAATGAAAAAGCAACACAAACTCATTAAAGGGAAATCTACCGATCCCGGGGATCGGGTATAGACTGCTAGCCTAGTCGCTGCGAAGTTCTGCTTCGCAGTGGCTCGAGCAACAGGGAAAAAAGAACGGTTGAACCGTCTGTCGCGAGCAGCGATGAGAATGATGGCGCGCACCTCGCATGAACGCTTTATATAATTATGCCGGCTGTGGGTTTAAATGCCAAGGAATGTTCGCTTTTTGAACATCCCCTATTGGGTGGATGTCTCGTGCCTCCATTTGGGAAGCTGGACGACCCCACCCTCCACGAGTCTATCCTCGTGGGGATACCAGGGGGTCTTCTGTATAAATAGTTCCCCCACCTTCTGGAAGTTCTATGCTTGTAACTTCCTCTAATTTGTCCCTCTTTTTGACTCTGCCTTTTCCCTTTGCTTTCTGTTATCTGCATTCTTTTGCCTTTTTTCAAAAAAATCTTCCTAATAATTTTCTCTTTTTAGCTCTGATATAGGAATGTGTTGGCTCAATGCAATGGGGAGACCAGTGAAAACTGAAAACCAGACGTATATGTACCTCACACATTATGGCCATACTAGCCGTCCTGGTCGCTACACTTCGCACACGCGCGCACACACACACACACACACACACACATTCTCTCTCTCTCTCTCACACACTCCCACTCTCTCTCTGTTTTGCCTCCCCCCCTCTTTCACTCAGAAATGCAAGGGAAGTAACCTGTCCAGCCAGTCATTCCCTAATTACTACCCTTTAGTTACTACTCCTACTTCTGACCGGTTTTCAAGATCAAACTCCAAGGTCAAGGTCACCACGGTTATGAATTGTCTATGCGACCCTCCCTGCACCATAATGCATCACCACACAACATTTGAAGCGATTCTGTACACTGGTTGCTGAGTTACAGGGTGAACAAACAGAAGGACACACGCACAGTTCAAATATAAGAGGCATTAAGATGGCTTGGGAACGCAGAAGAAGAAGAAGAACATCCAGTATGCCAGAGCAATAGTTAAATAGTTAATCACAGTCTGATTCTTCTTCCCAGAGAACTACTGCTGTTGACTGAAAAGTAGTTCTTTATTGTGTTTCGTTAACAAATCTGACAAGTGAACCATTTAGCTTCCACTATGTTGTTTGTGACTGATTAGATATACTGACTGAGGGGGAATTTTGCTACATGCCTTGTAGGAGGGTGATCAGCAGAGTCTCATCTTGCTTGCCAAATCAACAGTTAACTTTCAAAACTATGTGAAACAACTGCTAATTGTTTTGCTTCCTCGCCTAAATGTCTAATTTTGGAGAGAGAAACAAGTACTTGGTGCATTATTAAAATTTACTTGGTTTTTTTTCATACAATTTTGGCATATTATAATGTTTTTATTCATGTGTATTGCATACTTTAAGATTTGATTTGATTTACTTTTTGTGTTAGCTCTGATGCTGGGTGATTAAAACTTAAAACATTTTCCCTCTGTCTTTCAGAGTTTAGAAAAGCAACCTGTTTGAAAGCCATTTCCAAGGTAAGCATTTCTTCACAAACACAAAACTTTCCTCAAAACTTGCTGTAAGGACATATTTGTGTATATTTCTCAATCACCTTTAAACAATTAGCAATACAGTACAGTATTGATCTAAATAGTCTGTCTTGGCAGAAGTTTGCTCTGTAATATTACTTTCTTGTTTGTCATCATGGTCACTAAGACTTGTCACCAGTTCCCAAATTGAACAACAAGGCCATGATAATATCGCTGATTTTTCTCTTATTTTCTCTAATAAATAAAGCTTGATTGTGGAGGCAAAGTGCTGCATGTAGTTTTTGTATGCTTTGATGTTGATCTTCCATATGCAAGGAGATGTAGTGAATGCATGTGACTTTGAATGCCATTCTGATATTGACAACATCCATATTTTCACTGACAAATAAATGTAGATTGCAAGGCTCCCAATTTTCCACAGTTTCGAATATTTCATTTTAAAAATGTTATGAAGTTCTGGGGAAACTTATTTTTAGGTATCAAAAGGATGGAAGAAAGAACTAGAACATTAGTTGAGCAATGAGATCTTGTGTAAGCTTTGTTGTTTCAATTGTAAACTTGTCTTGTTTAAGAATTATGTTGTTCTAAAATCGAAAAATCACTATTACAAGCAACAATTTAAAAAACCCAACAACAAATGATTAATGGTGCCAGAACCCTCCATTATTTCAGGGATTTTTTTTATAACCTTTTTACCTAAATTTCAGGTGTTTGCTTCTTGTCATTGGGAATCCTAGATTGTTATGGCAATGAACTCTGCTGCATTAGTGTTTCCCAGATGGATAAAATGTGAGGGTCCCAGGGACCCTCTGTGTAACATTTTAAGAGTCCTTTTCAAATTTTTAGGAATCCCCAAGCTGTTAGGCCCTAGCTGACCACTCACATAAAAAAGAGGAGCGGGGGGGGGCAGCTTTTGGGAATGAATACATCTACAATATATATTTTGGCCTAGCATTGTATAGTGATAGCGCTTTTACGCATACTGTAGAGTACACTTAACCTGATTACACGAAATATCGGTTAACGCACAAAAACCTGTAGGAACGAAATTGAGCCTTCTTTATTATTACTTAGAAAAGATCGTTTTTCACACAAACTTTTTCTCAGGACAACACGAAATACGGTTAACACTCAAATAAAAACTCTATCTGATTGTTATTTATCATACTAATGTTTGTATTGAACACACAAAAGCTGGAGCCAACAAAATTTCATTACAAACTTTGCCAAAGCCATCACGAACCTCATCTACTGCAACTTGGTTGATGTGTTAGTCAGGAAGTTGGAAGTCGGAAAGTATGAACCGCGCATGCATATTCTCAAATCCTGCACAGTTAGTCGTCTGCAACGCTACTTTGCTCATTCAGTTGCCCCACTTCAGTTTCCAATTTACACTCAAAATACAGATCACATTGAAGCACTGCCATTCATAGTTTTGAAGCAAATAGTTTGAGCCTTAGACATTTTATTCTCATACTTAAGAAGCATGAGATTATTTTTTCCAATTGCAAACGAAGGCTGGGCAGTGAGTAGATGAGGCTTGCAGAGGCCTAGTAGTGCACCCCAGCAAGGTTTGATACTCGAACCAATGATCGCTTTTGACTTACGATCATTTGATGTGTCTGAGCCAATCAATGAGCGGTTTGCATGTTATCTCTTCCGGAAGCACCATGATCGAGTGGGTGTTATGACAAGGAAAATCTTGCGATGTTTCATCGAAATTCGCAAAGAATAGTCTTTGAAGAGGATTAATAATTGATCGTGATGATATTTGGTGTTGCTCTCTTCTACTTCTTGATAATTAAGCAGCTAAGCTCTCAGCAATAGAAAGTATGTACGCATGTTTCCAAGTTAAGTTGGAGTCAAGTCTACCGATCGCTACTCTCTAGCGCAACATGCATAAATAACTATTTCGCAAAGAAAAGTCTTTGAAGAGGATTAATAATTGATCGTGATGATATTTGGTGTTGCTATCTTCTACTTCTTGATAATTAAACAGCTAAGTTCTCAGCAATAGAAGGTATGTACGCATGTTTCCAAGTTAAGTTGGAGCCAAGTCTACCGATCGCTACTCGCTAGCATAACATGCATGAATAACTAGCTGCACCTCCCCGATTGGTTTCAGGTTGTTTTTTTACCGCAATTTTGTCAGAATTTGTTAACACGAAATACGGTTAACGCACACAAAAATCTTTGTCCCATGAGTTTCGTGTTAAACTTACTCCACTGTAATTGGCCATGTTCTCAGATGACAATATCATTATCATCGGTGCTGTCTGCTCTGCTGATAGCGATCTCGGGTGGGTGGCGTAAAAAATGTACTGCGTAGAGAGATTAGATTTGGTCTGTGGAAAACATGTGCGTCCCTGGGATGCACAGTGCTGAAATTAAGGAGTCCCTTTCTGATTTTAGTGCTTCAGGGAAGCACAAACGGGCTTTATGGGAATCACTGTGCATGTAAATGAATGTGGGTATGTATGTGCCGTGTTGTTGGCATGGCTGCAGTCCCAGGTGGGGCAGTGGCTGGCCAGTGGTCAGATGCTGGGTGTGTCGGTGCTGCGCTTTCTGCCCAAGGCCAGGTCCCTCCGGCCCATCGTCAACATGAGCAGCAGACCAAAGCAAGGATCAGAACAGGTCACCCCAGATTTCTGTTGCCTCACCTATCTTCTTCTTCTTCTTTTTTTCAGACTTTGGGTAGAAAATTATCCTTGTTTTTATGACAAAATAAAAGTTGAGTTGAATTGAGATCTGCTTCAGATCTTGGTGTACTATGAGGTTATTGTGTTGCTAACAAAGAAATAATGCTGACCCTTTTTTAGTCATTATAGTGCTTTTTGCATGTTTTTGTTTATTTTGCTAACATTTGTGAATTTGACCTGACTCAATTTTGTATTTTAGTTATTTTTTCAGACTGTACATTCTATTAAAACTTTTTTTTAAATGTAGAAGAGCGCGTGCGCGCATGTGTGTGTGTGTTTCGATTCGATTTCTTGCTTCGATTTGATTTCTTTCAAGATTTAGCGCGATATAAATTAACCCTTTCACCGCCAAAGTCGCATTTTTGCACTACAGTGATTTAATACATATGTCACTAAAAGGCATCAAATTGGGGTCTATTATCCAAAGACCCTATTGTGTTAGTTTTGGGAAGTAAGGATAGACCTTGTTTTGTATATGTCACAGAAGAATCCCCAATACTGCAGATGGATTTTGTTCTCTACCCAGGTAAATGTAATGGGAAAAGTTTAGCTGAAATATGACTGGCGGTGAAAGGGTTAAAATACTGTATGTTTTGTTTCATTGCTTTATTATGAACATTTATTAGAGAGACAAAAATGAGGAGTTGTGTATGTTTTTGTCGATGTATGCATTTGTTCATTATTGTAAGTTATTGAAGACCAGTTTGCAAACTGCTAAGTACAGCCATGTGTATGTGCATGTTCTCCAAATGTTTCATTCTTATATTTTTTTCAAACATGTTCTGTTTTCCAGAAGAAATCTGTCAACAAGCAGTTGAACAGGCTGTTTCAAGTTATCTCATGTGAAAAGGTAAATGGTTGTCAACATGAGTGTGTTCAGATGGCATCTGTATCAGATTGTCAGTAATGTCTACAGAAGCTTTGTAAACTTTGTGTGGTGTTGCTTCTACAGGTGGTGAAACAAGAAGTCTTAAAAAAAATCGACTTTCATCAAGAAATGTATTTAAGTGTGTCAAAGTCTTTGTGAAGACATGGATTTAAGAGTAATAGTATAATTAGGCATCACAATTGTCAGAGGATTTCTGACAGAGAATTGGCTTCTCTTTTCTGAGGTTTTGCCTTTTGATTCAGTGTTATCTTTTCTGTTAAATAGTAGTAGTAGTAGTAGTTAGGGCTAGAAGTGGGCCTTGTGGCCCTTTTACGCCCTTTCTCGTTTATGACTTTGATTTGTTTCAAGGTGGCTTGCTTTCTACAGCTAAACTATAAGTGAATAGTATTTTTAAGTGATTTATCACTTTATTAAGCCTTTTTGGTCATGTTAGGAACTCATTTCAGTGTTGTCCCTCTTCAGTCTAGGGCCTTGATGTCCCTTTTACCGCGGTTTTCAGAGGATTGGACTTCAGACTATTCTGATGCCTGATAATTGATAAATCAACACTGTACGAAAGATGAAATGATTCTGTGCAGTAATTCATGCAATATTCATGGGACAAACAAAATAAAAAAGACATGAACCAAATCATAGTCTTCCTTCCCACTATGGGATAGAAGACAATCACAATGGAGAAGTGTCTCCACTGAAATAGAAAGTTGATTCAGATTATGCATGTTCAGAGAAGGATATACCAAATTAAGCAGCATTAAGGTGATAAGGGCAGTTTCTGTCTCCATAAAAATGAAATTCTTGTCTTGGATTTTATTCTCCAATTGTGACCCAGCACCACAAAAGGGACATTAAGTCGCTCAGCTGGTTTCTCACAGTAGGCTTGAAAAGTCAAAAATCTCATTTTAAAAAATCAGTTATGGGTATTTTTGTGTTCTCCAACATCTTATCTTTCATATCTATAAAGAATAATCTTTAATATGGTCTCTAAATGCTCTTAAAAGTGCTTTAAAACAAGTAGGTCAATGCATTTTCTACAGCTAGGCTAGACTTTAGACTGTGCTTTCTCAAAATGGCCAATATACACCCTACCAACTTTAAATGCTTATAACTCTAGAACAGAAAAAGATACAAGAATGGTTCTTGTATCATTAGAAAGACAATTGTCGAGTTTCCAATTATATACTTTTCTCAAAATGGTCAGTTTGATACTTAATGTCCCTTTCGTAGTGCTGGGTCACAATTTTCATTGAAGCTCATAAGATTTTTTTGTTTTTCTTTACATTATTGACAAAATTGTCTGTCATTAAAGAGCAGGCCATTTATTGCTTATGACAATAGGCCCTGGATGACAGCATGTGTGGATACTCAGTGTTTGGCTTGGAGGACATCAACAAGAGGCTGAAACACTTCAAGCAGCAAAGAGCAGCTCAGCAGGATGACAGGTACCAGGAATAACTGTTCAAAGTTAAAAAATGATTTGTGAACGAGCATCATCAGTTATGAAGTTTTTGTTGTTGTTTTTTCTGTTAAAAATGTAAGTAGAACTAATAATCAGTACAACAGAGGCTTTTCAAGTTCTTGGTTGATGTTTTGTGAGTGTGCCTAACCATACATGAATACTTTATAAAATATATTAAACATAGTTAACTTTAATAATTAGTGCAATAGATCTGAATTGAGGGTTGACGATTTGTGAGTATACATGACCATATACAAAATGCCGTTTTTAGAGATGAAATTTGTTTATAATCTATAGCCAATTCAACTGTGTGGCATGGATACTAACAAAATGCTTTTTAAAGTTGGGTTATTTAGCCTGCTTATGTGAATGCATGTGATAATGTATGTGCCATTGTTGTGTGTTCATCTATGTGCAGAAAGCTCTACTTTGTGAAATCAGACATCCGTAACTGCTTTGACTCTGTTCAACAGCATCAACTGTTCCAGTTCGTCAAAGACATCTTCACCAAGGTAACAAGTTCATGGGAATCATGAAACTTGAAGACTGTTGTTGTTGTGAGCAATACATGTATACATTAATCATTCTTTTAAAAGGCATGCTTTAAGCAAACAAAACAGTGTCAATGAAGCCGCGAGGCTTAGGCTTGAGCCAGTCCCACACTATACTATACTATGTAACCCATTCTGTTCTGCTGATCACAGGAAAGACATGTTCATCAATTTTCTTGAGTCAGTTAGCTCAAGTACCGTATTTACGTACTATAAGGTGATGCTTTTTTCTGAGACTGAGACCCCTGCGCCTTATAATGTGACTGATATATTGTGTAAAATTTGGGGGGTGCGCTTATAATCAGGTGTGCCTTGTAGTCCGTAACATACGGTACATGTTTTCTGTTGACCAGGCCTTTACTTTGACTTCCTTATCCGAATGGGGGGTTGTTCCATCTGTATGGGGCAGTGGGTGGATGCCTCGTGTCTCCATAACTTCCTCTAATCTGTCACTCTCTTTGATTCTGCCTTTTCCCTTTGGATTCTGTCATCCACTATCTTTTTGACTTTTTGGCCCATTCTCCTGTCTTTTTAAAACAAAACTCTTCCAAATAATTTTCTTCTTTGAGCTTCTCCGAAAATCGGAATGTGTCGGCTGTATGCAGCAGGGAGACCACTGAAAACCGGACACATACGTACCTTACCCATTATGGCCTTATGGCCTGGGAACACAGAAGACGAAGAAGCTCTATCTGTATAATCCTGCCTACACCAAATCTAAAATGCTTTTGTTGAACTGTGAACGTTAAAAAAAAAAGGGGATAGCATACCATGTAGGATGCATTTGAAAGCAGAAGTATAATGTAAGTCTGTTGACAGAGTAATGAAACGCTCTACATGACTCTACATTTAAAAGCAGAAGTATAATATATGTCTGTTGGCAGAGTAATGAAACGCTCTACATGACTCTACATTTAAAAGCAGAAGTATAATATAAGTCTGTTGGCAGAGTAATGAAACGCTCTACATGACTCTACATTTGAAAGCAGAAGTATAATGTAAGTCTGTTGGCAGAGTAATGAAACGCTCTACATGACTCTACATTTGAAAGCAGAAGTATAATGTAAGTCTGTTGGCAGAGTAATGAAACGCTCTACATGACTCTACATTTGAAAGCAGAAGTATAATGTAAGTCTGTTGGCAGAGTAATGAAACGCTCTACATGACTCTACATTTGAAAGCAGAAGTATAATGTAAGTCTGTTGACAGAGTAATGAAACGCTCTACATGACTCTACATTTGAAAGCAGAAGTATAATGTAAGTCTGTTGACAGAGTAATGAAACGCTCTACATGACTCTACATTTGAAAGCAGAAGTATAATGTAAGTCTGTTGACAGAGTAATGAAACGCTCTACATGACTCTACATTTGAAAGCAGAAGTATAATGTAAGTCTGTTGACAGAGTAATGAAACGCTCTACATGACTCTACATTTGAAAGCAGAAGTATAATGTAAGTCTGTTGACAGAGTAATGAATCGCTCTACATGACGCGCAAGTACGCCAGCCTCCATATGTCAGGGAGGAGGCTGAAGCGAGCATTTCATGCAGACACCACACGCTTCGCTCTGTACCAGGCAAACTTTGCTACATTCCTTCGTCAGAAATACTCCCATGGCCGGTGGAATGACATCATTGTGGTGGATATGGTGAGCAGTATTTTGCTGTCAAGTACAGTGGAACCTCCCTTATAAGACCTCCCATTATAACACTCCCTCCCATATAAGACCTACTTCTTTGAGGCATTGCCCTTCTTTGTAAGTATTAAAATTACCTCCCTTGTAAGACCCCTCCCCTAGAAGACCTCATTTTGGATGATTTTTTAAGGTCTTACAAGGGAGGTTCCAGTGTGTAGAGATTGTTCATGGATCGGACAGTTTGTATCCCTATGTTTAAATTCAACTTTTAGCTGAACTATTGATAGTTATTCGTTGTTAGACTGGCGACATGTACCTTAAAGAGCCACCCGATCACGTGTCAAAATCACGGGATTCACGTGTTTTCCCTCTTATAACTGGAAAGAAATCTTGTTTTGACCAAGTCTGACTCCCATATAAATTACCCCAAATTGAAAGCGACACATCAGTTTAAAGAGCAGACTCAATTTGAATATGGGGAAATTCGAATGTGGGTCACAGCAACCCAGAAAAAAACAAGGGACGTAACCGTGGCGCGTCACGGGGTCTTTAAAATTAATGATTATTTCTCCACTGATGCCTGCTAACAATATGAGCTTTATGATCTATGTCTATCATGTGGCTATGCTTTTGCATTTCAGGGGTGCGTGAGAAGAGTTAGAGACGTCAAGCAGTCCTGATGGACTCTGTAGAACTGCTTCATCAGATGTGGTTCCATTTGTACAGATCATATTGCTTTTAGTGTGCTGTAAAGTGCTTATTTTGATATGGAAAAGAACAAACAGTTCATGTCCGTGATAACTTTAAATAATCAGATTGCTCTCTTTTGTTGGACAGGCATTTTTCCAAAAAGAAACCCCTGCATCTTTGCTCCAGGTCTTGTCTGCCCATCTCTTCAAGAACGTCATTAAGGTACGCTATTTCAATCAATGGCAATGCTTCATAGTTAAATGCTTTGTTGTTGTTAGACATTACATTTGTTGTTACTTGAGTTAATAGACTGGATCCAAAGTCATTAAAATGTATCATTTTACTTACCGTTTTTAAACCAATCTGTCTCATTTGTTGAGGCGTGTGACTTAGTACTTACTTGAAAACAAATTCTAATCCTGGTCAGTTCTTTATTATCAATATCATGTTTTGTTGTAAACGGTTGTCTTGTGTCATATTATTGTCAAATTTTAATGTTTTATCTTGTTCTATATATTATCTATGACCAGTTTTGTTATAAAAGTGATCATGTTTCAAATTGTCAATACCTGATGTTTTGAAAACTGATCCTGTTTATATTATGAATGTCAGTTTCTTTGTTTTTTAATTCTGATCTTGTGTATTTTATCAACATTTATTTTTGTCAAAGTAGCTTTTTTTTCTTTCTAGGTAATCATTAATGTATTTTATAGACTCTAAGGCGTACCTATTATACACAAAAGTCTAGTTTGTTGTAATAGTTTCTTACTACAGACAAACCTCTATTTTAAGACTTCCAAAATGTCCGGAAAAATCGGTCGTATGACGGAGGTTTTCACTGGCAGCCATAGAAAGAAAAAGTTCAGCACAGTTCATACTCTCTTCTTCATGCACACATACAATGATATTAAAACTGGATTTGGGTCTTTCCAACTCCATAGGATTGTGCAATTGATGTATTACAGTTTCACTTTGCCGACTTCTGTTAATCACCTCCACTCTCGTCCAAAGTCAGTGGTTTTCTTTTTCAAAGTCAGTGGTTTTCGTGCTTTTCCTACGCTTTCCGACATCTTTTCTACAACAAGGGAAGCGACTCCACTTTCAGGCCCTTGATCGTGGTTGTTTCCCTTTGCTCGAAGTCTATGCAGACGACAACAACGGTCGTAAAAACCAACCAAATGGCGGTCGTAAGTCGCGTTTTAGAGGAAGTCGTTTAAGAGAGGTCGTTTACTTAGTAAAATGCATCCGTGCCAACAAATCCGGTCTCAAATGAGAGGTGGTCGCTTAACAGAGGGTCGTAAAATAGGGGTTTGTCTGTATACTATTAGTCAAGTTATGGTTCTCAGTCTGAAAAAGAACTACAGTGGAACCTCCCTTATAAGACCTTCAAAAATCATCCAAAATGAGGTCTTATAAGGGAGGGGTCTTATCTGGGAGGTAATTTTAATACTTACAAAGGGCAATGTCTCAGACAAATAGGTCTTATATGGGAGGGAGCCTTATAATGGGAGGTCTTATATGGGAGGGAGTCTTATAAAGGAGGTTCCACTGTATTGCCTTATAGGGTATGATGTTTGTACTGGTGTTACTGGTACAAACTGTTCACTATTTCCATCTGTTGCATGGCCCTGCAGATTGGGGGCAGGCACTACGTATGATGTTTGTACTGGTGATACTGGTACAAACTGCTCACTATTTTCCCCTGTTGGATCGCCCTGCAGATTGGGGGAGGCACTACATATGATGTTTGGACTGGTGATACTGGTACAAACTGTTCCCTATTTCCCCCGTTGCATGGCCCTGCAGATTGGGGGGAGGCACTATGTATGATGTTTGTACTGGTGATACTGGTACAAACTGCTCACTATTTTCCAATGTTGAATGGCCCTGCAGATTGGGGGGAGGTATGATGTTTGTACTGGTGGTACTGGTACAAACTGCTCCCTATTTTCCATTGCATGGCCCTGCAGATTGGGGGGAGGCACTACGTATGATTTTTGTACTGGTGATACTGGTACAAACTGCTCACTATTTTCCCCCGTTGCATGGCCCTGCAGATTGGGGGCAGGCACTACGTATGATGTTTGTACTGTTACTGGTACTAACTGCTCACTATTTCCCCCCGTTGCATGGCCCTGCAGATTGGGGGGAGGCACTACGTATGATTTTTGTACTGGTGTTACTGGTACAAACTGCTCACTATTTTCCCTCGTTGCATGGCCCTGCAGATTGGGGGCAGGCACTACGTATGATGTTTGTACTGGTGATACTGGTACAAACTGCTCACTATTTTCCACCGTTGCATGGCCCTGCAGATTGGGGGCAGGCACTACGTATGATGTTTGTACTGTTACTGGTACTAACTGCTCACTATTTCCCCCCGTTGCATGGCCCTGCAGATTGGGGGGAGGCACTACGTATGATGTTTGTACTGTTACTGGTACAAACTGCTCACTATTTTCCCCCGTTGCATGGCCCTGCAGATTGGGGGCAGGCACTACGTATGATGTTTGTACTGTTACTGGCACTAACTGCTCACTATTTCCCCCCGTTGCATGGCCCTGCAGATTGGGGGCAGGCACTACGTATGATGTTTGTACTGGTGATACTGGTACAAACTGCTCACTATTTTCCACCGTTGCATGGCCCTGCAGATTGGGGGGAGGCACTACGTGCAGACCAGGGGCCTGAGCCAGGGCTCTGTGATGTCCACGCTGCTGGCCTGTGTCTACCTGGCCCGCCTGGAGAAGGCGCACCTGTCCGTTCTGCAGGACGAGCTGCTGATGCGGCGCATGGACGACTACCTGTTGGTCACCCCTGACAAGGCACGGGCCAAGCTCTTCGTCCACGCCATGGTCAAAGGTCAGCACGGGTGGCGTGGATCGCACATGGTAGCGCTGCGTTAGCGGTGACGCGCTCTCCAGGTGGGAGCAGCCCACATTTCACAGACTTCTTCTTCTGCATTCCCAGGCCTTATGGCCATTATACATTGTTCAAATAGGGTCTATAATGTTTTATTGCCAAAGTCCTGTGATGAGATGTTATGTTGGTGGGAAGGGTGGAAGGTGGTATGAAAGTGAGCGCGCAAGCGGGCGTGCAGTTGTTAAAGTGAGCGGGGCGTGTGAAGTGTGAAAGAATACTTTTAAGGCATGTAATTACAATTTATTTTGTTCTTTTATAAATTGTTTGGTTTCTTGTGTGTATATTTGACGTGTCTGCAAGAAAATTATTCTTGTTTTTATGAGGACAAAATAAAAGTTGAGTTGAGTAAAGGGTGAGGTATGTATGTGTCCGGTTTTCAGTTTTCACTGGTCTCCCCGCTGCATGCAGCCGACACATTCCGATTTCGGAGGAGGTCAAAGGAGAAAATTATTTGGAAGATTACAAAAACAAAGAAGACAGGAGAATGGGCCAATAAGTCAGAAAAATAGTAGATAGCAAGAAAAGGAAAAGGCAGTGTCATAGAGTGATAGATTTGAAGTTGCCAGCACAGAACTTCCAGAAGGTGGGAGAACTATTTGTACTGAAAGATCCCCCGGTATCCCCACAGAGACATGTCTCTGGACTTGAAAAGTAATACCAATACCATTAAAGTAAGAAAAAAAGCCACATGAGTTTTGGCTCATGCATATTGTACAGTGGAAATCTGGTCAGTTAAAATTAAAAGGAGTAAAATCTTATTCTGAAATAGCCAAAATTTTAAGATTAATAAAAAAAAAACGGTTTTGTTATAACATAAGGATTAAGAAATTGGGACCAAAAAGTTATTGTGAAAAAAAGGTTTTGCCATAAGGATTAAATTGGGACAAAAAGATATTGTGAATTGTCCGATTTCTTGTGGTAGCCATTTAGTTTCAGTTAGTTGGTTACCACTGTATAAGTTTATTATCTGTTGGCAGTCACAAGAAGTGAAAGCTTAACGGTGCAAGCTGTTTGCACATTGTGAAAAAGAATGTTGGACAGTCAAGCGTTGCAAATGTTTCAGCCATTATGATAATATTGGGATTAATTCATTTATCTTCATCTTATTTTTGCTACTGCATTCAATTTTTGTTACTACTTAACATGAGTAAACATTTTGTTAACATCGTGACCTTCCTGCCAAACAAATAAGTTTGCAACCTGTTCCCTCACCACCCTCTCACTCCATTTTTTCCCCCCCCCCCCCCCCCCCCCCCCCAGATCTATCTGCTATTTCTTTAACATATTTCATCATCAGTGTTAAACAATCAGCAGTATCCTGTGTTATTAACTCTTTAACCCTTTCACCGCCAAAGTCGCATTTTAGCACCACAGTGATTTAACACCTATGTCACTAAAAGGCATCAAATTGGGGTATATTATCCAAAGACCCTATTGTCTTAGTTTTGGGAAGTAAGGATAGACCTTATTTTATATATGTCACAGAAGAATCCCCAATACTACAGATGGATTTTGTACAGTAAGTTGGGTTTAAATTCCTCTCGACCCATAAGGGCTGAGATGGATTTTGTTCTCTACCCAGGTAAATTTAATGGAAATATTTGGCTGAAATATGGCTGGTGGTGAAAAGGTTAAGATAAAATATCTATTTTCCCCTTCATTATATTATATATGTACACTGAATTGGTGTAAGGGACCAATGGGATTTTTAAATGTAAAATCAGTACAAAGTTGTTGACTGATTGATTCTTTAATTTTTTTTAGATGGATTTAGGAGACATACTTTGATTTTGCTGTCTTATTCTTGGTTTTATTGTGTTGTGGCCAGGCTTTCCTGATTTCAACTGTTTCACCAACGGTGAAAAGATCCTCACCAACTTTGCTGTGGACATTCCGTGGATCGACGCTGTGGCACACACTGAACAAGAGGGTAATAGGACAAAGAGGCGTTGTCTGCTTATCTGTCTGTCTTATTTATATTTAGGGTGGATGATTTATGTATAATTATGTCTGTCTTTATGCATCTGATGGTCATTGGTTGCTTTTTCTACTCCCAGATCTGTTAGAACAGGAGTACATTGCAATGGGAACGGAAGCCTGAGTTTCTGTCTCCCTCGTGGGGATACCGGGGGGTCTTTTGTATAAATAGTTCCCCCACCTTCTGGAAGTTCTGTGCTTGTAACTTCCTCTAATCTGTCACTCTCTTTGAATCTGCCTTTTCCCTTTGCTTACTGTCATCTACTATCTTTCTGCCTTACCGGTCCATTCTCCTGCCTTTTTTCACGAAAAACTTTCAAAAACATTTCCTCCAGCCGAAGTCGGACTTGCTGGGCCTAACTGTTTCTTAGTTAGGCGCTTAACGGCAGCATGACGCATCTGCGCTCATAATTGACAGGAAACTGTCTGAGCGATCGAAGAAGAAGAAGTTTCTCTGTCGCTGTGTTTATCCGTGTGTATGTGACATATTTATTTTCCAAGCTCTATACAATGGAACCTTCCTTTTAAGACTGAACAAAATCATCCCAAATAGGTGGGATGGAGTTGTGTAAGGGAGGCAATTTTAATACTTACAAACATGGCAATGTCTCAGAGAAGAGGGAGTCTTATAAGGGGGGGGGAGGGGGGTCATATAAGGGAGGTTCCACTGTATTTATTTTCCAAGCTCTACAGCTGACAGTGGAACCTCCCTTATATGAACCCCCCCCCCCCCCCCCCCCAATACAAGACTCCCTCCCAGTTAAGACCTACTTCTCTGAGACATTGCCCTTCTTTGTAAATATTCAAATTACCTCCCTTATGCAACCCCCTCCCACTTATGACCTTATTTTGGATTATTTTTCAAGATCTTAAAAGGGAGGTTCCACTGTACTACTGAATCAATGGCATGACAGCCACTGTTACTTGAGTGAATGGTTAGTTCTCTCTCTCTCTCTCTCTCTCTCTCTCTCTCTCTCTCTCTCTCTCTCTCTCTCTCTCTCTCTCATTCTCTCTCATCTTAACAACTGGGACTATGTTTATATGGCTCGCCATTTGTTGCTCTTGGGATTTCCATCAGAGGAGTATCAACAGAATGTAGAATAGTTTTTAAGAACACATGCTGTAAACAATCGGTGCGCATGAAAGGCACTCACGTGTGCACTCGTATACGCTCACATGCGCAAGAATGCATGCATTTTCACATACACATTCAAAACTAAGTTGATATGAAAATAATGTGAAATGTGTAATTGCTACATGACCAATTTCTCACTGAAGGGCACACAAAAAAGAGACTGACAAATGCTCAACAGATTGCTGAAAATGTGGCTCATACTGGATACAAAAGCTTATTGTGTGACTCACAAGTGTAATCAGTTTACTGTCTGAATTTCCAAATATTGAGACCAGTTCATTGGTATCAGTTGTCGCTTTGTTGCGTTTGCAGATTTAACCCTTTCACCGCCAAAGTCGCATTTTAGCACCACAGTGATTTAACACCTATGTCACTAAAAGGCATCAAATTAGGATCTATTATCCAAAGACCCTATTGTCATAGTTTTGGGAAGTAAGGATAGACCTTATTTTATATAGGTCACAGAAGAATCCCCAATACTGCAGATGGATTTTGTTCTCTACCCAGGTTAATTTAATGGAAACTTTTGGCGTTAGTCGAATCCTGATCGCTTCTCGGCCTTTTGGCTAAGACAGTGATTCAGGAAAATAATTTTTTGTTTATACCATGGTTGGTTTGTTCAGCCCGTCGTACATGGCGAAAGCCTATACGCGACGTTAAACTGAACTTCCATGAATTAACTTTTGGCTGTAATATGGCTGGTGGTGAAAGGGTTAAAGATGGATAGGTACATTTCAAGCAGTCGTTGTTTTTTTTATTAGTTACAGACTCAAATGGTTTCTATCCTAGGTGTGTTCCCATGGTGTGGTTTGATGATAAACGCCTGCTCTTTGGATGTGTCCGTGGATTACTCCAGATACTCAGGACTGAGTAAGTGTAACACTTTGTTACTACCTCCCCCAGTGTTGTTTGCCCCATACTTCCTTACAGAGTAGAGGATATTGTAATTGTTCATGTCTGTTTGTTTGCCCTATTGTCTGTTCAATATCTTGTGAATCAGTGCAAATAATCCCTTCACGTTATGAATGGCGGTATATTAAAGCTTATGTGACATGTCAAGTATCTGCAATGACAGATCCTTGTTGCCGAACTTAGAAACACCTTGTGGGTTTCAATTTCGACTGTTTTAATTTGTTAGAAACACCTTCTTTGTTTAAAAAAACTCTTTTAGAAACCATTCATCATGTTTTCCTGACTATAAGGCGATACTGTTTTCCCAGACTGAGACCCCTGCGCCTTATAATGTGACCAATAATATAAACTATAATAACAAAATCAAACTTTTGTGCAATATTTAGGGTGTGCGCCTTATAATCAGATGCACCTTATAGTCCATAAAATACGGTATTCTTTCTCTATTTGTCTGTTGCCGTTTTTTCTGTAAAAAAACCCCACCCAAACAAAAACAATGTTAAAAAAATTGGTAAATGAGTTTATATTATAAACTAGGATTTTGAATTTTTGGCTACATTTTCACTTTCAGTTCATATATATTTTGAACTCTAAATCTCAGGTTTTATTTTTACATTAGCATGTTATTGGAATTGAATCATCAAATAAAGGTTTTATTATGTCCCATTGTATTTTATTATGCGTAATTTGTATGTATGCAGGATTTGCATTTAAAAAAACTCACCCTCACAAATCGATGTTCATTTGACAATCAATTGTTAATCAAGATATGAATGGGGTGAGGTGTGATCTAACCACATACCTTGATGTAAGTAGTTAGGCATATTTGATCTCTACAGGTGTGACTGACACAGCCACATTTGACACCAGCCACAGAGCAGGACAAACGCTGACCAGCAAAATACTGATGTAAGTCTGATGTGAATACTTGGGACTGGCTTATTTGTTTTGGCTCAATGCTTCTGTTGTACCGGTATTCTTCTTCTGCATTCCCAGGCCATATGGCCATACTGGGTAAGGTACATATGTATCTGATTTTCAGTTTTCACTGGTCTCCCCGCTGCATACAGCCGACACATTCCGATTTTTCGGAGGAGCTGAAAGGAGAAAAACTATTTGGAAGAATTTTTTTTTTTAAAGGCATGAGAATGGGCCAATAAGTTAGAAAGATAGTAGATGACAGAAAGCAAAGGGAAAAGGCAGAGTCAAAGAGAGTGGCAGATTAGAGATAGCTACAAGCACAGAACTTCCAGAAGGTGGGGGAACTTTTTTTTACGAAAGACCCCCCTGGTATTCCCACAGGGAGGTACCAGTATAAAGACTCAGATCTTCCCACAAATCCTTGCATGCAAGGAGAATATAAATAATTTGTCATTAGATAAAAAAGAGTTAAAATACTCACCTGTCTGCTCTAACATGATTGCTGTTGTGTAAACTTTATTGTCATGTGAGACCTCGACTTGAATTTTAGAGACTTTTGTATTTCCTATTTGGAAGCTGTGTTTCAGCACTTGAATGATTAATAATTTACCATTTACTTCTCAGCAATAGTTAACTGTTACATATAATTACCACAGACTCGGTGACAATATTTTTATGCTTTGATGAAAAACGAAGCTACCGTATTGCAATGTGTTAGTCAAAGTCTTGTTAACTTTGTTTTAGGTGCCTGAAGATCAAGTGCCACGCTATCTTCTTCGATCCTGAGGTGAGATGTTTCTTTTTGGACAGATATATTGCAGAAAATAAAATGAACCAGTATTACATCAATTTATATTTAAGCACATATATGTTTTCATATATATTTAAAAGTTGATAGCAGCTTCCGGGCTTGGCTGATGATGGACCCCAAGATCCGAAACAGCTGTCCCAAGCAGGATCTGCTCCCTCTCCCATTGAGAGGAAAAACTAAAAGCAGCACCATCTATATCTTTACAGAACACAAATCAAGATTCAAAGTTCACAGTGACTGGTTTTGATAAGGATGTTCGGTGCAGGGCATTTGGATACAAAAGTTTTATAAAACTCATGTTTTCATATATATCTATAAAGTCTTTTACAGATTCCAAACTGTAAGTAATTTTCCTCAACTGTAGTAAAATGTGTACTACAATATTGAGAAATTATCGCCTGCATATGAGTCGGTCTTCACTAGTGGTGGCAGTGAGGGGACCCTCTTTCAAAACTAAATTGTTGTATTGTGTGATCCAGTGAAAATGGAAAAAGATATGTTAGCCGTGGAATGATAGCTTTTGGTTAATCGATAATTTCTTAGTTTTCTTCTGGGAGTGAAGGGGTTAAAAATACATGTATTGGTACTTTTTTGTATTTATTTTATGATTTGAACGCTTTAATGTCAGCAATGGAAAATGCTGAGCAAGAAGAGTTGCTAAGTTTGAATTGTGTATTGCAAATAACAGCAAAAGAATCTAATACAGTACATGTAGTAATAATAACAACATGTTTGCTATTAAAAAGTAAATGTTTTTGTGTTAAGTTGCTGAAATCAACATTGTCTGTGTATCTATCATTTCTCTTTAAAGATTTGAATGTTTATCTCTCATTTCTCTCCAGAGATGCTTTTTTCTCTTTACTAATAATATTTAATTTTGTGCTGTATTCCTAACACAGTCTTTCTCTGTTTCTCTACCTAGCTGAACAGCAGAGAGAGAATTCTGCTGAACGCATACCAAGCGTTGCTGTTTGTGGGGCTGATCTTTCATTCCTTCGTCAACAAACTGCCATCCTCACAGCGAGTGGAGTCCAATCCACAATTCTTCGTTGGTGAGTTCATTGTTCATTAAGCCTTTTGCAGTGAATGTCTTACTATTTGTGTGTGTGTGGAAGGAAGTTGTGATTTGTATTTTCTTCAACTGTTGTGTTTTGTTTTACCAGGCATCGTGAACATGATTCCAACATACATGCAGAATCTTGTGGCAAGGAAACTCCAACAGTCCAAGGTAAAAATGGAAAACAAGTGTTCTTCTTCATCATCGATCGCTCAGTCTCCTGGTCATGAGCATATCCCCTGAAGTCGGGGTATGGCCGCCCATGTGGCGGGGCCCTTTAAAAGCAGCCATACACGTAATCTTCCCACCCAAGGCCATGGGAAATGTTCACATGGCACTTGGTGTGCCCCCAGAGCGTTTAAGCTGGGGAACGAAAGCAACATTAAGAGCATAGATGCATCATGCTGCCATTATGCGCCTAACTAAGAAATAATCTTTGGCTGAAGAAAATCTTTGTAATAGTTTCTAGAGCTAAGGCAGGAAAATTGACCAGAAAGGCAGAAAGATTCTAGATGACAGTAAGCAAAGGGAAAAGGCAGAGTCAAAGAGAGTGATGGATTAGAGGAAGTTACAAGCACAGAACTTCCAGAAAGTGGTGAAACTATTTGCATGAAAGACCTCCCCCGAATCCCCAAGGGGAGTTTTTGTTCTTATTTGGTACTTTTTCAAAGACAAACCTTCCTTGCCGTTCAGCAATCTCATTCATACCTTTCAGACTGTCAAAGGGAGGAATCTATTTGAGCTTGGGATATTTGTTATTGAGTTACCAAAAAGGCTTCTGATTGTAGAGAAAGTCATGATGGTCCAAAGAACCATTACCATTGGCCTGCTAAGTAGGAAAGAGCAGTGTATTTGTATCAAGGGTCTTTGAAAGACAGAATAGCTTTTACTCATTCTTTCACTTTCTTATGATATCTCTTAAAGCCATTTAGATCGCATTCTAAATAGCTTTGACCAATTTTAGGATTGGCGTTTCAATTTTTGAATATGTGTAGATTTGAAATTTATAAGTCCAGTTTGCAATTTTGGTGTCTGTTGATTAAGTAATTTAACACTAATGCATTTGAATGGTGCATACGTTATTTCATAGATGAGCTGACTCGTTAGCCTTTCAGCAATGGAAACAAACAATTAAACGAATAATGAAATTTGTCAAAGTTACAAAGTGTGCATTTTGTATCTTGTTGACCAAGGCTACATCAAAATGTTGTTATGCTCTGAATGGTTGTGCGGGAATTGTCTTAAGCCATGACAAGCTCCCAGCATAACATCATCGGTCTAAAATCCCCTGAAAATGGAGTGTGGCTGCCCACATGGCGGGGTCATCAATAACGGTCACACACGTAATGTTCTCATCCCTAGCTGGTGCATTTGTACTGAATTGTTCAAGTGCTCTGGCTGTTGGGATGATCCCTGAAGTCGTTAAGCCAGGGATCAACAACAACAACAACAACAACGTATCTTGTTGATGAACTCTCAGTAATCTTTCCTGGTAATGTTTCTGAAAGGATTGATGGGGTATTTTTCAATGTCTTTCCTTTTTTCTGATTTTTTTTTTTACAGCCTTGCCAGTGTAATGCAGTGGCAATTAATAATTCATTGATTCATTATAATGTGGGTCTGGTTTATTTCAACTGCTTTTTTTTCTCTATATTTTTTTTAGTACAGTAAAAATCGCTTAAGTCAAAATTGAAGGGACTGAAATTTTATTTTGAGATAGCCAATATTTTGTGTTAAAAAACCTTTTCAACATAGAGATTATTATACTGGGACGCAAAAATTATTGTGAGTTATCCAGTGTTTTTAAGTTATCCGATTTTGAGTTATCAGTTCTCCACTGTAGTTTATTAATTTTTGCCCGATAAACTTGAATTGATTATTAATTGTCTGTGTGCATTCTTGTTTCAGTGTACACACAAGTTTCCTATTCCGATCCACATACTGCAATGGTAGTATTCCTTTTTTCATATGGCCTGTTTCTATCTGTAATAATTTCAGCGTTTATACCATGTCTTTATAATCTGTATTCTTATGTATGTATTACATCGATATTCCATAGATAGATGCCCTCTCATACACCAGTGGATGTACACATTATGTGAGCGTGTGAACTCAAACATATTGTAACAAATGTTATAACTTATACTGTTCAGACTGTTAAATGGATTGGTATTTAGTCAGCCTTCATGTAATATTACAAAATGTAAATGTTGATAAGGATCAAAAGTAAAGCATAAGCTTTCCTATGCTTTTAGATCTATAGACCTACTTGGTCTGTTATGTATATATACTAAGGTGCCATGGTTAGCGTTTTTCACTTTGGTTCGCAGAAGAGAAACATGCGTCACTTTTATGTGTTGGTGTTTCCACTAAAATGAAAAATATCGGTGATAAGAGAAAAGTAAGAAAAAAGTTGATTTCAGAATAACTTGGGACAGAACGTTTCAAATTAACTTTGGAACAAATCGTTATCACAGCTGACTGTTAATGATGTTAGATCGTCTAAAAATGTGTTTCCCTAAGTGACCTAAACTCTTTTTTTTGGTGCTTATACAGTATCTTCAGGTCAGCATAAAATTGAAAGCAGTGCTAGGTTGGGAGAAACACATGGTGGGGTGGGGAGGTAAGAGAGGTGGTAGAGAACTGGGCTAGGCAGATTGGAAAGAAGAGGCGTAGGGACATAATCGGAAGAAAGGAAACTGAAAAGATGGGGGTGGGGTGGGGTGGATATCAAATCGAGGGTTTTTGCCAGAAATCATTGTCACAAAAAGAATAGTCCCTTCTGGAAAATACCCCTCGAAGTAAAACAAACTGAAATTGTTGTCTCTCAAAGATTTGAATCTTGTCAGTATATTCTATTTGTTGTTTTCTTTGATTGTGGCAGCGATTTGCGTTTGCATTGGGCAGGTTGAATGCCAGTGCCTTGCTGGCGAGGCTGAACCCCTACCCTGGCTACAAACCTCTGACCAAGTCGTTGAAAGCCGCAAGACTGTGCTCACAGAAAAAGCTGGTGAGTTGTTATCACATGAGACAGACATTTATCACTGTTATTTCTACATCATTTACGCATTGGACTGTAGAGGGGAAGTATTGTTTTTTATTTTGATCTTGTTGGTTTTTTGCTCATTTTGTTGCCTGCTTTTTGCTCCTTTTGCTATGTTTGCTGTTTAATTGTTTGTCTATGTTGATAAAGGCGCATTCACCGAAATATCCAGTAGTTTTGTTTTTTCTCTTGTGAATAAAATAACGTCACTTTACACTTGTCGTGTGGTTGTTTGTTTGTTGTATGTTATTTCTACAGTTCTGTAAACCACAGCCATTTAACCCTGCGTCTTTTCTCCTTTTTTCGGATTTGTATGGGTAAAGTTTAAAGTATAATAACAACAAAAAATGTGCATTATTGCGAAAGATTTTGTGGGGTTTATTTTTTCTTGACAATGTACAGGTTCAGGGATACATCTAGAGCGCGGCATTGCGGCATTGCCGCAAAATTGTTGATGTTCCCGCAAAAATAAAAATATGCTGCGGGAAAATCCCCCCAAATTTTGTGAAATCCCGCAATCGTTTGAAAATAACTTGTTCGGCACTAGGCCTAGATTGCGTGGCTGCGTGGGCTGTACCGAGTCTGCATTTCCTTTCGACAGTAAAGAACGAGCATTTTGATTGGGTCTTAAAAATAGCATAGCCAATCAACGGCTTTCTCTTTCATTTACTATTTCCGGGCGCAGTGTAAGCGAGCCCGCTCAAAAATGGCATCGCTTCTGGATTATTTTACTGTGACTTCTAAAAAGAAAGAAAACAGTGCGACTGTGGAGTGCAACATTGATCAACAGCCTTGTTGTTCCTCATCGGCAGTTAGTGATGACAACGGAGAAAGTTCATCGAATGACGAAGCATCGGATCAGGACTGTGATGTCACCGACGATCCCATTGCTAGTGTCGCTCCACCACCTTTCAAAAAGCGAAAGCATGAGTTCATGGAAAGTTGGAAAAAAAGCAGACCTTGGCTAGAATTTGACAGCGAATCAAAAGCAATGTTTTGTGACTGGTGCTTACAAAGCAAAAAGAACAATGCGTTCACCACAAGTTGTAAAAATTTCCGCACTACATCCCTTGATCGACACGTTGTTCTACCTAGTCACAAACAAAGACGCAGTGCAAGACGTTTCACTCAGAAAAGAGTTTGAGGCATCACGGAAAACTGCTTTTGAAAAAAAAGTCTGATTCGCTAACAAGAGCGATTCACAGTGTGTACTGGATGGCAAAAGAAAACATTGCAACAGCAAACTGCAGTTCCTTGTTGGATTTTCTAGATTTTCAAGGAGTGGATGTTCAAAGCATGTCTGTTGGTAATAATGCATCATATCAATCACGAGCAACCATTGAGGAATTTCAGGTATTGATACAAATTGATTGTGTGTGTGCATGCCTGTGTATGTGTGTGTTTGTGCGTGTGCATGCGTGTGTGTGTGTGTGTTACCCCCGCCCCCCTAACTATTTCCAGATCCCCCCAAATTTCCACACCAAGGGGGGCAATGCCCCCCAGTTTAGAAATTTCTAGATGCATCCCTGCAGGTTGCAGAATGTGTGGATAGTTTATTTTGATAACAGCAGTATAACCAAGTTTGTTTTGTAGGCGCAAACCACTCGCTACAATTTGCATTACGTTTTAATCATAAGCATAGAAAATAAACATCAAAATGCAGAAAGACCATTGTAACAGTAGATTTTATGAAAAGTGGGGACCAAGAGTATTATATTGAATGAGTAACATTAAAAATTGTTTTTTTGTTTGTTTGTTTGTTCTTCTCTTTGTTTTCTTTTGTTGTAGTTTCTGCATTTCTGTGCTAATAACAATAAATAGTGGCACAGTGCAATGCTATGCTTAGTCTCCTATCTCTTCACTCGTTTCTCTTGCACACATTGTCTCCTATGAATGTATTGATTCATTTGGTATTTATACTTTTTTTCTGTTGGCCAGGATGGAAAGAGCTTGGCAGTTTTGCAAGAGATCCACAAGACAGCCAAGAGCTTGGACTCCTCAGTTGTCCTGTTTTAGAGCAACTCTGTAGTTGGTGCGTGGTGCTGGTTTCTTCCCATGTATGAATCAGAATAGCTGTAGAGATCTGCTCTCTCTGCAGGGTGTATTCATGGGTGCAACTTTTCCTGTTACAAGGATTTCCTTTTTTTGAATTTTACCAGAAAAGGAATTTCCTGTTGTTAAGATATGTCAAACAAGATCTTTGTGTGTTTACTGTATTTTTCAAACACTTTAAAATAAGCATTTGTATAAATTGTGGAAAAAGCAAACTAGAATACCTTCATAAATCAATTTTTTCTTCAGCTGTAGGGAGGCATTACCCCTGGACCCCGGCCTTTCAGGTTTTTTCATTTTGTGTAGTTGCACCCATGTGTATATCATTATATATAGACCAGTGTATCTTTGTGCACATTGGTGACGAAATCTGTTAATTGCTAAGTCAGACAGAGATGACACAGACACTCTTGCACAGAGTGGATACCCGTTCATAAAGGGCATTTTTTCTGGATGGTTGTTAAAATTCACAGATAATGTTGTAGTGTCATCAATGATTCAGGTGACAAATTGTTTTCTTCCCTTGAGTTTGAAGAAGTGACTTGTGGACCCAAAATGAAGTGACTCGTGGACCAAAAATGAAGTGACTCGCGGACCAAAAATGAAGTGACTCGCGGACCAAAAATGAAGTGACTCGCGGACCAAAAATGAAGTGACTTGTGGACCAAAAATGAAGTGACTCGTGGACCAAAAATGAAGTGACTTGTGGACCAAAAATGAAGTGACTTGTGGACCAAAAATGAAGTGACTCGTGGACCAAAAATGAAGTGACTCGTGGACCAAAAATGAAGTGACTCGTGGACCAAAAATGAAGTGACTCGTGGACCAAAAATTAAGTGACTCGTGGACCAAAAATGAAGTGACTCGTGGGCCATAAAGTCCAGCCTTGGGTCCCTCACTGTCACTGGCCAATAACGTGTGAATAAAAATCCCTTCGGCTTTATCTTCTTTTGATATGGCTGCAATGTTCTGCATCATGTTGAAAGGCCGGAAGACATTTAATTCCTTTTGGCATGTCCATTGAGCTGTGAATGCCTTCACTATCATGATCCATTTTGGGGGGATATATTCCACGACATGGAAAAAATATATTTTTGTAGTTCCAGTTCTATACTTTAGAATGGGCGAGGGCTGCGCATTGCCTGCTGTCCGTATGTGTTTGTATGTGCGTGTGTGACCGAATTGTATTCCATGTCATAGCGCCTAATTCGCTAAGCCAATCTGAAATAAACTTGGCAGAATTGTTCCTTAAGGTGCTTAGAAGCTGTACGTGGCATTTTGAAGGGGCCAAAAGCAGAGTGAGAGCTGAGAGGGTTTAGAAAACAAGCACTCATAGTTTCAAAACTGTTGGCGTTAGACCACTATAACCATATATTTTCGTGATCAGCACCATCGGGAGACTGCACGCACGCATGCGCAAATGCAAGCTCACACACGCACATACATGCACGTGCAGGTATAGGATCAGCTTTGTGCAGGACTTGAGAACATGCATGCGCATTACAGACAAGCAGATAGAGCTAGCGAACCTGACAGTGTGAGGGGGAGTATATGTGTGGGTGTTGCTTGTACTGGGATTACATTTATATGGCGTTGCCATCCTGTTTTTGATTTTTGTTGACAGAAAGAAATCAGAAAGTTGTCTGCAATGTTGTTCAATTACAGTATTCCATAGAATTATTCTTCACACAGTGATCTGTTGTTTTAGTCATCTTGAAATGGTTCAGCGCTTCTGGAATCCCGAAAGTATTTTGTGTTTTGTTTTGTGTGTTGATATTTCCTTCTTATGTGACATTGTTTTAACAGAATTTTGAATCCACTCAAAAGAGACTCTTCATTCATTGAAATGTGTTTGTTTTTATTTTGAGGACAGGGATTTGTGCATTCATGGTTCAGCTATCTCACGCTCATCACAGTCAAATATCTCATTGTGCAAGAATTTGGGATTCAGCATGATGTTTATTGAATAAAAAAGTTGAGATGAGGTAAGTTGAGATGATGAACTCACTCGGGACTGGCCGATTTGCTTCCCCTTGTTCTGTGGGGACTGGGCATTTGATTAGGTTCGGAAAATAATCACCCAAAATAAGTTATGAAGAGTTAGGCATCAATATTTTCAGAAAATATTAGCAAAACCATGCACTAATCGATTGTAAAATATCAGATTCCATACATTTGACGTTTGTTTCCTATAATTGATGAAAATAGCTAACACATAGAAAGAAGGAAAATTTCACATTCCGATGTTTGACACACACACTCACACACACACACACACACACACACACACCTACAGTCAAACCTGAAAGCAAAGTCTGCAATGATTGGTTCATTTCAAGAGAGGCAAGGTCAAAGCAAACTGAAAGTAGATTACAACATGGCGCTTAAAAGCTGGTTATACGCAAGAAATCAAAACCTCTTGAAAACTCATGAGCCGGAGCCGGCTCATTCGTCCTAAATGGTTGTGCAAGCCATGAGCCGAAGCCGGCTCACGTCCCGAGTGAGTTAAGCAAAGAATGCAATCTTGAAAAAAAAGAAAAGCACTGAAATAAAAGTGTTGGTATTTTCTAATGGCTCATCTTGTTTATTCGGAGCTAGTCAGGCTGCATGCTTTGGATTATGTAATGATATTGCGTGTGTGAGAATGTTCCTGTTGCATTTATGACATTACATATCATAGAAAGTTTTGATCATGTCAAAGATTGTTAGCATGCTATATAAGCATGCATTGTGAATCTTGACTTTTTATGTATTCTAAGGCTTTAAACGCATGACCTCTAATGATAGTTTTTGCTAGTGATCAGTGATGTGGCATCATAATGAAATTTTCAAATGACTATGCAATTCATATTTTGATGTAAAGTTTATGACAGTGACTATTTCAGTAGACGATGACTGAAAGTGAAATTGTGAAGAAGATTGATAAATCATAACAGTTGCTGTTAGAGGGAGAGTTGCTTTGTATATGCATTGTTGCTGGTTTGTCATTCTTAAATACTATTTTTGTTGTCTACTTGTTGATGAAGAATTGATTGTAAAGCGCTTTGGGCTCATTTGAGGTAAAGCGCTATGTAAATGTACTATTATTTTTTATTTTTGTTGTTGAATACTAGTTTTGTTGTTTGTTAATTTCTTATGTTTTCTTTTCACATTTGCTAACACTAAGAGGATTTAATTTTTAACTGTGAACACAATTTTCTGTTTCATGACTTGAGATTATAAAACCCCTGTGATTTTTTTTCTAAAAAGGTTAATAAAATTTCCAAACTGAAAAAGATTTGTTTCCTTTTGCATGTTTTCCTCCTAGTATGCATTTAACCTTTACCGGACTTCTGGGGTCGCCCACGACCCCTTGACACACAAAACATGTTATATCTCTAAAACTATTTAAGCAATCTTCATGAAATTTCATGACTGTCAAAAACGTAAATGGCTTTAAGTGTGTTAAATTTCATTAATGTGTATAAAATATAAATGACGTAATATGACGCGTAATTTTGATATACCTGTCCGGATGACGGGGGTCTCCCACGACCCCTACTTTAAAGAGCACTGCAGTGCATTGAGTAGGGGTCGTGGGAGACCCCCGCCATCCGGACAGGGATAAACACATGGTGACTCATTGACAAGTAGGGGTCGTGGGAGACCCCCGCCATCCGGACAGGGATAAACACCTAGGAATTCGCTCTGCTGAGTGGGGGGTCGTGGAAGACCCCCGCCATCGTGTCTGTGTAGTCAAAAGCATGATCCGGTAAAGGTTAACACATATATAATATACCTCCAGACAACAGACACATACAGACAATACACACATGCATATAGGCATGCATGCACCTCCCCACCCACCCCACACACAGGTGGGTTTTTTTAAAAGAGAAGGGCCACTCTGCAATCTCGTTAAGTTTGATCAGCCGTCTTATTGGAGACAGGTTAAAAAGATGATTAGCGGCTTATGTTGGCAAGAAAAAATGCTTATATGGGGGTGGGTTGTTTTTTCCCCAGTAACACCAGATTTCCTGTTTTTGAAGTGGCCCAAAATGTGGCTTCCAGTTTTTAAAATGGCCCAAAATGTGGTTTCCAGTTTTTGAAATAGCCCAAAATGTGGTTTCCAGTTTTTGAAGTGGCTCAAAATATGGTTTCCAGTTTTTGAAGTGGCCCAAAATGTGGCTTCCAGTTTTAAGAGTGCCCGATAATGTATGTACTTTCCGGGTTTTTTGAGTATCTTAGGGTGGAAAACATTCCAGTATCAGTGGTTTCAGCAAAATGCAGAGCTTTCAAGTTTGGAAATCAATGACGCACTTTGTTGCAAATGTAGGCAAGTAAGGTTTTTTGTTTGTTGGGCTTTGCAAATTAAGGAAAGTTTTTGACATGTGTTCTAAAAGCTTACCATTCGTGAGTATTTCTTGGAAGAAATTTGCATTGCATCAGTACTTTTTAATATACCAGACATTTTACATTTGATTTTGCATTTTGCGCAGATAGACAACATAGCTTTCAGCATTTTGTTTTCTTATAATTTGAAAGAAAATGGACAATGTTACATTCCAAGGTATTTTTGTGTTCATGAATATCCAGTTGATGAATGCTTCATAACAGAAATTAATATATACTAGCGCAACGCCGAGTACCAGTAACGCCTAGTAACGGTAACGGTAACGCCAAGTACTGGTAACGCTGAGTACAGCAAATTTGAAGCGATTCGGTTAAGAAACGGCGGAGTGGTATAGCGCGCGCGTTTCTGAACCGATTCGCTTCCGGTTTGGCACACGGATAGTCCCCGGCCCCGGTCATCTTCCTGCCAAATTCGAAGGCAATCGGCCCAGAAACGCCGGAGATACGGGCGCCGAGAGGCCGGCGGATGCGCGTTTCGCGCATTTGCGAAACCGCGCAGGTGATACGGCCGCCTCGGTTGCCGTTGCCATCGCCCCGTTAGGGCTCACAGCAAATTTGAAGCGATTCGGTCGAAAAACGGCGGAGTTATAAGGCCTGTTTCGTGTTTCAGACACACACACACACACACACACACACACACACACACACACACACACACGGACACTTGGCTTATTACTATATGATTGGGCCTACCACTATGTCCTTTTACATACGTGTTCTTTTCTTTATGTCACTGTCTCTCTGTTTCTCTCTCTCTCTCTCTCTCTCTCTCTCTCTCTCTCTCTCTCTCTCTCTCTCTCTCTCTCTCTCTCTCTCTCTCTCTCTCTCTCTCTCTCTCTCTCTCTCTCTCTCTATCTATCTATATTTATCCCCCCTCTCTCTCTCTCTCACACACACATGCATATGCACTCACATACACACAACACATACCATCCATGCATGTCAGATTTTTTAGTTCCATCAGGATCATTTTCAGCCTTGGTCACGTCTCGGTGAAGATTGACTTAAGAGTTGTTTACTGCTTACAGAGTTATGTGGCTGTCTAGTCTCTAGTCCCTAGTTTGCTATAGGGACCATCCGATATGCGGAATCGTGTGCACCCAAAAGCTATCTTATGCCAGCAATAAAGGGGTACATATAGCATAAACAAGTTAATCTCTACTTCACAGCATTGTAACTGATAGCGTGCGTTGAGGGGTTGTTTTGCAGTCAGACTTTGCCTTGTACTGGTCAGGCAAATAGGATATCAAAGGCGAAGGGGTTTTTTCGGTTCTGGACTGAGTCCTACCCAGAGTGAGTGTGCCATGGGCTCAATGGGAAGACTGAAACCACACAGTTGAGCTTACGGATACGATTCTGAGAGTGTTGCTTTAATTTCATGACCAACATTGTAGGTGTCTGTAGTTCTCGGGCCTGGTTAACGCTGGGATATCATTATTAAAGGAAACATAGAGTTCAGACCTTTAGTCTCAGACCGATAGGAAACTCCATAGCATCATCATCATCATAGTCATCCACCTCATTTCCATCAATCATCAAAAAGAATAATGTTCTCAAATTCTGTGGTCTTGCTCTCGTGGTAACCTCAGTTTGTATTACAAATCCAGTTTATGCCCCTGGTGCATTCGGGTCAAAAGTCATGGGGGGGGGGGCATATGTTGTAGGCAGCCATACTCCAACTTTGGAGGATTTTGGATACTGATGATGTTATGCTAGGAGCTTGTCACGGCTAAAGACAATCCCCGCATAACTATGCAGAGCATAACAACATTTTGATGTAGCCTTGGTCTATATCAATTGGTCTGACACAGCCTTAAGCCAAGGCGAAAAAGGGGGTTGAAATGTATTCGTGTTGTGGTTTGCGACAATATACAAGAGATGCATGCAAGAGGTAGCCAGCAATATGGTAGAATACAGATTGTTTTGCATTTATATATCTTTACACAAAATAGGACGTAACCTTAATCCAAAGAGTAAAAAAACATAGCGTTACTTTCAAACCCATGAATGAAGTATGACCCGTAGGTCGAACTTTCAAAAGCATCAAAGATCCGGATAATGCAATGGGATAATATCCAACAATGAAAACATATGAACTATGGAATAGAAAAAGACATTACTCCAACTTTGGAGGATTTTGGATACTGATGATGTTATGCTAGGAGCTTGTCATGGCTAAAGACAATCCCCGCATAACTATGCAGAGCATAACAACATTTTGATGTAGCCTTGGTCTATATCAATTGGTCTGACACAGCCTTAAGCCAAGGCGAAAAAGGGGGTTGAAATGTATTCGTGTTGTGGTTTGCGACAATATACAAGAGATGCATGCAAGAGGTAGCCAGCAATATGGTAGAATACAGATTGTTTTGCATTTATATATCTTTACACAAAATAGGACGTAACCTTAATCCAAAGAGTAAAAAAACATAGCGTTACTTTCAAACCCATGAATGAAGTATGACCCGTAGGTCGAACTTTCAAAAGCATCAAAGATCCGGATAATGCAATGGGATAATATCCAACAATGAAAACATATGAACTATGGAACAGAAAATAGAAAAAGACATTAGGGAAGTGGGTAATACCTAAAGGATCTCTCTCTCTCTCTCTCTCTCTCTCTCTCTCTCTCTCTCTCTCTCTCTCTCTCTCTCTCTCTCTCTCTCTCTCTCTCTCTCTCTCTCTCTCTCTCTCTCTCTCTCTCTCTCTCTCTCTCTCTCTCTCTCTCTCTCTCTCTCTCTCTCTCTCTCTCTCTCTCTCTCTCTCTCTCTCTCTCTCTCTCTCTCTCTCTCTCTCTCTCCATAGACGCGCGTAAAATGTTTTCTATGGCCATTGTCTTTCACATCTCAATTATGCTTCTACTGACTGTGTGGTCCTGTGCTGCAAAACATCTAAAATAAAATTTACTATCACTCCACCGCAGAGAAGTCAACCTAAATACCTATCTTCATCAACCTCAAAAAAGCTGCAAGAATTGAACATTTTGCCGCCAGAACATCAGAGTACGATAAATCTGTTTTAATGTACAAGGTTCACACCAATCAGGGCCACAATGCATACACAATCTCCTTACTCCTTCAACATGTACATATCGTTCTAATAATTATGATGCCACGTACCTGCATTGACCTCTTCAGAACCAGCCTCTCTTTTTCGGGGCCGCCACTTTGGAACTCACTTCCCCCAGACACAAAAGCAAGTTCCTCCCTGGCTACTTTCAAATCTAACCTTGCGTAGGCATCTCCATATCCATATTCACCACCCATAAACGTTTTACCATTTTTGAAGCACAAGGCAAGAGTATGCTCTCTCTCTCTCTCTCTCTCTCTCTCTCTCTCTCTCTCTCTCTCTCTCTCTCTCTCTCTCTCTCTCTCTCTCTCTCTCTCTCTCTCTCTCTCTCTCTCTCTCTCTCTCTCTCTCTCTCTCTCTCTCTTTAACTCACTAGTATCCTCATAATGGACGTCATCGTCGTAATTAATGTTGTTGCTGTCATGGTCATAAGTGAGTTTATGACTATGCTTTTAATGTAATTGATGAACGTCGTTATTTTTTTAATGTTTTAATTAGGAATGTGCGTATGTCTTTGATGAACATGATTATCTCTCTTTAAGCTCATGCTAATGATTCTGATGTTGTTTATGTCTTATGTTCAATTGTGGTTTTTTTTAAAAGTTTGTTTGTAAGTGCGTGCATAATTGCGTAATTATGCATGCAAGTGACTCTGTCTCTGTCTCTCTCTCTCTCTCTCTCTCTCTCTCTCTCTCTCTCTCTCTCTCTCTCTCTCTCTCTCTCTCTCTCTCTCTCTCTC
>CM065683.1:51033987-51038987 GCA_017654935.2 Phymorhynchus buccinoides | reverse complement strand
CTCCAAATTTTGTGTGGGGGTGTAAAAAGAAGAGTAGAAGACATTGCAGTACAAATTATGCAACGTGGGATTTTAATGTCGCCGAGCGGCAGACATGTCTCCGAGTTAAGGGTGTACACCCCATTGATTAATGGTGTACATCCCATTAATTAAGGGTGTACATCCCAGGAAAGGAGGGGGTCTAATACCATAAGAAAAGACATTGTAGCACAAAATGAGCCACGTGCTGCTTAAATGTTGCCGAGCGGAAGACATGTCTCAGTGTTAAGGGTGTACACCCCACCAATTAAGGGTGTGCATCCCGGAAAAGGATTTTCACCCAGTCAAGGGTGTGTAGGTTTATCACCCAAAGGACACAAGGAGGACGGGAGCCTGAGATGTGAGGGGGAAGGGAGGTACAGGGCGGTGCAGGTACAGGGCGTAGCCGGCAAAGGACATATCTGCCGCTCAGCGATGCCCTTGTTTTAAATGTGTTAGTAAGGTGGTGGGTGTGATATTTGGTACTTTATGCATGTGCGTGCGCGCGCGCGCGCGTGTGTGTGTGTGTGTGTGTGTGTGTGTGTGTGTGTGTGTGCGTGTGCGTGCGTGCGTGCGTGAGCGTGTGTGTGTGTGTGTGTGCGTGTGCGTGCGTGCGTGCGTGAGCGTGCGTGTGTGTGTGTGTGTGTGTGTGTGTGTGTGTGTGTGTGTGAGAGAGAGAGAGAGGGGGGGGGGGGTAAAAATCACATTCTACACGTTTTTTTGTTCATGAACAGAAAGGCATATAATTATACCCTCGTCCCATTTATATAGTTCTCGGATTTTATGGATCTGTGAGTCTGGGTGAAAAAGCCCAAGTTGAATCATCAGGGTTGTAGGTCTAATATAAGTATAAAATCTGAAAGAATACACAGTATAAGAGCAACTGGGGGGGGGGGGGGGGGGGGGGGGGGGGGGGGGGGGGGGGGGGGGTGGGCGCGCGCGTATGTGTGTGTGTGTGTGTGTGAGTGAGTGAAGTTTCTTTCTCCGTGTACCTCTTTCTGTGATGTATCTGCCATCTCAGTGTGCTCTCTCTCTCTCTCTCTCTCTCTCTCTCTCTCTCTCTCTCTCTCTCTCTCTCCAACACAAAAGAATGCGGAGTGCAAACTGGTCAGGGATCCACATAAGAAAAAAAACAAAACAATGTATTAATGATCTTAATTTTGAGGGCGTTAAGCAATGTCACAATGAACAGTGTGATGTGTGTGAAATGAAGGGAAATTGAAGTCAGTATGTACTGAATGCATTCCTAACAGTACTGATGTCGGTTACAGAGTAAACGACTGTCCCCGACTGCTGACAGTATGGGCCTACGACTCGGTTTTATGTGCTGTAGGTGTGGTGGGGTGTGGAGGAGGGTTTGAAAGGAGGGGGTGGGGAGGGGGTGGGAGGAGGTTATGGGAAGGAGGGGGTGGGTGGGTATTTTGGGCGGTAGCTAAGGATAGGAATCAAATTGATTATTATCGGCTCTTGCAGCTAGTTGGGCTTATTCTTTTGTGAAGAACAAACTCCCAAATAGAGGCGCAGGGTGGCTAGTTCGGCTCTGTCTTTTGAGAAAGATCGACTCACTACAATGGACAGTAAAGGACAGGCTTGCATTGTGGGCTCTTGCAGCTAGTTCGGTTTGGTCTTTTGTGAGAGATTGACCCAAACAAAGTAGATAATGAAAACTAGACATTCCATTAGAAGTAAGTTTGTAAATTAATTGGGAATACAGAGGTCCACGCCGGTGGAGGGGGCTTCGGGTAGTGGGGGGAACCTTCTTCGCTTAGCTGTGGCTATTGAACCCCTGTCCCCCCGACCCAGGCGAGACACGTGGGGGTGGAGGGGGGGGGGGAGTTTTGGAACGGGGTGAAGGATAGATGGGTTCAAGAACATGTTAAAGCAACAACAACAAAAACGACACAGGATAATATAATAAGGCGTAAGGTTTGTCATTCAGTCCATGAGGCTTTCTGGTACCCAGTTTGTTGATGAGGTGTGATTCCATGTCCTTTCTGTTGTTGGTGGGTTTTTGTGTGAACATGAGCCACATCCATTTGACGCGTATGTCTGATGTGGAGTGGTCAGGCTGGTTGAAGTGGTGGGCTGTAGGTTTGTCTCTGTGGTGCACGATGTCAGCTACATGTTCTTTGAAGCGGGTGGTAAGGGTTCGGCCAGTTTCACCAATGTACAGTTTTTTTTGCATTTGAGGCAATGAATGACATACACGATGTTCTCAGTCTGACAGGTGAAGTGTTTGGTGATGTTGAATCTCGAAAGAAGTCCATGGACCTGTGTTGAAGTACAGATGAAAGGGCACACTTTGCATTTGGGGTTTTGGCATGGAGAGGTTCCTGGAGCATGTTGGCTTGTCGGTTTCAATTTAGATCGAACCAGTAGGTCACGTAGATTTGTGTCACGTTTGTAGGTCATGAGGGGCGGTTGGTAAAAAATGTCCGCTACCTGTTCACGGGATTGTAGAAGTGACAAGTTAGAGATGTTGAGATGTTAGAGATGTTGCGCACAAGATGAATGGATGGGTGGAACAGTAGGCTGACGATGGGTCTGTCGTCTGTTTCTGGTCTCTGCTTTGTTTGGAGGGCTTCAGAGTGAGAAATTCTGTTGACACGGGTGAGGGCAGACTCGATTGCTGTGAGAGGATAATTCCGGTTTAGGAAGAAATCCACCATTTCCTGTGCTTTGATTTCAAAGTCATGGTCATCTGAGCAAAGGCGGCGGAGTCGGAGGAGTTGATAATATGGAATGCTGTTCTTTGTGGCTGGGGTGTGGGACGAACGGTAGTCCAGGTAAGAATGTGAGTCTGTAGGTTTGTAGTGGATGGATGTATGGAGATGTCCTTGTAACGAGATTTGCATGCCCAGAAATGTGACTGATTCTCTAGAGATCGTGAATGTGAGACCAATGGCTGGGTAGAAGCTCTGTATGAAGTTGATGAAGTCCAAGAGTTCTTCGTAGGATCCAGAAGGGAGGCCGAGGCCATCATCAATGAAACGTTTGTAGACTTCAGGGACAGTTTTTTTTTGGGGGGGGGTTTGAGGATCTGTTCTTCCAGGTAACCCATAAAGAGGCACGCATAGCTGGGACCCATTTTAGTTCCCATGGCGACTCCGCTCATCTGGGCAAAGACCTCCTCACCAAAGGAGAAGGTGTTCAATGTCAACATAAGTTCAGCTAATCGGACAAGGGCAGTGATTGTTGGGTCTTTGGTCTTGCGTTTTTCCAGGAAATGAGTCAGGGCTGAAAGTCCATCTGCATGTGGTATGCTGGTGTAAAGTGAAACCACATCAAGCGTGAAAAGATATTTGGGGTGGAATTGAAGGTTGTTGTTCAGGTCCTGGATGATCTTGAGGGCATGTGAGGAGTCTTTCACATACGTGGGAAGCTGTTGTACGATGGGTTGGAGGATATGGTCCAAGTACTCTGATATATTTTCTGTGGGACAACTACAAGCAGAAACGATGGGTCGTTGCAGTCTGTCACAGTTTCAGTTTTCTCACCACCAACCACCAACGTATGTATGTTCCAGTGACGTTGCAGTCTGTTTCAGTTTTTAATAGTCCATGTCACGTTGATCGGTTTGTTCACTATGCTCTTGTTTTGATATCGTTTTCGATTGTCTTTTGTTCTATGAGCCTATTTCTAAAGGCTAGTGGCCTAGATAAATCTAACCATTGTTCATTGTTCTCTCTCTCTCTCTCTCTCTCAATCTCTCTCGTCTCTCTCTCTCTCTCTCTCTCTCTCTCTCTCTCTCTCTCTCTCTCTCTCTCTCTCTCTCTCTCTCTCTCTCTCTCTCTCTCTCTCTCTCTCTCTCTCTCTCTCGTTATGCCCTGGTGTAGGAAGTTGCACGTTTTCTCACCACCAACCACCAACGCTCTTCCCTCTTAGTCCACCCCCATCAAAAGTTTCAAGGAAGACTTGACACATGGAGCAGACGTGACTCATAGAGCTGGTCGACACAGTGTGTGTGTGTGGGGGGGGCGGGGGGGGGGGGGGGGGGGCAGTAGAATGGTGGTAAAGGTAAGGGCAGGGGTGGGGGGTGGGGGTAGGGGTGCTAAGAGAAAGATTTTCTTAGGCAGATAATAAATAAGGTAGTGTTGTCCTCCTTTCTCCATAAAACTCTCCTTCTCACTGAAAGGTCTGTAACTTGCTGCGGACTGTGGGAACGGGGTGGGGGTGGGAGTAAGTGTATGTGTAGAGGGGGGGGGGGGTGTCTAACACCTAAAGCTGCGAGTTTTCTTGCACCAGAAGAAATAGGCTACAAAAAAAGCTCTACGTCTCTGGTTTGATCAAATCAAAAGAAAGAAGCAAACAGAAAAGAAAGACAGAACAAGAAAGGAACACGAAAAAAGGGAAGGAAGAAGGTAACCCTGTCCATCTCATTCTAACAGTTGATCGTTACGAGATAATAATACTGTAAAGAAAACTGGGCCGTGGCACGAACTGAAAATGGACGGAGTTGATGTAGGAAACGGGTTTCTTTGTCATGTTTTTTTCCCCTTTTGTTTTGATCTCATATAATTGTTCCATTTGATCTCGTAATCTTATGACTTTGTTTCGTTTGTTAAACGTAGATGCGGTTCTTATTGCATTAGTCTTTTTTTTTATTGTCCTGAATATATAGTGAATGGAACAAAAGTGTATAATAAAATTCACCAGTGTGATATTCAAGTCGCATATATTATGTGAGCGTATTTTCTGGTGTACCCACGTACACACACCTGTCTGGGGACCTTGTTGACAACCCCCAATTTCCCACATGATAGAATGAATGTGCTCAGTCAAGGGAGGAGAACATTTTTTGTACATGCTATGTACCTGGGTGGAAGATTCTTTAAAGACCCACCACGTCACGAGTCAAAATCACGGCTTTTGTGTGTTTTCCCTCTTATAGCTGGTAAGAAATCTTCCTAGCATAAGAGGAAATGTGACACGTGACGTGGGGGTCTTTAAAGACCCTGCACGTCATGTGTCAAAATCACAGT
>CM065683.1:51026487-51028987 GCA_017654935.2 Phymorhynchus buccinoides | reverse complement strand
AGGGTGGTACTCTCTCTCTCTGTGTCTCTGTCTGTCTCTGTCTGTCTGTCTGTCTCTCTCTCTCTCACTATTGTTATGGGCATGAGGCCTAACAATCAAACCATTTTTGACGTAGACTTTTGACTTCTCCCTCTCTATCACTGTGTGTGTGTGTGTGTGTGTGTGTGTGTGTGTGTGTGTGTGTGTGTGTGTGTGTGTGTGTGTGTGCGTGCGTGCGTGTGTGTGCGCGCGTGCGTGTGCGTGTCTGTGTGTGTGTATGTGTGTGTGTGCGTGTGTATGTGCGTGCATGTGTGCGTGCGCGCGTGTGCGTGTGTGTGTGCGTGTGTCTGTATGTCTGTGTGTGTGTGATTTCCAAAACTGTTACAAATTGCTGTGAAATCCCTTTCACGGTGATAGAGCAACGTTAGCGCAACACTGTGCACACTTTACGCTACTTAAAGACCCACCACGTCACGTGTCCAAATCACGGTTTTCACGTGTTTTCCCTCTTACAGCTAGTAAGAAATCTTACGAAATCTTCCTAGCATAAGAGGGAATTTGGCACGTGACGTGGGGGGTCTTTAATATATAATACAGTGGAACCTCCCTTATAAGACTTCCCATTGTAAGACTCCCTCCCATATAGGACCTACTTCTCTGAGACATTGCCCTTCATCGTATGTAGTGTAGAATGGCTTTTCTCTGTTTTTATATCTCCACCTTTCTCCAACTCTCTCTCTCTCTCTCTCTCTCTCTCTCTCTCTCTCTCTCTCTCTCTCTCTCTCTCTCTCTCTCTCTCCTCTCTCTCTCTCTCTCCCCTCTCGCTCTCTCTCTCTCTCTCTCTCTCTCTCTCTCTCTCTCTCTCTCTCTCTCTCTCTCTCTCGTATATATATGGCAGAGTTGTGATGGACATTGTGCGTGCCTACCTTCGTTTATTCACTGACTTAATATTGTGTGCACGTGCGTCCTGTTTGTTCGTACATAACTTGTATTTCTATTCTTGCACGTTTTTATTGCTTCTATCTTTTTATAACGATAATTTCCATCGCTTTTGTTTTATTTTCCTAGAGGGTGGGGAAGCAACATTTGCACTTGCAGAGAGAGAGAGAGAGAGAGAGAGAGAGAGAGAGAGAGAGAGAGAGAGAGAGAGAGAGAGAGAGAGAGAGAGAGAGAGAGAGAGAGATTCGAATATTTTATTCGTAAGGGCCATAGCGCCTTTAAAGGGGGGTAAACAAACAACGCAACAAAAGCAATAAAGGCTAGATTATTTTACATACACATAGCATTTCACCTCTTAAATGCCTTATACAGATACAGAGAAAATGACTTGACAGTATTTTCATATTTTGAAGACAGCAGGAGATCTAATCTAAAAAGGCATGGATCGCGAAAGTAAAAAGAGAGAGAGAGAGAGAGAGAGAGAGAGAGAGAGAGAGAGAGAGAGAGAGAGAGAGAGAGAGAGAGAGAGAGAGAGGAGAGAGAGAGAGAGAGAGAGAGAGAGAGAGAGAGAGAGAGAGAGAGAGAGAGAGAGAGAGAGAGAGAGAGAGAGACTCTTCTTTCATTAGTATGGATGGCAGGACAAGGAATGTAACCTACATACATATTTTTTCCCTTGGTCGACTTTTTGTATTTTTGCATTCCCATTTTTAGACAAACGGAAGAACTTTTGAATCAAAACGGGTACCAACCCTTTCACGCTCTTTGCTATCTGTCTTTTTGTTTCTTTGTCTGTCTGCCTCCCTCCCCCTCTCTCTCTCCCTCTCTCTCTCCCCCCCTCTCCCCCCCCCCCCCCCCCTCTCTCTCTCTCTCTCTCTCTCTCTCTCTCTCTCTCTCTCTCTCTCTCTCTCTCTCTCTCTCTCTCTCTCTCTCTCTCTCTCTCTCTCTCTCTCTTTTCAGAACTAGTTTTTTTGTATTCGTGCGGTTGTTTGTGTAATTCGATTTCAGCTTCTTTTAATGTTCATTCAAGTCTCATTGCTTTCAGGAAAGTCTACCATAAGTATCTTATGATCAAACATGTAAACAACATCGCCTAACCTCTCTAGTAGTTTCTGGACTGTATTACTTTTATATATATATATTTTCTTGTCATGTTTAATCTGTACATAAATCTTGTATAAATATTAGTGGGGTGGGTGTGGTGGTGTGTTGTTTTTTGGGGGGTTGGGGGAAGTGAGGGGGAGGCGGGAGGGGGGAGAGAAAGAGGGAAGAATAGGGTAATTTCTTGTGTTTTTATGTTGTTATACTCATAATTTACTTTTAGAATGATTTTTTTTTCTTCCCATAATGTGTTTCTTGATTGTGGTTAATTCAATTTAGATCATGGTGGGGGAGCAGTGTTTTTCTTCTTTTCTTCTTGTTCATTATTTGAATTTTTAGTTATGTTTTTCTTCTTTTGTTCGAGGGCAAGATGTAAACAAGCCCATTGTGTGCTTATTCTTTTCCCCTCAGTAAGCAAATTTCACACGTTTCTGCGTGTGTGTTCGAATTGCCCGAGATTATGAATGTACTGAACCTATCACTA
>CM065683.1:51016487-51018987 GCA_017654935.2 Phymorhynchus buccinoides | reverse complement strand
TACGTATGTGTGTGTGTTTGTGTGTGTCCCATACTCATCCCCATTCCTCTTGTCTTTTACCTACCTCAATCGTGTCATTCGGATTCCTTTGTTGTCGAATGTTGTTAACAAATTCAAGAACGCATTTCAAAGAAATTCGTGTAGAGGGTAGGGGTATTACCTTAAATATAGCCATTGACATGCTAGTGACTGTATAAATCTTAATTGTCATTCAGCATTTTTATCGTTTGTTATATATTTGTTATTTTGTAGAAAAAAGTTTTGAACGCGTTTTAATCAGATTTTTGTGAAGTATGATTATTGTTGTGTTTTTAATGATTCTTAAAAGTTTTGAAGTTAATTGATGCTATTCGGATAGACGAAATTCTTGTAACCTGCATAGGCCAAGGAACAGAGCTTATATTTTGACTATATTTTTAGTACCTTTTTGGTCATGTTTCAACTGTATTATAGCAGTACTCTATTGGTTTTGATAAACCCCGTTCCCTTTCCACTGCTTTCATGATTGTGTATGGTTGGTTTTTCCCAAGTGTTTGTTTGGTTGTTCTAAACGTGTTCAGGGTATATTATGTGCTGATCATCGGGCTCATCTTGTTTGTTCAAAACGTGGTCAGGGTATATTATGTGCTGACCATCGGGCTCATCTTGTTTGTTCTAAACGTGGTCAGGGTATATTATGTGCTGACCATCGGGCTCATCTTGTTTGTTCTAAACGTGGTCAGGGTGTATTATGTGCTGACCATCGGGCTCAACTTGTTTGTTTGTTCTAAACGTGGTCAGGGTATATTATGTGCTGACCATCAGGCTCACCTTGTTTGCTCTAAACGTGGTCAGGGTGTATTATGTGCTGACCATCGGGCTCACCTTGTTTGTTTGTTCTAAACGTGGTCAGGGTGTATTATGTGCTGACCATCGGGCTCACCTTGTTTGTTTGTTCTAAACGTGGTCAGGGTGTATTATGTGCTGACCATCGGGCTCACCTTGTTTGTTTGTTCTAAACGTGGTCAGGGTGTATTATGTGCTGACCATCGGGCTCACCTTGTTTGTTTGTTCTAAACGTGGTCAGGGTGTATTATGTGCTGACCATCGGGCTCACCTTGTTTGTTTGTTCTAAACGTGGTCAATGTGTATTATGTGCTGACCATCGGGCTCAACTTGTTTGTTTGTTCTAAACGTGGTCAGGGTATATTATGTGCTGACCATCAGGCTCACCTTGTTTGCTCTAAACGTGGTCAGGGTGTATTATGTGCTGACCATCGGGCTCACCTTGTTTGTTTGTTCTAAACGTGGTCAGGGTGTATTATGTGCTGACCATCGGGCTCAACTTGTTTGTTTGTTCTTAACGAGGTCAGGGTGTATTATGTGCTGACCATCGGGCTCACCTTGTTTGTTTGTTCTAAACGTGGTCAGGGTGTATTATGTGCTGACCATCGGGCTCACCTTGTTTGTTTGTTCTTAACGTGGTCAGGGTGTATTATGTGCTGACCATCAGGCTCACCTTGTTTGTTTGTTCTAAACGTGGTCAGGGTGTATTATGTGCTGACCATCGGGCTCACCTTGTTTGTTTGTTCTTAACGAGGTCAGGGTGTATTATGTGCTGACCATCGGGCTCACCTTGTTTGTTTGTTCTAAACGTGGTCAGGGTGTATTATGTGCTGACCATCGGGCTCACCTTGTTTGTTTGTTCTAAACGTGGTCAGGGTGTATTATGTGCTGACCATCGGGCTCACCTTGTTTGTTTGTTCTAAACGAGGTCAGGGTGTATTATGTGCTGACCATCGGGCTCACCTTGTTTGTTTGTTCTAAACGTGGTCAGGGTGTATTATGTGCTGACCATCGGGCTCACCTTGTTTGTTTGTTCTAAACGTGGTCAGGGTGTATTATGTGCTGACCATCGGGCTCACCTTGTTTGTTTGTTCTAAACGTGGTCAGGGTGTATTATGTGCTGACCATCGGGCTCACCTTGTTTGTTTGTTCTAAACGTGGTCAGGGTGTATTATGTGCTGACCATCGGGCTCACCTTGTTTGTTTGTTCTAAACGTGGTCAGGGTGTATTATGTGCTGACCATCGGGCTCACCTTGTTTGTTTGTTCTAAACGTGGTCAGGGTGTATTATGTGCTGACCATCGGGCTCACCTTGTTTGTTTGTTCTAAACGTGGTCAGGGTGTATTATGTGCTGACCATCGGGCTCACCTTGTTTGTTTGTTCTAAACGTGGTCAGGGTGTATTATGTGCTGACCATCGGGCTCACCTTGTTTGTTTGTTCTAAACGTGGTCAGGGTGTATTATGTGCTGACCATCGGGCTCACCTTGTTTGTTTGTTCTAAACGTGGTCAGGGTGTATTATGTGCTGACCATCGGGCTCACCTTGTTTGTTTGTTCTAAACGTGGTCAGGGTGTATTATGTGCTGACCATCGGGCTCACCTTGTTTGCTTGTTCTAAACGTGGTCAGGGTGTATTATGTGCTGACCATCGGGCTCACCTTGTTTGCTTGTTCT
>CM065683.1:50791487-51011487 GCA_017654935.2 Phymorhynchus buccinoides | reverse complement strand
TGACATTACTGCTAACAAGACTGCGATGGTATGGAAGACAGTTGCTTCGTGGTGCACTCGAAGGATTTCTAGGTTCATAATGATAATTGTGGAAAATGATTTAGAGGGCTTTCCGCTATGAGGACGCAAAACCTTCACTCAACCAATCAACCAAATGATTTAGCATGGGCGTTAAGAGAAAGCTGAACGATTTCCCGTGCAGGGGCAATCAAGTTTATATATTTTATTTTATATTTTAGAGAGGCAATTTAGTAGCCCCTTTATGAGGAGGTGGACCATCTGGCCAAGTCAGGCAGCAGACTGGAACAGCCAAAGCAGCAAGATAGGCCAAAACTTTGGTCAAGCAGCACTTCAAACAGCAGAGGACAAAAGCACACAGCCCGCCATCTGATGACCAGATTCACCTCTTACTTCGCCACCAGCAGACCATCATCTTCAGACTGCACACTGGACACTGCCGACTCCACTCCCATCTGCACCGCCTTGGTCTGTCGCACACCCCACACTGTCTGTGTCAAACAGCCCCACAAACCCCCCGAGCATATCCTCCAGTCCTGCCCCCTACACCAGGAAGCCAGGATCCAGTTCTGGCCCGAGGGTACCACAATGGAAGAGAAGCTGTGGGGACCCAGAGAGAAACTGTCCACTACAGCCCAGTTTATCACCGCCACAAACACCACCGTCTGACTCACATCCCAGGAATGCAAAAAAAGAAGTAGCCCCTTACAATCCAACACAGAAGAAAATGCCTGCTTGTGAATATAATTTAATCCCCTTTTGTTACCTTTGTTGGAATATTAAAATTTAATCCGATGCATTTCAAAATAGTTATACTTTATCCACGACTTTGCATTGGTTCCAGAGTGAGTCTCCACTGATGATTCGCCCTTTCTTAGCGGATATGACGTTGTCTGAACTGCACGCTATATTGACGGGAGGGTTCGCCACCATCGCTGGATCTGTCATGGCGGCCTACATATTGTATGGCGTGAGTAACAAAAGGGACGGTCAACTGTTAAACACAACCCCCCAAAACCCCCACAGTTATTTATAAAACTAGAGCAGCAACGAGCGCAATCCCTTTACTCCTTATTTTTGACTGGAAGAATGGAAGAGTCAGGTAGGAAAGCACAAAAGTCTCATTAGGTTTAACAAATTTCTTGCTCTGCTTTAAGCCTGCCGTTTTTAGAGCTTAGAAGATCACAATTTAACAAAACAAATGCACAATAATTTATTTTAACTCTGAAGATCACAATTGAGACCCAGCACCACGAAAGGGACATTAAGTGTCAAATTGACCATTCTGAGAAAATTATACATTTGAAACCTTCAGACAATGTCTTTCTAAAGATACAAAAGCCATTCTTGTATCTTTTTCCGTTCCGAGGTTATAAGCATTTAAAGTTAGTAGGGTGAGCACTGGCCATTTTGAGAAAACGCAATCTAAAGTCTATCCTAGCTGAAGAAAATCCATTGACCTGCCCGTTTTAAAACACTTATAAGACCATATTAAGGGTCATTCTTTATAAATATGAAAGATATGATGCTAGAGAACACCAAAATATCCTAACTCAAAATGGACAAAAATGAGATTTTTAACTTTGCAAGCCTGTTGTGAGAAAGTAACCCAGCGACTTAATGTCCCTTTCGCGGTGCTGGGTCACAATTAATGTTCAACGATTTGTCACTCTTAAAACTGTTAACACTTCTGCTTCTGAACGGTCCGAAAGGCTTATTCCTGGATGCTGTGTAGGTGCCTGCTAACCACCTGCTGTCGGCCTCCGTGATGTCGGCGCCTGCCGCCCTGGCCATGTCCAAACTGTTCTACCCGGAGACAGGCAAAGTGAAGAACAGGGCAGATGAGGTCTACAACATGCAGAAAGGGTTAGAGAGAGAGAGAGAGAGAGAGAGAGAGAGAGAGAGAGAGAGAGAGAGTGTCTTTCGGATGAGACGATAAACCGAGGTCCCGTGTGCCCATGCACTTAGCACACGTTAAACCCAGTGGCAACAAAAAAGTTGTCATTTGGTCCAAATGTACCCCCACCCCCCTCCCTTTCCTTCCTCATCAGTCACACATAAATCGCATGCACACAAAAAAGAAATTCGGTGGCGCGCCTCTGGCTGTGACGCGCTCTCCAGGTGGGAGCAACCTGAATTTCACAGAGACGCCTCTGTGACTATAAAGTACCTAATACCTCATACCTAGAGAGAGAGAGAGAGAGAGAGAGAGCGTGTGTGTGTGTGTGTGTGTGTGCGCACGCTTTTGTACGTGCATGCTTATGTCCAAGCTGTTCTACCCGGAGACAGGCAAAGTGAAGAACAGGGCAGAGGAGGTCTACAACATGCAGAAAGGGTTAGAGAGAGAGAGAGAGAGAGAGAGAGAGAGAGAGAGAGAGAGAGAGAGTGTGTGTGTGTGTATGTATGCACACGCTTTTTTACGTGCATGCTTGTGTCCAAGCTGTTCTACCCGGAGACAGGCAAAGTGAAGAACAGGGCAGAGGAGGTCTACAACATGCAGAAAGGGTTAGAGTCTTTGTTTGTGTGTGTGTGCGTGCGTGCGTGCGTGCGTGTGTGTGTGTTTGTGATGTGTGTGTGTGTGTGTGTGTGTGTGTGTGTGCGTGCGTGTGTGTGTGTGTGTGTACGCGCGTGCGTCTGTATGAGTGTGTGCACGCGTGCGAATATGCATACGTATATATGAGTAGGCTTACGTGCGCGCCTGTGTCCAAACTTGTCTACCCTTAAACAGGCAAAGTGAGGAACACTCAGAAAGTGTTTTACATACAATAGGCCTATGCACAAAGGGTCAGCATCTATGGTATTCTCTCTGTGTGTTTGTGCATGCGTGTGTATATGTGTGCATACACACGTGTGTGTGTGTGTGTTTGTTTGTTTGTGTATGCGCTCTGTAAGCGCTCTGAGCTCTTCGGAGAAAGAGCGCAACAAATATCCATTATTATTATTATTATTATTATTATTATGCGTGAGTGTGTGTGCGGGTGCGTGCTTGTGTGTATGTGTTTGTTTGCGTGTGTGAGTGTTTGTATGCGTTTGTGTGTATGGTGGGAGTGATTCGACTTGGAAGAGTAGAGAGTATAATGATTAATATGTGTGTGCATACAAACGCATGCGTGCATCATGTGTGTTTGTGTATGTGTGCGAGCACGTTTGTGTGTGCCTGCATGTATGTGTTTGTATGTGTGTGTGTGTGTGTGTGCACAAGCGCGAGTATGCGCATATTTGTATGTGGGTGTGCCAAACACCGTCATTTAATTCAATCTCCAGGGATGCAGGGCAGGCTTCCCCCCTCATTGCCCGTGTGGTGTCTGCATGCATGCGCGATATTTAAAATACACTTAAAGATACACTAACCCAACACGATTTTTTGGGGGGTTTTCTGGGTAGCTGTGACCCATATACAAATGCCCCCAACTTGAAATTGAGGCTGCTCTTTAAAATGTTCGTTTTCAATTTGGGGACATTTGTATGGGAGTAAAACCTGGTCAAAACAAGATTTCTCACCAGCTATTAGAGGGAAAGCACGTGAAGCCCGTGACTTTGACAAGTGATCTGGTGGATCTTTAAAACCCCGTCCTTTGGCCTGCAGGACGGAGCGCAACATCATCGAGGCGGCGTCCAACGGGGCCTCGCAGTCCGTGAAACTGGTGGCCAACATCGCCGTCAACCTCATCGCCTTCGTCGCCCTCCTCGACTTCGTCAACGCCACGCTCGTCTGGTTCGGCGACCGCGTGGGCATGCACGACCCCAAGCTGACGTTCCAGGTAAACGGGGGGTGCAGGGGGGAAGGGGGGTCCGGGAGAAGAAAGGCGAGGGCCGTGTGGGTGGGTATGTAGGCTAACATCCTTGTCCTTTGCCCCAGTTTTACACTGGGCAAAGGAGTCTCTGAGTTTGTCGCGGTTTGTTTTTTGTTTGTTGGTTTTGTTGGGTTTTGTTTTCCCTGTCTGTCTCCTGAACCGCTTGACAGAATCGATCCAAACTTTGTGTGGTGGTGTGTCACCTTGTTTTCATTGTCTTTTTGTAGGCCTACTCCCAGTTCTGTAAGGACAGGAGCACATTAATTAAAATGAGAATAAGGGCCTGTGTGATTCTCTGTCTGTCTGTCTGTCTGTCTGTCTGTCTCTCTCTGTCTGTCTCTCTCTCTCTCTCTCTCTCTCTCTCTCTCTCTCTCTCTCTCTCTCTCTCTCTCTCTCTCTCTCTCTCTCTCTCTCTCTCTATGTGTGTGTGTGTGTGTGTGTGTGATATCAAGCACTTATTCTACTTCAAACGGCTTAACTACTGAACCAATCTTAACGAAACTTGGCAGAATTAAATGGTTCCTTAGTTATTGTAGATGCGGCCCTTGGTGTTAGATTGACCAAAAATCCAACAATAGCCAAAGAGTCGAAAACTATCTTCCTTAGCTTTCATCAGTAACTGGGAATACAGTATATATGGCTCTGTCATATTGGTTTTTTTATGGTTTGTTTTTTTAGTTGTCGTTGTCATTATCATAATGTTGTTTTGTCTCAGCTGATCTGTTCCTACGTGTTCTGGCCGCTGGCGTTCTTGATGGGGGTGGACAGCGATGACATATTGAAGGTGGGAGAGCTCATCGGCACCAAGACCTTCCTCAACGAGTTCTACGCCTACACTGAACTGGCCGTCTACATCAACAACGAGAAGACACTTAGGGCGTAGGTGCCCCTTTTGGATGATGCCTATCGTGTGATTTCTTCGTGCTCTTCTTGGTCGTTTAGTTCTCCTTCTTCCTTTGTTCTTCCCGGGCCTGTGCTGTTCTTCTTGTTGTTATGCCTATCGTGTGGTTTCTTCGTGCTCTTCTTGGTCGCTCAGTTCTCCTTCTTCTTCCTTTGTTCTTCCCGGGCCTGTGCTGTTCTTCTTGTTGTTATTCTCATTCTTCATTTTCTTTTTCGTCTTCTTCTAATTTTCAGTTAGACCTACTCTTCTTCTTCTTCTTCCTTTTCTTCTTCTTTTTCTTTGTCGTCGTCTTCTTTTTCTTATATGTACTGTGTGTGTGTGTGTGTGTGTGTGTGTGTGTGTGTGTGTGTGTGTGTGTGTGTGTGTGTGTGTAGGTGTAGGTGTGTGTGTGTGTGTGTCTGGTGTCTAAGTTATGCGTTTGTGCATGTAGGCATGTGTTTGCAGTGTGTGTGTGTGTTTGTGCATGTGCGCATTTGTGTGCGTGTGTATGCACGCGTGAATTCATGTGTGGTGCATGTGCATGTATGACTGTGTATGTTCACGCATGCGTGCATGTGTGGTGCATGTGCGGGTGACTGTGTGGAGGGGTGGTGGCGGGGTGTCTGTGTGCCTGTTTCTTTATACATGTGTCTTTCTGTTTGGTATCTCTTGTTTGAGTTTAATGTACACGCCAGTTTGCATACCTGCTTGCACGTGTGTGTGTGTGTGTGTGTGTGTGTGTGTGTGTGTGTGTGTGTGTGTGTGTGTGTGTGCGTGCGTGTGCGTGCGCGTGCGTGTGTGTGTTTGTGTGCGCGCGCGCGCGCGCGCGCGCGCGCGCGTGTGTGTGTGTGTGTGTGTGTGTGTGTGTGTGTGTGACTTTCAGGTACGAGACCAATTACTCTTTAGGTCTTATCACACATCCTACAGGCTACTGGGAATACAGAGGGGATGATATCTACCTGAGAGATATTGACACGCTTTTACTCAAGGGAATCATGGCGGTTAGCTCCATCTCTCTCTCTCTCTCTCTCTCTCTCTCTCTCTCTCTCTCTCTCTCTCTCTCTCTCTCTGTGTCTCTCTATGTGTCTTTCTCTGTGTCTCTCTCTGTGTCTATCACTTTGTCTCTCTGTTTCTGTCTCTCTCTCAGTCTCTCTGTCTCTGTCTCTCTCTCTCTCTCTCTCTCTCTCTCTCTCTCTCTCTCTCTCTCTCTCTCTCTCTCTCTTTCTCTCTGTGTGTGTTCTCTCTGTCTTTTTGTGTGTCTCTCTCTGTGTCTATCACTTTGTCTCTCTGTCTGTCTCTGTCTCTCTCTCTGTCTCTCTCTCTCTGTGTGTGTGTCTCTCTCTCTCTCTCTCTCTCTCTCTCTCTCTCTCTCTCTCTCTCTCTCTCTCTCAGAGGGCTGGATGTAAAAAAGCATGTTATTGCTTACTCTATTACCCTCTAAAAATAAAATTCAATCAATCAATCAATCTCTCTCTGTGCGTTTGTCTGTGTGTGAGTAATACACTTATCTATCCACAAAGTCTGTACACCTCCCCTTTCACAAATCTCTGACTCCTAATCCTTGACTTCGACTCCTTTGCTAATTCTGGACCGTGTTTTAGATGTCCATTCACATATCCTTGACATTACTTGGAGAGGAAACTCCTGCGTTATATATTTACGTCCCTCAGCCGAGTAGTTCTGATCTGAGTATTCTTACTTGATGGAAGTTTGCGTGGTGTAGGCCTACTGTCTCTTTTTCTGTGTGTGTGTGTGTGTGTGTGTGTGTGTGTGTGTGTGTGTGTGTGTGTGTAGCGCATGGGGTGGGGGCAGGGAGCAGGGGATGGAGCTTCTCTCATGTTTTCGCCTTTAGTGGCTTTACCCCTTAAAATTTGCAACTGGGGTTGAAAATACCCGTTAAGATTCAAAACAGGGGGGTAGCGTACACCTTAAGAGGGTAAAAGATCAGAGGCTCTGACTCCAAGCAGGGGTGGAAGCACGCATGAACGCAGCCATAGATACACATACAGACACCTTACCGTATCATTATTTTTTAATAGTTTGATTATATGGGGAAGACGAAAAGCCCATGGGCGGGTACTTACCCACCCATGGGCTTTTTACCCCGTCTTACCCTTATGTCTGCTGACTGTGTGTGGCGCTGTCCTCAGGAGAGGTCGGTGGTGATCTGCACGTACGCGCTGTGTGGGTTCTCCAACCTGGCCTCCATGGGGCTGATGCTGGGGGCCCTGGGCGGCATGGCGCCCTCCCGCCGCTCAGACATCTCCGGCCTGGTACTGCGCGCCATGATCGCTGGCAACGTCGCCTGCTTCATGACCGCCTGTATTGCCGGTGAGGGCCGGCATGGCGTTTGAATGAGGAAAGGAGAGGGAAATGGTGTTATTTATTTATTTTAAAAAAGGCACAAAACACCAATGCTTTCAAACTTTCGAGATTTTTATTATCTCTTCATCAGGAAAATGAGTTTAAAACTGACATGAGATAAAAAGGTATGCTTACAGCTAAAAAGTTTATAAAACTGGTGTTATGGTAGCATTCTGGCTTCTTCTTCTTTGATCTAGTGTTATTCCAAGGCCATAATGGCTATAATCAGTACAATGGGTGGTGCATTTATGTGTCTGGCTCTCAGTTTTTACTGGTCTCCCCGCTGCATTCAGCCGACACATTCCGATTCGGATGAGCTCAAAAGATAATCTATTTGCGGAAAAAGCAGCCTATCTTGCTCTTTTCTGTCATTAAATTATCTCCCGAAAGGCCTGCGTTTGTAAATGTGGATAGAGGCCTAGCCAGCATGCTGTCGTCAGAGAGAGAGAGAGAGAGAGAGAGAGAGAGAGAGAGAGAGAGGGGGGGGAGCCTATTATTATGAAACTATGTGGAAAGGAAATAAGATGGGTATCAATACATCAGTATACAAACCACGTTGAAAATGAAACTAATGCAATGTCCATTGACTACGATTTGCAGGTTTGTTGTCCACATAACGTCACCACAGTCCCCTTGCAGCCCAGACAGAGGAAGTGATGGTCCCACATTCCTTATTCCACAGCACCAGAGCAGCCGTTTAACTGACCCTCTTCTGTCTGCTATCCACGGGGGTTCGTTGCTGACAATGGAAGCAACATTGTCCCAGCCATGAGGATACCGTTTGCATATATCTCAGCTGAAATCCATGGGGGTTCGTTGCTGACAATGGAAGCAACATTGTCCCAGCCATGAGGATACCATTTGCATACACCTCAGCTGAAATCCTTTTTGTCAGTTTGTTTGTTTATTTTTCATAAGATGATGTTAGCCACTGAAAAAGGCCAGAGTTCTCTGTGGGTCTGTCTGTCTGACGGTCTGTCACTCTGTCTCCCCCCCCCCTCTCTTTCAAGCTATGTAATATAGACACACGGAGACAAGGCACCTATGTACATACTGTACTATGCTCAATATGTGCTATATACAATTGTCTGTATTCTGACTTCACGGTTTTAATTTGAACGCTTCAGTATGCTCTTTTCACCAGTTAATAAGCGCGTTTTCTTGGATAGCAATGATTTGATGAGTTCTTGAGAGGTTTAAGTTACTCCATGAAAAATTGGGCAAAAGATTTAACTAGTGGTTTCAAGAACTCTTTCTATTCAGACGTAGCAACTTAAAAAAGAAAAGATAAAAAATACTATTAAAAAAAGGTGTGGCTTAGAAAACATCAGTGAAAATGTCCAGGAATTTGGAGGATATGTTTAGAGCTTAAGAGAAATATGTGTTAATACGCAGAAGCAACATTACGATGTTGGTGAAAAAGCGGAAAAAATGACAAGATAAATACAGTAGAACTTCCCTATTAAGACCTTGAACAATAATAATAATAATTAATAATGCTTATATTGCGCGTAATCTTGCTAAGCAACTCAATGCGCTTTTCACTCACCATTCGTACAAACATTTCTAACAGACTGGTTTACGTATCCTCACCATACATCTCTATGGAAATGAATACATTAGAGAATGCATTGCAAAACAACATGTACGTAGATAGGCCTACTACACCGTGCAATGAAATAAGACAGCAAGGAGAAATGGCAATAGTCCACAACAGGCCACGCGACGAACAAGCAAAAATCTTGGAATAAGCGACTTAAACAGATAATTAACATGTGCATGTCGAGGAAATAGGATAAAAGATGACACGAGAAAGTGATATTAAAAATAGTCAAAATAGTCATATAAAGAATACACAAAATAAAGAAATAACACTTCCAAAAACACAGGCTAACCTGTGTATGAAATTATATATGTCAGTTAACGGGCATTACAATTCATAACAGAAAAATGGCAAAATACTAGAGGGGATGGGAGATGGAAGAGAGATTGCACCTTATATGAACGGCTGGTGGCCTAGGCCTACTTGATTTCGAATGATTGTTATTCTGATTAAGTAATGTCAAATTCAAATGATAAATGCATTTGATTAAAACAATCAAATAACAGTCATAATGATCAAACAGCAGAAAACTGCTTTTGGCAAAATGAAGCTATGTTGTTTTGAATCTCTCTCTCTCTCTCTCTCTCTCTCTCTCTCTCTCTCTCTCTCTCTCTTTATACTTTCATATGTTCATACAAGAGTGGTCTGGAACCATTAGAGATCGAGATCGATACACACCTTACAGAACATTTAAGACAATATTCGAAAAAAAAAAAAATCTAATAGATATGGAAATGTATACTTTTCGTGTTGCAATTTCACATGTAAGATTCAATGTTCTTCCTTTAAATAACAATGTACATCGTTACAGTACATTATAACACACAAAGTCTTGTCCATTCTGCAGAACTAAGATCGAAAATGAACGTTTCCTATTTGAATGTCCAGCCTATAATGACATTAGACAGAAGTTTCTTCAACAATCAGCTAGACTTCCAGCTCACATACTACTTAAAGCAACCAGTTCATTTCATATGCATAGCCCAAAAGGTAAAAATTAAATGTTCAGACAACTGATCGCTTCTCACCTTTTGGCTAAGACAGTGATTCAGGAACATACATTTTTGTTTATACCTGGTTGGTTTGTTCAGCCCGTCGTACATGGCGAAAGCCGATACGCGACGTTAAACTGAACTTCCATTCATATGCATAACTTATCCAGGTATGTATTTCATGCTGTCAACAGACAGAAGAGAATATTTCTGAAGTAGTTCTAGTTAAATTAGCATGTGATTCTATTAATTATGTATATAATCCAAGGGTATGTCATAGTATAAAATCATTATAAACTAATATTTCGTGTGTGTGTTACTCAATTTAACGTCCTTCCACTAAAAGTGATTCAGACAAAATTATATTGTGTTGTGATGTTGGTGTGGTGAGTGTATGTGCATGTGCCTGTGAGTGTGCATTAAAGTAAGTAACAGGATATCTATGCAGGCTTAATCATAACTCTCTCCACCTCCGACCTCATTAAAATGTTAAACGTACACTTAAAGAAGATAACCGAACAATGAACAATGTTAAAGATACGTACTAAGTGAACTACTTAATAAACATTTACAAACAGAATCAAGAATAGAATAATTGTTTAGAATACTGGGTAGAGACAATGGTGTCGATCCATCAGTAAAACCGTCAATACCCGAATTCTGGAAAAGTTCTCTTGCTTTAGGACAATGAATCAGTAAATGACTGACACTCAAGGATTCACCACACATACATTTAACATTATTGCAATATTTGGTTTTGAATGAATTCAACCGAAGTCTATGGATTAGACTTTCAATCTCCCTGGACGAGAAAGTAACGCGTTTTTGTAATGTTTTCCCGTTGCATCTATCATTACATTTAATACAGTTATTATAATAGTGAACGTCTGAGTTCATCAATAAAGTTTTGACATTTTCTTGAGATGTTTTGTTTATAATTGAGAAACATTCTGTCAGATCTAAAAGAACATTTATTGATACAGCGTCATTAATATTTTGAGCTGCCTTTTTTGCAGCTTGGTCTACCCGTTCATTTGCTGATATTCCACAGTGAGAAGGCACCCAACAAAAAGTAACAATAATGCCTTTCAAAGAAAGAAGGTGTATTATATGATTAATTTCGAATACCATGTCAAGTCGTATACATGAATTGGGAGACTTAATAGCATACATTGCAGCTTTAGAATCAGCACATATTAAGATTTGACTGTTATTTATAGGAAAGCTTAGAATGAAATTTCGTGTGTGTGTGTGTGTGTGTGTGTGTGTGTGTGTGTGTGTGTCCTGATATATACATCTACTAATATGCAATATATGTTCGGTTGATGTATACCTTCTTGTATTTTGTATGCACTGCCTCCCCTTCCTCCCAACATTGTATTGTGGCCTAAGGCCAATGTACAATAAACATCTGAGTTCCGAGTTCTCTCTCTCTCTCTCTCTCGCTCTCTCATTAGATTAATTACATTGTTAAATCGTCTTTTTCTCCTAGTTTAAAGTTGAGAGGGAGAGAAAAAGTAAACTTCCACGCTCTCGTGTGTATAAAAGGCAGCATTCCTTACTTCTTTTGTTAGTATCACCCGCGGAGTTTACGGAGCGAAGGTGATATTGTTTTTGTTGTGTAAGTGGCTGTGTGTGTGTATGTATGTATGTATGTATGTATGTGGTTTGTTAACAGCATATCACCATGAAGGAATAAAGATAGGAAGATGAAACTTGATGTGCATGTAGGCTAGGTACTGTAGATGTGCCTTTTGGGGTCAAGGTCATGACCTTGATGTATGACCTTGAAAACTGAAAATCTATTTTTAGCCATATCTCGGGCACCAGTCGACATATGATGTTGAAACTTGGTATGAAGGTGGTTTGGCTTATGCTCCTTCCGAATATTGTTGACAATCAAGGTCAAGGTCAAGGAGATCGCTGGACCCTGTAAATCGGGGGGTTGGAAAAGTGGAGTTCCCAAGATAACAGCATATCACCATGAAGGAATAAGGATAGGAAGATGAAACTTGATGTGCATGTAGGCTAGGTACTGTAGATGTGCCTTTTGGTGTCAAGGTCAAGGTCATGACCTTGACGTATGACCTTGAAAACTGAAAACAAGTTTTTAGCCATATCTCGGGCACCAGTCGACATAGGATGTTGAAACTTGGTATGAAGGTGGTTTGGCTTATGCTCCTTCCGAATATTGTTGATCAATCAAGGTCAAGGTCAAGGAGATCGCTGGACCCTGAAAATCGGGCGGTCGGAAAAATGGAGTTCCCAAGATGAAATCAGGTGGGAATGTTGGCTGGGTATTGTAAATCTGCCTTTTGGGGTCAAGGTCAAGGTCATGACCTTGACGTGTGACCTTGAAAACTAGCAACGCGGGTGATTCTCCGATGCTTTTATGGGAAATCTACTCAGCAAGATAGGGACAGTCAGCAGCAGAAACAGTAAGATAGTGACAGTATGCAGCAGCAGCAAGATAATCACAGTCATCCTCCGAAGTCGGGGTGTGGCTGCGTAACTCTGCGGGTGATTCTCGAATGCTACATTCGATAACTTTTCAATCTAGCTACTCTTTTTGGGGGGCATTTTACAATAACAATTAAAGAACACATAACATTGTACCAATACGCACATGGTATTGTACTTAATATAATACTTAATATAATAGTAAATACGAGTGAAATACAAGCGTACAAGGTACGTTTTACAATAACTGAGAACACATAGCATTATAACAAATACGCACATGCTATTGCAGTAAACTATTTGATATGGATGCGAATATGAAATTAGCTTACACAACAATACAGTGAAAGAAAAGAGAAATACAAATGTCTCCCTTCCTATTCACACCCAGCTCTCCCCCCTTCCCAACACACACACACACACACACATTACAGCAACCAAGGAACCTCACTTTACATGCTTTTACAAACAAACAAATATGTTATTTCACTGAAAGATAGGCGTAGGGGTGAAGACGGGGTAAAAAGCGCATGGGCGGGTAAGAAGCCCACCCAATTATCTCATGAAATGAAGCAAATTTCAGCCTCATTTTGCCCATGAGACGAGCGTTAATGTCTAGCATTCGTCTCATGGGCAAATTTGACTGAAATTTTCTTGATTTCATGAGATAATTGGGGTGGGCTTCTTACCCGCCCATGCGCTTTTTACCCCGCCTTCCCCTATATAGTTACCATTGTATGATACAGTTTTTATTGTAACATGTCCAAATACAACAAATGTTTTTTCAAATCAGCATTCCTTCCTTCATTAAAATTTAAAACAAAAAACAAAAAAACTTAGAGTCGGGATCACTCTGATTTTATTGTTCAATCCTGCGTACCATTTTATTCCTCATTCTGTTTCGACTTTTTGTTAAAGTAGCATATTAAAGAGTCCCCTTAAGGGGTGAGTTTTTGTCAGAAACACGTCCAGATCACCAGGAAAACACCCTTTACAGAGATTGCAACACTCACTTTGCTCTGGTTTCCTAGAAATCAAACAGTCAAATCGATGATTCCTCCTTGGCGGACTGTGCTGGAAGTCAAATTCTTTCACCCAAAGAGAAGGCGTGTGACGTCTCTTTTCTAATCAGGTAGCCGCCTGCTTTTAGACCAAATCGTTTGCACGAAATGTTCACAATACAAGCCTTTTTTTTTAACATTATATACAGATTATCTAAAGGAGTTTCGCTCACAACAAAGGAAACAGCTCCAATTCTTTTTTTTACTGCACTACAAAAATGAAAACGCTTCAACCCCAATGAGTGACCTTCACCCACCCCATCCAAAATGGCTACTCTCTCCGGCATCTCCGCCAAGAAGGAATCGCCGTTTTGACGGTTTAATTTCTAGGAAACCAGAGCAAAGTGAGTGTTCCGATCCTTGAAAGCCTGTCTTTCTGGTGATCTCGACATGTTTCTTGCAAAAACTCATCCGTCAGGGTCCACCTTTAAGATGTACCAAGAGATGTCAAAACAACAGCAAACACGCGTTAAGAGGCACTGGGTGAGGGTTGTTTGTTTTTTAAGAACTTGGAAAAGTAAGTGAAGGTTTAGTGGTGCATGTTTATGCGGTGTACGCTCTATGTGATTGTGCACATATGCATGTGTGACCACGCATTTGGATCACTGTGGATCTTATATGCAAATACAAATTATGTATGTGTATGCGTGTGAGTGTGTACATGCGTGTGCCCCCCTCCCCCCCTCCCGCCCACGGGGATACCGGGGGGGTCTTTTGTATAATAGTTCCCCCACCTTTTGCCTTTTGTAATGTTCTAATGCGTAACCAGTGAGTTATATTTAGTATAAAATTATGTTATATACATTCAATGATACAAAAAATAAAAACAAACATGAAAGAAAAAAAAAAAAAATGGACACTGCATATGTCAGCGTGTGTGTGTGGCGCGCGCATGTGTCAAGTCAAGTCAAGTCAAAATTTTATTTCCAGATGGGAACATTGTATAAGCAAAAACATGCTTTTTTTCAACAAGCCATCCATAAAAAATGATGTAAAGAAAAAATAAAGAACTAAACATTCCAAAGTCGCGAACAACAAGAAAAGGAAATATACAAGTAAACAATTAATGTGTGTGTGTGTGTGTGTGTGCGTGCGTGCGCGTGTGCGTGTGTGTGTGAGTGTGTTGCGACATATCTGCTGTTCTTCTTTCTTTCTCTTTTTTTTCTTTATCCTTTTCTTCTCTTTGTGGTCATTGACCCCTCCCCTACTACTCCTCCTCTCCCTGCCTCGCAGTCATATGTCCGAAATAAGGACATTATGGGACGAGAGAGAGAGGAGAGAGAGAATGAATGAGTGAGATGCATAGCTTTAAAGCATGAGCTCCATCAGCAAATCGGTGCGATGATCAATAAACGCATAAACAAAATCGACAGCGCGAAAAGTTCCACGTGGTTCCCATGAAAAACTACTTTTTTCTCTCTTTTTTTTAAAATATTTTTTTTACGAGTCATTTTTATAACACTTCAGGGGCGTAGCACACCCTGTACAATTAAGGGGTCAGGATACTGTGAAATAAAGGTTTATGGTCCATAACCTGAACACACACACACCATTTAAGATAGAGTATTTATCTATTCATTATTTTTCTTTTCAGTCTTTTTCTTTAAAAAAAAGTCAAGTCAAGTCAAGTCAAAATGATCTTTAATGAGGATAAAAGGAATAAGCATTACAGCTTTTTTACATCCTGTCCTCAAGACTGAACAACATAACAACAAAGACTGTGAAACAAATGAAGGTGTACAAAGAAGAGTGCAAAGGACAAAAAACAGCAACAACCATAATCGTTTTACAAACCATCACAAGAAAACATACAATTGTTAATTAGACAAAAATATACAAATGAAACTATTTACATAAAATTTAAAAAAAATGCCGTTCATAAATGTATACATGCATATGCAACTAGCGGAGAAGGAGGGGGGGAGATAGAGGGGGGGGGGGGGGGAGAGGGGGGGGGGTGGTCAAACAATGAGGAAAGCTGAAGTAAAAGAAAAGAAACATGAATCAGTGAGAATGGGAGATTCAGACAAACAATAAAGCAAAGCAAGAAACATCCAAAGCCAGCACATGGTTCAAGTAACAACCAATACAAAATACATCTAATAGTAATACACATAAAAAGCTTAACGGCTTATCTTGTCCCTACCACTACTACTACTACTACGAGTATTGCGCAACCTCCAAAGCATTACGTAAAGCATTGCGTAAAGCATTACGCAACCTTCATTGAACCCCTGTATATATAATTATATATATAACTAGATAAACCCGTGCTCTGCACGGCAGCATGAAGCATCTGCGTTCATAATTGATAGGAACCTGTCCGAGCGATCGAAGAAGAAGAAGAACTGGTTAGATGTACATTATTGAATATAGCAAAACCCGTGCTCTGCTCAGGATTTTAAAAAAAATAATGAAGAAAAGAGACCCCAAAAATATGTGTTGGTGCCCCCTCCCTTCCGCCCACTCCCCTCTCCTTTAAAAAAAAAAGATGAACCCCCCCCCAAAAAAAAAAAAAAAAAAAAAATTGTGGCGAGGGGCAAACTCGAACCTGCGCCCCTACGGATTTGCGACGCCGTGTTCGAACCTATCGAGCTTTCGTCGAAAGTCGATGCAAAAATGTCATTATAAGAGGAAGAAGGGAAAGCCGCAGATGGCTTTCTTGTCAGTCAGATCGGACCAGAAGACGCAGCTTCAAAATAATGCCAATTGACATGCAAGAAACATTTTGCCTTCAAAATCAACTTTCCACAATTTTTTTAATCCGACCTAGCGGAATAAATAGACGAAGCGCGTGTATTGACCCGCATCGCGAGCGAAAGTCCAACATTTACGCCGTAGGCTACTCGAGTTTTTAGCTGACCCTCCTCGGATCCTTAGCGCATTTTTATAGATTATAAATGTATAATAATTGCCAATAAATGTCAGGTGGACATTACTGAAATAATAAGAACCTCCAAGTCACAGTGATTAGACCAAAGACTGTATTATATATATATATATATATAAATTGATAGTTACTTCCCTTAGATCAAACGAGCGCTGTTTGTGCATATATAAATTTATATATATATATATATATAAATTGAGTATGATGACATTTCCCCACAGTACGTCAATCATTCTTGTAACTTAGAATGTAGATCGATAAAGCAGTAAAGCGAAACGTCTCGTCCAAGTTATAACTTTATAAGCTTTCTGCCTCAATCACGTCTCAAGACAGTCAAGTTCAACTTCAACTTCTGATTAGACGGCGTGACCACACACACACGCTCGGGTGGTTTGTCAATGGCTTCATCAACAGCATAATCTGCCCCTGTAATGTTGAGCAACATATTTAACAAAATATATTATAATTTATTTGTGCGTTTTCTGAGAGAGAGAGAGAGACAGAGAGAGAGAGAGAGAAGAACTGAGCAATGGCGAAAACAGCGCTCGTTTGATCTAAGGGAAGTAACTCTCAAATTTAGCAAAATTATCGTTCTTTTTATTGCGAGTTTGGAGGTTCCTTTTCCGGTTTACTTTGTTGGTCTCAGGTGGGTAAGGTTTTACGAGAAGTAAATCTCATTTCATCTTTATATTTAGACCACACATTTAGGTTCAAATACAAGCTTATTCTTTTTGTATTGTATTCTTAGTCCGTGCAGCTAGATTTCGTTCCAGATAATACAATAGAAGTCTCAATTTGATGGGTGCATGTGGCTATGCCTGAAAGTTAAACACGAATTTTCCGACATTTTTTACATGTGCTTTCACTAGTTTCAGGCAGTGGTATGAAGAAAAGAGTTTTGAAGTTTTCGGAACATTTTTAGTGGGCACTTTATTGTGTGTTGGGCATATTTATTAGGCAGTGGTTAGTGTGATTTTCGGTAAAAAAAATTCTCTCAATTCCATTGGGCCTCATTTGTGTATTTAATAATTTATTATTTGCACATCAAACTAAGCAACTTCGCCCAGAAATCGAAATACAACCCACTCTTCTTCTTCCAATATCAGTTCTGACCATTATTACAACGGAAAAGGGCGAAGAGAGAGAAAAACGAAGGAGAGAGAGAGTTTTGGTGGGTAGACAACCGGCCAGACTGGGACCGTTCAGCGGAACCCAGCCATGAAGCCGGCCCTGTCACAGTCAAAAGTGTAGCTCGTGCAAATCTGCCGCTCGGCTACTACGAGAGTGTGAGTGTGTATTTGCGACAACCACAAATTTCACTCTTTCTTTACTTGAACCATTTACCTAGTAACCCTAACCCTACAAAAAAGTGAAATTTGTGGTTCATGCTCAATGTCGTAAATACACTCTCTCATAGTAGCGAGCGGCAGATTTGCACGAGCTACACTTTTGACTGCGACAGGCCCAACCTGGTCATGTTCTTCCAGTCCCAGGATGGAAAGTTGTATTATTTTTCATTGCCGTGGCTCGGCGAAGGGAGGTAGGTGTCCAGAGCTTCAAGTCCAGGGGTGTCTGAGACGTCAGGGCGATAGAGTGACATATACTGTGATATAGTGAAAACTTTTTGGTATTTGCTAATGTAGCCTACTTCAGATTTTGTTGTACAGTAACACCTGAAGCCGATGTATGTGAACTATTGCAGCAGTGGGCTTGTTCATTTGTCATGCTTAACACATTCTTCAGAGTTGGTTTCTTTTGTGTTTTCAGAACTAAAAGACCGTCGAGATGAAGTTCAACAAACTGGTGACCTCCGACAGGGGGAAGAACCGCAAGAGGCATTTCAATGCTCCAAGCCACATGAGGAGGAAGATCATGAGCTCCCCCCTTTCCAAAGAACTGCGACAAAAGCACAACTGCCGCAGCATGCCCATCAGGAAGGATGATGAGGTCCAGGTAAAATATTTTGAACAGTTTTATGTTCATGTAGGTAGTCAAAAGTGATTGTTTCATGTTTACTTAATTGATTTTTTAATGAGCTAGTCTAATAGAACTACTCAAAATGAAGAGATTGATACAAAATTTATCTCTATGTTAATTAGAACGGAAGTTAAGATTTTTTTAATATTTATGTATTTTACGTCGGTTCAAATCCCTCGTACGGGCCAAGTTTGGGGGCCTCTAGCAAAGGTGTTTGGCATCTATCATGTCTGAAATTGCATATAACTGCTGCCAGCAGTGGGTTGTATTCACTGAATTTTTTTAAAGAACATGCTCAACATAGGTTTTGAGCATGGTATCTCCAAAAATGCTTGTAAAGGTCACACAGACAAGCATCTTATATCAAAATGATCTGCAGGACTAGACCTACCTTATGAGTGGATAATAAGTCATGTCATATTGATTCTAAATGTCTTAATTGCCCCCTTCACCTCCCCTTACCCGTTGCCCCGCCCCTATTTCAGGTATTTTCAGCTTGTATTTTTCACACAGACAAGTATCTTTAATCAAAATGATCTGCAGAACAAGGATCTACCTTTTGAGGTGATCATCTTTCATGTCACTGAGCAGTACATGTCATATTATTATTATTAATGCCCCCCCCCCCTCTAGTTTACCCTTGCACTTCCCACCCCCACCCCACCTCCCCTCTCCCCGAGATATTTTGGCTTGTAATTTTCACACAGACAAGTGTCATATCAAAATGATCTGCAGAACATCTGCCTTTTAAGGAAAATACATCATGTCACTGTATATGTCTTAATGCCCCCCCCCCCCCCCCCCCCCCCTTTACCTTTGCACTCCCACCCCCACCCACCCCCCCCCCCACCTCTTGCGCGAGGTATTTTTGGCTTGTAATTTTCACACAGACAAGTGTCATATATCAAAATGATCTGCAGAACAACATATAATTGCCTTTTGAGGAAAATACATCATGTCACTGTGATTCTACAAGTCTTAATCCCCCCCCCCCCCCCCCTTAATGCCCCATCTTACACACATTTATCTTGACATACACACACTGTTAACTTTTCTGTTTTTATGTGTTTTTATCTGTATCAAATGTATTTTTTACAATAAAATCTATGGCAAATGGACTGCTTTGTTGAATTTTGTTTGTTGCACAATATGAGAGAGAGAGAGAGAGGGGGGGGGGGGGTGACAGGAGAGAGAGGGGGTGTGCACAATTTGTGTGTGTGTGTGTGCACACATTTGTGTGTGAGTGGACATCTTCTATTTGATGCTTACGATGTGGGGGAGGGGGGGGGCAACTAAACAGTAGACTTGGGTAGAACTAGAAGACTTGCTGCCCAGATGATCAGCTCAATGCGGGACTGAATCAGTGAATGGGAGGGAGGGAGCATAACTTGGGGGAGAAGCCTGAACAGGGGGGATCGAGTTGAGATAACGGAAAGGTGAGGACAAGGGGGGGGGAGGAGGTTCACATTTGTGTGTGCATGCAGAAAAAGAAAAAAATAGCTCTGTGGTGTGTTTTGATGTTAGGCCTAACAGTCAATGACAGTTGTGATTTACCATCTTTGGCAAAAACAATCTTTTTGCTTGTTACATTGTAATTACTCAAATCCGAGATTGTCATCACATCAGTAGAAATGTAAAGTGTCAAAATAAATATTGAATCTGAAATTGTATATCTATCACTTTTAGATGGAAGTTTTCAGTCTAGGCCTATTATTTTGCCCAAGGATGTTCTAGTTTGCTCTTCGCAAGTTTCGTCCTGTTGAATCAATCCGTCTACAACAAAGTCACGTGACTAAATATATTTCGCTTCTGAGACCATATAGAGATGACCAGGCTTTAATAAGTGGCCAAAATATAAATTTAAGCACCTTACAAAGTAAACTGATCGCCTTTGAAAACGATCAAAGCAAGGAATCTAATTTGGTGCAAAATAAGTTTCACCTACCCTTCTCGGGGATTCAAGTTTGCTACATTCCGATCACTAAGAACTGGGTCACCGAACGAAATGAAGCAATCTTCACAATAAGGCTGGAAATAAACTTAAATCGTGTAATAAAACTGTCGAAATATGTTTACGCTTTTCACTTAAGAAACGATGAACACCGGGAATAAAAGATGATCCGTAATTGTTGAATCGATCGGGTCGAGTATCTGCGCCATGCATCGGCCGCTCGCTCCGCCATTTTGTCACTGAGCTTGAGAGCAAAGCTATCACTTCGCGTCAAAGATCGCTTCGGGTTCGGATTCACTTGGACAGATTGATTTAATATTTTGTATAATGGTAGTTAAGACTTTAAATAATCATAGGATGGCAAAAGTGTATGCGCCGACATCGATTTATGACCGAAAATATTTCACTAAAGAAAAGAAAATGTTGGGTAATTTTTGGTCGATCCACACACTTCGCATACGAAACTACTCAGGAATGACTCCCCTTTCTAACTTGCTTACTATTTTTAGCATAGAACGCAAAGCCAGCGAACCCATTGGTCAAAACCGCGATAGGTGTTATCCGAAAACTGCGCGCATGGCGGCCAAGCGACAAAAACGATCGGTAAACAGTACCGAGTTTCAAATTCGCACACACACACTCACACTGAATAAAACCACACAAATTGCATAGAAAGAAAAGAAATACGTTTAATTTTATCAACTGTGTTGTTTTTATGTTGTTTGTGATTGGATTTGGGGATAATTGTCAGTTGAATATGGGTCAATTTTCCAATGACCGTAAGTCATGAAAAGAGGGTTTTGACTACCTAGTTCATGATAAGAAGTGTATTCAGAGTTACCATGAAGTGTAAAGTGAAAGTCATACGTTATTTGCAGTGAGCATGTATCATGCATCATTGCATGTATGTGTATGTTAAAAGTGGTTGAATTTAAAACGTCGTCTTTTCTGTGATTGGTTTTCAAACCCCAAATAATTTAAATAACTTTTCAGATTGTACCAAGTTTGCAAAAGTTGCAAAAGTTTTATATGATACGTAAACTTTTTTTTAAAGAAAAGAATAGCATGAAAGCAGAGACGAGGGCACACAATTCGACCCTTCAGAGCAAAGTTACACTTAGTTTTTGCACATCATCATCATAATCTTTTATTTTCAAAAGAGGACCATTTATGTCCCAGCTATTAAAGTTTATAAAAGTAACAAGAGCAATTGTTAAGCGTTTTCACGTATATTACACTTGTGTCTGTTTGCTAGCATTCTTTTCCAATCAAGGAAAAAACCCTTGTTTTTGTCAATGGTAAAATAGTTTGTCAAAGAAACTTGTTTTCATCATGTGTAAACTAGCTTATGTTCTTCCATGACTGTGCAGGTGGTGCGCGGGCACTCCAAGGGTCAGCAGGTGGGCAAGGTGGTGCAGGTGTACCGCAAGAAGTTTGTTGTCCACATCGAGCGCATCCAGCGAGAGAAGGCCAACGGGGCCACTGTCTACGTCGGCATCCATCCTTCAAAGGTTAGCTTTACATTTAATTCGGGATTACGGTTGTTTGCTTTTTAATGATGATTGCGTACTCACTGTCCCCAACCTCTCTCTTCTCAAAACATTTTTTCTTTCTATCTTCTCTTTTTTTCCTCTTTTTTCCCCCCCTGATTTGTGATCACAAATGCATGCCTTGCTCTTTGGTTTCAACTTGGTTGTATCATTTACGCATTGGACTGTAGAGGGGAAGTATTGTTTTTTAGTTTTGATCTTGGTTTTTTGTTCCTTTTGTTGCCTGCTTTTTGCTCTGTGTGCTGTTTTTTGGTTTGTCTATGTTGGTAAAGGCGCATTCGCCGAAATATCCAGTACTTTTGTTTTGTCTCTTGTGAATAAAAGAACATAACTTTACACTTGTCGTGTAGTTGTTTCAGACCTGTTTACCATTCCGGTTTAGCCGGAATTATTCCGGAAATTTGCTAAAATTCCGGGTAAAATAGTAAATTCCGGGTGAACGCTGAAAATTCCGGGATTTCGAAAAACCGTCTATTATTTGTTTCCGTTCATAGGAAAAGACGCAAGGGTTGACCGAAACGTGTACCTAACACGCTACGTCATCAGAAAAGGGGTTGTGCTTGACGTCACATGCATTAAATGCTGCATTTTCATTGGTTAAAGGGGTGAAATAATGTTTTTATTTTGGTCGATCTATTTCAGGACTGAGCAAATGGCGGCCAGACTTTTACTGTCGATTCGAAGAGCTTTCCAGGCAGTTTTTTAATGGTAGAGATTGTAATTAGGGCTTGAAATGAGTCAATTTAGATTATATTATCTAGGTATTCCAAAGGGGTTTTCAATAATACATGCTACACATTGTCTGTTGCTACAGTTTGATAGATCTTTTGATCCTGATTAATGTGATACCAGAAACAAGTCTGTGTGGTAAAAAATAAAAAAGTTATGACGTTTTATGTGATTTTTGGACTTAGAAGATTTTTCGGCAACATTTTTGTGCCATTTTCACTCGCACACAGCAAAAAAACATAAAGTCACAGAGATCTAAAAGTTCTGATTTTTAATCTTTATATACTGGTAATCAAACACACAAAATTTGTTGACATCAAATGCTTTACAAAAAAAGTTGTAAATCTCCAAACTCGGTCAAAAATTAAGTTATTTCCACAGATTCTTGGAACAAAATCGCACAATGGGGGTATTTCAAAGGTCTGGTACACAGTTGTTTTCAGTACCATAACTACAAAATCTGGATTACAACTTAATAGTAACATAGAGATTATGCTCAATTTTTTTCAGAACTCTGTTTGTGATAGTTACATCATACTGGTCCAATGAAAATGGTACATCATCGAATTTGAGCGCCTGGCCAAAAAGGATCAATTTTGAAGGTTTTTCAAATTGCTATAACTTTGTCATTTTTAATGCTACTGAGTTGCCCTTTATACCAAATTGTCAAGTTTTTAATGTCCTCTACTCTGAAAACAAGTAAAAGTGCTAAATTTACAAAACATTAAAAATTTTAAGGCTTTTTTTTTACAAAAATATTCAAATTTTTAATTTTTTCACATTTTCAACTTTCTTTTTATTTCTTCCTGAATGAAAATTATGAATAAAAGCTCATACCAAATTGTACTTCTGTCTTTTGTGGTTTTATTGGTGTGCTTTTTATTCTTGTGTATGATGTGTTATTATTTTAAAATATTTGTTGAAAATACCAACCGTATTGGAGATTTTGGCCGCCGCCAGAGCCTTCAGACTAAGGCCGTCGGCACCCCCTGGCACTTCATGGCTTTGGATGAGCGTGCCCCTTTACTCAATTTTAACTAAAATGGTTCTATCTAAAAGAAAATTGAATGCTCTTTAAAACCATGTACTTTTTGAAAGGGTGGGGCAATGTTAGGCTGGTTAAAATTTAGTTCAAACTTCAAAATAAAATGTCTTATCGAAAATAAGATTTTTGCATAAAAGTTACACCGATTGAAAGCTTGGGGTTTCCTCTTCCCGTGACATGTTCTATTTTTATCCGACCAATGGGCACGCTCAAACAATTGCCCAAAAGGCATGCAGCGCGTGACGTCAAGTGATCATTCACTAGCTGGCGGACAACAAACAATACAACAAGGAACAAAAAACAAATATTTTTGCATGATGCACATAGACTTGATTGAGTTATGCCGTAATGCATTATTCAAAGTGACAATGTCAAATTCTTTGACAAGCAATGCTTTGACAGGTGAGTTTCCGTCAGTCCTGAGAGGTTCCTGGCACGTTCAGGTGGAAACCCGGAACCAGGAATCAGATCTTGGAACCATTTCGCCACCTGCAGCATAATAAAACAGAATATATGCGTCAGTTCTTTGATTTAACTTTTATTTTCCTAAATGAATACTTCCATATATTTTCATCTTTAGCAACTAAGCAAGACACAAGTGCTTTGCGTTAAGATTCTGTTGTGAAATCCTTACATGAATTTAAACTTGAGGGAAAAAAACAACTTCAATCCACAGTCCAATTTTTTCCCCCACCTGAAATATAATTTTCCCATCTTTTTTTTCAAAGACAAAGTAAAATGAAGCTAATATTTAAATAATCTGAAGCGAATCTCCCAAATTTATTTGAAAACTCCTAATTGGCTCACTCCCAGTACGGTGATTATAATATGAATCACATCAGGTGGTAGTTGACTTCCTGTCAGTCGTTGACGACCACGTATGTTGGGCCCTAGGTCAGGCAATGCAATAGAACATTGTATTAATTTAGTCGCACACACAGAACGAGAGAAAGGTTATGTGCCTATGTGCATGCATATTTGCATGTGTGTGAGCTATTAATAAAATTATTATAATTATATTATGTCTTTGTTGAACTTCGTTTTTAAAATTTTAAGCGCATATTTAGTCTCTCTCTCCCCTTAGTGTGTGTGTGTGTGTGCGTGTGCGTGTGTGTGTGTGTGTGTGCGAGAGAGAGAGCAGGCATGGGAATTGTCAGAGACAAAAAAATTCTGAAAAGCCCTCATTTTTACAGCATTAAAATATAATATTCTAAAAATTGAAGTATTTAGTAACTAAAACTTTTAGTAAAAGTTTGCCTTAAAAAACAAAAAAATTGCGGACAATTCCCATGTCTGCAGAGAGAGAGAGAGAGAGAGAGAGAGAGAGAGAGTTTTTTAGGAAGTCAGTTGCCTGAAACTTGAAACTGCATCAAATCGTCTTAATTCAGGTACATCCACATGCATTGTGTGTTGTGTGTGTGCATATAACCCAGTTGGGTCTTTAATTGTATGTTTATTATTGGGTTGCTAGGTGCTTGAGTTAAGTTCCTTGTAGTGTGTGTGTGTGTGTGTAAAATAAAGCGTGCAGAAATCAAAATCTCATGTTTGTGAATGAGAAACAGCAGACCTTTATCAATCATTCAATGTATTGTTACTGTTAGTGTGTGCATTCTCCAGTATCTGTTCATTGTTAATGAAACACAATATTGAGAACAATTGACTGTTTTTTGTAGTTTTGCTTAGCATTAACTAGTTTCGATTTTGTTGGTAGCCGTAGGTCTAGGCCAAGACAACGTTTACTTAGGCCTAGCATGATATTCCTCTCTATCTCAGAATCTGGAAAGAATGTTGAACTTGAAGTTGAAGATGCTTCACTTTACTGACTAAAGGTTTTCAATTCAGAAACAAACAGTTGAATCTTTTGCAAAATACATGCAGAAGTCTAGAAGCGCAATAATTTTAACCAAAACAATTACTGATTTGAATAAGTATTGGGCAAAAAACGAGGAAATATAATTCTGATCCTAGGCCTAGGCCGATCGAAAAACAGAATCGAATATTGCCAAGGGAAGTCACTCAGTCTAACTAGTCAGACAGACCATTTTTTCAACATCACGTGATCTCACATTTTGATCGATTTCTTTAAAATCTTTCAATTTTATTCCTAATTACATCTTTAAGCGTTAATAATAGGCTTTTTCCAAAACATCTATAATGGTTATGATCGGTTTACATGATGAGAAAAAATTAGCTCGGCTTCGATAGTACTCGACTGCTCGCCGTGTCAAAGATTTGATTTCTAGCTCAAGAACGATGTCATGTTTTACGGAAATACAAAACTTTACAACATCATATATGCATAAAAAATGCACGAATATAATCTTAAACAGCAATACTCACCTAGCATGGAATCAATATCGTAGATAATTTCAAGATGGGCAATATTTTCGCGATGAAACTGAACCTCTGTTAGCGTTGTCGTGCGTGCGCCATTTTTGTCGGCTAGTTGTAAATGGCTGAATGAGGTCACGCGCTCCGCGGAGTTTGGGTTCGTGGTTGAGCCTGCCCATTGGTCGGATACAAATAGAACATGTCGTCACGGGAAGAGAAAACCTCAAGCTTTCGATCGGTGTAACTTTCACGCAAAAATGTTGTCATTTTCGATCAGAAATTTTACTTTGAAAAGTTTGAACTAAATTTTAACCAGCTTAACATGACCCCACCCTTTCAAAAAGTGCATGGTTTTAAAGAGCATTCAATTTCCTTTTAGATAGAACCACTTTAGTTAATATTGAGTAAATGGGCAGGCTCATCCAAAGCCATGAAGTGCCGGGGGGTGCCGACGGCCTTAGTCAGAAGGCTTGTCGGCGGCCAAAAACTCCAATACGGTTGGTATTTTCAACAAATGTTTTAAAATAATAACACATCATACACAAGAATAAAAAGCACACCAATAGAACCACAAAAGACAGAAGTACAATTTGGTATGAGTTTTTATTCATAATTTTCATTCAGGAAGGAAAAAATGAAAGTTGAAAACAAGCAAAAATCGGCATTCTGGGCAGTTTGTCACAGCTGCAAGGCAGGGCTTTGGAATACCTATATTATCACTGGAAAATACGATGATGTGAGAATTTTGAAGTTTTCAATGGAAAATGAAGTCAAAATTGATCGCGATGGCGCCGAGTTGCAACTTGGCATCCGCCGATCCGCGGCCGAGTGAAATTTCTCTGTCCCATCGTGGACATTTCCAGGTATTTTGCTTTTTCCAGCTTGTTTTATACTAAAATTGACTAAGAATTAGTGACTGAATTTACTAATAAAACTTTTCTGGCAAAATTGAGCCAAGAAATCATCACAATATTGAAAATCGACGCCGATGTTCGCGGAAAGGAGAACAAGAAACCGCTTTATCGCAAGTCGTGTACAGATCATGTGAATTCCGGTTTTTGTTCTCAAATTCCGGGTTTTTTGGTGGCAAATTCCGGGTTTTTCATTATAAGGGTAAACAGGTCTGTTGTTTGTTGTATGTTCCAGTGACGTTGCAGTCTTTCGTTTTTAAAAAAACGAGTTTTACACTGATAAGAGCACTTGAATTCTGCATTAATTCTTCTTCTTCTAGTTGGGGATGTTTATCCTGCCCCGTACTCACCGGTCTTCATTCAGACCATTAATAGCGCACAGGATGCGTGCTATGTGAATTCGTGTCATCCATCCCCAGGGTCGGACAGTAATGGCTGCCCGGGGCAGGTAGTCGTAAGTGTCGGGCAGGTGGTGAACTTGACGACCTGCCTGCCCGGCATGTGCAAGTGCTTAGAAAAAAAATCTCACCCAGTTTATTTCAGTCTGTTGTAAAAAAAACGCAAGTCAGGTTCTAGGCCAACAACGCAGGCTACATCAACAATGATAGGCCCTACTATCACCACGCTCGCGAGTAGCATCACTTCTGCAAAATTGGATAGCCATTTGTATCGAGCAAGACGATTGGCTAAAGAAAATTCATTATCCAATCAGAATGAAGCATACTTAGCCAGTCAGTTGCAGACAGCCTTTGGCAAAATGGCAGACGCGACAATATTATAACATGTGCTTCAGGTTCTGACAAGAAGAAATCAAAACAAACCACACTGTTGGGTTTTGTGGGGTCATCCAAGAAACAACAGTGTGGGTGAAAAACGGAACCAAAACATAATTTGATTTACACAATTGACTTAGTTTTACCACCATTTTTCTTCTTCTCTCTTCTCATATGAACTTAATATTGGGTTGACCAAGGTTTTGTCACGGAGAATGTTTCTTTTGTTTCAGTGCTTGATAGTGAAACTGAAGATGGACAAGGACAGGAAAAGAATCCTGGAGCGCAAGGCTATGTCCCGTGTGAAGGCCATGGCGGACAAGGGCAAATACACCGAAGAGACCATGGAAACTTCGTAACATGTCTGTCCTGTATAAAATAAACACTTTGTGGCTGAACTGTTATGGTGTTAACAAATGTTGTGAAGTGTGAGTGGTGAATGCAAGGTAGTGTGTGAGTGGTGAATGCAAGGTAATGTGAGTGCTGAATGCAAGGTAGTGTGACGTGGTGAATGCAAGGTAGAGAGCTCCATTATTTCATTGATAGCTTTTAGCTATTGTTGCCAAGATGATAAAATTGTGTGTGCATATTCCACCAGGCCATTGTATCTGACAATGACTTTCAGATGCAGAGGAGGCTGCTGCTATTCTGAAGGGTTGGGCTGGAGTTTGTATAACATGGAGAAGCCTGTCTTGCAAAGGTACATCTCCACTTGCAACCAAAAGGAATTGTAGGAAAGCTGGTGTTGTGAAAGGTCCCTAAAGTACATAATTATATCTGATCTTGGCTGCAGTGCCCTGAGCCAGGGCAAATGCCTCGTGTTATGAGTCCCCGTGGGGATACTGGGGAATCTTGTATAAATAGTTCCCCCACCTTCTGGAAGTTATGTGCTTGTAACTTCCTCTAACCTGTCGCTCTTTGACTGCCTTTTCCTTTTCCCTTTGCTTACTGTTATCTACCATCTTTCTGCCTTACCGGTCCATTCTTCTGCTTTTTTTCACGAAACACTTTCAAAAACATTTCCTCCAGCCAAAGTTGGACTTGCTGGGCCTAACTATTTCGTAGTTAGGCGCATAATGGCAGCATGACGCATCTGCACTCATAATTGACAGGAAACGGGGATCGAAAAAGGAGGAGTGTCAATCACTAATTATAGTGGGGGGAAAAGTGGTTAAGTTCTATTCTCCTCTACTTCAGGTGATAACTGGGGGAAACTACTCTCTTGCCTGCATGCGTCCCCCCAAAAATTTGCCTTCTGTTTGGCAAAGGGAAGTAAGATGAGCCGGGGTCGAGTGATCTCCTATGGGGCGATCAGAAGTGTTCATTATCCAAAGATGTAAAAAGTTTTGGGAAAAAAGTTGGTTTAGTGGATTTGAGTATCGCCCAAGGAACATTCCATTAAATGTTAGTACATATGGATTGGCATTCAGACACAGTAAGTTTTAGTTTATGAGCTTGGCTTCAACTCATTCAGGGCGTATTCAGAGTATACTCGGAACAGGAGAAAGCCAATCAGGGCCTAATTCCAAGTATTCTTGGAATTTCGGAGTAAAACTTGTCTAAATCCATGGGGTTTTGAACCCAAACCAGGTTTTTCTAGTTACTTCTCTTCTTCACTCTTCCAGCTTTCATTTCACTTATGTTTGGCACTTCTATTTCAATTTTTAATTATGAAAATGTAATACAATTTTTTTTTAAAATCTGCTCTACATGAGCCTCAGAAAATATTCTAATATGTTTTCATTAACAGTAACATAAGGAGACTTTTTTTTCTAGGCAGCCCCAGGCCAGTAATGATTGCCTAAGGCAGTGAGGTCTTGAAGAGGTTAGGCACACTGAAAAGAAGCTGTCTTGACAGGTTTGCTGTATCCGAGCTTTGTAGTGTTTGTTCTCCCAGTTCTATAACAATGGGAGTTTATTAAAAGGAAACAAGGGCATACATTTCTCTGTGCATGTGTAAGAGGGAACTTTTTGGAGCCTCTTGCGCGGAAACTACTGAATGATAAGAATGAGGCTTTAAACTGAAAATTATCTGCCCCTTGTCGAGTAACCTGAGATGCGAACGCCACCTACTTCAGATTATCGCCCTTGTCATGAACTAGTATATTGGCTTCTGCAACTAGGATTATTAACGCCCGTGAGAGTGAAGCCCTTATTGGTCAGTGCTGAAAAGGGCATTCACTCTTGCGAAAGGCAGCCATTTAGTGGCCTCAAATAGGGTTATTGGCGAGAGTTATACCTTTGTTTGGTCAGTGCTTGACCATCTTTCCCCACCCACCAAGGGCATTCACTCTTGCAAAAGGTGTTCTTTGCAGCAGCCAATAGCCACAGAAAATTATCTGCCCCTGACTCACCGCTAGATGGCATGAGCAGTTCAGGCCTAAAATTATTGCCCTTTCGTGTCGGCAAGAAGTATTATAAAGCCCCATTGCTTTTGTCTTGACAGTGATGCCACAACACAACCGCTAAAAAGATCTGAAAATGTATACTTTATTGCAGAAGCAAAATCACTATGGCACAAAAAGAATGAATAAACAAATCTTGTAAACAAAAAGCAGTTATTACATTATGCAATGTTTAGGAAATAAAAGTGGATCTGTCTCTTTCATAAGATCATGTTCATAAAAGAAATAGTGTAGATTTCTGAAAACCCAAAATATAAACAACAAATCCAACTGTGCTATATAATATAACTTGTTATAGCAATGTGCACATTTTGTTTTAAAAAACATGTGCATGGTTTAGTTAGGATCAACATCCTTGTTTACTCCAGGTAGTTTTCAATCAACTAATGCAATTTTTCTTCTCAGTGTTGCACCTGGTTTTCTATCACATCACAGGATTTTTCATGGCACAAACTACACAAAATTACAGCATATCATTCAACAAAATTTGAAAGGTGTAATTGACCAATTTGATGCATTATTGCTTTAGCTGCTTGGTGCACATAAAAACTTTGCCATTGATTTTTTTTTTAAAGGATGATGACAAATATCAACTTGATTCTTTACAAGTTGTGTCATCTGAACACAAGAACAATTCAAAACCCTTATTAACTAAATCTGTTTGATCATAAGTGGTTTGATTCTGAGATTCAAAACTTCAGCTGACAAACAAGCAATAACAAAGTTAACTGGAAATGAAAACAATTTGAGTCTGTTACAGAATTAACATATGCCTCTACATGCTTTGTGTGTAATAAAAAATATATATGGTAGTCCAAAGCTAATTCAAAACTTGTGAGAAAACAAATATACAAGAAGGAAGACTAACAGCAAAACCAAAAGTCAACTATTTTTCAACAGATATTCACAACCAAACTGAATATTCTGAAACTTGCAAGAGAGCAAAAGATAGTAACAATCCAAACCGGGTCATACTTTTATATAAACAATATTTCAATAATCTTTGCTGCAAAACACCACACCAGCAACATTATTATCCATATCCACACGTTCAACATTTTACAACCAAAAAATTGCCTTTGCCAAACCGTTTTGCTGTAGTTCACTACTTTCAGGAGCATGGCTTCATGATTCCACAACAAAAAGTGATATGTTGTATATGTACATTGCTATGTTCTGAATCACAGTCCAGTAAGGTGAAGACATACATTCTTTCTCTGATTAAAGAGAACAAAGCTGATTATATAACCTCTACAGTAGATGGTATAAATAAATATCTCGAGTAAATGGCATAATTATTCAAGTTGAATAACCACAAATTCAAAAGAAAAGAAAAGATAATTACATAATCACACAAACCATCATGACAAAATTAGGCTGTATGTGGCAAATTTTAACGCTTTGCTGAGAAACAAGTGGAAAATCATTAATTATAGCAATTTTTTAAATCTTATTCAATAACCAAGCTTCAGCCTGAAGGAATCCACCGGAGAGTAATACATGACATCAAATATGCATGTACATAGGTGTCAACCCAATTTTCCTTTTTTCAAAACTTCCCTTATTGAAAAATAATTTCCCCCTTATTTCAAGCCTGAAAACAGTATAAATTTCAGAACACGCAAAACCATGAAAAAGTTGCAGTGAATACATTATATTCAGACATCGTTTTAATGCAGTTTTATTTTATATATATTGAAAAATGGGTAGGGGAGCGTACTTTCCTTTCTTAAAGGACAGGTTTTCCCATTCTCTCAAGTGTCTCCCACTCCCAACTCGGGCCTTTTTGGCCACAGGGGGGTTAGTAGAACTGGAAGAATTAGTGTCCGCCATTTTCGATTCAAACAATGCTCACATGGACGTTCTGAAGAAATCACGCATGCGCAGATTACTAGAACAAATCGCTCTCTGCGCATGACCGATCATCTAGCCTACTGCTTTCGTTATCCTGTTCGGCTGCTTGGCGTCCGCGTTTTGTCGGCTGCTATCACAAAATTCTATCACTTCGCGGTTTGTTTCTGATCTGCCAGTATAAATCAGTTTTACCCGTATTGAAACTGTTATACGGCCGTACAAACCCAAACTCTTGGTTTTCCCGTACAGCAATACAGGAAAACCGTATAGGTTGACACCTATGCATGTATGCAGTTCTTTCCTGTACATTAACAATTTGAATTGAAAGTCCTATTCTCAAAAAAAGTCAACAAAAGCACTGACATGAAGGGAGTTGAATCAGTTAAATTTGTCAGGTGAAAGCCTGAGGGTACTATTACAAACTGAATAAAGAAGGCTGATGGTAGGCATACTAACACACAGAATCTCAAAAGGAACATGTAAATAGTAAAAACAGTCATTTTTAAGTGGTATATTACTTTGGTCATTTAAGAAAACGTTCTTTATAAAGTATTTGTACCATTTGAGATACGGCCATAATGTGTCAAGACAAAAGTCCTGCATTGTGGTGAGACATACATTCAAAAGAAAAGGAATGAAAAACAATTTTTAAAAGAAAATTCCAATCTTCGATATTGATTTCCTGAGAAACCATGCATTTCACGCAATGTGGGAGGGAGGATTGAAGGGGATGGGAATGAGAAGGGGATGTGTGCTTTTTTTTACGGAGTATGAAGAATGCTTTTGTTTATTGGAAAGATGAACTTTGCTTTTATTACTTCCTTTATTTTTGTTTTCTGTTCCTTTTGTTTGTTCAAATGCGTGGGTATTTTGTTTTCTGTTACCCTTGTATGATGAGACCACAGTGTCATTTCTCTTGTTGAGATAATAAAGTAACTTTGACTCGATTTGAAAATATTTTCAGAAAATGCATAGCATAATTTCAAGCAAACAAATCGAGGGGTGAAAAAAAGAGCAGTAAATGTGTGTTGCCCCTGCAATTTGCCGGATTGCAGGACTTTTTTAATTTCCCAGGAGCACCCATATTTTCATAATGGTTTGGCATGAAACTGACGATTGACTTTAGCTTGTAACCTATAATATTGTTTTTCATTTTTAACACAATGAGCGCAAAAAAAGAGGGAGAAAAAGCTTTAACCCTTTTACTGCCGTTTCACATTTTTGCACCACACTGACTTAGCACCCATGTGACTAAAAGGCATGACATTAGGATCTATTATCCAATGACCTTGTGCTGTTCACTTTGGGAGATTTCGGTTGTACTTTAGGTCTTTGAAAAAAACCATTAACTTTTTTTTTTCTAAGACAAAAATAAATGACGTAGCTAGAAATTCAATGCCTCTCAGGAAATGAGTTTCCCGTTTTAACCCATATTCAAAAGGTGTTAAGTTCAAGGTTGAATAAGTAAATAAGTACATTAAATCAAATACAGTACAGAGAATGACAGGAACTGCAAACAAATTGACATGCCAACATGTTTTAAACAGCTGTGATTTCTGATAGAATAAATATGCTGAGCTTAACAAGACCGACACACCAATAGTATGAATGAATGTGTTCTATTTTTGTTTAAACCAAAGCATTACTTGATACTCTTAAAGGTCAATGAAAAACTTTCTAAAAATGTCCTGTTCTCCCCAGACATTCGATTGATTTATTCAATAATGATGGCTATTCGGTATGACCGAGTTAATCATTGTGTTATTTAGTTCTTAAAAAGAATATTGTCCTGTTATAACATGCATTATGGAAAAAAAGAACCTTCTTTGCAAGGGGCAGAACATTTTTTTTTTCAAGCTTGTCATTGTTGAAAAAAACATGCAATTTATATTCCAAGCCATTCAAACGCATATGTCGCTATGCATTGAAAAGAAAGAACAAAAAGACTGGTGCATAATATACTTCTCCACACCAATATGTAAATAGTCAACAGCCATACTTGCCCTTTCTGCTCACAAGTGCTATTAAGAATTAAAAAAAAACAAAAAAAACACACATAATGGATAAAAAAGAAACCTAGGGGAAAATAATTGAAAGAAAATCACAGCAAAAAAAATTCTGTTCACCATTTTTTTTTCTGTCAACATATCAATACATCTAAGAATAATTTTACTTTATACATCACAAAAGCACTCTCTGTGTATTATGCACATTTAACCCTTTCACTGTCAACATATGAATACATCTAAGAATAATTTTACTTTATACATCACAAAAGCACTCTCTGTGTATTATGCACATTTAACCCTTTCACTGTCAACATATGAATACATCTAAGAATAATTTTACTTTATACATCACAAAAGCACTCTCTGTGTATTATGCACATTTAACCCTTTCACTGTCAACATATGAATACATCTAAGAATAATTTTACTTTATACATCACAAAAGCACTCTCTGTGTATTATGCACATTTAACCCTTTCACTGTCAACATATGAATACATCTAAGAATAATTTTACTTTATACATCACAAAAGCACTCTCTGTGTATTATGCACATTTAACCCTTTCACCGCCATATGTCGCATAATTTTGCACCACACAAAAGCACTGATTATGCACATTTAACCCTTTCACCGCCAACCACAATGAAACACCCATGTCATTAAAAACCTTGAATTCAGGGTCTGTTGTCCAATGATATTTGTGTTCTTGATTTGGGGAGTTAAGGATAGGCCTTTTTTTAAGCATGTAGTAAAGGAATCCCCAATAATTCAGACAAAATATTTTCTTTACCCAATGTAAGTTTATTGGATAATTTTGGCTAAAAAATTGCTGGCGGCGAAAGGGTTCAGGGGGGAAATTCAATAGAATGCAAGAAAGAAAAAAGGTCCAAAGATGTCAAGAAAATGAGCAAAGACTAAAAAATAAACACGGGCAAAAATATTTTCAACCGGAACATGTAAACTGGACTGTATATCACATCTGCATATTTAAGTGTCGGTGATATTTACATCCATATCTCCAATGGCTCATCAAAATGAAAACAATCTGATTACATCAAAGAAAAACTATCAGAATTTAAAATGGATAACATATAAAAAGATGATATTATGTACACAATCAAAGTGATTGCAGCCAACAAAAGATATGTAAACTGTTAACAAACAAAATAATCTCAGTCTTGAGTCCAACAAAAAGAAACGATCAGTTTCTTATATTGAAAGGTAAACACTGACATGGAATTTTGGCTGCAGTCAGTTTCTGATTTAAGATTTTACAGTTTTCTCATCAGTACTGGAATTCATAAGATTAAGGGTGAAAAGGTTTTTTACAGATCATTTTGCTGCCATCAGTATCTGGTTCGTGAATGGATCAACGAAATCCACCTTTCCAAATTATGCTTTTAATTGCATTTACTTACCACAAGCTGCCATCACTGTTTAAAAGGGATTTACTCCCTAGTACATAGTTTTTCTCCCAAAGATAAATTAGAGATAAAGCAGTTTTGAAATGACTTGATTTCTGAATAATAATATACCGAAAACAATAATACCGTTTATTTTATTTTTAAAGTTTATAAAAGCAAAATTCCATTTTTTAATCAGTGGGTGCTTCAAAATGTCTAACTTTCCCCACAAATGACATAAATATGTAATAAACAAAACATGAGTAAAGACATTGACAGCCTTTTAATGGAAAAAAACCCTCAGTTTTTATCCTTTGGAATGTAATCAAGTTTAGACTGGAAAACATTTTGGGCTCATAGCCAGGAATGTCAAGAACCAGCAATACATTTTGTCTCTTCACCGTCTCTCCCTCAATGCCTGGCCTCCTGCACAAAACAAGCAAGCAAAGGAATGAGGAAAAACTGCGTTTTCTTCGATAAAGACCTTTTCATGCAACAGCATATCACTAAAATCTGCCAGGCTGCTTACATTGAACTCGGGCGAATCAGCTCTATACGCCCCTTTCTCACGACCGAGGCAACCAAAACACTAGTCAGCTCATACATTTCGTCTAGATTGGATTACTGCAACTCCCTTCTACTTGGTTGCCCACAGGCGTTTCTCAAACCCTTACAACAACTTCAAAACTGCTACTAGAATGGTCTTCAAAGCCAAACGTCTTCAACACACATCACCTCTACTTAAAGAGTTACATTGGCTACCCATTCAACAAAGAATAAATTACAAAGCTGCCTGTCTCTGCTATCAGATCATTTCAGGAACAGCACCGGCACCGTAATACCTTTCTGAGCTTCTTGAAATTTACGTTCCATCTGGATCCCTCCACTCAGTGAATAATGACAGGATCTTTCTAATACAAAAAATCTAAGCGTTGCAGGCACGGTGGTAGAGCTTTTACATCATCAGCAGTCAAAGGAATTCATTGCCTTTTGCTGTCAGACATAGTCAATCTTTTGCATCGTTCAAAACAAACCTGAAAACCCATCTGTTCTGACAGTCTTTCCAATAACACCCCCCGCCCATCTCCATACAAACTAAACAGCAGATGGCGTGTGTGTCTGCGTGCATATATATAGATATGTGCGAGTGTGTGTCTATGTCTGCGTGTCAGTGTGGGTATGAGTGTGCACGCACGTGTGTGATGTTAAAGCCTGCATGTTTGTATGTGCTTTTCTTGTGGAAGTGCATGTGTGTGCGATGTATGTAATTTGTGTGCGTGTGATTGAGTGTTGCAGTGTGCTTGTCTGTAGGTATGTGTGCTTGCATGTGTATGATTATAAAATTATGTGTGCACAGGAGAGATTGTGTTTGGCGAGAAAGAGAGAGGGTGTGTGTATGTGTGCACGCATGTTTGTACAAGTGTAAGTGTGTGTGTTTCAGTGAGAATGTGTTTCTGTGCGCTTGATGAAATGTGTGTGTGTGTGTCAGTGTATGTCTGAGTGTTTCAATACTGAATGTAGAGTGCTTTGTGCTCAATAAAAAGCGCTATATATATCCGTTTATTATCATTAAATAAACATGAACCCATGCAAAAAGTCCTATTCTACTCACCTTGTTAGGATCTCAAATCCAGTATGGGGTCATCTTGTGACCGTCCAGAATCCCTGGCATCGGACATGTCCAGAGGCAGATCATCGTCATGGTCAAAGAACGGGTCAGCAGCTCCGTCCTGGTTCAACAGCGAGTAGCGCTGGCCACGAGAACGTCTGCAAAATATAACAAAGTTTTCAGAAAATAATAAAAGTATGTGATCAAGCTGTTGCTCATTTCTTTTACATCTGCGAAGAATAACATGCTTTTGTTATTGTTTATTTGTGTGTGTTGGTGAGAAACACATTTATATCAACCAGACTTGATAAATGTTATCAAGCATAGGAGTAAATACCATTCAAGAAACAATTATTTAGGTTCCGAGTTGATTTCAAACGTCATTCAGACACAATTAATTAAACAAAAATATATAAAAAGATGACAAAAGCTTTTGGAAGGTTTTTTTTTAAATGACAAGAATTTAATGACATTTTGCTTACATTCATTGCATCATGACCAAAATATTTCACTGAATTCTGTAGTTCATCAAGGTAATCTTTTAGACACAGACATTTTTCTGTCTTTTTTTCTTCGTGTTATCCTTCACAAATTCCACACTAGTTTTAAAACACACCTAAAGGAAATAACTCCTTCAAGTTTAGCACCTTGGCAATAACCTACTTCTGGTCTGACTTTTCTCGCTATGGTCAAAGTTTACACTGTGTGCATGCATTCTAGTCATCAGTGTGGATATATGCGTCACACCTTTTTATTAAAACCACGCTCTATGCACCTCAGTATGTTTTACTGATTCTTTGCTTCTTTGTGGCGGCCATTCTCTCATATGGACAGAATTCATTTGAACACATACATATTCTATGTTTTCTTCTATTTAATCTCAGATGTCCTTGCATATGCATGCTACTGGTGCACATCTGTTTTCAAATACTTTCATCCATTTCCACTACAGTGGAACCTCCCTTATAAGACCTCACATTACAGTGGAACCTCCCTTATAAGACCTCACATTACAGTGGAACCTCCCTTATAAGACCTCACATTACAGTAGAACCTCCCTTATAAGACCTCACATTACAGTGGAACCTCCCTTATAAGACCACATTACAGTGGAACCTCCCTTATAAGACCTCACATTACAGTGGAACCTCCCTTATAAGACCTCACATTATAAGACTCCTTCCCACATATATTAAGACCTATATCTCCGAGACATTGCCCTTCTTTGTAAGTATCAAAATTACATCCCTTATAAGACCCCTCTCTTATAAGGCCGCATTATGGATGATTTTTTAAGGTCTCATAAGGGAGGTTCCACTGTAGTATGCAATGCCCTAATCTTTCCAAACGTGAAACAAAGTTTAACCTGCCCAAAGGAAGAAAATTATGCAAGAATACTAGGAATTTCAATAAAACAGGATACATACTGGCTGAAACACAGTGCTGCTTAACCATAATAGCCTTGACCCCCACCCCCCTACCTAACTGACCTTCGATAGCAGAAGATGAGGACTCCAGCGAAGATAAGGGCCAGAGCCACTGTGGGCACAGCGATGGCGATGATGCGGAGGTTTACACCCTTGCCCTTGCTGCCCTTGTCATCTCCGTGGTCACCATGGTGATCCCCGGGATCAGTGCTGTTGCCGCTGCTCTTGTTGCCACTGCCACTTCCAGAGCCAGAGACTGCCCATCAGATCATGCAAACCAGATTTCATTTGTTCTGTTTTATACAAAACATACAGATAACAATTTTAGGCTAGATTTACAAGTAATATCTTTAACAGGATCAAAACAGATATAGAACAGTGCATTTTGAGACAGTTTTCCTCAACAAGATCAAATTAACACTCTGCTAAATTATTTTATCAATTCTGTTACATGATTTGACCAATATTTCCTTCAACTGCTACGAGCACTGATTGAACTGACTCAAGCATAGACTTAATTCACAACTATTTAGGTTCCTCTTGACAGGCATTGCAGCTGATATTTCTGTTGTAGCTTCTTCCTTAATCCTCTGCCTCCTTCGGTGCAGAGCGTTATGATAGTTGTATGCGTCTCCTTTCTTTGCCTGTCTTTCTGCGTAATATCTAGTGAACTACTGCACAGAGTCACTTCAAATTCTGGTATTATACCAGAAACTGATGTGTCCTTTCAAAAAGCTATAACTTTATTGAATTTGACCTTGAATTGTGGGTTGGCAAAGGGAACAAAGACTGTGCAAACACAGTACTTGGCGACACCTGCTGTTCTGTCTTTATTTCCTCTCTGTTGAATGTATTATTATTTTATAATTTGTACATCTTTTTTGCTTTTGCAGAAAACTTCTTACAAATGAATATGCTTAATGAAAACAGCCAGGATAGTTTTACGCATAACAGGTTGTGGAGATCACTTACAGTCCATGATAGTAATATGTGTGACGTTGATCTCCCCAAACCACTTGATGTAGGGTGATGTCCGGAACAGGGACAAGGTCTCTGTGTCCACCATGTCAACCAACGTGTGAGAAATCTGTACAGCAGCAGACACAGACCACTGTTTAACAGCAAAACAAAAAACACCAACAACAAAATTTGACACAAACGAAAAATGGTGTTTTACGTCCTCTCGGTCTGGAACAGGGACATTTGTAGATACAAAGATGGTGGGAACAATACTGGATGCAATACCTGGAGGCAGTGCAACTCCAGTAAAGTCCCGATTTTTTTAAACAATACAGATAGGTGTAGCAGTAACCACGCCTCAGTTAAACCTCATCGGCTATGGTACCGCCACAAGTTGTAAATTAAAATTGACACTAGGTCACTAACTTGCTTTTTAACATATACATCTGATTTCTTCCTGAAAGGTGGTTAAACACACTGAATGGCTCCCAAATTAATCAACTGCTTTTTTTCCCTTTAAAAAAACAAACTTTTGGAGAGCATCAGCCAAAGAAGTTCAGTCTGTACAAAGCCAATTGTTTTGTTGGTCAAACTTTCATTTCCTCTTCCTCAACAACAAAAATCCTAAGCTACGAAGAAAGAATAACAAAACAAAGGTGTGTGATTCTGACTTGTAACAATCTGATGCCACTTAAAAACAAACTAATATTACAATCGACAATAACAACTATGATTTGTTTCTCTAGTTCCTGATTATGTTAACTTCATCTAACAAACATTATCTTTCTCAAATTACTTAATACTTTTGCAGTTATCACTAGCTAAACTGTCATCAATGTTACACAAGTTTCCATGTGCGTTGCACAATGCCAATGGACAATAAAAAAACTTATGACTTAAAACAGTAAAAGAAACAAATAAATAAGTGTCATAATAGGTGAGCAAACCTGTTCTGCCGTCATTTCATTGTCAGGGGCTTTGTCGGGTTTGGGCAGGATCAGACAGTCAAGGCGAACAGGGCTGGAGGAGTTCAGACTCAGCGCCATTCTGTCCAGGTTCACTCCCACCATCTGCACAGCAGTATTCCGTAATCATTACAACAATAAAGTTTAGTGTATTGTATTCACCTCGTCAAAGTCTTTTTAAAGACGAAAATTTGTTTATTGTTGTTCACCTTCATGTGCTTGTGTGAGTGTAGCATTTTGATGCTTTTTAGTTCAATTATAAAAAATAATAGACAAGTCTTTATAGCAGTTAGTTCTTTTAGAGCTAAGCATACCAATGCATGGGTGCAACTCCCCAAAATGAAAAAAACAAAGGCAGGGACCCATGGCCCCGGCAGGGTACAGGGGCAGAGTCCTGTCTTTATACCAGTTAGTTCTTTTAGAGCTAAGCATACCAATGCATGGGTGCAACTCCCCAAAATGAAAAAACAAAGGCAGGGACCCATGGCCCCGGCTGGGTACAGGAGGAGAGTCCTGTCGGACGATTCGGGGGGTGGGGGTGGGGCAACTTAAGAGAGAGATAACGAGACAGTTTGAGTCTGATAAGCCTTGTAAAATTATTACATTGCCTTTGTAAACTTCCAAAATAGAACAACCAAGTTTAAAACGCACCAAATCGCTTGTGGTCAAATTTTCTTTTTGCTTTGTTTTGTTTTTTGATTAATTAAAACAAAAAAGAAGTTCAGTTTCTGGTCAAATTAAAAATACTGAAAGAGTCGCACCCATGCCAATGTAGCCATTTCAGCCACAATTAAAATTCTCAGTGTCTCTGTAGCTTTCCCCAAATCACAACTTTCCGCTCGGCACAAAGTAACACTTACATGTACTATTTTTCAACAGTCCAACATGCACAAGGCTGATGCAAAATATTGTTAAAAAAAGAAGGAAAAGCTGCTTCTATTAAGCTTGGATCAACTGCAAAACATTATATAGATCTGACTGATGAAGAGAATCTAGCTAAAATTTCAGCTCTCACATCTTCTACAAACATGTTTGAATCAAGCATTGTTTCCATCCAAAAATCTGAAAGATGCTTCCTAACAGAAGAGATAGAAGAATTTTTGAAACTCAAGTCTGCAATAACAAAACAAACCATACAATAAATTTTAAAACAAGCTATCCAGTCTTGTCTTCATTTCCTGACATGGGAAATCCCAGTTATGATTGAGCACGAATAAGACGAGCTACATACCATGGTCATCTCCTGTCGGAACAGTTCCAGCCAAAAAGAGACCCCTTCGTAATAATAGTAGCCAGGTCGACCAAACAGGCGATCCACATTGGGGGAGAAGGTCATCTGAGCCACGATGCCATCATCTGCCACAAGGAGGAAACGGGAACATGTGTATCAGTTTGTGTTATTATGTGCATAATAGCTTAGAATAAGCAAGCATACATGCAGAATAGATGATTTTCGGAAAAATAGAATGTGTCTTTTTACCACAAAATCGGATTGTCCCACATGAAAAAGATGAAAGGTCACTCGCTCAAACCACAAAAGTATGACACAAGCTCATGAAAGCATATACATTACTAAGACTACATTTTAAAATAAATGTTATGAACTCATGATTTTGTTGAAAATGATATGATTGTGACAACAGAAAATGAACTGTAAATACTACCACCAGAAACAGGCTCGTGAAGCATTGAATGAAAATATCTTGATAACGGGCTAAAATGCATATCTTTTCAAAGATGTGTAATGTACACTCATTTCAAAGATTTTGTTTCTCACAAGAGAGCCTCAAATATAACCATCAACACCAATAAAATGACACTGACCGATAACGGTGATGGTATTCTGTTTGGTGGCAGCACTGATGCTGTTGACAGCTGTCACAGAAATAGTGTAGATCCCCGGCTTGCTGTACACGTGAGTTATGTTCCAGGCATAGGTCAGCATCTCTTTGGACTGCTCTGCCTGGAAATTACAAATGAGACCTTTCACAAGAAAAGTGTTTGCCATACTCAATGCCTCCTTGAGATGATAACGTTAAGTTGAATAGAAACACTATCGCCATGCAATATCTCCTGGAGATGATAACATTAAGTTGAATAGAACTGACACTGACATGCAATATCTGGTCTAAACCTATTATTTTCGAAAGAAACATGAACAACAACGACATAACTGAAGCAACAACAAGCAAAGCTTATGGCGTGCTCAGTTCAAAATAATTACACAGCATAAATATTGGCTGAATTATGCCAGTTTGCAAGGAAATAAGTACAAAACGAAGACGAGTTTTAAAAAGCACCAGACCATGCAATATCTTCTGAAGATTATAGCATTCGGTTGAATCGATCTAATACTGCCATGCAATATCTCCTGAAGATGATAACATTCAGTTGAATCGATCTAATACTGCCATGCAATATCTCCTGAAGATGGTAACATTCAGTTTAATCAATCTAATACTGCCATGCAATATCTCCTGAAGATGATAACATTCAGTTGAATCGATCTAATAGTAATACTGCCATGCAATATCTCCTGAAGATGGTAACATTCAGTTTAATCAATCTAATACTGCCATGCAATATCTCCTGGAAATGATAACTTTAAGCTGAATTGATCTAATATTGCCATGCAATATCCCCTGGAAATGATAACATTAAGTTGAATAGAACTAATATGTACACTTGATATACAAGCCCACAGTGTGTAGGTGCCACTGACCTCGTCTCCAAAGCGATAGAGGTAGTGGAGACTGCTGTTGGATTTGTACCACACATTGGAGGAGGCGGCCACAGTCATTGCAACACCCTTTCTCACCGCCCACGGGTTGTACACGGCCACCCGGCGAACAGGGTCTGCAACAGTAATGAACACTTAGGTTTTCAGTCTGCACCAAATCAAAATATGAAGGACTCTTCTGCATTTTAAAAAGTCATCCATAAATGTGGAAAAATAATTCAAATTCTAATAACCAGAAAATTAGAATATCGAGGACAAATATCTGAGGCAGTAACATGATTTGAACATGATTCTTTTTAATGAAGTTAATCAGTGTCCAGTTTTCACTCACACTGTAATGTGTCACTGGTAAATAACAGTCATTTTACAGCTCTGTCCTTTTCAAAATCCACAAACCACCATTGTCAAAAGAAAAAGGAACATTAAAACTGTAAAAGCCTTACTTTCAACTGAATCAATCTCAATACGCATAAACAGAAAACAAAAACTAAATTGTTATGCTAAAAAAAATGGATCAAGGAAAAGTCTTAGTAGCAGGAGCCCATACATGTGTGAATCTCCAGATTCCATTGCTAATTCTCTCTTCCAGCGCTGTAATTTACTTGGAAGTAGCGATGAGAATGGCAACTGGATTTTTCACAGAGGCTATATATAGGCTGTAAGCCTTTTGCCCTCGATAGTGTAATTTCTTTGTACAGAGCTTGATTGACTTTAGTGCCTGTGGATTTATTGTTGACGTTAGTGTATAACTAACACTCAATTTTACAATTTAATGCATGTCCAAATTGGTAGAAAACATTAGTGTTGTTAATTCCTTATGAATGTGATTTTTAAAGGCATTTACAGATGGTGCATTGACGGTATTATGGGACAAACTATTCCATAAATTTATTATTCTGTTTGTAAAAAATGAGTGGATGTAACCATAGAGACAAGATCATCGCCACATCATCCTACATTTTAATGCTAAACAATAAAACTTAGCAATAATCTCAAATGTCCAACGTGTGTGGGCTCCTGCCATACAGGCGATGTCCCGGGATGTCTTACACTCCACCCTAATCTTGATGGCGTTGGAGAGGGTGGATCCCTCGCCATTGGTCGCGGTGACCATGACGGTGAAGAGCCCCTGGCCGTAGAAGGTGTGGATCTGTTGCAGGACGCTGTGCAGCCCCACCACCGTCTGGTTCCTGTAGCTGCTGAAGTCCCACACATACTGGGTGGTGTGCACAGACCCCTGGAGCAAAGCACACACAGCACAAGGCAACAGTCACCAATGGTTAGGTTTTAAGGTTTATTCACTAACTACATCAATAATAACAACAACCAACAACAAAAAAGTGAAGAACAAACTTCATTTGGAAACAAAACAAATGAACATGAAAGGATAAAAGGAGTGATTTTAGTTCATTGAAAAGTTTTTATTCCCCAGACCTGTCTCATGAAAGAAGTACATTTTTTTTTAAATTATCAAAAGCAGTAAAAGGCAAAGAAGAACATGTGCATGGTTAAATCACATATCCACAACCATTTTCTTCCTACTGAAGTTTGAGTAATGCCCACTTCCTGTGATGCTGACCAACACTGACCCTTTTCTGCAGCAGGTGGAACAGCACGGGCCTGTTCTTCTAACACATTTTGAGTAATGCCCACTTCCTGTGATGCTGACCAACAAGGACTGACCCTTTTCTGCAGCAGGTGGAACAGCACAGGCCTGTTCTTCTAACACAATTTGAGTAATGCCCACTTCCTGTGATGCTGACCAACACTGACCCTTTTCTGCAGCAGGTGGAACAGCACATGCCTGTTCTTCTAACACACTTTGAGTAATGCCCACTTCCTGTGATGCTGACCAACAAGGACTGACCCTTTTCTGCAGCAGGTCCACAGCACAGGCCTGTCCTTCTAACACATTTTGAGTAATGCCCACTTCCTGTGATGCTGACCAACACTGACCTTTTTCTGCAGCAGGTTGAACAGCACGGGCTGTCCGGAGGCGACCACTGTGGCGTTGGCTGTGAGCAACAGCTGACCAGGCTTCACCAGTTTACACTGGGCAGTACTGTCCATCTGGTACTTGGCATCATTCGCCACACCACCTGTGCAGTTGTCTGACCCCACCTTCCGGTACCTGGCCACAAACAATTTATTTTGAAATTAGCTGCTTAATCGCCAATCATCCGTTTTTATTATCTATTTACTTACCGTATTTTACGGACTATAAGGCGATACTTTTTTCCTAGACTGAGACCCCTGCGCCTTATAATGTGACTGATAATATAGTAAGAAACTATAATAACAACATATAATTTTGTGTAAAATGTTGGGGGGTGCGCCTTATAATCAGGTGCGCCTTGTAGTCCGTAAAATACGGTAAATCTTTGGTTTGCAAAGCATTTCTTCTGAAAACAACTCCATTTCAGGATTAATTGGTATTTACTTTCAGCCAATAATGAATAAGAAGCTAAAGTCACCACACTTCTTATCTTGTTGATCTTACTGCATTTTTTTAATATCTTATAATGTTGCTTTTGTGAAGCGCATCAAGCATACTACTGTATGGATTTTAGCGCTATATAATATTAAAAAACTATTATTCATGATAAGCGTAGTTCCTTCTCAGAGTCAATCAAAACTAAAAGGAAAAGAAAAAGGAAAGGAAAGAAAACATACTTGGGAAATTTTTATTATTTATAATAAATCATAAGTCGGCTTTAAATAATTATTATAGTAAACAATTACTGTGATGTAGGGGTTAAAAAATATGGTTGCAAGATGCTTTTAACAAAATTAAGTCTACATTGACCATGATTTAGAAAAGGTAAAATAGTACTAGATAATTAAACATTGACTAAAAGACTCATTTATCAATCACTATTTGGGCATCATGTGATGTCAGTATTTTCCCCCCTGATTATATCATCTTGTGATTAGAAAATATACCCGGTATAAAGACCTGGATAAGTTTTGATTGGTGCCTACTCTACTTCCCTCTTTATACAACTAGAGTCATGCTCAAACAACAGCAAACACAACAGGGCATTTGCTGCATGCCAGTGACCTTGAATTTCACTGAGTTAAAATCAGAGAATTAAATTAGAGAGGTCATGGGAACTCAGGCAAAACAAACGTGGGCAATTTAGTAGTCTTATATAGAGTACAAACACCCGTGGCAAATGCCCTATTCATTACAAATGTGATCAAACATCATTATGGCTGCTTCATGCAGTTGTCCAAACTATAAAAGCCTCAACAACAACAAAACACCACACATCTTAATGAATACATTACCTTCACATTCAAAGGAATATTCAACACAAGAAGACAACTGGTGGATGATTCAAATGACTGGAGGAAACAGTACACTGATAATACAAGTAAAAAGTGGTAACGTAATAAAGAAATGTGCCCTTCAAAAAAGCTACACATACAGACATGCTCACACATAAACAGGCAAAGCCAAAGAGCAGAGCATACACACCCTCTACTCTTGTTGTACACTTGATTCTCTGTGCATTCTGGGGCGATGTACGCATCATCAAACCACGACTCCTGCGTGCAGTTACCATCCGTGTCCATGGTGAAACCAAAGTCGCTGAAACCCATCAAATCCGTCAAGGCTGACACGTCCAAGAGCAGTGATTTTGCTTGTCAAAAGAGCAAAACACGTCAGACTAGTGAACTTCCATTCCAATGGTCAATCAAACCTAGGTACTAGTATCTGAGGAACTTGGAGTAGAATCATTATCTTCTCTTCTTCTTCTTCGTTCGCTCAAACAGTTTCCTGTCATATGAGCGTAGATGCGTCATGCTGCCGTTATGCGCCTTACTAAGAAATCGTTAGGCCCAGCATGTCCGACTTCGGCTGAAGAAATGTTTGTAAGAATTTATAGAAAAAAGGCAGGAGAATGGACCAGTAAGACAGAAAGATAGCAGATGACAGTAAGCAAAGGAAAAAGGCAGAGTCAAACTACTCAAAGAGTGACAGAATTAGAGGAAGTTACAAGCACAGAACTTCCAGAAGGTGGGGGAACTATTTGTACAAGAATCATTATCTGATCTATCTTGTAAAGTTTTAAGCATTCATTCATCTGCATGGTATGAATTTACGTCAAGAAATAAAAACTTTTAAAAAATGAAATTTACCGGTAATCATGAATAATCAAATAATGAATATTACACAGCTTTTCACAAATATAGTAATTTGACTCAAAATATAATTGAAACAACTATCCACATACACTGATCATGAGTAGCTCTCTAAAATATCAAAAGAAAAAATATCCACACCTACATACTATATGCATGTCCTTTTTAAATATACACTTGTTATCCTTCAAATAAGCATGTGTACAAACTGATGTTAGTGAGGTATGTGAGAGGAGCTGAAGGGTATGTCAGTGCATCTCATCATATTTAAGGGTGGATTAAGGGAGACACGGTAGCTTTTCTCAGCTCCTTTCAGTTCATGCCTTTTGTTAACACTCGTCACCAATTTAAAGTGTTTTATCCATTAGGCTTGCATTGTTTCATGGTGGTATACCACTTGTGAGGTCTTTTCCTTTCCCTAACCACAATCAATGATAAGAATATTTGCCTCTGTTAAAAGAAATAACTCGAAACAAACAGCTCTCTGTGAAAAACTGAAAGGAGCTAGAATGAAGGGAATTCGTGTACTGTGGGGAGCAAGGAAGCACAGAAGAAGTGATGCAGTAGAGACATGCATCAACTGGCATCTCTTTCTCTTCAGCTTCACATCGGCACCTCAATAGCAACTTTTTTTTCTCCTTAACAGAAAGACTACCACATTGTATGGCATTAAGTGTGAAGTCTTTCCTCTTTAACTCATTCAAGTCGTTCCAGCCATATAATTATGTGCAGAATTAATAGATATCTGTCAATTTGATGAATTTGCTTCAAGAGAAGTAAATCTGTGTGCACACCATACCTTGGTCACTTCTAAACTCGCTTTGCTCCATTAGACCACAATTTTGCCTCTGACTTTGCTTTTGTAGTGGGGAACCAATTGGTGTGGAGAATTTTTCTATATAAAGTCTGAATATAAAAAGGCAAAAAAAGTCTGATCTACCACTTCCCTATGTCTAAACCTGAAGTAAAAATCTGTAATTTTCTTTCAGTTCTCCTTTTGTTTATGTATGTTTTGTTTGTGTGTATGGCTGAAGTGATTTGTGAGTTTTTCTAATAATTCAAAATCGTTGCGATGCGAATGAGTTAAGTCATAGATAAATCATAATGGATCAGAACAACCAACACCAACCAGGCCCCACTACTTGCTATCTACCAAAGCATTGTGAGTGTACTCCAGTTACTCGGAAGGCAACACAAATTATAGTCTGCTCTCTAGTTTTATCCAAACAGGACTACTGCAACTCTCTGCTGTTTGGCTGTCCTCATTCCTTGATCCATAAACTTCAGAACGCTGCAGCAAGATTGGTTCTCAAAGCTAAAAAAAAAAAAGTTGCAGGTCTCGCCTTTAAATCTGTACACGGCACTGTCCCCCAGTATATTACAGACATCACACAAGCCTACACTCCTGCATGCCAGTTCGATCTTCTTCCGATATCCCTCGTGTCAAAGCCAAAACCTTCAGTGAATCCTCTTTTTCACACTCTGCCCCTTCGGTCTGGAATAACCTGCCCCACGGTGTTCGCCACTCTTTCTCTTTTCAGTCCTTCAAAACACACCTCTTTGAAGCCTCCTATCATTAACAGCCTACATCTGATTATATGAACTTGGGTCGTGTGTGTGTGTGGGGGCTATGGGTGCCTGTGTGTGTGGAAGGGGAGGCGCGGGTGGGTTTATGAGAGTCTGCATGAGCGGGCGAGTGGTGTGTGTGCGTATGTTTGTGTGTGTGTGTGTTTGTGCATGCAAGGGTGCATTTTGATGAGTGTTTTTTTTTTTTTACATTAATGCATTTTGTCCATTACACCTATTATGATTTCTGTGTTTTTGCTTATAGATAATGTACTTAGTATTTATGTCAAAAGCATAGGGCTTAGTCATTGTATTTTGTCTTAATTGAAAATAATGTATTTTGTTCTTTATATATATTATGATTTCTGTGTTTTTGTACTATCATTCATTGTTTTTGTAGTCCCAGTTCTATTAGAACGGGACTGCATTACGATGGGGATGAGGGCTGTGCGTTTCATTGTTGTCCGTATGTATGTATGTATGTAAGTATGTATGTATGTATGTATGTGTGTGTGCGCGTCTGTGTATGTGTATGACCAAAGATGTTCCCCTTCATAGCGCCTAAACCACTGAACCAATCTGAACGAAACTTGGCAGAATTATTCTTTAGGGTGCCTAGATACTACCCCTGACATTTTGAAGGGGCCAATAGCACAGTGAGAGCTTAGGGCCCCATATTGTTTGCCTGCCAAGCCATGTTAAAATTACTGCTTGTCTACTACTCAGAAGGCTTAGCCAGCGACAGCCAACTCAACTGTCACGTGAGTGTGTGTGCGAGTGTGGAAGACGGCAAACATGTTGGTTCCACCACTTTCGATTGGGTAGTGGGAAGAGGGTTAAGTTTGTGGGGGGGGGGGGGGGGGGGGGGGGGGGGGGGGGGGGGGAGGGAGGGTGGAAGGAGGAGAGTTGATCAAGTTGGCTTGGGCGTGAGTTGGGGGTATGGTTAATATAGTGTAGTGATAGTCTCCCTTGGTGTGTGTGTGTGTGTGCGTGCGTGTGTGTGTGTGAGGGAGAGCATAATATGTGTGGGTGTTGCTGGCAACTGAATGATTTTATTTAATATAACTATCTATTCTATCTATATACTTACCGTTTCACTACGAATGAGTTATTCCTTCCAATTTGGAGCAAATGCCAATTTACCAAAGACCAAAAAGTTCTAGTCTTAACAAGACTAGATTACTTCCCTTGGTCTACACAGCCAATACCACTAAGCTGCCGTGGATCCCACTCGCTACGTCACTTCCGGGGAGGCAACTTTAAATCATGATAAATTTTTTAAAAACCAACCTTCCCAATGATGTTTTCGTCGGAGGGAGGAGGGTGGGAACCTTTGATCGTAGTGAAACGGTAAGTATATAGATAGAATAGATAGTTATATTAAATAAAATCATTCAATCTATTCTATCATGTTACCGTTTCACTACGAATGAGTTGATTCCCAGCGAGGAGGTGGGTAAGAAAACATTGTTGAAACTTCACTCCAACAAACAAAAAACAATACCCACAAGACAAACCTGACAGGGAACGCCAGGGATAACCTGTAAGGGAGAGGACATAATAACTAGATAACCAAAACATCCATACCCCCAAACAGCATAAACATATGCATACCAACACCAGAACAAAAAAAAGCATAAGCTTATCGTTAGACCAGAGAAAAAAGGAGTCTGCGCAAGCACCACCTTCCTGATGCCAACGGTGTCGTCCTGCCTTCTGGCGGAGAAATGGCGAAGGTAGAAGCTAGCAAACGTGGACTGTCACTACCAGTACGCAGCTTCCATAACGCTGGACAGCGCCACTCCCTTAATCATAGCCAGGGATGTGCTGAAAGCCCGGATTTCATGGGCTCACAGAGGATCAGTGAGCAATGACCAGTCGGCACTTATATACGCTAAGTTAAAAGCGTTCACCAACTACCTAGAAATGGTTGACTAGAAATATCCCTCATGTATTTCTCATTCAAAGAAAAGAACAGACGGAGTTTGTGCCCCCGGAAGGGGGAGGTCCTCTTAAGGAAAAACTTAAGAGCTCTGACGGGGCACAGGAGTCTATCAGAAACAACAGGGCCGAGAATAGAGAGAAGACTTTAAATCGTAACCGAGGGAGAAGCAAGCTGAGCAGGATGATTCCTGGCCCTAAACTTGGTACCCGCGAGAGACAGAAGGGCACCGAAAGCATCATCCTGGGGCAGAACCTGAGTGGACTCCACCGAGACAATATCCTGGAAAAGAAGCCAGGAGATGACAAACTCCGCATGGAGACACCCAGGGCAGCCAAGGCCGAAACAAAACGGACTATGAGTGGCCGGACCGGGCCACCACACGCTGCTACGCCCTTTCGAACCGGAAAAAATATCGATCGAAGTGGCGAGTATGAGTCAAAAACGAAAAGGCCACATCTGGACAAGACTTGTTCAGAATGGGCAAGCAAAGGATCGATGACGGGATAGAGACAGCTAGTACTAAATGGTGAAGATGAGAATCCGCAAAACAGCAGATTCCACCTCCGAACTAGCAAACTGAGAAGCCACGGTATGAATGTGTGACTGCACTTCATAACCAACTCTACATGCTAAGACCGCAGGAAGGCAAAAAATGAAAACTGCCCCTGACGTAGGGACAGACCGAAACAGCAACATAGTTGCTATCGCATGACGTCAAATCTAACAGATGACGTCAAAACTAACCAGATGACGCGGAAATGTCCCCACCGAAGAGGAAAACATGTAGACAAAAAGCGAAACAGTGTGCAAACGTGACGTCGACTTAACCCATTCCAACGCCACCCAGTCGAACAACTGAGCTGACGGCTGGGCATGGAAGATCATGTTAGCCGGACAGTAAGGTTCGATCGGGACGGAACCAGACCGAAAAGGATGACTGGAACGGGTGAACGAAATAACTGGTTGAACAACCCATGGTTGTAACCAGAGGAAACGAAGGTCTGAAACAGAGCAAGTAAAACCATGCCTGCCAGAACAGACAACATTCGAAAGAACGGCGAAGCCGGGGCCGTTGCTACCCAAAAAATTCGTTCAGAAGGAAGGCAACAAGGGTACGGTTGAACAACTCTCGGTTGCTGTCCTAGAGAAAGCTGGAGACTGAGTCTCTCACTAAAGGCGAAGATAAGAGAGAGAGCTGTCGTATCGTCTCCGCAGATGGAGACCCAGTTTTGGGTGAGACGGGCTGTGAAAGACTTCAGAGCCCTGGCTACTGACTCCATCTCCAACAACCCGACTGAAAGCACGATCTGCCTTGATTGGGCCCAGAGGAGAAACCCTTCTGCTTTCCTTGAAAAAGCCGGAGACCGTGTTCCTCCCTGGCGACGAAGATATGAGAGAGCTGTCGTATTGTGTCCGCAGACGGTGACGCATTTCCCGGAGAGAAGGACTACAAAAGGCTTCAGGGCCCTGGTCACTGCCTCCACCTCCAAGAGGTTGATGTGAAATTTCTACTCTGCCGAAGTCCACTGACCCGAAAATCCGACTCGATCCAAATGGGCGCCCCAGCCCGTCGTCGAGGCATCTGTGTGAAGAAAATTGCTGCTGATGCATGGGACGGAAAGGCACTGAGCTGTTGAGCCACTCGAGAATCATCCACTGTTACGTTGACTCGAGGAACCAACTGCCGTGAGACACTAGTTGCTCGAGAGGCAGCTGAGACAGTTTCCTTTGCGACAGCAGTCGTTGCAGTGGCCGTTAGCGCAACCGTGCGAGAGGAAGCAAATCCGCTACCGATTCCATAAGTCCCAGGAGACGGAGAAGCTGACAAGCAGAGAGCGAAGTCTAGGCCTGAACGTCGAAACAATCTCGACGATGGCTTTGACCCGAGTTACCGACAGCTGCACTGAAAACCGCTCCGTAACGAACTCATGCCGAGGTAGCTGAAGGAGGCTGACGGAGACAGCTCTGATTTCCCGTTGAGAAAGCGAAAACCCAGAGTCTTGGACAGTCGAACAAGAGTGTCCGTTTGTGAGAGGCACAGGGCTTGCGAAGCTGTTAGCAACAACCAATCGTCCAGGAAAACATGAAGACGAAAAGCCCGGGACCTGGCCAGACGAACGAGCTCCTAACGGCGAAGCGAAGGAAACGCTGACGTGAAGGATGGATGCACGCGTGAAAATATGCGTCCCTCAGGATGAAGGTGTAGCCCAGTCGTTCGGGAGAATGGAGAGATGGATTGAAGCCGTTGTTTCCATTTTGAACTTGTCGGTGCGAAAAAACCTGTTGAGGGGGGACAAGTCCAAGACCGGGCGAAATTCTCCGTTTTTCCTGGGGACCACGACAGACGAGAGAAGAATCCCGTTTCCGTAGGCACAATCTGAACAAGGGCTCCCCTATTGACAGAGCGCAGAGACTCCTCTGTCGATCGCTACGAATCAGACTGGTCTTGCGGGGGCGGCTGGTAGCTGAGGAAGCGAAAGGTACGCCCTCGAGACGAATCGGCTCTCGTGGAGACAAGAGGAGGAGGCCTGAAGTCCATGCGCACGCGCTTGGCTTGGGGGGAAGCAACCCCCCGGCCGGCAGACCTGGTAGCCAACTCCACGATGCGATCCTGACCCCAGCCCAGTCTCCGTTCCTTGAACCGCCCCAGGTTGTCCTTGAGGGAAACCTGATGAAAAGTAGAACGAAGATCAGTGGGGCCAGAACGAACGGCCGAACGATCCAGCAGGGAGAGAGGAACTTACAGTCCTTGAGGACCGCGTCTCTGAACGTGGCCGCTAGTTGCACCTTAGAAGAGGAGGCCACGGACGAACTGGAGCTCACAGCTTGGTAGAACGAAGCCAGGGCAACGCCCAAGGCACGCTCGTTGGGCCGGCGATGAGCGCCAGGGACTGAAGCAATGACGTGGTTAACGACGAGACTCGAAGAATAGAGTACATGGGTCTCTCCAAGATGTTGAAGGCCGGCCGGCCCATGAAGACCGAAGTTTGCCCCATTCAGCGCCCATAACAAAGGGAGGAACGTACCTACGGGGCCACAACCGAGTGCGAAGGCACAGGCACAAAGGGATAGCCCGCTGAAACAGTGGGAAGAAGACCTTCTACACAAAAGGCGCCGGGTTGAGACGGGACAGGCTCCGGCAGGGGGGGAGGAGAGACGTCGCCGTTAGGCAACGGCGGCGGCTGAGACCACAGGGTAGAGTAGTCTTACGAAGTGCCTGCCGAACGAACAGAGAGATGAGAAGCGCTAGACGAGCCTCCTTCTGCGCTTGCAGACTGCCAAAAAACTGTAGCTGTCCCGCTGCCTGAGCTGATTCGAGCTGCACCATCGGCCTGACGTCGGTGTAGTAGGGCTGACTGCACGACGAAGGGATTGGGTCTGAATACACAGGGGGATCAGTCACACCATTGCCACACTGAGAGAATAGATCGTCGACGTGGACAGATCTCGACGGGGACCGCTGAGACCCCTGATACACAGTTCTCATGATGCGAAATACTTCGTCCTGGACGGCTAAGTCAAAGTCAACCAAGCCTTCACGAGGCAACGACTCAAACTCTTCATCCACAGAAGACTCTCGTGGCAGCGCTACATGACGCTTCGAGGGGTGTCTGGTCAGACAGGCATCCGCAGGAAGCTGAAACTCATCCGCACGACGAGGGCCAGGATGACGTGAGACAGGTTCCAGAACAGGCAACGGCCGGTCCGCCGCAGATGGTGCCGTTCTGTGACGGGTGCCCGTGACGGTGGAGACGGGTGGCCGCGTGCCGCCGGCACGAGTAACGGACAGGGTTGGTCCGTGAACGGGCCGCACGGGCCGTGGCGGGTAGACGAAGGTGTCACCGATATTTCCGGGTTCAAGAGTCCGCCAAGACAAGGCCCTACGCGGGCAACGGCTCTGCTGGGCATAACGCAAGTCCGTACCTCTCGCCCTACACGGGCTACGGAACTGTTGATCATCGATGTTTCCGGGTTCAAGAGACCGCCGAGGCAAGGCCCTACGCGGGCAACGGCTCTGCTGGGTATAACGCAAGTCCGTACTTCTCGCCCTACCCGGGCTACGGAACTGTTGATCGTCGATATTTCCGGGTTCAAGAGACCGCCGAGGCAAGGCCCTACGCGGGCAACGGCTCTGCTGGGTATAATGCAAGTCAGTACTTCCCGCCCTACCCGGGCTACGTGACTGCCGATCGTTGGGAGAGTCCGTACCTCCTGCCCTACGCGGGCTACCACTCGCCCCACGCGGGCTACGGAATTGCCATTCACTGAGAGAGGGGAGATATTCGCCATCACGAGCACGAGAGCCGTAGACAGGTACGGCGTCCGTCTGGGGCTTCCTGCAGCGGTCGTGGGAACGAACAGCTTCCACGTCACGCTGGGAGGAGGACCGTCCGTCCAGCCCGAGGTCTTCCTCTCGTGGGAAGATGGAGATGTCCGTAGTCAGCTCTCTTTGGGCCAGCTGCCCAACCGAGTAAAGAAAAGGAACATCATTATTGTTCATGCAAAGAGAGGCGAACGTACACACTGGTTAATACCTTGACTCTCGTGAGAGTACCCTGCGTAGTTTGTCCGTAGTCAAGTCAGTTGTCGTGTCCAGGGCCTACCAGGCCCAACTGACAAACCGGCCCAAGAGGCCAACGGAACCAAAACTAACCCCTCATTCTCAAACTCTGCAAGCATATCTGATACCAGAGAAGAAGAATCCACCCAGGAAATAATCTGCTCTGTAACAAACGCAGGAGACACAGAACAGGCTGAGAGAGGGGGGGGGGGGGGGGGGGGGGGGGGGGGGGGGGGGGGGGGTGCACCTTCCCCAACGATGAAGAAGAGGCAGACTAGGCCTCAAACTAGAAAGTTTGCGAAAACTAGAAGAAGAAGAAGCCTGAGGTGTATCCAAAAGCTTCCCCTTAACATCCCGAGATAGCTTACTAGAAAACCCCACTAGACTGAGTCCATACTACAGGATCGACGGCCGACATGGCGACCGGGGGAACAAAGCATGTAACTTGTAAGCACAACAAAATATTTCAAATAATTATTAGCAATGAAAAAACGTGAAAATAATTCACACCAACTACATGCCGACAAACCTGTAGCCCCAAGGCAAAGGGGCAACCCAAACAGAGGAGGATGGCGGCTAGAATAAATAAGATAAACGAAATAATAGCAAGAGCAAAGAACAACATGGCTGCTCCAAGTTGGAAAAAATTTATTATGATTTAAAGTTGCCTCCCCGGAAGTGACGTAGCGAGTGGGATCCACGGCAGCTTAGTGGTATTGGCTGTGTAGACCAAGGGAAGTAATCTAGTCTTGTTAAGACTAGAACTTTTTGGTCTTTGGTAAATTGGCATTTGCTCCAAATTGGAAGGAATAACTCATTCGTAGTGAAACGGTAACATGATAGAATAGATTGGGACTACTTTTATATGGTGTTGCCATCTTGTTAATGTTTATCTTAATGCTGATGTACAGCCCTCTGAGCTCCCTGCAAAAAGAGTAGAGCGCTTTATAAATGTCCATTATCATTATTATTATTATTATTAAGTGTACAAATTGAATTATGATACCCGTGTTCAAATCTTTAACATGAAAAGAAAACAAAACAAAGCTCACCATTCAAAATCCTCTTCTGCACAGGGACAACTGTTCATTTGAATTTTTCGCTCAAAATTCCTTCCATTTTGACACCGAACATCAGGTTTCTTGCGTTTATATTTCACTTCTTGTCCAAGCAAGCAGTTCTCTTTTGTCGTCTGAAACATGTGCAGGCAGTCACACTCTCATGTGTAGAGGCACAGGCATAAATATGCACAAATTGTAAACACATCCACATCCATGCAAACATGCACACATACACATAAGCATGCAGACTTGTTAGTATCACACACACTTTCTGGCATTCAGTTTCTTTTGCAAACTAAAACATTAAGCAATGTCTACATGCCAACAATCTTCAGAGCACTATAAGGAAAATCAACAAAGTTGAGGCCTTGGGAATTGTCAGTTACTACCATATTACCACTGACACAAGAGTGAAATCACCAATTTAAGAAAAATATTGATCATCTGGTAAATATAATGATATAATTGAATTAATTGTCCATTTTTCATTATGGCGGTCAGAAAATTGGTGTTTACATGATTAGTATGATTAGTTCGCTAGCCCTAACTGGCCATTATCCAAAGCTGGGTGTGCTATGAACTTACTGGAGTAAGAATGGGCTACACACTCTAGCTTTATCACTGTAATATTTTCTTTCTTTGTCAATCTCAGTTTCCTGTCATATGAGCGCTGATGCATCATGCTGCCATTATGCGTGCAACTAACAAACAGTTAGGCCCCCGCATGTCCGTCTTCGGCTGAAGAAATCTTTGTAATGGCTTCAAAAAAAAGGCAGGAGAATGGACTAGTAAGGCAGAAAGATAGTAGATGACAATAAGCAAAGGGAAAAGGCAAAGTCAAAGAGAGTGACAGATTAGGGAAAGTTACAAGCACAGAATTTTTAAAAGGTGGAGGAGCTATTTCTACGAAAGATCCCCCGGTATCCTGATGGGGGGACTGTAATGTTTTAAATGAGCTCCAGAAAAAATAGGTTTACCTTGTCATGATCGCTGGGCATCCAGTATCGGTAGTCTTGATCAGCACAGCTCCTGGACAGCAGTTTGGTGAAGTTCAGCTTTACAATGGTCCATGGAGAGCTGCGATTGACGTGCCCATACACACTGCAACATACAAATAAACCATGCTGCAACAACATCACGAACTATACTGCAACTTGGCCACAAACTATACTGCAGCAGGACTATAAACCATGCTGCAGCAGGACAATAAACCATGCTGTAACAGGACTATAAACCATACTGTAACAGGACTATAAACCATGCTGCAGCAGGACAATAAACCATGCTGCAGCAGGACTCTAAACCATGCTGTAACAGGACTATAAACCATGCTGCAGCAGGACAATAAACCATGCTGTAACAGGACTATAAACCATGCTGTAACAGGACTATAAACCATGCTGCAGCAGGACAATAAACCATGCTGCAGCAGGACTCTAAACCATGCTGTAACAGGACCATAAACCATGCTGTAACAGGACCATAAACCATGCTGTAACAGGACTATAAACCATGCTGTAACAGGACCATAAACCATGCTGTAACAGGACCATAAACCATGCTGTAACAGGACTATAAACCATGCTGTAACAGGACTATAAACCATGCTGTAACAGGACTACAAACCATGCTGTAACAGGACTACAAACCATACTGTAACAGGACTATAAACCATGCTGTAGCAGGACTATAAACCATGCTGTAGCAGGACAATAAACCATGCTGTAACAGGACTATAAACCATGCTGCAGCAGGACTACAAACCATGCTGTAACCGGACTATAAACCATGCTGTAACAGGACCATAAACCATGCTGTAACCGGACTACAAACCATGCTGCTGCAGGAAAGTAAACCATGCTGTAACCGGACTATAATCCATGCTGTAACAGGACCATAAACCATGCTGTAACCGGACTACAAACCATGCTGCTGCAGGACAATAAACCATGCTGTAACAGGACAATAAACCATGCTGTAACAGGACAATAAACAATGCTGTAACAGGACTATAAACCATGCTGTAACAGGACCATAAACCATGCTGTAACCGGACTATAAACCATGCTGCTGCAGGAAAGTAAACCATGCTGTAACTGGACTATAATCCATGCTGTAACAGGACCATAAACCATGCTGTAACCGGACTACAAACCATGCTGCTGCAGGACAATAAACCATGCTGTAACAGGACCATAAACCATGCTGTAACAGGACAATAAACAATGTGGTAACAGGACAATAAACCATGCTGTAACAGGACCATAAACCATGCTGTAACAGGACAATAAACAATGCTGTAACAGGACAATAAACCATGCTGTAACAGGACCATAAACCATGCTGTAACAGGACTATAAACCATACTGTAACAGGACCATAAACCATGCTGTAACAGGACCATAAATCATGCTGTGACAGGACTATAAACCATGCTGTAACAGGACTATAAACCATGCTGTAACAGGACAATAAACCATGCTGCAGCAGGACTATAAACCATACTGCAGCAGAACCATAAACCATACTAACAGGACTATAAACCATACTGTAACAGGACCATAAACCATACTGTAACAGGACCATAAACCATACTGCAACAACACACGTTAAACCCAGTGGCAACGAAAAAGTTGTGATTTGGTCCAAATTTAACCCACGCCCAAAAAAATTGGCTGCCTCTGGCTGCGATGCGCTCTCTAGGTGGGAGCAATCCGAATTTCACAGAGAAGCCTCTGTGACTATAAAATACCTAATACCATATTTTACGGACTATAAAACCATTGCATTATAAGGCCCACTCCCCAAATTTCATTTGTAATTCTGATTTTGTTATACATAATGGTTTGTTTTTATATTATTATTACTCATATCATACGGCAGAGAGGTGTTAGTCTGAGAGAAAAAAATGTATCCCCGTACTGTCTGTAAAGTATGGTAATATCTAATTGTACTGCATCATGACCATAAACTACAGGGGATAGATTTCAACATAGTATGAGATCGTAATATGTAACCGTTTGTGTGTGTGTGTGTCTGCGTGTGTGTCTGGATATCGGAATTAATGATACAAACTTTGATGAAGTAATTGAAAGGAACGTCAATTTAGATATCTTAAATGATCCAATTACAGAGGACGAAATCGAAGGAGTTATGGGGGGACTGTAAAAAATAACAAAGCAGCTGGCGTTGATTTAGTAATTAATGAGTACATAAGACAAAGTGTGCCTTTTTTAACTAAATTTTATTGTTCGTTGTTTAACCCTCTTGTGCCTGACGCTCTGTGCTCTCAATCACCTCTGAAATCCTAACCCAAGGGACGTCACTCCGTACAAAAGGCGGGGTAGCGTCGGAAAAATAATAAAATAAAATATACCCTACCAGATTTTGTGGTTTTTTTTGCTTTGAATGTGTTGCCGAGATGTCTGTCTGAGTTGCAAAAGGAATTCCAAGATGTTATGGGGATGCATGGCTCCACAAAAAAAATCAAAATGCCAAAGTGTATTCGCAAACTGCATTCACTAGTCATTCACTGCCTACTTTTGCAGACTGTTGAAGCCTAAGACGACTGAAATGGAAATGTAGATCAAAACCATTCACTTACCCTTTCAGTAAGTTTCACTTCACGCACTGATCTTATAATTCCTATCTTTCACAAAAAAGGGAATTTTCATCGCTGTCATCACTCAGTGGATGCAATAACGACTCATCATCCATGATGTAAAAGTCGGAAAATGCCGATATCAGTAGCACGACTTCAAAAATTCGCATCGATCGAACAAACACAGGCTCGCTGCCGAAATAGGTCAGAATACACTCCTTACTCATCACTTCGCGATCTCATAAGTCCCATCTTTCACAAAAATAGGACTATTCATCGCTTTCCTCAGTCAATGGACGCCATAACTGTTCGTCATCCATATTGGAAAAATCGCGAAAATGCCGAAGTCGGTCACTAATTTTCAAAAATTCATATCTTTCAAACCAATCGGCCTAGAAGCCATTGCAAGCAACAGGACGGAAGTGTAATCTGTAGCGAAAGCGAGGCTGAAGCGCTCACGTGACTGCCATGTGATAGAAACAAAATGGAAGCGCCCAAACCGGCCACGTGGAATCCGTACGTTCCCGAATGTTCTAGACGTTTCCGATCCGATTTTTTTTTGAACGTTCACGACCGTTCACCGCACAAGAGAGTTAATAGTGTTTTGGATTCTGGTGTTATACCAGAGGATTGGGTGACAGGGTTAATTGTGCCACTTTATAAAGGCAAAGGGGATCAAGAAGACTGCAATAACTACAGAGGGATAACACTGCTGAGTTGTATAGGAAAACTATTTACATAAATTCTCAACAGCAGGCTTACATATTTTGTTGAATTGAACGGAATCCTTTCAGAAAATCAATCAGGTTTTAGACGCATGCACTCCACACTTGATCACACTTTTGTTCTTAAAGCATTAATTGATATATTTTGTGTAAGTAATGAAAAATTATACTGTGCTTTTATTGATTACAAAAAGGCATTTGATTCTATTTGGAGACAAGCCTTTTCTGGGAAAATATTGCATGTTGTCATCAATATGTATAATCAAATAAAATCCTGCATCTTCCTTGATGGTGAAAAATCTGAGTTTTTTGGTAGTTATAGGGGAGAAAACCTGTCACCTTTATTATTTGCGTTATTTTTGAATGATCTAGAACAATGCCTTATTGATAATGGCTGTTCTACATTAGAATGTGATTTCAATACATCAGAAATAAAACTTAAGAACTTTATTAAATTACTAGTGCTGTTATATGCTGATGATACAATTTTGTTAGCAAATTCCAGACCTGCTTTGCAAAAGGAACTGAATGTTTTGCATATGTATTGCCAAAAATGGCAACTTGAAGTCAATCCAGTTAAAACTAAACTAGTTGTTTTTCATGGACATCAGAAATAAAACTTAAGAACTTTATTAAATTACTAGGGTGCAGGGTGTGCACGTGAAAAAGTTTTCTTTGGGAATAAAAAGATAGACTCTTAATTCAATAACATATTTAGGTATTGAGTTTAGTAGAACAGCCTCTTTTTTAAGGCAAGAAAATATGCATATAATCAGGCTCTTAAAGCAATGTTTGCCTTACTAAAAACTGCTAGGAAACAGAAATTGACAATTCATATTTGCATAGATTTGTTTCATTCAATGGTTATACCTGTCCTGTTATATGGTTGTGAAATTTGGGGATATGAAAATGTTGATATGTTAGAAAAGTTACAGTTACGTTTCTTAAAATATTTGTTTAGAGTAAATAAAACTACAATGACTTCTATGATTTATGGTGAAACTGGAATGTATCCTCTGTCTTTACTTGTTAAAACAAGAATGATAAGGTTCAGATTTGGTTAATAATGATTCTAAAAAATATTCTAGCAAATTGTATAATATTTTGCATGAACTGTATGTAAAGGGTCTTTTTGTTTCACCGTGGCTTGATTATGTTAAAAGTATTTTAAATGAGACTGGTTTTGATTGTGTTTGGGAATCCCAATCATTCTCGAGTAAAACTAACTTATGCAAGTGTGTTAAACAAGAATTACAAAATAACTATGTTCGTGACTGGCGTAATTCTCTTGAGAACAGTAGTAAATGGTGGATTTTAGTTAATATAACTATCTATTCTATCTATATACTTACCGTTTCACTACGAATGAGTTATCTCTTCCAATTTGGAGCTAATGCCAATTACCAAAGACCAAAAAGTCTTAGTCTTCACAAGACTAACTTACTTCCCTTGGTCTGGTTTAGCAATACCACTGAGCTGCTGTGGATCCCCTTCCTGACGTCACTTCCGGGGAGCCAACTTTGAATCATGATAAATTTTTTGACTACTCGACTCGCAACGATGTTTTCGTCGGAGGGAGGTGGGTGGGAACCTTTGATCGTAGTGAAACGGTAAGTATATAGATAGAATAGATAGTTATATTAACTAAAATCATCCAATCTATTCTATCATGTTACCGTTTCACTACGAATGAGTTGTTTCCCAACGAGGAGGTGGGTAAGAAAAAACATTGTTGAATTTTTAACTTTCCAACAAAGAGCAAACATTTCATACCCATTATATCCAAAAAGCGGGATTACCCAGGGTATCCCCGTGATAGCACCGGAAGCATCCGTATGAACATATAATTTCATTCCCCCAACAGGCATATACATATATATGCATCCCAATAAACAATAACAACATAAATTACCGTTAGACCAAGGAGACAGGGGTCTGTGCCAGCACCAGCTTCCTGATGCCGTAGGTATCATTTTGTCTCCTGGCGGAGAAATGTCGTAGATAGAAGTTCAAGAACGTGGTCTCTGACTTCCAGTAGGCGGCCTCCAAGACGCTGGATAAGGCCACACCCTTGATCATGGCCAAGGAGGAGCTGATAGCCCGAATTTCATGGGCTCTCAGGGGGTTTTGGGGCAAGGATTTGTCAGCGTTTGAGTATGCTAATTTTATAGCATCTATCAGCCACCTAGAAATGGTGGATTTCGAAATGTCTTTCATGTATTTGTCATTCAGTGAAACGAACAGGCGTCGTTTGTGCCCTCGGAACTGAGAAGTTCTCTTCAAGTATAACCGAAGGGCTCTAACTGGACATAGGAATCTGTCGGTGTCATCAGGAGCCAGAATGGTGCAAAGACTCTGAACTGTCACTGAAGGAGAGGACGCCTGAGCGGACTGGTTCTTAGCACGAAACTCCGGAAGAAAAGACAGTGTCATGGATTGATCCGAAGAATTGAACTCAATATCCGAACCTAGACCGCTAAGAGCATGGACGCCACTAACCCGCCTAGCCGTAGCTAAAGACAATAGAAAAACTGTCTTGTATGTCAACAACTTGAAAGACAACGATGCTAAAGGTTCACATTGATCCCGAAGAAAGGACAGAACAACGAACAAATCCCACTGAGGAAGGCGAACGCCCGAGGACACAGACTTGTTGCGGACTGCATCAATCAGATGTGAAAGTTCAATAGCTAAGGAAAAAGAAGGATTTCTCTTGCCCGTAGCTACCGTTATAGTATGCACAACAGAAGCCTTGTATCCATTTAACGTCTGAGCGGATAAGCCGCGGTTCTGGTGGAGGTGAGCCAAAAACTGAGTAAACTCCGGACCGGAAGGATCTAACGGAGAAATGCCATGGGACAAACAGAAACCATACCATGAGGCCCACCGTATGTCATATAGTTTGTTAGTACTCATGTCGTCTCGCCTTGAGTACTAAGTCCACAGTTTGTTCCGAGAGTCCGCGTGCTCGCAGGCCTGACCGCATAGTAGCCATGCGGTCAGCTGAAACAGTTGGGGGTTGGCGTGGCCGACTCCCGTGCGTGGCTGAAGCAGAGTGTCTTTTGTGAGACGAAGAGGGACGCTTGGAACGTGTGAGAGGCTGGTGAGCTCCGGGAACCAAGGGCTGGTCTCCCAGAATGGGGCGATGATGATCAGCCGGGGTAGATCGCGGCTGTATTTCTCGAGTACCTTGGGTAGGAGAGACGTTGGAGGGTATGCATACGCCGACATTCCTGTCCAGGGCATCGAGAAGGCGTTGCGCGCTAGTGCCTGAGGGTCCCTCATAGGTGATACGTAGACCGGCAGCCTGCAGTTGAACCTCGTGGCGAACAGGTCCACGTGCGGTTTCCCCCAGAGGGACCACAGTGGGAGGAGAGACTGATGTGCAATAGTCCATTCCGTGGGTAGGATCTGGCCCTTTCTGCTGAGCTGGTCCGCTAAAACGTTCAGTTTTCCCGGGACATACTCCACCGACAGGGAGATTTGTTTGGCTTGAGCCCACAGAAGGATCTCCTCCGCTTTTCTCGAGAGAGCAGGCGATCGTGTTCCACCTTGACGGCGCAGGTAAGACAGGGCTGTCGTATTGTCGCCGCAAACGGTGACCCACTTGCCGGTGAGACAAACTGCAAACGACTTGAGGGCCCTCGCCACCGCTTCCAATTCCAGCAGATTGATGTGAAAGAGTGTCTCTGCGAGAGTCCACTTGCCTGAAGCCTCCCTGTCGTCGAGGTGTGCACCCCAACCAGTTTTGGAAGCGTCCGTGTGAAGGAACAGTTGTTGCTGAAGAGGTCTGATAGGAACCGTTTGGTTGACCCAGGCACGGTCTGTCCACTGTTCGGTTGCCTCTAGAAACCAGTCCCCTAGCATCACTTGGTGTTCCAGCTGAAGGCGAGAGATCTTTCTCTGAGCCAGCAAGCGTTGCAGTGGCCGTTTGTGGACCCGAGCCAGAGGAAGAAGGTCCGCTACTGATGTCGTGGATACGAAACCCCAGAGAAGCGGACAGTTGAACCAGGGTTTCCGTTTGACTCAAGCAGAGTGCGCGAGAGGACGCCAGTAGAGGCCAGTCGTCCAGGTAGACGCGAAGGCGGATGGATTGTGACCTGGCAATCCGCACAAGTTCCTTGGTGACTCTCGTAAAAATCCAAGGGGCTGGCGACAGGCCGAAGGGCAGGGCCACAAACTGGAACGTCTGTTGCCTCCAGACAAAGCGAAGGAACTTCTGCCGCGACGGGTGAATGCCCACATGGAAATATGCGTCGCGCAGGTCGATGGGTGTAGCCCAATCGTTCTGAAGAATGGACAGACGGATGGAAGCGGCTGTCTCCATCTTGAACTTGTCCGTACGGATGTACTTGTTCAGAGGGGAAAGGTCCAAGACAGGGCGAAACTCTCCGTTCTTTTTGGGGACTACAAACAGGCGAGAGTAGAACCCCGAGTCCACCGGGGCCACTGGAATGATGGCTCCCTTCTGCTGTAGAGAGGCGACTTCTTTGTCGAGAGCTTCGAATTTTGCCCGGTCTTGGGGTGCTGGGAAGGAGATTGGGTGAGAGGACAGGGGAGGTTCCTGAGTAAACTGGAACCTGTAGCCTGCCCGCACGACCTGAAGGATCCAAGTATTTTCGACCAAACGTTCCCATGAAGGAAGGCATTCCCACAGAGAACCAACGCTTGTATCGGCCGAAAAACCTGGACCCTCCACAGATCGAGCGGGCTTTAATGAAAAGGCTGTTTCCGCCCCGAGAACGCGGTACGGCTGAATCGGGGCGGACCCGTGTTCGGGTGGAAGGTGGCGGAAGGATGGGACGGGCAGGAACGTAGCGTGGAGCGTTCTTCGAGGTCCAGTCGGAGTTTACAAGCCCGGACCACAGAGTCTCTGTAAGTAGCAGCCAGTTGAACCCTGGTGCTAGAAGCCACTGACGAAATCGAGTTCACTGCTTTGTTGAGCGAAGCCAAACAAACACCCAATGCACGTTCATCTATGGACTCAAGCAGGCTGAAATCTTCTGGTTTAGCCGTTGTGGTGGAGCCCACTATCTGGGACAGAGTCTGCAGCATGGAGGTAGCGAGAGAAGCGGCTCGGAGAACAGCGTAAGACGATCTTTCCAAGTTGTTAAACGAGGACTGTGAGAAAGAGACCGTCGATTGTCCTCTCTGTGGCCTAAAATCCAGAGATTGTTTCTCTTGAGGAGACACACTCGAGTGCGAAGGCACAGGCACAAAGGAACTGGATAGCTGAAACGGGGGGAAGAAGTCTTTCTTCAGGAATGTCCCCGCACGAGAAGGAATTGGGTCCGGTTGACGTGGAGGGGGACCGTCGTCCTCCTCGGTCAGAATCTGAGGCTGAGTCCAGAGAATAGAGTCAGCACGTCGAAGCTCTTGGCGAATAAACGGCGAAGTGTGAAGAGCAAGTCTTGCTTCTTTCGGAGCCTGTAAGTCTCCGAAAAACTGTGGCTGTTCCTTGCTGGAATTCGACTCAGAAAGAGGCATCGGTTTGATGTCCTGACAGTATGGACGGAGAATATCCAAGTATCCTTGATAGTTCCCGGTAGAAGGAACTGGTTCCACTTGTACAGGGGGCTCAGAACAGAAGCTGCCCTGCTCCACCCGTGAGAAACGATCAACGTCCTGATCTGTTTCGTCACCAGGGTGTTGATGATCGGAAAATCTCTCGCGCATGACCCGACGAACTTCGTCTCTCACTGCTGAGTCAAATTCGCTGTCATCCTCGGAGTAAGGCGGAAGAAAATCATCTTCGACAGGAGAAACATGTAGACCCAGGCCAGAGTTCCTAGAGGGAAGCCCATGCGGAGTTTCATCCGTTGAAAATCTCTCTGTAGCAGAGACTGTTCTGCGCCGTGACAGCATAGTTCGTTCTGACGGGTCAACGGACGTTGTCCGTATGCGGTCCGTGCCGACAGTGCCCACGGGCACGGTGCTACCGGTACGGGTAGCAGTTTCTAGTGTCACGTGACCGTGTTTCATTGGTTCACGGATGACGGAGCCGTTATCTGCCTCGCCCCACGGGCGGCCGGAGTCCCCATGACGGGTACCGGTTTGGGACCGCACATGACCGGACTTCTTCCAGCCCCGCGCCATGCTGCCGCTCCCGGACAAACCGGGCGGACTTACAGGTCTAGAGTTACGAATTTGCCAGTTTCTGGGAGAATCCATCCGTGGAATCACACACTCACGTGAACGGGAGTCGTAGACCGGTACCGTGTCCGTCCGTGTCCGTTCCCGACGGTCAGAGAAGTGTCCGGAGTCCCCATGACGGGTACCGGTTTGGGACCGCACATGACCGGACTTCTTCCAGCCCCGCGCCATGCTGCCGCTCCCGGACAAACCGGGCGGACTTACAGGTCTAGAGTTACGAATTTGCCAGTTTCTGGGAGAATCCATCCGTGGAATCACACACTCACGTGAACGGGAGTCGTAGACCGGTACCGTGTCCGTCCGTGTCCGTTCCCGACGGTCAGAGAAGTGTCCGTCGAGATTTTCATCCATTGAGAAGATCGGTATGCCGGTCTTCCTCTCCAAACTGGCCAGTTGGTCCGTCGAGTAAGAGGTTGAAACAGCCGTTTCAAATCCGTCAAAACTTCGAGAAAGGTAAGGCACTCTGTCTCTGAGGTTCTCATCCGCCAAACTTGGCGGTTCATCCAATGGTACTGAGTCACAGTCAAGTTTTGTATTTGTCCTAGTCGTGGTGGGCCTCATTGAACCACCTGACATCGAAACCAAAGAAGAGGACGGGACCAAAACTAAACCCTTGTTCTGTAATTCTGCCAGCATATCGGAGACTAAAGTAGAGGAATCTACTAAAGAAATGACATGTTCCGTCTGCTCCACAGACGGCTCCGACACAGCAGAAGTACTAGAAGAAGAATGAGTGGGAAGGAGGGGGGGAGGGGGGGGCACTTTCTTCTTCGAAGACGAAGAAGAAGAAGACGACCTAGACTTAGAACTAGACTCTTTCTTCGAACTAGAACTAGAACTAGGGGTAGGGGTAGAAAGGAACTTCCCTTTCTCATCCCTAGACTGCTTAGACGACGACGACGAAGTAGAAGCAGAAGGCACAGAAGTGACACCGATGTCCGACATGTTAACAACGAGGGCACAAAACCGGTGTCAAACAACAATCAAATAATTTCACTTTAACCAAAATTCGATCCCAAAAATCAAATTAAAATTATACACTGACAATACCTGTTACCCAAGGGGCAAAAGGGAACACAAAGAAGGTAGAATGGCAAGGAAAATAGCTTGAAAATGAATTAAATTTGCAGAGCAAAAAAGAACATGGCAGCTCCAATTGGAAAAAATTTATTATGATTCAAAGTTGGCTCCCCGGAAGTGACGTCAGGAAGGGGATCCACAGCAGCTCAGTGGTATTGCTAAACCAGACCAAGGGAAGTAAGTTAGTCTTGTGAAGACTAAGACTTTTTGGTCTTTGGTAATTGGCATTAGCTCCAAATTGGAAGAGATAACTCATTCGTAGTGAAACGGTAACATGATAGAATAGATTGCTTATTTTATAAACATTTTAAGACAGACTTTGGAAGGGAACATTACATTTCAACCTTACCAGATGTTTATGTTATATCTTTATTCAAGTTTCGATGCAGCAATCATAAATTGCCTATTGAAGTTGGAAGACATTATAATGTTCCAAGAGAATTACGTATTTGTCGTAATTGCGAAATGGGCGAGATAGGAGACGAATTTCATTGTATAATGGAATGTCCAAAATACAATGAACTTCGTGAAAAATATATTCCTAAAAAATTTCTGAAACCCAAATCCGTTTTCAATTTGTGTAGCATGTTTCAAAAATGACGACGTATATGGTTAAATTTAAGTAAATTTCTAAAATTTGGAAAGATAATTTAAAAGTTTCTTTCACTGCTCACCAAAAACTGACATTTCGCTGTTACTTTTGAATTTTTTGCGGCTTTGATTGAGTTTTATGTTTGTGTTATACTGTTTTTGCATCCTCCATGCTCCAAAAGGGGTCAAAGGATTAAACATCTTGAATCTTGTATGTGTGTGTGCGTGTGTGTGTGTGTGTGTGTGTGTGTGTGTGTGTGTGTGTGTGTGTGTGTGTGTGTTGTGTGTGTGTGTTGTGTGTGTGTGTGTGTGTGTGTGTGTGTGCGTGGTGTGTATGTATGTGAGTGTTGTGTGTGTGACTGTGTGTGTGTGTGTAAGTGTGTGCGTGGTGTGTATGTATGTGAGTGTTGTGTGTGTGACTCTCTGTGTGTGTGTGTGTGTGTGTGTGTGTGTGTGTGTGTGTGTGTGTGTGTGTGTGTGTTGTGTGTGTGTGAATGCAGAACATTTAATTTTGTGTGCGTCCGCACCATCGTGTGTGTGCCCGTGTGTGTGTCTTTTTGTGCTTGAGGGGGGGATGAGTGTGTGGATGAGTGTGTGTGTGTGTTGTCGTTTTTGTTCATGTGATATATATTACTTTTGTTAAAAACAATCTCTCTCATATTCCACTGAGCTTGAAGGCTCTAACATTTCAACATTTCATCAGACTTGCACGTACAAAGACCAACCCACCTCAAGACAACTGTGTTGATGCTGGGTTCATTGAACACTCCCCTCACATAGAGTGTTTCATTTCTGAAAGGCTCACCGTGCCAGCTGAGTCCCTCGTTGTACGAGTAACTGAAAACAACCACACAGCATGCACAAAACATGAATACAGAATATTATCTTTTTTAAGGAAGAAGACTTTTAAGTACAAACTTTATGTCTTTATTGATTTACTGTTGCAATTCAGGTAACTGTGTGTACTGTATTTTCTGGGCTATAAGCCGCTACTTTTTTCTTCAACTTTGACCCCTGCGGCTAAAACAACGATTGCGGCTAATTTGTGGATATTTCCCCTTCCATATCTTAAGCTGGTCGTCAACTCCAGCCTGTGCGTCACCAATCTCAGTAAAAACGAACCGTTCTCATGCCGGAACTGAAGAATTTAATTTAGCGATAACACGATCTGACCACTAAATTTCACTACTTTTATGAACATTTTTCTTCACTGAGCAATATATGATCAAAGTTTGAACTGAAGCAGTCGCAATCATGTCGATCTTTACGAACTCTGTGCAAATGAAAATGCAAAGTCAACTTCCAAGTTTGAAACTAAGTGATCGGTCTCACTCCATAAGTTGGAACTCAGTGAATGGTCTCACTTTACAAAAAAGAAGTTGAGAAGCAGCTCCTTTGCTTTATTAAACCGATAAATCGGCATTAGCATCTGCACTGAAACACTTGCTGAATGCAAACAACTCACAAAAGCCAATAAATGAACACAGCATGCGCATTAGCGCTTTCCATGATTACATATCTGTGGAGTGTGCTGCGACATTTTTGTTTAGTCGGCCGAGTTGGAAGCATGTGTGCAAATTTTGACTGAAAATGAACTGCCAGTGCGTTACTTTGTCTTGTTTTGTGTTGTGCTGTGTCGTTGTGCATAATCCAGTATTGAGTGGGTCCTTTATGGCAAAGATTAGGTCTGTACTGTGTAGTTTGTGTGCGAGTGCAACACGGAGAGAACACCGTCAACCAGTTACCACCGTGGCTTTCAAGTATTCGTCAGCTGGTCGGCTCAGGATCGCTTTTTTTGTTCAGTCTCTTGCGGCTTAAATACTGAATGTGGCTTTATCGTTTCCCCCCCAGAATTTTAATAAAAGAGTGTGCGCTTTGTAGACTGGAAAATATGGTAGACTCTTCCGATTTGTCACAGCTCAGGTAAAATATCTTTAGCAAATACCTGACTAGTCCTTACAGTTATATAATTCTGCTTTCATTTTACAACAACAAACAAACAATAATGAAACAGACACATGCACACTTGCAAACACACACAGTCATACACAGACACTCACACACAAAAGACTCATACAAGCACATGCACATGCATTTCCCTCTTCTTTCACAAGCCGCAATGAAAGAAAAAAAACCCACCAACATTTACATAACACTTTTCAATAAGCAAAAGGGGAGAAAAGATTATGGGAGAGGACAGGATTTAATTTTAAAAGTATAAAAAACAAGGGCGTCGCCGAGCGGCAGCAACGCATTGTGACAATGCAAACCCGGCCAGAGTTATGTCCAATCCCCCCACCTAAACACACCACTTTCCACCCTTACAGAACGCATAAAATATATAGCCCAAAATTTGAAGCGATTCTGTTCAGTAGTTCATGAGATACAGCTGAACTTTTATACAAACTTCCTTGCACCATGTCCTCTCCCCCCCCCCCCCCCCAATAAACACACCACTTTCCACCCTTACAGAACGCATAAAATACATAGCCCCAAATTTGAAGCGATTCTGTTCAGTAGTTCACGAGATACAGCTGAACTTTTATACAAACTTCCTTGCACCATGGTACACCACCACACAAAATTTGAAGCGATTCTGTTCACTAGTTCATGAGATAAAGCTGGGGGAAAATTACATAGCCCAAAGAAGGAAATTTCGGTTTTCAAGGTCAAACTTCAAGGTCAAGGTCAGCACGGTGTTGATTAACGAAAGGAAGCTTCCTTTTAAAGCTGTCTACCCCTCTGCCAATTTTAATCAAAATCCAAACAGTAGTTTTTAAGATAATCGATACACAGACAGACACACAAACCGATTGCAATACCTTGGCCTCTGGCCGGGTAATAAAGTAAAATAGAAAGGCACTTACTGAACTTGACTCGAGTTCTCTCTGTAGCCAGTCTTGATGGCAGTGACGATGCTTCCTTGATCGAGAATGTTGAATTGGTACACACCCTTCAGTGGTGACTGCATAATGCACATATCAGTAATAATGTTGAAAATTAACATGTTTGAAAAAAACATGTTGAAAAGGTACACGCTTCAGAGAGACTGCAAAACACACATATCAAACAGTTGTTTGAAGATGAAAACTCAACAACACATGTATCAAACATGCTAAAATGGTACACATTCTTCAGGGAAGATGCATATCACAGTGACATATTAAACATGATAAAACAAGACAACTCAATAACACACATATCAAACATGCTACATTGATACACACCCTTCAGGAAAGACTGCACGACACACAGTAACATACTAAACATGAATAAAACAAGACAACTCAATAACACACATATCAAACATGCTACATTGATACACACCCTTCAGGAAAGACTGCACGACACACAGTAACATACTAAACATGAATAAAACAAGACAACTTCATAACACACATATCAAACATGCTACATTGATACACACCCTTCAGGAAAGACTGCACGACACACAGACTAAACATGAATAAAACAAGACAACTTCATAACACACATATCAAACATGCTACATTGATACACACCCTTCAGGAAAGACTGCACGACACACAGTAACATACTAAACATGAATAAAACAAGACAACTCAATAACACACATATCAAACATGCTACATTGATACACACCCTTCAGGAAAGACTGCACGACACACAGTAACATACTAAACATGAATAAAACAAGACAACTTCATAACACACATATCAAACATGCTACATTGATACACACCCTTCAGGAAAGACTGCACGACACACAGTAACATACTAAACATGAATAAAACAAGACAACTTCATAACACACATATCAAACATGCTACATTGATACACACCCTTCAGGAAAGACTGCACGACACACAGTAACATACTAAACATGAATAAAACAAGACAACTTCATAACACACATATCAAACATGCTACATTGATACACACCCTTCAGGAAAGACTGCACGACACACAGTAACATACTAAACATGAATAAAACAAGACAACTTCATAACACACATATCAAACATGCTACATTGATACACACCCTTCAGGAAAGACTGCACGACACACAGTAACATACTAAACATGAATAAAACAAGACAACTCAATAACACACATATCAAACATGCTACATTGATACACACCCTTCAGGAAAGACTGCACAACACACAGTAACATACTAAACATGAATAAAACAAGACAACTTTATAACACACATACCAAACATGCTGAAATGGTACACACAAATGACAATGTAACATAATTATGTTATAATTATTCTGCATGTCTAATAATTCATTACTCAAGGGAATGTGTATGGAACTATTGAAAATACATTAATATAAAAATAATAGAAATAAACCTGTTGTCAATTTCAACAACAACAAATTTTATTTTTTCAAGCGTCTCTGAAAGTCCATTTTAGATTTATTTACCTCTTTCCAGGTCCATCCCCCATCGCTGCTGGTGAAGACGGTCAGGTTATTCCAGTAGACGTCGTAGACATTTCCATAGTGACCATGGGCCACGATGAAGCCTGGGGCATTCTTCTCCGACAGGATCCAGTCTGTGTAGTAGCTGTCCATATCCAGACGCAGCACCAGGGGGCACTTATCCTGTCCCCACACAAGGTTTACATGACGCACACACACTGCCAGTATAAGCACCAATACACACCAGGGGGCACTTATCCTGTCCCCACACAAGGCTTACATGACGCACACACACTGCCAGTAAAAGCACCAATACACACCAGGGGGCACTTATCCTGTCCCCACACAAGGCTTACATGACGCACACACACTGCCAGTAAAAGCACCAATACACACCAGGGGGCACTTATCCTGTCCCCACACAAGGCTTACATGACGCACACACACTGCCAGTATAAGCACCAATACACACCAGGGGGCACTTATCTCTAACATTTATAGAGCGCCCTTTCTCTCTTGAGCTCACGGCGCTTCACAATTGTTTAAATAAATACATAAATCATAAATAAGCTACTACAATATCAACTATCACAAACATGCACACAGCCACAACACGCACGCACATGCACACGCCCACGCGTACACCCACACACCCACAATGTGGGGGACATCATTTTAAGGCAGGAAACAGGACAAGGAAGAAATCAGAGGTATTGCCGGAAGAGGTGAGTTTTAAGAGCGGTTTTGAAAGACTGGAAAGATTTAGCAGAACGAAGTTCATATGGTAAGGTGTTCCAGACAGAAGGGGCGCTGAAAGAAAATGAACGTTCACCATTTGTCTTAGTGTTAGTACGAGGAATAGAAAGGATAAGTTTGTCAGAAGAGGAACGAAGAGACCTGGAGGGTGAGTACAGGTGAACGAGATCAGAGAGGTAGGCAGGACAAGATGAATGGACAGCATTGAAACAGAGGCAAGCAATTTTATACTTTATTCTTGCCTCGACTGGAAGCCAGTGTAAGGTCTTGAGGTGGGGTTTGATGTGGTCTGTACGAGGGACTTTAAGGATTAACCGAGCTGCACCCACACAAGGCTTACATGACGCACACACACTGCCAGTATAAGCACCAATACACGGTGCCACAAGGCAGGGACAAAAAGAAGGAATGAAAACACTCAAGCTCACTAAGTTTGGTACCGTAACTTGCTTTCAAAAATACCGTAATTTACGGCCCATACGGCGACACAGCGCATAAGGCGCACCCCCTGCTTTTAAAAAACCACGTTATTTGAACAAAGATAGGGCGCATACACCCGATAAGGCACAAAGAAACAAAATAAATCAAAAACAGGAAGAACGAAACGATCAGCGAAAATAACATAATTACAGGTCTATTGCTGTGTCCGATTGTGATCTCGGAAGAGATACAATCATGAAGCAAAAGTGCAATGTGAGTGAACTGTTGTCGGTTTGTTGTGGAAGCTACCAGAGCATGGTGAGTTGTTCATTTCAACTCTCGACCCCCTTACTTTCTTCTGTTTAGAGCATAGAAAGGGCGCATGCGCCGGAGTCAAAGTTCAGTAAAAACGTTGCGCCTAATAGGCCGTAAATTACGATACTTTAGAATTGGTCCTAATTTGGAATACAGATTTGAAACCGTTCAAATCTTTCATGCTAAAAATGAAAGACATGTAAAAAGCACCAACAGCTTCTGTTAGAGTCCAGGTGGGGTTCTTGAATTTCTAACTATTGAGATTATGAAGAACACCAGTTTCGGTCAAGACTCAAAATATAAAAATCGAATAAAATCAATCAATACTTAATTTTTGGTTGCTGACTTACAGCATCTACAGTTAAATTTTGTCACAGAACAACATCTGATACCAGAACTTTGATGAACTTCATGTATTGAAATATATGTGCTTGGTAGAATTTCCTGAACGCATATAAAATTGATTTTTATATGAATTGGGAAAATAGCTGACAGTAGAAGAAACCATCAGCTGATTTTCAAACCCGCTGCTTTTCTACGCTTTACACCTATCTGTCAAAATCAAACATAATGAAGATGCCATGTTTTTGTCAAATAACACAAAACATATATACACAAATCATACTTACAGTTTTACAATTGTTGCCTTTGGGTGAAGGGATATCGAGCCAAGAGCCTCCCTTATTGAAGGAGATGAGACTCTTCAAACGATTGGAACTGCTCTTGGTCTGTTGATTGGCCAGATAGGTTCCATTCTGGCCTTTCACCTGGAAAAAACATTTTATAGGTCACAGAGGTACAGAAGTGAATCTACCGGTCAATCAAATGTATAAAATCACCTAAGCTAAAACAGGACTGTCTGTACACTGCCTACTTTTGCAAAGCCCTTTATCATGCATATCTTTGCGCATCATTTAAAACAAGGGTGTGTTTTTCACCACCTTCCCACAACACATCATCCAACTCGTCTCTCTTTACATTTATATTCACACACCAAAAATAAACAAAGAAAACACACACACATACACTTACTATGATATAATTTATATGGTATCACAAAAACAATAAGATGCTAACATTCATGCCCTGACAATGTGAATACAGCAGGAAAGCTAAAATACCACTTTTCTTTTTGCATACAAAATCAATGTATATAAAAATAACAAAAATAACACAGACTGACCCTGTGCAAATCCACATCAAACCAGTGGCCGAATGACCGGTGGTGAACATCTGAAAGGCTCAACACATAGTATCGACCAGTGGGGTCCGACATATACAGGCTGGCTCCCATGCGTTCTCCATGATTCACGGCCAATAAAACTTGTCCCTCACTTGCATCCAGCACCAGAAAATCCTGGCAATCAGAAAAAAATACACACACAAAATGCCTTCAGTACACAAAATCTTAAAACAAAAATATCAAAACAATGATTGATGGAATGCTCTAAAACAAGGCCTCACTCTCGTGTCTAGGTGTGGCTCAGCAATGTGATCAATAGTATGGCTTAGCATCACACAATATGATCAATAGTATGGCTTAGCATCACACAATATGATCAATAGTATGGCTTAGCATCACACAATATGATCAACAGTATGGCTTAGCATCACACAATGTGATCAACAGTATGGCTTAGCATCACACAATTACAAATCCTGCAAAGCCATGTGTCTAGCAACATCAATATATGCACACTTCATATTTTTTAAAAACAGACAGTACTTCTACAATATGGATAATAAACTCTTAAGATTAGTTAAAGAAAATGATATGTGCTGCAGATTATTAAACTGTGCTGGGATTAAAAGGAAGACTAATAAACTATAGACATGCAAGATCATTCTTGTGAAGGCAATTCTTAAATCGTAGAGACATAACACCTGTGCTTATCTTTCATTGAATATTGAACTGTACAATACCTGGGTTTTGACATTGTTGGGGAAATAGGCATTTGAGAAATTCTGCCTCTTGTGAGACACCAGCATGTGGGATTCCTTCCCATTCATCAGAACTCTCTGAAAGGAAATGGAAAACAAATGTGGGCATATGTACTCACACAAAAAAGAACATTTAAAAAGCAATGACATTGCACAAATCACCAATACGAGTCTCCTCCGCAATTGGAATGTGTCGGCTGAATGCAGTGAGGAGACCAGTGAAAACTGGAAAACGGACACATACGTACCCATTGTGGCTTTATGGCCTGGGAACGCAGAAGAAGAAGACCGCTAAGAGTGATGACTCTTTATTTATTTGATTAAAGACAGGTTACCGCACAGATTCTATACAAATATGCTTTAAATAAACAATTCCTGTGTATCAAAAGAATGTGTGTGTGTGTGTGTGCGTGTGCGTGTGTGTGCGTGCATGGGTGTGTATGTTGCTCTATGCCTATCAATAATCTATAAATTTGATCACAAATACACGTACAGTTGAACTTCAGTATAGCAACCGATCAACAGACAGATCAAAGCTGTCCACAAATTTGAGGTGCCTGCTATACTGGAGAGTTTTCAAGTACTAAAGAAGAATAAACTGAGTGAAATTGTTCTGATTCACGCAGTGTCCATCACACTGGAAAGCCTGTAAGGCACACACATATACACACACACACAAGCAAAGAGAAGCACCTCTCTCACACAGAGCAGTGATAAGGACAGAAAACAGTAATAACAAACAAAGAAACAAAAAGGAAACCCCTCCCTTCCCCCCTTCCCACCCCACCCCCTCCTCACACGCACATACACCAGCAATCAAGGCTCAAATTTTTTTTTAACAAAAACTCAAAAGCAAAAGGAAGTACCACCAAGCGATCAAGACTAGGCATTAATTATATGCATGTGCATGCATAAAACATTTGAAGGAAATGCCAAATTTGATACTCTCTCTCTGTGTCAAAACTCACACACACACGCGCACACACACACGCACGCACGAATGCACACACGCACACACACACGCGCACGCACACACACACACCTGCACAAAGATGAACTCATTGATAATTCTCATGCTGTAGGTGAGGAAAGGCCCCAGCAGGGTGTCGATGCCGTCCCCTGTGGCGTTGCAGTACGGTACCGTGCATCGCTTGTAATAGGCATCCTCCGAACCTGATCATACAAGAAAACAATATAATTTAATCTAGCAGCACAGGATGGCGTCTGTGTTTTACTTGATTTAATGTCCCTTCATCATAAATCAACCAAGACCAAAGATCTATTGAAAGGGTACAGAGTAGACCAACCAAAATGGTTAAAAATCGTAGATTTAATTTAAATTACCAATATAGATTAAAATTCTTAAGCCTTCATTCATTAAAAGGAAGACGTGTTAGGGGAGACCTTATACAGATGTACACATTTTTTAACAACTTAGACAACATTCTCTTTTTACACTGTCCATTTATAACAGCACTAGAAATCAAGAGGGAAACTTACCTATACAGCGTTGTAATACTAACAAGCGTAAACATTGTTTTAGTAATCGAGATGCTAACCTCTGGAATTTACTAACACCTAACCTAAAAAGAGCACCAACACTAAACACCTTCAAAAATCTCCTTGACAAGGATGAAAATTTTAGCTAACTATTTTCTTAATACGATAATTGAATTACAATCATAATTTTAAAAGGCATGCTTTAAGCAAACAAAACAGCATGAGGCTGTGTCAAACCAGTTGACATAAGCTAGAACACCAAGGCTACATCAAAATGTTGCAGTCTAAAATCCTCCGAAGTCGGAGTGTGGCTGCCCACGTGGCAGGGTAATCAAAAACTGTCACACACGCACTGTTCTCATCCCTAGCTGGTGCATTTGTGCCATAGTGTTCAAGTGCTTCGGCTGTTGGGATGATCCCTGGAGTCTTTAAGCCATGGTAAGACAACAACAACAATACAACTCCCTTTCACAAGTACAAGTAACAAGGCTTTATATTCAACTTGAGAAAATCTTACACAGTAAAGGCTACTGACAATGTCCATTGTTAAGCGCTGCACACACCATTCTCCTCTTCCAAAGACAATCTCCACTCCCCGAGTTTATCAACCTTTCGCACCCAAATGTCTTTCTTTACAGTTTAATTTTTCTTAGTACACTGAAAATTGTCCTCAACAAGTGAACACACACACACACACACACACACACACACACACACACACACAGAGCCATCACATGCAAACAAAATTAACATAAGAATAACAAAACCAATACTGAATTACCTTGAGGGTGTACTTCTATGTGGACTACGTGAGGGTCTTCAAACTCTTGATATGCCCTGCAAAATTCATGGCAAAAAACTACAAAAAAATAACAACAAAAAAGACTAAGAATTGTGTACATTTTTTGGACATACACATTTTTAAGATGATGAATCTGGAAAAGTCCTCCATAGATTTTGAACACACACTGTAGATAGAATGAGACTACAAACATGAACAACACATACACATTACACGTACCATATTTGACAGATGTACAAGGCGAACCTCCCAAATTTTACACAATATTACGATTTAGTTAATTATAATTTTTACTATTATCATAAGACGTAGGGCGTAGGGGTCTGTTTTTTTTGGGAAAATCACTGCATAGTCCGTAAAATATGGTACAATGATTACTTGACACATCCTACACAAACACGTAAATTATTCCAGAAAATACATCAATTTCATGTAAGAAAATAATATTATTTAAAGTGTATTTTCTCCTTTGCATGGCAACATAGAGGATACTAAATGAGAATCTTTAAAGTTAACTCATTCAAGTCGTTCCGCCTAAAAGCATGTGGAAGAAATACAAAGCTATCAGTTTGATGAATTTGCTTCAAGGGAAGTAAATATATGAGTACACCATACTTTGGTCACTTCTAAACTCGCTTCGCTCCCTTAGAACACATTTTTTGCTTCTTACTTTGCGTTTGTAGTGGGAAAACCAATTGCTGTAGAGTCTTTCTATATTAAGTCTTTCTATATAAAGTCTACCCTTTCCCTATGTCTAAACCTGAAGTAAAAACCTGTAATCTTCCTTCATTTCTCTTTTTGTTTATGTCTGTTTTGTTTGTGTGTATGGCTGGAGTGATTTGTTGAGGGTTTTTTTAATAATTCAAACACATTGCAATGCGAATAAGTTAGGTTTCACAAGACAACTTCGGTTACAATGAACAAAAATACAAAGAAAAATAAATATATTTTTTTAAATTTTAATAAAATAGTAGTTTAAATGGTTCATAAATAAATATATAAATTAATGACCAATATAAACAAATACATGAATGAATGAATAAATAAATAAATAAAATGACTTGATTGATTAACCCTTTGCGCTCTGCCCATTTGACCTGCGGGCTACACTCCCAGCCTACGGGTTCTGAGAGAGTGGTACTAGTTTTGTTAAAACTTTTTTTTTATAATCGACAATGAAATGCTTGCAAATTATTTAAATTCATGCAACAAGTTTAGCAATCATTCTGACGCAAATAGCTTCAGAATAAGCATATCTTACTCATTAATAGGATTTAGATTGATAAGGAAAGTAAATGGAGGTCTCTGCACAATTTGTCGGGCGCAGGAGCTGATAGTTGCACTAGGGCGCCCGCCAAATTGTCGGGCGCAAGGCAGAATGAGTTAACGAAACATAAATCTAAATAAACAAATAAATAATCTGAATAGAGATATTGCACCAACATGTTTCTTACCAGTCAAAATCGTAGACATCCTCCTGAAGAAGCGTCCAATTGACACCGAAGTTCAGAGACACATACAACTGCAACAGGATAATTCCATGCATTGATTCTAATCAATACAAAATCACAAGTAATCCACTGCTCTACTATAACACTTTCAGACACATCTGTTCATGTGTCATAAAAGAAACACACACATATAGTAAACACATGCACAAACACTCACATACACTTAAAACACACACAAACATACTGAGCATATGTACTGGTAGATTTTGTTTCTAATGTTGGAAGGGCTAAAACACCATGATTCTATTTCACACACACACACACACACACACACACACACTTGAAGTTCTGCCTTAGTGCACACAAAAAAGAAAACACAAGTGCAACGCCGAGTGGCTGCAAAGTCCCCTCGCAGCATCGCCGAGGTACTCCGAAATCGGAATGGCGTAAATTTGACCTTAATGTAAAACTAAGTACATCAGTGGATAGCTTGCATCTTGTGCAACAAGTATATCAAATTTGACGATAATAGACTGAATAGTTTTTTATATATAGCCTTGGGGTTCGGACCCGTGATTTGAGCGCGCGCGCGATCATGCGCACACGCGCGCACAGAAAAATTCATGACAACTGTGTTATAGACCATTCATCAAGAAATGTTGTGAAAAAAACTGCATTAAAATAGATGCAAAACTTCGCGAGATATTAGCGATTATGTGTTTTGGGGTTACTGGCGCGACCTTGACCTTAATGTAAAACTAAATACATCAGTGGATAGCTTGCATCTTGGCAAACTAGTATACCAAATTTGATGATGATAGACTGAATAGTTTTTGAGAAAAACGGACGAATAGCCGGACGGACGGAGGCACGCCGGACGGATGGACGGACACCGGACGGACACCGGACGGACCAGACAAAAACAATAGCTCCCCGAACCTTCGGCTCGGGGACTAAAAAGGTTTCTCTAAAAGTATTTAGTTTGTATACTGTTTTCTTGATATCAAAATCATTATCTAGCCAATGTCTTTCTAATACATTACCGTATTTTACGGACTATTAGGTAATACTTTCCCCCAAAAAATGAGACCCATGTGTCTTATAATACTGTATGATGAATAAAACAGTAAGAAAATGTACCTTTTTTTTAATAATATAAGGTTTTTCTCGTTCGGACTGGTTTGGACACCCCTGTGCCTTATAATGCGACTAATAATTTAGAAGAAAAATCTGGATTCTGTGTCAAATTTGGGGGGTGCGCCTTATAATAAGTTGTGCCTTACAGTTTAAAAATACGGTAATTTGCAGCTTTTAACCCTCTCATAATTGCAGACGCCAAATCCGCCCAAATTTTTTTCCTTCCCTGGCTTGCGTAAACGCCGATTGCGCCCGCTGAACGCCAGGTCTAGTACGTTCACTTTCACTTTCTCCCTACCCACAATGCAATATACTAGGTTAGTTCTTCCTGTTCCTGACACTCACTGATCCGTTTTTGGTCTTTACAGCAAGGGAAAGCACCCAATAGTCTTTTTGAACGGATTTTTCGAAGTGACCCCAAATGTTTTTCTTCTTTCCACGTGACGTGTGCAGTATTGACTCGGCGTGATGCTCGGAGCGCCATTACGGATTTTTTCTTCTAATTCATGGTTTGTTGTGTGACAGTGTGTTAGCTTTCGAATGAAAATATCATAATTGCTATTCAATTGCATCTTTCAGAAATGAAATGTGAGTTCGACTTTATTCTGGGTGATTGTTTTAGATAAAAGATTTGGTGTGACGTTCGGAGTTACTCCCCTTCTCTTATGCAATAGGATCGATTCTCGGTTCGATTGATCGGGAAGCATAGGGTTAACCCTTTCACCGCCAGCCATATTTCAGCCAACAATGTCCATTAAGTTTACCTGGATAGAGAACAAAATCCATCTGCAGTATTGGGGATTGTTCTGTGACATACATAAAATAAGGTCTATCCTTACTTCCCAAAACTAAGACAACAGTACAGGGTCTTTGGGTAATAGACCCCAATTTGAGGCCTTTTAGTGACATAGGCGTTAAATCGCTGTGGTGCTAAAATGCGACATTGGCGGTGAAAGGGTTAAGATCACATTTCAAAATCTTTACAACAGACAATATGTGAACCACACATCTCAAGGTCTTCTGTACTGACCTTTCTGGTTTTGTAGTCGTAGAGAAGAATGGAGTCCGCTTGGTCAGGGTGGAGGTAGAGGTCATCTGCAGCCACAGGCATGGACCTGTTGTGGTGAGTGTGCAGCTCGTTGACTGTCGTGTACATGCACTGGTGCTCCACATCCACAAACACCATCTGCCCACATCATCCACGGTCATTAGTACCAAAGATATTCTAAAAGGGTAAGATGGATTACTTAAGAGCTCAGCGAACCGGGCTGATAGAGTTATCGTTAGTGTCGACAGTACACCATTCACAGTGACGGCTATCCAAAAACTCAGACTGGAATTTGAATGGAGAATTCAACTGGCCTAAGAACGTGTAAAATGTGTCCTGTTTAAAAGGGACATAACCAGTGTTTCTGTCCTCACTATTCATATAGGGAAAAGAGACCGGATGCTTATCTTCCCCTATACAGTCTTTGCTATTACCAAAGATATTCTAAAAGGGTAAGATGGATTACTTAAGAGCTCGGCGAACCGGGCTGATAGAGTTATCGTTAGTGTCGACAGTACACCATTCACAGTGACGGCTATCCAAAAACTCAGACTGGAATTTGAACGGAGAATTCAACTGGCCTAAAAACGTGTAAAATGTGTCCTGTTTAAAAGGGACATAACCAGTGTTTCTGTCCTCACTACTCATATAGGGAAAAGAGACTGGATGCTTATCTTCCCCATTACAGTCTTTGTTAGTACTAAGTACAGTGTTGACTTGTTAAGTCATATGTTGAATCACTGTTTCAAGAAAATTAAATCGAGCCAATGTAAACAAATAAAAATACAAAAAAGAGACAAAGGAAGAAAGAAAGAATGAAAAAAACAATACATGTATTGTTTTCTAAATGAGTAAATCTACCACATTTTTTAGCCTTCGGGGCATAGCTATTTTGCTTCCCTTTGACCCCTGACCCCCAATAATAGCACCAAAGCAGAAAAACAACTTGAAAGGCAAACGCATAAAACTAACACATGTTCACACAAACGCAGTTTTTGTGTGGCAACATTTTACACATACATTCACTAAAGCATCCATTTATACACTCCATGGATACGGATCTAAAACCTTTCAGACACAAACGGTGGTATAAAATGATGTTGGTTCTTTTGCTTCTGAAAATATCAACAACAAAAACCAGAGAGCTTATCAGAGAGCTTATATTCACATGGAAAAAAATATACAATGCCTACTACAATTCAACGACAAAAAAATGAAATTAGTAATAATGAAACTTTACGAGCTTAGCAATTCTTAAAACAAGTTAACAGAAGGATTTCATTTTGAGTGAATTTGCCAAGCTCACCTTTGCAGGATCTGCAGGTGAAACATAAAAGTAGGACACACGGGCATCTTTCCCAAAGGAGTACTCCTTGTAAGTTGCGCCATAATCATCAGATCTGTTTAAAAACATTGTGCGCGCAGGCAAGCACACACACACACACACACACAATCACACAATTTTCGTAACTCAAGCAGCTGAATATAATAATACAGAAGTAGCCCTCATTAAATCGTATTTGAACATCTGATCAAATGACATTGTGACAAACACAAAGTAATAAAGTGTCAGCATCCGCGAGAAAGGCGCTTTTATCAGGTCTTTGCGTTAAATCCGCTACCCATCACAGGGTAGAGTTTCTTCATTTCAGGGATTAAAGGGGCCGACCCACACATCCAAATCCATCCAACTGCAACAGTATGACTTTACAACTGTGACATTCACGTGAAATACTAATGTCTAAATGATTCTGATGAAACCCAACTAATTACATTCACTACATCTGTAGTACACCCCTACATGAATCTGATGAAATAACTGTACTTTTGTATCAGACATTTTATGAGATTCGTGTTTTGGGGTCTACGTGAATATAGTGAACGGAAATAGTAGGATTTCGTCAGATTAGTTTAGGCGGTAGTATTTCATGAGAATCATGCTTCACAGGCGTCGTCACAGTTGGATATAGCCATATGATTTAAATCGCACATGTGAGTTGGCCCCTTAACCCACCTGCTTCACTTTATCAAATCACCCAAGAGACTAAATATAGCGGCTGACAGTGTGGGTCACGCTAACACTGCCAACATTCAGGTATTGATTTCATACCAACGCTCTTCACGATTGCCAACAGGATGTATTCATTACTACACACACACACAAACACACAACTTTCAAAACTCAAGCGGATGGATATAATACAAAACAAGCCCTCAATAAATCTTATGTGTGTGTCCGTGGGAAAAGTGAGACTGGAATATGAGCTGTTTAAGATTTAATTTTTGATTGTGTTTGTCTAACGTTTGAAGATCTTACTATTGCGCTATTGTATTTCCTATGTACTCAGTGTGAGGTAATTTGTTCTGTGCTTATTTATATGTTAAATGTAGATTATGTAAAGCGCAAAGTGCTCCAGTTAACTGAGAGGTGCTGCGCTATACAAGCTTTATTATTATTATTATTATTATTATTATCTATATGAGCAACTGACATTGTGACAAAGTAATAAATAAACTGTCAGTCAATCTCATTAGTCTTGACAATCTATAAAGCACTACTATCCATTCTAAGTCATAACATCAATCACATTTTCCATAATGGTACAGGAATCTTCATCCATCCAACTTCCTGCAAATGTACAAGAGCCAGAAATATCTACCATGTTGTCGTTATAAAATGTTAATGTCGCTTTGGTGTTTTGTTTTGCTTCATTTCTTTGATTTTTATTTGAATTTCATTGTTGAGTCTCAGTTCTGTATGCTGTTAAAAGAAAGTATTGCTGTCAGTGTTACCTCCAGAGCTGGCTGTCACCGATCCCAGAGTAATTGTACTTGACAGTCAGGAGGAAGATAACCTGCAATTACACAAAAACAGGACAATGGTAGACAGTGCTACTGCACTGGATACCCTCATTTGCTTCAGCTGTCTCTAAACTGTCATTATTCTACAGCACTGTCATTATTCTACAGCACTGTCATTAGCGTTCGGTATGCTATAACATATATACAGTGAACAGTCATACAGAGAGAGAGAGGACTTCATACAAGACTGAAAAGGTAGAAGAAGAAATTAATAGGTGGACAAATTGCATGTATATGGGAAGGAAACTGAAATAAAGAAAAGGAGATTAAAGCATACATTGATACAGTAAACAAAAACTTAAATTAAAAATCATACGTATACACGATATTCATGACAGTGACGTCGAATGCTGTTTAAAACAGACTCTGTGTGTGTGTGTGTGTGTGTGTGTGTGTGTGTGTGTGTGTGTGTGTGTGTGTGTGTGTGTGTGTGTGTGTGTGTGTTGTGTGTGTGTTGTGTGTGTGTTGTGTTGTGTTGTGTTGTGTTGTGTTGTGTTGTGTTGTGTGTGTGTGTGTGTGTGTGTGTTGTGTTGTGTTGTGTTGTGTGTTGTGTGTTGTGTGTGTGTGTGTGTGTGTGCATAAGTTGTTTAATGTTCTAAAACTAGAAAAATAAGGCTAAGTCTTAGTACTCTTAGTCTTACATGTTAATCTGATTATATCAAGATTCAAGAATTATTTGTCTCAATGAACATGAGAAATTGCAATCATGATGAACACAATGACACATAACATTAAAGTATCAAACATAAAGACTTTTCACAGAAATATACATTAAAGAAGAAAATCATTAAAGAAGAAAATCATTAAAGAAAATTATTAAGAGCCATTATCACACAGAGCATTTAATTGAATACTATGATAATTAGGTTAAACTAAAACTAAAATGTAAATAGCTTATAAAATTTCTAGCCAAAAAGCAATGTATTGTTTTGTGTTTCCAATCATGTAAACGAGCACAATAAAGATACATATTAAGACAATGCTCCATTTAACAAAAACAAAAGAAGACCAATTAAAAGATATATTATTGAAACTACTGCACGTCTACTATCATAAAAGCAATAATGACATTATTTAAAAGGTATTTAAGCAAGACACATTTTAAGACGAAATCCTACAGACATTAGACAATGTGGCGGTACCATAGCCGATGAGGTTTAACCGAGGCGTGGTTACCGCTACACCTATCTATATTGTTAAAAGCTTGGGACTTTACTGGTGTTGCACTGCCTCCGGGCATTGCACCCAGTATTATTCCCACCATCTTTGAACTTACAAATGTCCCATATGTGTCTATGACCGAGAGGACGTAAAACATCATTTTCATCAGACGAAATCCTTAGAAAAGACAATTACTTCAATTTTAACTCATCCAATGACATAAAGTATGATAAACCTAACTTTTTTACCATCAAAAGTTTAGACATTTCCCCTTTCCTATTCACTCTTCCAACCCTTATTCTCCACCACCCACACATATACTTCATTCCAATTCTACAAGAAAATACTGACATGTTGCTTGTAAACAACAAACTAAAAAAAAGTACACTATAACAAAGGTAGAAAACTGGGCAAAGTTGTAGTCATGTTTTTGACTCTCAATCAAGTCTGGTTCTTTCAGTTTCATGACAATAACGGTAACCCAAGACTGATCCTAGCGCTATCCCTTTCCAGAGAACGGAAGAATGTTGCTTTTCAGTAAAAAAAAATTATCAATGCCAAAATTTGATGGGGGAGGGGGGGGGTGGGTTGTGGGGGTGTCTAAACTACGACATTGACGAAAACTCTCCATTAAACAGATACACATAATGTCAATCAGGGCTGACTGTGACACAAAATACAAAACAAGTGTGTCATGCTAGAATACACTACATTACAACAAGCAGAGTAACACTAAACACACACACACACACACACACACACACGGTTAATACAGATAATTTGTTTTTCTTCTTGTTGGGGTAGAGGGGGGTGGGTATGGAGGCAGAGGCTGTAAATAACAAGGGGGGGGGGGGGGGGGGTCACAGTAAGCTTGGCAAAACCTGCTATGGGGACCCACCATGTGACATCAAGCATAACTCAACTGGAAAAAAAATCAATGCATAAAGGACTGTTTAGTATGCATATGAAGGAAGAGAAGAACCCTGCAGCAAACAGGGTAATGTAAACATCTATTGTTGAGTAAAACTAAAAGGGGTGGGACAGGAATATAGAAAAGGGGAATGGGCAGAAGAAAGAAAACAAGGAGGAAGGGGGGGGGGGGGGGGGGGGTCATGGGCAAAACAGTGTGTGTGTGTGTGTGTGTGTGTGTGTGTGTGTGTGTGTGTGTGTGTGTGAGTAAGAGAGAGAGAGAGAGAGAGAGAGAGAGAGAGAGAGAGAGAGAGAGAGAGAGAGAGTGTGTGAGTGTGTGTGTGTGTGTGTGTGTGTGTGTGTGTGTGTGTGTGTGTGTGTGAGAGAGAGAGAGAGAGAGAGAGAGAGAGAGAGAGAGTGAGTGTGTGTGTGTGTGTGTGTGTGTGTGTGTGTGTGTGTGTGTGTGTGTGTGTGTGTGTGTACACATGTGTGTGTGTGTGTACACATGTGTGTGTGTGAGAGAGACAGTGTGTGTGTGTGAGTGAGAGAGAGAGAGAGAGAGAGAGAGAGAGAGAGAGAGAGAGAGAGAGAGAGAGAGAGAGAGAGAGAGAGAGAGAGAGAGAGAGAGAGAGAGAGAGAGAGAGAGAGAGAGAGAGAGAGAGAGTATGTGCTTAGGGTTTGTTTCTTTGCTGTTGTTTGTTTTGGTTGTTGTCTTTCTTTTTATTTCAATGCTAAAAAAAAAGTGCACACACTAATCATATTATTAGTCAAATGACAATATGATTTTCTCAAGTGCTCTGGTCTGTTACCAATGTCAGTGAACTGAAACGAACACCATTTGGCCTAGTAAAACAGGCTGTGCCTTATTTTCCACATCCGGGCACAACAAAATTGGAATAAAAAACCCAGCCATATGACATACAGAAATTGATTGACAAGATGGCAAGCAACTAAATGTATTTCCAGTTCTTTATTTAGACAGAAACAGAGCGAGAGAGAGTTAAGAGACCTTGCTATGGCTCAACAATTAAAGAAAGAAAAGAGATCTGCTTTCAAACAACACAAATGAGCTCGTTTAAGTCGCATGACACACAGATTCGTAAGGGGGGGGGGGGGGGGGGGGGGGGAGGTAGTGTTCCGCCGCGAGGGTCCAGGGAGCTGCACAGCCAGCCAAGAAATCCTTCCACCAGGATATTCCACTACCGTCGGAACTTTTGTTGGGGGGTGGGAGGTGAGGGGGGGAGGGAGATAACGTACATCTTGGGGTACAGGGGGTTCCTCCTTTTTTTGCGGGGGTGTGTGTGGGTGTGGGGGGGGGGGGGTGCAGGGAGGTTTCCGGAAACCCTGGAACACACACACCCCCCGATCCGCCCTTGCCCAGTCTCCCGAGTCAAATGGACCTGGACATGTGACTGGCTGACTCCATCTCAGTCACTGCATACTTAATGAAAAGTCTTCAAGAACTCTCTAGCGAACACTTTCCGGTTTGCAGATAACCCTTCAAATTAAACTTTTTACAATAAAACTGATACATTTTTTTACAAATTGTTTTTGACAATATCCACATTTTTCTCTGTACGAGAAGATAATTCATAAATCGAAAGAAACCCCCGTTGAGTTGTTTTTGGTCATGAATTGCCTTCTGTTATGGGGATATAAAGAATGGTCAGCTCATTGGCCGTGGGCCCTCAAGAGAAGGGGGGGGGGGGGGGGGGGAATTGCCCAACATTCACACTTTGGGATCGTAACTATGGGGAAAATGACCTTCTCTTTCTTCCTGCACTGATTGGCCTCCTTGTCCTTCATAAGGTTGAAGATTATGCTGATGTTGGAAAAAAAAACACCTGATGGTCGTGCACACAGCCAAGTCACATACATAGGCCTACATCATGTATGTTGACGTGCAGTCTTTATTTTTTCAAGAGTCAGAATGGTCAATACAGCGAAAGAGAAGATAAACAGACTGACTCAGAGAAATTCACGGTCCCTAGTTCCTTCCTTCCTTCCATCTGAGTGATCAGTCACATTTGACTATAACATTTTTGTACTTGGAGGGGAGGGGGGGGGGGGGGGGGGGGGCAGTTTGCTGGAGATTAAGTTTGGAAACCGCTGACACAAAGGTGCTGGAGAGAGAGCTCTGCTGAGAGTGGGTACACTGTTGTCTTGGGGTGGTGGGGGTGGTGACAGTTTTTCTTTGATGGACTCCATCTGCACCTCACCTTGCTGAAGTTTGAAGAGCATCACCAGCCTTGAACTTTGAAGGCAATGAAGCCGTTTCCAGACTTTACATAGAATTGGGTTTTGTCCTCTCGACATGGAACAGGCACATATGGGACATCCTAGTTCCAGTTGCAATGTGCTCCCGCTTTTTGCATAAACTGCCAGGGTAAAAGGGTATTCAAGCGTGGTGGTGACACCCCTTCTTTCTGTTTCTTGCAAAATGCAAGTCAGTGACACTGACACAGACTAACTCATACAACTATTATTACAAGTTCTTTGCTTCTTTTTTTTCACTAAATAAAGATTACTCACATCACTATTTTTCTTTCCTGACCAGTGCACATACGCTCGCGGATGATCCTCGGTGCCATTCAGGACCACTTCGTTGCGCAAGATCAAGATGGCTTGCTGTTGATCAGTCGGTGTCGAGGGTTGCGAGTCCGACGCAGCTCTTTTGTGTCGTTTGAGAAACTGTCTGGCCTCGCGTATGTTGATTTTTCGAGGTTCATATCTTCTGTTATTTTTTACACTGATCGCACCGTTTGTCACACAGAACAGAGCCGATAGGACGATCAAACAAACTGCTAATGTCCTCCCACATTCCGCGCTGCCCGACATGTTTTGTTTTGGTTGTGGCGTCTGAACAGAGGCAAAACGAACGGGGAGTTACGTCCCCACCAATGGCACTCTCCTCTCGGGTGGGTGGGTGGGTGCTGTCAGCGACGTCATGGGACCGACTGCAGATACTAAGCTAAAAATCACCCGCGGAGTTTACGTAGCGAAGGTGATATTGTTTTTGTTGTGTAAGTGGCTGTGTGTGTGTGTGTGTGTGTGTGTGTGTGCGTGTGCGTGCGTGCGTGTGTGTGTAGTAGTAGTAGTAGTAGTAGTAGTAGAATAGGGACTAATCAAGCCGTTAAGCTTTTTAGCAGTCCCATCGATTTCCAATTTGATCTTTTTTAAATGTGTGTTATTTATTTAATTTATTTTTTTTTTTTCTTTTTAGCGGTCAAGGTTTTACGTTGAATTTTCCTATAATACAAAATTAATAATCAATGCTTCTAAATACATTTACTAATTTTGGAGAATTATCAAGACGATTTTTGAATATATTAACATTAGGACATTTTAAATCAAAAGAAATCATTCCAACAATTAGCAACTCTGTTAGTAAAACAATGTTAGTTTTACATTGCTTAATAAAAACTTTACCGTATGAATTTCTTGTTGTACTGCATTGTGATTTAAATATGTTATTCCAAGATAAATCAACAAGGCCATTGAATATCTTATGTGCTCAATAAGGTCTCCCCTTACCCTTGACGTATGACCAGCATTGACCAAAGGACTGAAGGAAGATGAAACTATGTTTTAGCCTATATCTTTTGGTGTCACCCTTGACGTATGACCTTGAAAACTGAAAATCTAAGCCACTTGGGTGGTGGACATAGGATGTTGAAACGTGGTGGTATGAAGGTATGAAGGTTTTGGCTTATGCTCCTTCCGAATATTGTTGACCAATCAAGGTCAAGGTCAGGGAGATCGCTGGACCCTGAAAATCGGGGGGGGGGGGGGGGGGGGCAGAAAAATGGAGTTCCCAAGATTTATGTGAAGATAACAGCATATCACCATGAAGGAATAAGGATAGGAAGATGAAACTTGATGTGCATGTAGGCTAGGTACTGTAGATGTGCCTTTTGGTGCCCCTACCTTGACATATGACCTTGAAAACTGAAAATCTATTTTTAGCCATATCTCGGGCACCAGTCAACATAGGATGTTGAAACTTGGTATGAAGGTGGCTTGGCTTATGCTCCTTCCGAATATTGTTGACCAATCAAGGTCAAGGTCAAGGTCAAGGGATCGCTGCACCCTGAAAATCGGGGGATCGGAAAAATGGAGTTCCCAAGATGAAATCAGGTGGAAATGTTGGCTGGGTAAATTGTAAATGTGCCTTTTGGGGTCAGAGAGAGAGAGAGAGAGAGAGAGAGAGAGAGAGTGCGTTTCCGGGTTTCAAGGTCTCCATTTCGTTCATACAGTGATCTACTTCTACATTTAAGAACGGTCATTATTTTCGCATCATACTTTTTAATAAATCGATGTAGATCACTGTATAAACGAAATGGAGCTCTTGAATCCGGAAACGCACACGGCACTCTCTCTCTCTCTCTCTCTCTCTCTCTCTCTCTCTCTCTCTCTCTCTACTGATCAGTCTCTCTCTCCCCTTTTTCTACCCCCTCTGTCTCTCTGTCTTTCCTTTTTCACTGAATAGGTGGGAAGAGCACAGGGGGTCTCTATCTCTCTCTCTCTCTCTCTCTTCTCTCTCTCTCTCTCTCTCTCTCTCTCTCTCTCTCTCTCTCTCTCTCTCTCTTTTCTACCCCCGCCTCTCTCTCTCTGTCTTCTCTCTTCCTCTCTCTCTTTCTCTCTCTCTCTCTCTCTCTCTTTTTTTGGGGGGGGGGGGGGGGGGGCAATGAGAAAGACATGTCTGCCCCAGCCCCCTCCTCCTATGAGCCAGTCGCCCCCCACCCCTCCTGTTCCTACGTCACTGAATAGGTGGGAAGAGCACATGGTCTCTCTCTCTCTCTCATCGTCTCTCTCGTCAAAAGATCGACTCTCTCTCTCTCTCTCTCTCTCTCTCTCTCTCTAGCTCTCATCGTCCTTTGTCTCAATTCTGACGCTTGTATGGCCTATTAACGATTTGAGCGACAAGACAAGGAGGCCCCCCCCCCCCCCCCCTTTCTTTTTTTCCTTAAACTAACAAGCTTAAAAAATAGCGGTTCGGGGGGCGTTTCTCGGAGGTAGTTTAGTAGTGCATGGTGTTGTGCATACATTAGGTATGCCTAATTTTTGTTGTGCTCGTGACAGTCAGGCTCTGACGCTTGTATGGCCTATTAACGATTAGTCATGAAACAAGCCTTGGCATGAGGCTGTGTCAGAAATCATGCCCTCGTGTTCTCTCCTCGTCAGTTAAAGTTAGTAAAGTTTTAGTTGTGTTAGGATCATAAAACTTATTAAGAATTTTATACCATACTTTAGTCTATAGCTAGAATAAGCTAGAACACCAAGGCTACATCAAAATGTTATGTTTGCATGGTTGTGCGGGGATTGTCTTAAGCCATGACAAGCTCCTAGCATTCATAACATCATCAGTATAAAATCCTCCGAAGTCAGTCGGAGAGTGGCTGCCCACGTGGTGGGGTAAACAAAAACGGTCACACACGTAATGTTCTCATCCATATAGCTGGTGCATTTGTGCCATGGTGTTCAAGTGCTTCGGCTGTTGTGATGATCCCTGGAGTCAGTCTTTAAGCCAGGGTAAGACCGTCAACAACAAGTCATGAAAACTTTGTTTTTCAATTAAGCATTACAGTCTATAAGCACTGCCAGTAAAGTATTTTTGCGAAGTCTTTATTGCAACACACACATACATACACACGCACATGCACGCACGCGCGCGCGCGCACACACACACACGCGCGCGCGCTCGCGCACGCACATATACACACACAAGCACACTCACACACACGTTCCTCTCTTGGCCCCTTAGTCGTACCCCACAATTTGCAGATTGTTGTAAGCCAATCCAGAACATTAGCATACAGATATAGGCCTATGTGCAAGCAGCAACCATCATAATTATCACACGTACCTTCTCTCCATACACACGTGACACCCAACCAACCAAATAAAACGGGACCCCAGAATCAGAAAGAAGGTGGTGTCAAATAGACAATGCACAGTCAGCATTGAACAACCTACATTTACATTTTCTTTTCATCTCTGAAGTGGTCGACGTGTGTGATTGTGTATCCGATTACCCCCCACACACACACACACACACACACACACACACACACACACACACACACGTGCGCGCGCGCGTGTGTGTGTGTGTGTGTATGTCTCTCTGTGTGTAGTATGTGCTCGCGCTCTCTCTCTCTCTGTACTTCCAATTACCTTTTGAGGCAATGACAATAAAATTTTCAGTGTACTTCCAATTGTAAGACTGGTCACAATCGTCTAAGCCACCACTTGTTCATAAAACTCCGCTTTCAAATTTAAATACATGTAGGTCAATGGAAAAAGTACCTGGTAGACCTACCTATTACCTAAGTTTATGTTTTTATGCCGTGGCACAAACAAGATCCCAGCTGTTCTGTTGTCAAAAGTTGTGCTGAGCAGGAATTATGTATGGTTTGATGTTGTGGCCCATTGACTTCTTATACTAGAAGTCAAAATAGCCCGACCTCTTACTAAGAGGTCAATAGCCGGACCTCTTAGGCTACTTAGAGGTCATTGGCCTGATATTGCCCCACTCACCTAGAAGCTCTAGCAGCGGTTACATCTGTATTGTTAGAAATTCAGGACTTTCCTAGTGTTGCACTGCCTCCGGGCATTGCCTCCAGGATCGTTCCCACCATCTTTGGTATCTACTAATGCACAGCATAGGGGAAGACGGGGTAAAAAGCGCATGGGCGGGTAAGAAGCCCACCCCAATTATCTCATGAAATGAAGCAAATTTCAGTCTCATTTTGCCCATGAGACGAGCGTTAATGTCTAGCATTCGTCTCATGGGCAAATTTGACTGAAATTTTCTTTATTTCATGAGATAACTGGGGTGGGCTTCTTACCCGCCAATGCGCTTTTTACCCCGTCTTCCCCTACGTGTCTGTTCAAGACCGGAGGACGTTAAGCAGAATTTCATTCGAAGCTCTAGCAGCCTTGTGGGCCTTCGTTGTACTGCTGCTACCTTCACTCTAATCTGTCACTCTATTTGACTCTGCCTTTCCCCTTTGCTTTCCGTCATCGACTATCTTTCTGACTGTCTTTTTGTTTTATCAAACAAAATCTTCCGAATAATTTTCTCCTTTGCGGGCTCCTCTGAAATCGGAATGTGTTGGCTGTACGCAGCTAGGAAACCACTAGTGAAAAATAAAAACTGGACACATACGTACCTTTCCCATTATGGCCTTATGGCCTGGGAACGCAGAAGAAGAAGAGGAAGAAGTGTTCAGTAATGCTGTATTGTGCATACATTCCGTGAACCATCAAGTTTTTTAATTCTCTCTTTTCGGTGTGCACGCTACAGTCATTACACTTTTTTTCCCTTTAATATTTTTCATGCTCTGGTTACCACAAGGAACGCAACATTAGACCCAATGCCGTCATTAAGCTGGAAATAGGGGACTATTTACCCCCTTTCAAAATTACACTGGACTCTAATAAAAATAAAAAAAAGTAACCAAATAGCAAACACTTTAATCTTTTTTTAAATCCCTTGTTGCGTTCAGAACGGGACAGACAAACAGACAGTTTTTCTTCTTCTGGGAGTTTAAAGTCCCTACCACGCTTTCGCGTATCTGGGGACTAGCAATAAAAGTAGAGAGAGAGAGAGAGAGAGAGAGAGAGAGAGAGAGAGAGAGACGGGGGAGGACACTATACTAACGTACACATATGTTTACACCATACAAACACACAGACAACTAGACTGGGGTACCGTATACACAGGGGCGGATCTGAGGGGGGTTTCCGGACCCCACTCCCTTGCCCCAAGAATGTACTTCATACATGAGTAAAAAGTAAGAAAATGGCTTTTTTTGTCTCTTTAATAATAACTACATTGCAAACTTTTCCGGGGGCTTCGCCTGCCCCTGCGCCCCCCACAAGGCCACTACACCTTAACCCGAGACCTATGCAGCTCGCTGGACTCCCCGCGGACCCCCCCCCCCCCCCCCCCCCCCCCGCCCCCCCCCCCCCCCCCGGCCCCCGTTACGAATCATTTGGTCTGCCCCTGAGTAAAGTCCGTTTAACGTCCTCCGGCCTGGAACAGGCACATGTGGGACATTAATAGATATAAAGATGGTGGTAGGTCCGCCCCCAATACACATACGCACAAACAATTTCTTATATTACATACACAGAAGGTCGCCAATAATAAGCCTTCTTGGGATCAGTCTTTCCACTTCATGTACGGTGGTAGAAAAGGAAAGAGCCCTCTATTTGAGTAACCCTGTTTAAAAAAACAAAACAAAAAACCAACCCGAACCAAACAAAATGGCAAAGCCATATAAACGTACTTCCAGTTCAGATGTTTCTCACTCACTTTATTATTGCACCCTTCATAACGACTCCCTCGTGCTTTTCATCTTATGACCACGATCAGTGAGGCGACCAACACACACACACACACACACACACACAACACAAAAAAGGGGGGGAGATGGCGGAAGAGGTAATTACCCGGCCAGAGGCCGAGGTATTGCGATCGGTTTGTGTGTCTGTGTGTGTGTGTGTCTGTGTATCGATTATCTTAAAAACTACTGTTTGGATTTTGATTAAAATTGGCAGAGGGGTAGACAGCTTGAAAAGGAAGCTTCCTTTCGTTAATCAACACCGTGCTGACCTTGACCTTAAAGTTTGACCCTGAAAACCGAAATTTCCTTCTTTGGGCTATGTAATTTCCCCCCAGCTTTATTTTGTGAACTAGAGAACAGAATCGCTTCACATTTTGTGTGGTGGTGTACCATGGTGCAAGGAAGTTTGTATACAAGTTCAGCTGTATCTCGTGAACTACTGAACAGAATCGCTTCAAATTTTGGGCTATGTATTTTATGCGTTCTGTAAGGGTGGAAAGTGGTGTGTTTATTGGGGTGTGTGGGGGGGGGAGAGGACATAACTCGGTGCAAGGAAGTTTGTATAAAAGTTCAGCTGTATCTCGTGAACTACTGAACAGAATCGCTTCAAATTTTGGGCTATGTATTTTATGCGTTCTGTAAGGGTGGAAAGTGGTGTGTTTATTGGGGGGGGGGGGGGGGGGGGGGACAGGACATAACTCTGGCCGGGTTTGCATTGTCACAATGCGTTGCTGCCGCTCGGTGATGCCCTTGTTTCTTGTGTTTCGATGTTGTTATATACTCAAACATTTTGTTTAAATTGATTTGTTTCCATAATATGTTTCTTGATTGTTATTACTTCTATTTAGTTCCTGTGAATGTTGTGTTTGTGTGTGAAGTTTGGTGGTGAGGGTGGGGGAGGTGAACGGATGTATGAATGTATGATGCTTTGTTTTTCTTGTTTATTATTGAAAGTTTTAAATATGTTTTTCTTTTGTTCTTTCGAGGGCAAGATGTAGACAAGCTCATTGTGTGTACATTCTTTTCCCTCAACAAGCTCTCTCTCTCTCTCTCTCTCTCTCTCTCTCTCTCTCGGCTGGGTGGGAAAAAGCATTGTATTGCTTATCTCATGTTTCCCTGGTTTTTGCCGTTAAATAAAATTCCGTTTTCATTTTCTTTCCCCCCCCTCTCTCTCTTGGTGGCGATGGTGGTAGTAGTAGTAATAGTAGTAGGTAGGAGTCAGTGGTAATAGTAGTAGAAGAAGTAATTTGTGGTGGAAGTAGTGGGCTTTTTTTCTTTTTGTTCTTTTTTATGTTTGTTTATTTGGTTGGTTGGTTTTCTGTTTTTCTTGTCGGCTTATTACTGATTTTGATGCTCTGCCAACCATATCACTGTTCGCATTTCTGCTACTGTTTGCTGTTTCTGTTGACGATTTTTCTGTGTTTCAATGTTGGTTTATAGTATTAGTTATATGTTGCATGCTTAGAATCAAGGACATAATGGTCTCTATCTGTCTCTCTGTCGCTGTCTCTCTTTCTCTCATTTTTGTGATTTTACTGAAGTCTCTGTCTCTCTCTCATTGATTCTCTCCCTCTCACTATCTATATTCTCATATTTGTGAAATGTAATTGTTCTGGGTTGAGCAAATGCCTGACAAAACACTTTACAGCTTCCTTGTCCTATACTTCTCTCTCTGTTTTCTTCACACACACACACACACATTCAGTACATTTTGTAATTTCTTGGCTTACATAGCTATTGATTGTCTCAAATTGTTATTTCAGTAAATTTTCTGGACCTCCAAATCAGGAAATGTGCAAATGTCCTAAGTGAAACAGGAAATTTGCAAAATCCCTGAACATTTTAGGAAATTTGCAAAATTCCTGGTTTTGTAAATTTACTGTAACATAATAATACGTACGATGTTCAAACTTTGTGTGTGGCTCCCGCCCACCTGCGTGCGCATCTCGACCCTTATAATAATAATAATAATAATGAGCATTTATATGCGCTTAATCTTAAACAAGCCCTAAGCGCTTACAATAATAAACAAATAAATGAATAACCCCCCCCCAAAAAAAACACCCACAAAGACAAACAACAACAGCAACAACAACAAGCAGTAGAAAATATGAGAATGTCAAACATTTCCTCGCATACACACACACATGCGCGCGCACACACAAACGCGCACACACAAACAAAACACACACACACACACACACACACACACCACACCACACCACACCACACACACACACCACACAACACAACACACGCCCGCACAAACCACACACTGCACACAAACACACGCGCAGAGAAGGGACACAAATTACTTTCCAAAAGAACAGAGCAGGCTACGATTTGAAGAGAGTGGTTTTGAGGGAAGACTTAAATGAAGAAAGGGAGTTGGCAGAACGGAGAGGAAGACCCTTCCAATGAAAGTGTCGCCATCTTAGTCAGATTTGTGTGTAAACAGGATGGAAGAACTTCAGTTTAACGTCGCGAATCGGCTTTCGCCATGTACGACGGGCTGAACAAACCAACCAGGGTATAAACAACAATTTATGTTCCTGAATCACTGTCTTAGCCAAAAGGCCGAGAAGCGATCAGAATTTAAACGTGTAAACAGCATCGATCGGGCATTTTTCAAACAAAGTTACTGACTAAGATGGCGGTCTCCCATACTATGGAGCGCGCCTTGTGGCCGGATATGACGACACGTGGGTACAAGCCGGAGCATAATATCATATCATATCAGTTTAGGCTCTGTAGGCTTATGAAGCCTTTTGCCCTCTAGATATTTTTCTCAAATATAAATATTTATTTTCCTTTTTCTTTTTGTTTGCCCGTGAATTACTACGGCTATTGTGTATTTGTTTTGGGTTGGGTTGGTGGTATTTTTCGGGTGATTTTTTTGTCATCTAGAAGGATGTTGCCTGTACTTTCGATTTCTGCAGCCAAAAATAGCAATGCGTGATCATACGCATGCGTAGTTTCAGAAACAAATGAATAATACTATTAATAGGTTTATTTCCGGTATCAGAAAAACACGTCTCACACAGCAGCAGAGCATATTTTAGGGGGCCTATTTCAGTTTGAATCCAAAGACGACGAGAGGAACATTGGTTGAATCTTGATTAAGTGTTGTTTCAGCAATCTTAAAAACATGTGAGGAGGTGTTTTGCTGCCAATCCTTTCGCTAGCTGTTACACAACTTGTAAAATATGTAAGTTCATCTTAAAGTTGTAACTGGAACATATTACTATTAGTATTAGTAATAGTCTACCCACAGTTGACACCATCAATGTTACTGAAGAGGGAGTCACACAATTACTTAAATCATGGACTCTCACAAAGCCAATGGACCCGATGGCATTGCGATTTGAGTACTGAAAGAGCTTGCTAATGAGGTAGCCCCCGCACTGACCATCATCTTCTAATCATCCCTCACCACTGGACAAATCCCATCTGTCCGGAAGGATGCTTTCGTCCTGTTTTTAAGAAAGGAGAGCCGTATGATCCGGCCAACTACAGACCCGTGTCCCTCACCTGCATATCATGCAAGCTGCTGGAACATATCGTCAGCTCTACAATGGAGCATCTAGAGCGACACTCCATTCTATAATTAACTTTAATTTTGTTTTCTTTTTCACTTTTTTATTTATTTGTTGTTATTAATTTGTTAGGGATTTGTTGCACACGCACTCATATTCACATACACACACGCGCACACACTTTTTTGTTTTGTTTTTTGAAGCAGTATAGAGAAGGGCGGCTTGCTTCGTGCTCAACCGCTACCACCAACACCTCAAGTGTGAGTGACATGCTGGCCCGTTTGGGTTGGCCCACGCTGGAACAATGCTGTATAAAATCTAGCACGACTTAGTCCAAGTCAGCAACAGCAGAATCAAATGAGCAATAAGCCAACAGAGAAGAGGACACAACCAACAACTTAGTGTTATTCCGTGCTGCACTGAATACAGGCGTAGCTCCTTCTTTCCCAGGACAATCAGGGACTGGAGCAAACTGTCCGAGGTGGCTGTAGCAGCTACGTCTCTCGACATGTTCCAGACGAGCATTAACTAATCTACCTAGGTCTTTTTTTCCCTTTAGCTTAGGAGTTCCTGTCTGATGCAGCATCACGTTGGGAATCCACAGGAAGACCTGACAGGCTGGGTCACTAAAGTAGCTTAGGGTGTTTTTGTTTTTCTTATCCAACCTGGAACCTTGACCGGCATAGTGCCAATGAATCAAAGTGTTGATTGTGGGCACTCATCTAGAAGAAGAAGAAGAATCAGACTGAAACACTGTTTTGCATCGTTGCAAATCAAATGCATCATGGGTTCAATTATCCCTCCTCCCTATAGTATACTTTCTTTTCTTGACTGTTTTATTATCTGATCCCTAATGACTCTTGCAATATAAAATACCTCATTTATGTTTTTGTCTGAGTCTGCCTGCCTGATTGTTTGTTTGTCTGTCGTTGCTGTGGCTTACTGAATGGGGGATGAACGAGTCGGTGTCGATAAATGTGTGTGTGTGTGTGAGAGAGACAGAGAAAGAGAGAGACAGAGAGAGATAGTTGCTTTGTATATAATATGTGTTGTTGCTGGTTGGTGTCATTCTTGAATGCTGTTTTTGTTGTCTATTTGTTGATGAACAATTGATTGTAAAGTGCTTTGGGCTCATTTGAGGTAAAGATAAATGTACATGTACTATTATTATTATCAGCAAAACTAAGATACAGTGAAAGTAAGACAAAAGAAATATATACTACTCAACAAAAGTTAAGTACCACTTTTTCACAAACGCACAAAAGAAAGATGGCTTAATCAAATCATCTAACATTATGCAGTTAAGTTATTCAGTGACGTGCGTACTCAAATCTCAAATTTCATTGTATTCGCATTATTACTTTAGATACAGTGGCTCAACAAACAACAACACCCCATAATTTGAAAGTCACAAAAATATGGTACTCCACTGTTTTTGGCAAGGCAAACAATTTATACAATGTCTCATGAACCCCCTAAGTTGTCAAGGAAGCCCGGAGGAACTGCGCCTACATGACTACAGCTTATTGCTGTTTGGGTGGACAACCCGATTTTGACCAATTATGAGTAGCTGCGATTTGTGATTGTTAACTTAGGGGGTAACGTTACTTGTTGAGCTAATGCTTCAAAACTAATATTACGAATGCAATGAAATTTTAGTATTTGGTGCACAAATAACTGATTTAAATGTGTATAAAAAATAAAATTATTTGAATGTTTTGAGGTCTTGTGAAGAAGAGTTACCAAACTTTTGTTGATCTCTGTATGTGTATCAAAATTAGACACAAAAATGAGCAGAGTGTAACCAAATGTGTTGTGTTTCACATGCACCTATATTCTTTTTTTATAGATAGACATCTCAAGGCTTGTGTACTGAGCAGGTTAATGCTTAGAACCAAAGTTACAGCATTCACCAACTCACCAACAGTATTCAATACAAAGTATGTTGAATGCATTTCAAAAGTCCATGATTTTACTAAATGGTCCCTATGTTTTATTGCTCAGTACACAAGCTTTGGGATGTCTACAGAAGCAAACGTAAGTTCATGTGCACAACAAAACATCTGGTGACACTAAATGCTCATTTTTATGCCTAATTACATGGGTGCAACTCTTCCTGGTATACAAGGATTTCCTGTTTTTTAATTTTACCAGAATAGGAACTTCATTTTTTTTAATTTGTCAAACAAGATCTTTGAGTGTCTATTGTATTTTTCAAACACTTTAAAATAAGCATAGTATAAATTGTGGAAAAAAACACTAAAATACCTTAATAAATCAATTTTTGCTTCAGCTGCAGGGGGACATTACCCCTGGACCCCGGCCTTTCAGGTTTTTTCATTTTGTGTAGTTGCACCCATGTAATTATGATGCGCACACACAGATCAACAATAGTTAGGTACCTCTTCTTTACAATGTTTTATGCGCTTGTGAAAAAAAGTGGTACTTAACTTTTGTTGAGTTGTATACATATATGATGTTGACAACATTAAATTTTATAGTCTAATGACTGACGGCTGATGATTATTAGATAGATCTACATGTTTCAGATGTTACATTATTTTGGTAAGCCTTAAGGCATGGTTTTTTTCATGTTTTATTTGCTTTTAGTTTAATTATGGGAACAGACCTTTTTTTAAATTACAGATAGTTTGTGAAGAAAAAAAATCAGGTTTACATCCTCTCAGCAGCAAACAGTACATACGGGATGAAAACCATCAACCTACCATCATTAACAATTAAATGTGTGCATGCCAGCTAGTTTTATTTGAACAAGGGACTGTCTGTTTGCAGAATATTGCCAGAGAGCAAATTGATCATGGTTCCAGCCCAGTGGCGCATTTCCAGGGCATGGGTGGAAGCTGGTGTGGGAGTAATTCTACGAGTGCCAGCTTTGTTTCTGTTGGAAGCATGGTTCCGCACCAATCCCATGAAGGCCATTCAGATCAACACTCTGGATGTGGAAATCATTGTTACAGTTGTGTATTACCTTGGTAAGTTGATGTTTGGTGGTGGTGATGGTTTTGGTGTATATATATTATATGTGTGTGACTGTATGTGTTTGTAACGTGTGTGTGTGTGCACGCTCACATTTGCTTGCATGTTTCTATAATCTATGTGTTATGCATACATGTATAGAAAAACTTGACCACAGATTCTCTGTCCATTTTTTCTCATCATGTTTCTTTTGACTGTTTTTGATGTTCTTGCTATTTATGGAGCATTTATTAGGAGAACAAGAAGAAAATCAAAAGGTTCTCCTTTTCTTTTTAAATATTGTTTTAATCTTAAAGAGATTGTTTTCTTTCTCATTTGCTGAAACTTTGCAGCTACTGATGAGATAATTATTCATTGCTACAAATGCATCATCTTTGTCATTTAACTTGTGTTTTTAATTCTAGCAATCAAAATATCCTGAATACACTTGTTGGATTTGATTATGCTAAAAAGGAACTTGACCTCCTTTTTCTAATTAATAGACATGCTTCATTTTGATAGACAAAAAGAATAATGTCAGTTTCAGTTAAAATACCTGGTAGGTCATTAAAAAATGATGAAAAAATATTTCTTTTTGAATCTCATTCAAAGCAAGGTAGTAATGAGATTGCTATGTGTTCTTGTATTGGATAATTCCCTGCTCTACTCACTGTTCGGTGTTCCCTTCTTTGCAGCTATTGTGGTGACGTTGGTACTTGCAACCCTGCCTTTACGTCAACTAGTATGGCTCTACATGTACATTGTGAGCGGGGGCCTGCTCCTGGCAGCCTTCCTCCTGTCCCAGGCGCTGGTGGAGGGTGAACGCGCCCGACAGGACATTGATGGCAGCGCCCTCTGGACCGCCTTGCTGGAGGATCGCCAACACGGCCAGAGGCTGGTGCTCAACCTGGTGGCTCAGGCTGTCATCGCTGCTCTCATTGCCTACCTCATCGACATGAAGGACTGGACCAAGTTTCTCCTCCTTGTGTTCGCGTTGCCTGTTTTCTCCCGAATCACGGGTCTGCCAGTAGTAGTGATGCACGTACTGCATAACTTTGCCACCATCTTCACACTGATGATAGGACTGTTTTACGTGTTCAACAACCTGGGCAACACTATCGACATGTTCAAGGAGAGGGTCAACAGCATTGCTGCGTCCTTCCGTCTTCTGGGGATTCTGCCGGTGCTCATGACTTTCTGGCATGCTGTGTTGCTGCCTGTTCAGCTGCTGCTTTTCTGGTTGCTGCTGTTTCTCTCTCAGCTCTATGTCTATGCTTACTCAGACAGCCACCCCATCTTACAGGAACATTGGATCATCATCCTGCTAGCAAGTATTGGAGAGTGCTGTGCCACGCCAGTCAGCTTGTTTGCCCTCTGTGTGACCATCACCTATTCTTCCTATGCAATACTATCCCTGACCAAGCTTTACCTCCAAGGCTTTGAAGCCTTCACCAACGATAATGACAGCATGAGAGGATGGACTGAGGGGTTTACGATGCTACTGATTGCTGTGCAGACTGATGTGCTTGATTTGCGGCCATTGCAGAGGGCTTTCCTTATGTCTATTCTTCTGTTCATTGTCATCTCCTCTCTGATCCAGTCCATGTATGAGATTGCAGACCCTGTGCTTTTGGCTTTAAGCGCTTCTCACAACAAGAGTGTATTTAAACATTTACGAGCTGTGGCCCTGTGCACCTTTCTGTGGATGTTCCCTCTCTACATGACGTATTCCATCTGCCAGTACTTTGATCTGGATTTCTGGCTTATGGTCATTGTCTCCAGCTGCTTGCTGACTTCAGTGCAGGTTAGTAAAATGCTTCTTTTCCCTCTCCTTACTGCCACTCTTCATTACCTACATACACATATTTGTTTAGCCTGATTGAACTTTGTGAGGGACATTTGAAATTTGTTCACTGAGACTGTCCAAATTACACCAAGATCTGACTGAAAGAGTGAAAATAAAAAGGAAGTCATCTTGAAAGCTACCTTGGTACAAACTTGATATTAAATGCCTGTTCGTTGATCTGAAAATCAAAATGTGAGCAAGATTTATTTTTATTTTTAGAAAAGTGGAATAAAGTTGACAGAGAAGTTGCAGTCTTTCCCTTTGAGTTTGAATCTAGGTAGAAACTAGAATACTAGTTTGGGTTAAAAAAAAAATGATACAAATTATAATGCCCTTTGATAGCCATCAAACTTAAGACCCCTTCCTAACATCTTGTTATAACATATTTTATTTCCCTCTCTCATCCTTCCACTTCACAATTCCTTCATTCTCTCACACACCCATCCATCAATATGCATTTTCAATATTAAGCATATGGATAACATTTGTACATGTATAAATGTATGAATCAGTTGAACAATAAATTACATTTAAAATCTAAAGTGTCTTCCTTCCTAACATCTTGTTCAATTCTCCATCTGTTGATTAAACCAAAAGTTGTGCAATGATACCCAGATTTGTTTTATATTTGAATGTGAAATTTATTATTTAAGGTGAGTGAAGCCACTGGTTAAACGTACTCATGTTATGTATACTGGCACACACACACACACACACACACACACACACACACACACACACACACACACACACACATATTTATTCACTCTCTTAAATTTTATTATGTTGTAATGACTGTCATCAACAGAGAGAGAAATCTGAAGATAAAATGTATAAACACACACCCATGAGCACTCAAGCTCATTTTAATAAAGTTCACCAATGTTGTTGGGTTTTTTTAGGTGGTTGGATCACTGGTTGTGTACACAGTCTTCGTGTACGACTCTGTGAAGAGTGAACCCTGGGAGAATCTGGACGATATTGTCTACGTGGCTCGTGCAGTCACTCGAGTGCTGGAATTCATAGTGGCTGTCTTTGTGGTCCTGTACGGCATCAAGGAGTCCTTGTTTGGGGAGTGGAGCTGGATCAACTCCACCATCCTCATTGTTCACTGCTACTTCAACGTGTGGCAGCGCCTGCAGAGTGGATGGAAGAGCTTTCTGCTTCGATGGGAGGCAGTGAAAAAGGTTAGATACAGTATGTGTGTGTGTGTGTGTGTGTGTGTGTGTGTGTGTGTGTGTGTGTGTGTGTGTCTGTGTGTGTGTGTGTGTGTTCGTTCTATGCAGAGCTTCCTGACTCAGACCTGTCAGTCATGCTACCATCAAATCTGTCATATTGGGTCTATTCGTAAATATCTATCTGATGAAGCCACAGCAAAGCTTGTTACTTCCCTCATCCGTCTCGTTTTGACTACTGTAATGCTCTTATTTCTGGCCTATCAAGTTTTCTCTCTATCTTGTCTCCAGCGTATTCAAAACACTGCTGCTCGTCTCGTCCTCAGGAAGAAAAAGTTTAATAATGTTAGCCCTCTTCTCCGTTCTTTGCACTGGTTACCTGTCGCAGAGAGAATTGAGTATAAAGTAAACACCCTTTGCTTTAAATCTATCCATCAAGCTGCCCCGTCTTACCTCTGCGACAATATTTCCATTTATATGCCAGCTCGCACATTACGTTCAGGTTCCGACCCTCTATCCCTCCAGATCCCGAGGTATAAGCTTTCAACTGTTGGTCGGCGCTCTTTTGCTGTTTCAGGACCAACCTCCTGGAACAAACTTCCTCTCTCCCTCCGTCAGCGACCGACCCTCTCAGCTTTCAAATCGAACCTCAAAACCCACCTGTTTCCCCATCATTGAAGCTAATTCTCTCTTTCCCTCCTCTCTCTCTTGCCTGTAGGTCTCTTTCTCAAAAGTGTGTGTGTGTTATCTTCTTGCTCGTCTTTGTATAGAGTCTTTGTTTGAATGCATTATGAATGTTTAGCGTGTGTGTTTGCGCTTCAATTTGATTTATATTAAGATTTAGCGCAGTATAAATACTGTAAGTTGTTGTTGTTATGTGTGTGTGTATGCTTGTAGTTGTACGCACACACATTCATTCATCAATGCATGTGCACAGAGTAGTGTAGTTTGGGGGGAGGGAGGAGTTATGCGTGTATTGTGTTCATGTATGTGTGTTGTTTTATTTCAGCCCTTTACTCAAATAGCTTTTACCATTGGTTGTCATTAGCCTGCAGTAGGGCCAATAATAAAGTGAGTACTGTACAATAAATGATTTTCTCCAGTAATGGAGCATCATGGTACTGCTAAGGCCGTGTACACATACATGCGGATGTTCTGCACGGAAACCCCTGCGCAATCCGTAAATAAGTAGAAGAAAGAAGGGACAAAAATAAGCGCACATGTCCTTCTTTCCTTTAGGCTTTTCTTATTTATGGTTTTCCATGCACAACTTCCGTGTCTAATGTGTCCCCGCCCAAAGTCTTTTGTGGAAGACTATGACTGTCAAACTAGGGTGATTTTTCCTGGCTTTAGTTTTAGTGCTACTTCTAAAGAGATATGTTGGCCTTTGGGGACCTTCCCCAATGCCAGCTGTCCTCAAATCCTTTGGCTGAGAGAGTGGGGTTGTACCTTGGGCAATACATCACCATTATAAACAAATTCTAGCCCATTGATCCAGAATAGCAGCTGACCCTTTTGCTATCTAGCAGGGATGGTTGTTGAAATGAGAGACTGACATAATTCAGGGTAGGACAGTAACTTTTTTTGCAACATGCTCTCGGGGCAGGTAGACAAATTTTTTACCTGCCCCCCAGTTTTAGCCACCTGCCCGATAAATGAATGTGCCATGAGTGAAAAAGCTAGTAGAAAGAGTCTTCATGATTGGCCATCCTGTCACACAGCTCCTCCGGAATGACAATTTTTTTTTTCACCCATGATAAGCTAAATGTTATCTTGACATTGTTAGAATCTGCAGTGCAGAAATAAAACGTTCAACTTGCAAAAACGTTGTTTTGATTTCTTCTTGTCGGAACCCGAAGCACATGTCATAATATCATCTGCCATTTTGCCAAAGGCTGCCTGTAATTGACTGGCTAAGTATGCTTCATTCTGATTGGATAATGAATTTTCTTTAGCCAATCGTCCTGCTCGATACAAATGGCTATCCGATTTTGCAGAAGTGATGCTGATATCAAGTCAAACTACTCGCGAGCGTGGTGATAGTAGGGCATATCATTGTTGATGTAGCCTGCGTTGTAGGCCTAGAACCTGACTTGCGTTTTTTACAACAGACTGAAATAAACTGGGTGAGATTTTTTTCTAAGCACTTGCACTTGCCCGGCGGGCAGGTCGTCGAGTTCGCCACCTGCCCGACACTTACGACTACCTGCCCCGGGCAGTCGGGCAGCCGTTACTGTCCGACCCTGTAATTATATAAAAAGTTTCATTGATGATATTTTTTTGCAACTATATAATCAGTATAGGCAACATACTAATACATGTATCAACAAACATTTATAAATTTTGAACTTTAGTGTTAGAACTTAGGTGAAAAGAAGTTAAGAAACATGGAAGTAGATAAAAAAAAGTTTTTGTTTTTTATCTTTAATTGTATGCAGTATCTTTGTAATGACTATGTCGTTCTGTTGTGACATTTTCAGGTGAAAAGCATGCCCCTAGCCTCAGAAGAGCAGCTGGCTGAGCATGATGATGTTTGTGCCATTTGTTACCACGAGATGAAGAGTGCATATATCACCCCCTGTGGACACATCTTTCACGGCATGTGCCTACGAAAGTGGCTCTATGTGAAGGAATCATGTCCTATGTGCCATCGTGATATTGTGCAACAAGACCCAAACCCAAGGAACGGAAATGCTGAAGAGGGTGTAGTATATGCTGCTGGAGATGCAGATTTGCCTGCAGAGGGACAAGCCGAAGGCATTGCTCAGGCAGATCAGGATGGCCCAGAGAAAGTAGATGGGTCAGAATGTGGTTCCAGCACTTCCGGCACTGATTTTAGTGGATCAACGGAATTTGATGCCATTGACCAGGATGTGGATCCCATAGAGTTGGACGCAATAGAGGCTGATCAAACGTAGACCTGGTGTTGATGATGACTTTGTAACAATGTTGTCTTTCCATTTCTCCCCAGTGTTTAATGCTTACCTTCAAGTTTTATTTTGAGAGTTTTTCTGCCAAAATGGTGTATCACAAGGAATAAAGGGAATCTTTCCTTGCTTTCCAAATAAGGAAGTTCGCAGATATGTATTTTTGGAAGAGAACTAAAGGGAAGCTATCTAGCTATAAAGCTATTTGGCCTTGTTTTTGCTTGAATGTAGTACAGGTGCAACTGTGTAACTAGATTGCAATAGTCTTAAAACTCTGTTGAAAAACCTGAGTTATTCATACCATTCTCTTTTCAAGTCAGTTAATTAGTTTGTTGCTAGAACTGTTGTCTCTTTACTCTTTTTACCTTGCTGAGGTAAAACTATGAAAGTAGATTACAAATAGTTCTCTTAAAATTTTGTTGAAAACACATGAGTTATTTATTGCATTCTCTTTTCCAGTCATTTAGTCAATCAGTTTTGTGCTCAAATTATTCTCTCTTTTTTTCATCAAGGTTTGAAATGTGCTTTTCTGTCTTCCTTGGCCTGACTATCATTGTTTCAATGAAAATGGAAAGGACTGATTTAATTTCACAAATGGCTAATAGCACAAGACCTCCAACAAATGGCGATATCCAAGACACAAAAGCCTCCTTGTTGACTCGTTTCTTTTTCTATGCATGTCCATAAAGCCGGCGCCACACACGCGTAAAATCGTATGGGGTTGTGATCCGACTGGGCCACATGAGTCATGTTTCATGTGAAATACTTCTGTGTAAAAATAATTCTGCTATTTTCGCTCACTATACTCCATTAGACCCAATACATGAATTTCATGTGAATCATGACTCACATCGTCACAATCGCATCGCATTCAGATCCGAATCATATGTACCATATTTTACGGACTACAAGGCGCACCTGATTATTAGGCGCACTCTCCAAAATTGACTCAAAATTCAGATTCTGTTACTCTATTTCCTTACTATGTTATCAGTCACATTATAAGGCGCAGGGATCTCAGTCTGGGGGAAAAAGTATCGCCTTATAGTAGTTATTGTCCATAAAATATGGTAGTGTAGCAGGCCCTTAACAGATTTTAACATCATGATACTTTTTCCCCCAAAAAAGGTCAGTTTAACAAGAAAATAATTACATTTCAACGTTTGCATGAAATATGAACACAATGATTGTACATTTGTTGTAGAAAATATTTGAATACCTGTTAGTGTGTGTGTGTGTGTGACAAGATGTATTCAAAAGTGATATTTAAGTTACCTGGACACAGACACAGGGATATCCCAAGGCCCAAGTCATAGGACATTGACCTATTAAAATTGAAAATGTCCTATTGTGTTCTCCCCTGATAGGACAAATGTCTGATTAAATAATGTTTTAACTGGCACACTGCGTCTTATTGATTTCTGCAAGTGCAACATTTTGTCTTATTGATTTCTCTTGTCTCAGGACAGTTTGTCCTGTCACTTTTCGATCCTAGGTACATCACTGCAGACATGGATTAGGTGCATTAGGCGTTTTGTGTATTTAGTTATGTGTAAAAAGTCTGGGATGCATTGATTTCACTGATAAAAGACCTCTGTGTTCATACACATGTGTCTGTGTGACTGGATTGATGGGGGAGAGAGAGACAGAGAGAGAGAGAGAGAGAGTGAGACACTAGTGTGATAATTACAGATTTTGACATGATACAGATATGGGCTGGTTGTTTTATATGATTGATGTCACATATATATTTTACTAATTTAAAGACAACATGTTGAATATGGCTGATGATTTTATGTTTGATTTAATGTGTGTAGGAATGTCAGTAAGGGAGCATAAATAACTGCTTGCAATAATGAATAAGAGATTATAGTATGCCAAACATTATGACACATTAAAAACAAAGTCCAGCTTATACTAATCTGGTGTGTTAAAACAACAACAGCAACATTTATATCACAAGATTTGTTTATCCATCAAGATTCGCACAAACTTAGTGGGGTTTATGCACGGTGACAGAATACATAACATTGTAATGTAAGGCAAAGAATGCATATGTCATCTAATGGTTAAAGATACGCCAAATAAATCTTGCAAACAATCAGCCAAAGCCAAGCCAATCTCAATGTAATTAAAGTAATACCTGAGACAAACAAGCAAGCAAACCAATAACAAACAAGCAAGCAAACCAATTTCAACAAACAAAATGGCAAAGCCATAAACTGTATTCCTATTTCAACACAAAGAACAAAACAAACAAAATGAAGCAAGAATTTAACAAACAAAATGGCAAAGCCATAAACTGTATTCCCATTTCAACACAAAGAACAAAACGGAAGCAAGAATTTAACTGGCAAAGCCATAAACTGTATTCCCATTTCAAGAACAAAACGGAAGCAAGAATTTAACTAACAAAATGGCAAAGCCATAAACTGTATTCCCATTTCAATACACAAAACGGAACAAAACAACAAAATGAAGCAAGAATTTAACAAACAAAATGGCAAAGCCATAAACTGTATTCCCATTTCAACACAAAGAACAAAACGGAAGCAAGAATTTAACTAACAAAATGGCAAAGCCATAAACTGTATTCCCATTTCAACACAAAGAACAAAACGGAAGCAAGAATTTAACTAACAAAATGGCAAAGCCATAAACTGTATTCCCATTTCAATACAAAGAACAAAACGGAAGCAAAGCTTTATGACTAAGGGTCATGTTTTTTTGTTTGTTATTATTGTTTTGTTTGTTTAAAATACCTTGTATTAAGGTGGCAATGCAAAACTTACAAAGAAAAGTCCTTAAGTAATACCGTTTCACAAATCCAACTTCTGTTGAAATCCATCTTTTATAATTCATATTATCAGTATCTTTGTAAGTCTGATTTTTTTTTTAAAACCCACCATATTCACAAGTTTGGATTACATTTGTATGGCAACCATTTTGTGAATCTGACATTACTGGCAGCAATCATAGGACTAGAGGGATAATTCTACAATTTTTTGTTAAGAACGGTTTTGTAGCTTAGGTGCTGTAAACTTTAGTATTATTTTATTTGTTCACACACAAACAGAGAAACACACAGGCCCTTGTTCTGATGGAAGGCAACAAGAACAACTTGCAAAAGTAACAAAGAATCTTTTCAAAGAGTAAATATTTTAGAACTGGTGTGCGCGTGCGCACGTGTGTGTGTGTGTGTGTGTGAAATATACAGTAAAAACATGCTAAAAAACCGTTTTTTTCAATCAACATTTTGCATCCCATTACATTTTTGGTATATTGAAAACAACAACCACCAAACCCATGACGCAATGTCCAAGTTCATGTCTCAAAGATTTTTGGAAAACAAAAAATCTAAGCAAAGTAAAAAATATCAATAATATATTAAAGTAAGAGATGAGAGTAGTAAGCCATTAAAAAAGGAGAGAAAAACTCATGAACGAAAAATAGGCAATAACTAGTAGTAGTAGCAAAGATACTGAAAAGAACCCTTTTAGAATCTTTGGTAGTAGTAGTAGATAGGGACAAAATAAGCCGTCAAGCTTTTTAGAGAGTCCCGTCTTACAAGTAATGGTCAAGGTTTATTGTGGTCACATTTTCCTAAAATTAGCTACTCATCAAAGCTTCTAAATAAATTTAAATAATTTGGAGATTTGTCGAGACGATTTTTGAACAAGTTAGTATTAGGTGCACATTTTAATTCGTTAGTTGATTCATTCCAATTGTTAGCAACTCTATTGCTGAAGCAATTTTTCCTTATGTTAGTGTTGAAACGTTTAATAAAGGCCTTGCCGTATGGCTTTCTAGTCACACTGTATTGTGGTTCACTAAAGAATTTTCCCCAAGATAAATCTGCATGACCATTAAATATCTTATACGCTTCAATAAGATCTCCTCTTATTCTCCTGCCTTTCAAAGAGTGCAAATTTAGATAAACCAGTCTATTTTCATAACTCATATTTTTGCACTCTTTAACAAGTTTAGTGGCTCTGCGCTGAACTTTTTCAATGGCTTTAGATTGGTATTTGAACAAAACTGTAAACATAATCCTAAATTGTTCTGGAGGATTAGACTAATTCCAGATTGAAAATAAACACAGGGATTAGTCCACTTAAAGATAACGATGGTAATATGGTGTGTGATGATGAGGGTAAAGCTAATACAGTATATTAAATAATGTAGAAGAACTATTTTTCTAGCGTGTTCACTAGAGAAGACACAGACCACCTACCAAGTGCAAATTCTAAGGTGCCTCAGGCTCATAATTGTACGGACATTCATGTTTCCCAAGAAGAGGTAAAAAAGAAATTGAAAGAATTTATAGACCCAAACAAAGCCCATGGCCCAGATAGAGTGTCGGCACTGATTTTGAAAGAGTTGTCTGATTAATTGGCCCCACCTCTTATTTAATAAATCCTTACAAACAGGTGAGCTGCCCGCAGACTGGAAAAAAGCTGAAGTGACGGCCATCTTTAAAAAGGGTACAAAATCTGATCCAGGCAATTACCGACCTGTAAGCCTTTCTTGTATTACTTGCAAAATGTTAGAACAATTTATAAGAGACGCGGTAGTAACCCACATGACAAATTTTAACTTGTATTCAGAATGTCAACCTGGCTTCAGGACAGGAAGATCTTGTATGACCCAATTGACGGATGTCATGGACAATTTTACTAAGTTTTGGGACGAAATGGAAGCTTTTGAAGTGGTATATTTGGATTTTCGTAAGGCTTTTGACTCCGTCCCCCACGAACGATTGCTCTTAAAACTTCAATCTTGTGGCATTAGTGGAAATATATTGAATGGATACGAAATTTTCTAACGGACAGAACACAAAAAGTATGAATAAACAGTAAATATTCTACAGAAGCAGCAGTTTTGAGTGGCATTCCACAAGGTAGCATCCTAGGCCCAATTCTGTTCACAGTCTTCATTAATGATTTACCAGATCAAGTACGAAGCATATGTACATTTTTTTCGGATGATACCAAAATATACAATACTTCAAATAATTCTAAAACAATTCAACATGATATTGACAAACTAATAAACTGGTCGGAGAAATGGAATCTATATTTTAATGATAGCAAATGTAAGGTATGTAATGCATCTAGGTAAGAATAATCCAAGTTGCACTTATGAAATCTCACATGGTACCAACAAACGTATTCTAGAAACTTGCAAGGAGAAAAAGATCTCGGTGTCATCTTTGATTCTGGATTAACGTTTGATAATCATGATTAACACGGTTATTATAGTAAAGGCAACAAAATGCTGGGCATAATTAGAAGTTTTATTGGGTTAGATGATAATGTATTTTTTAAAACTATACAAAAGTTTGGTCAAACCTCATTTAGAATATGGAAATCAGGTCTAGAGTCCATTTTTAAAAAGGCAATCAGCAGCATTAGAACGGGTCCAAAGAAGAGCAACAAAATTAGTTAAACACCTTTGTCATCTTGACTACGAACACAGACTTAAGAAGTTGAAATTACCATCTCTGAAATATAGAAGAATACGTGGGGATGTGATAAACACATACCAATTTTTTCACAGTGATAACAATACTAACAAGTGAATCGCTGAGCGGCAGATAAGTTCCCGAGTGGATGAACTTGGGCACATGACGTACAGCAGCATGACACATCTGTGCTCCAATAACAAGAAACTGAGCAATTGCCAAAAACACGAATGCATAATAAATGTCTCCAAAATGTGGTTGTAATTTACCGGTTGTTACAGATGGTCCTATATAATCGGCATACTATAACCATTGTGACCTTGACCTTGACCTTTCATGTACTAAATATTTGGAATTACTATAAGCCAATGCATATGTACACCAAACTTGAACATTGTAAGTCCAACAATGTGCTGGAAAGATATGGGCATAAGAAGAAATTTACGTTTGCACGGTCAAACGTCAAGGTCAGTATGGTTATTGTTTTTGCATGGGACATTTTGTGTACCGTCATGCACCACCACAGTAAATTTGAAGCGATTCCATTCAACAGTTCTTGAGATACAGCCTTGGGGTTTCAACCCCGTGAATAGCACGCACACGCGCATGAGCGCACAGACAAATTCATGATTATAATGTTATAGCCCTTTCATCAGAAAACGTGAAAAAAACCGCATTGACATATGCAAAAATTCGTGAGATATTAACGATTAAGTGTTTTGGGGGTTGAACTTCTTAATCAACATGACCTTGACCTTGAAATAAAACAAAAGCAATCAGTCGATATGTAATATCCTCTAGAACTTGTATACTAAAAGTGATTGAAATAGACTGAACGGTTTGCAAGAAAACGCGGACGGACGGACGCACGCACAAAACAAAAACAGTACTTCCCGAAGCTTTGCTCGGGAACTAATAAATCTTTTTTCAAGCTAACAACTGACTCAAGAACCCGTAACAATGAGTTAAAAATACTAACCCAGTAACTAATATCAGGAAAATATTATTTTCATAACAGAGTAACAAAGTTTTTGAATACTCTTCCTGCACATATTACATTGGCACAAAAACTAACAAAATTTAAAAAACCTTGATAATTACACCATCTCAAAACTACAATACGAAGGCAGATTTATCCATTTATTCACATCTGTATCGTTAAAAAATCGGGACTTTCCTGGAGTTGCACTGCCTCCGGGATCGTTCTCACATCTTTATATCTACTAATGTCCCATATGCATGTGTCAGTTTCAGACCGGAGGACGTTAAACGGATTTTCATTCATTAGAAGGCAGATTTGCCCCCCCCAAAACAAAAACAACAAATCTAAGCTGTATCAAAAGTCCAGATAAGAAATGAAAGGACAGTCAAGAGGCCGCGAGGCCTAATGTCCTAACTACCTGATCTTATAAATTGAAGGTACTAAAAAGAAAAAAAAGATGTCACAGCAAATGAGCATTAAGACGAGTATGTAGGATATGTTACCAAAGATAAATAAAATTAAAAACATTTTCAGAAGCGTTTTACGTTACCCAATATCAGGCAATTTATTTTTATTTGAAGTTAACAATGATGAGGTGACCAGCACAAAAAGTTATTCTCAGCAGACTTAGGCCTAATGCAGGCATCAGAATTGTCAGAGGATCTGCACATTTCAGAGGATTAAGAATTTCTGACAGAGGATTGGCTTCTCTTGTCAGAGGTTTTGCCTTTTTATTCAGTGTTATATTTTCCGTTAAATAGTATTTCAAAGCAATTTATCACTATATTAAGCCTTTTTGGTGGTGTTGGGAACTGATTTCAGTGTTGTCCCTCTTCAGTCTAGGGCCTTGATGGCCCTTTTAACGTGGTTTTCAGAGGATTGGACTTCAGACTATTCTGATGCCTGTTAATGTAAGGATTTACAATATAGAACTATCCATAATTCAGGAAATATGAACATTTAATTGCAGAAAGTATTAACTACAGGCATGAAAACAACCTGCACCTACCAGTCACTATAATTATTGCTTTGTCTGTTACACTGGTCTGTAGGTGAATCACAGCCAACAAGAACTCATGGAGTGTGCTGGCAAGACAGTTTCTGACCTCAACAATGCACAAGTTTTGCAGCAGTCTATAATAGCATGTTGCCAGTGTACATAGTGTTTAAAAAAAATGTTTTGACATTGAAATGTTAACAGACATTTATCTGAAGTTTTACTTTTAGAGGATGATATTTGGTCAATATTACATAAAACCAAAGCTCTTTAAAGCTATTCAAGATATTTCTTAAGACATTTAAGATATTTCTTTACACATTAAAAGAAAAAAAGTATAGAGAAATCGCGTTTTGGGACCTTTAGACCCTTTAATATTGGAATTGTGGGAGAATTGAAGTTATGGGCTCCATTCTTTGCAAATCAGTGATCTTACGTACTGCCACTTTCCATCTTTATCGCTCTGCTCTTTTTCCTTTTCTATGCATCCACAATCAACAGTTTGACTTTTATATACAAGATGCTGTGCCAACTGGAAGATATTTTAACAGTCATGCAGACAGAAAAGCACATAGGACTTCAGATTTTGCTTTGGTTTCAACTACTCTTACAACTAAGGAGACAACTAAGAAGCATAAAAATAGACAGACACTGGGGGAAAAGTGTACATAACGTAAACTATTTCAGTTATTCTCTTCCAGGGAGCTTTCATGCAGTAGTCATTTTGTTCAAATCAGGTTATCCTTCTACACAGTACGTGACCACAATCAACACTTTGATTTTAGCTTTAGGTTAGCTTTAAAAAAAAATCCCTTTCCTCCAACTGATTGCTTCTTGTTTGTTTTGTTGATGCTGTTCAATGCTTGCTTTTCTTTTTTCCTAAAACTCGTCCCTCAAGCCCTTCTTGTAACTAGTCTAAAACAAAAGTACATTTCTTTACAGCTGCTGTTCATATATTTTGTAGTCGCTTTACCATAGGAAATGAAGACAAGTGTATCCCAGCATTCCCTTGTTGTAACATTGATTGAGCGCCTTGATAGTGAGAGACTGACCTTTCTGCTTGAGGTTAAGAGCACTGCATCAAGCTAGCCTTTTCAATGCAAGACGACATGTCGAAGAGGCGATTGGATGTCGGAGACTCAAGTTCCAGTAAAAGGAACAGGTAAGCAGACGACCGAACGATGTTGGTTTATGACTGATTGTGTGAATAATCGCGAAAAATCAATATCAGACAGATTCATAGAAGAATCATCTTCCTACATCATTTGTGTCGGCGCGAATGTCTGCAACAAACAAAAGAACAAGTTACTACAACTGATGCATTTCCTGTTAGACAGACTGCCGATTCCCTGGTCTAAGACGAGCTCTCTCTGTTATTTATTTGGGAAATTGAGTTACAGTAATCTAAGCTACATTAATGAAGTACTATACATTGACTGCTAAGTCAGAAAATACAGGGCATGCCACATGAGGCCCTTATTTTTAAAATTTATTTTTTAATGCATGTCCCAGCTGAGTATATACGCAGTAGATCTGCAAACTTTCTAAAGAAAGTTCTACACACACACACACCCATTTCCATGCAATAGACTCATGGAGTGACATTCTTCTTCTTTCGGATTGGGGTCATTTATCTTGCCCCATGCCCAAAGTCTTCGTTTAGACTGCTAAATTGGCGCACAGGATCCGATGCATGCTTTGTGAATTCGTGTCATCCTGGACATCATGCCTAGTCGTAGCACTTGAGTCGTACTGAATAGTGGAATGGGCTTTAACTTGTGCGCAAGATGACTGTATTGAGTGTACAGTATTACTACTAGTAATGAAATTCATTGGCTGCTTTCTTGTTTATGAATTTAAGTGTACTACAAGGTGAATAAAAATGGTGTTCTAGAAGTAAAACAAAAAAAGCCACCAAAGAGAGATTCATTTAATTTATTGCATTTGTTTCAAGTACAAGTATAACACTAACACTAGTAACAGATTTTTTGTTCACAAAGTAAGGACCTGTATGAGTGTATCACAGACGCCTGGCTACTCGCAGACCGTCAACATGAACGCTATCAGCTCACTAGGAAGCAACATTCTGCCTTGCTCGGGAAAGGAATAGGGTTAGGATTAGGTTATGGTTGTTTTCATGAAGCGGAAAGAATGATACATTGACATTGGAAGGCGACAACATGAGGTGGATAGCAAAAGAAAAGTCCGAAAACAGCTGACAGTCACAGTCAAAGGCAAGGGAAATAAAGCAAATAATTTTGTAAACCATAACCCAGAAATTGATGCCCAGATATATCAGTTTGACAGAATAAAAACAGTCACACTGCCAAAACGTATGCAAAAGCAAAAAGAGGATTAATCCTTAGTTTAAACCCCACGGGTGTAGGCCTATTTAGCCTACACACAGCGAATCACGTTCATGTTGACGGTCTGCGAGTAGCCAGGCGTGTATCACAGATGTTTATGGTTTGAATTTTTCTTTCAGCCAAAACATTTTCTCTGTCCATCTTATGTTCTTTTTGTTGCATTTCACTTAGTTCAAATATATTTTTAAATTTAGTTTTTCAATTGAAGGCTGTATTAGTGTATGCAGATATATGCGGAAGTTCCGCGTAGAAACCCTGTGAATAAAATCAGTAAGTAAAAGAATGAAGGAAAAAATAAGTGGATGCATTTCCGCATGGAAAGTCATGCGCTTCAGCTTGTTTTTTCCTTTCTTTTACTTATTTACAGGGTTTCCGCACGGAACTTTTGTGTGTATCTGTACACAACCTAAGTCTATTTGAAAAATGTAGAGCTGTGGTTTATTAACCTTGACTTTTTCGTATTTTTATGTACAGGGATCGAGATGATGATAGAAAAGATAGATATAGAGATGAAAAGGAAAGCAAACCCAAATCGGTCTTTGAAGAGTTCAACATCCCACGACCAACTATTCAAATGAATCCCTTCACAGGTTTGTTGGTCAAATTGTACTTTTTTTGGTAGTGTAGCTGTTATATAAATAGCTTTGAATGTTTGAGTTTTAAAATAAATCACTTTATATTGTATCTTGAAATACTTAATATTTGGATTTTGCTCGCTGTATATTTGTTAGGCATATTTTGCGTGGAATGATTTGCATTTCTGGATGAATTCACCATGTATAGCATATTCTTTTTTGAATCAAACATATTGTTACATTCATATGTGTTAGAAAAGAATTAAAAGTGTTTTGTCAGTTTGTGCTTTCAAGAATAAGATTTTTACATCAATATAGATATTAATTAGTTATTATTTTAATGTTTAAAAAAAGTTTTAATTACTGCTTACCAGTCACATTTTTCATTGATTTTTGTGTGAGTGTATGCACATTCATGGGTGAAAGTAGTCCAGGCATGATCCTGAAAAAAGTGAAATCAAGATTGAAAAAGCTGATCGAAAGAGTTTTCAGGATTGGCTTGTCATCCGGAACCATAATCTTATGAAACAAACATTTCTGCCAAATCCCAGGGATGCACAGCGCTGAGATTTAGGAGTCCCTCTAGGATTTTAGTGCTTCAGGGACGCACAAATGTGTGTTATGGGAAACATAGAACACTATCCCACCTATCCCGTACACACACACATTGGAAATTATTTTTTAATGTCGTCACCACTTCAGGATTGGGAAGAGGTAATTTCAGGATTGAGAGAAGTTTTGCTCATGCATGTTTTTAGCATAATTTGCCAAAAATATTCTGATTGATGATATTATTTTTTAACTTTAAACTTAAATGATTCATTTTATAGCTTTTCATTAAATTGTACTTTTTTTTTTCTTTTTAAAGAAGAGGTTTGCTATAAATAATTGAAATTGATTTCTCAAGTAATTAATGTATTCTGATGTACTGTTGGTTTGTAAACAGTATGATACACTGAATGACATTTTGAAATTCTTTTCTTTAACTTCAGGTTTGCCTTTCACCCCTCACTATTATGAATTGTTCAACAAGCGAAGCCAGTTGCCTGTGTGGGAGTACAAGACCCAGTTCCTGGACATGGTGTCTAAACACCAGATCATTGTGCTGGTGGGAGAAACTGGGTCTGGGAAAACAACTCAGGTAAACTACATATTTAAACAAAATATGGACATTGTTATTTTAGGTAAACTACCATATTAAAGACAAAATATTATTTTAAGACTAAGGCCAAATCATTATGTTTTGAGAGAAACCTTCATTGGCATGTTTCTGCTGTTTGTTTTTTCTTATTTTTCCAGACCTGTTTACCTTTACGATTTTACTGTAATTTTTACGGGGGAAAAAGTCAAATTACGGCTACGGGAAAAAAAACCGGGAAAATAAAATCCTAAGTATTAAAAACCCCCACTACAGTTGCGTCAGTAAGCGAAGCTTTCGAAACGATGCAGTGAAAAGTCATTTCGCGCCATTTCCATTTCTGTTCCAAAATGGCGTCCAAGCGAGTGCATTCCGAAGCTTCTGTATCTTCTGGTCGAAAAAATCAAGTCACTTAAATGGCACAGAAATTCCGGGAAAGTGACCTAAAAATTCCAGGAATACGTCGTTCAGCACTAGGTGACGAGCATGTGTTCTGTGTCACCTGCTCAACGGACATTTAGTATTGCACACTCAGGTCAGTACAATATCGACGTTCACTGGTCACGCGTTGGATTAAGTTTTTTTCTCTCAAAATTACGGTTTTTTTGTTTAAGAAATTACAACTTTGCAAAATAGGGGTGAACAGGTCTGTTTTTCATTGGTCATCTGAAAAGTCTCTTTTAGTTTTACCCCTTTGCAAATGGTCAACTGTCTGTTCTGCAAAACATTGTAATGCCTTGGTCCAGCCACTATCGTACACTTTTTTTCTTCTTTGTCAAGTTAAGTTTTAGACTGTTTGAAGCTTAGTCATGCTTAACCTGGGTTGTTCAGGATTTGTTGTAGAAGCACCCATGGACATATAAAGAGAGGTTTTCTTTAAAGTACAATGAAAAATGTCAAACAATTCGTCTGATTTGCTTTGAATTGTGTGTGCAGATCCCGCAGTGGTGCCTGGAGTGGGTGAGAGCGCGGTACCCAAAGAAGGCGGTGGCTTGCACCCAGCCGCGTCGAGTGGCTGCCATGTCTGTGGCCCAGCGTGTTGCTGAGGAGATGGACGTCTGCCTGGGCCAGGAAGTGGGATACAGCATCCGTTTTGAGGACTGCACCTCAGCAAAAACAGTCCTCAAGTGCGTCAACATACATGATTAAGGCCTGGTACACAGTACATCCAGATTTTTCGCGTGGAAATCATAAATAAAATAAAGAAGGGAAAAAATATACAGGATTAGGGGAGATACGGACATGTCTGCTTATTTTTCTTCTTCTTTGTTTTGCTTATTTACTGATTGCGCATGGGTTTCCACGCGGAACATCCGCATGTATGTGTACACAGACCTGTTTACCATCCCGATTTTGCCGTAATTTTTACGGGGGGAAAGTCAAATTACGGCTACAGAAACAAAATACGGGAAAAAAATATTCAAAAACCCACCTACAGTTGCGTCGGTAAGCGAAGCTTTTGAAACGATGCGGTAAAAAGTCATTTCGCGCCATTTCCTTTTCTGTTTTAAAATGGCGTTCAAGCGAGTGCATTCCGAAGCTTCTGTATCTTCTGGTCGAAAATATTAAAAAAAGACATCGAAAGTGGCACAGAAATTCCGGGAAAGTTACCTCCAAATTCCAGGAATTCCTAGTTCAGCACTAGGTGACGAGCATGTGTTCTGTGTCTACTGCTTGATGGACATTAGTATTGCACACTCCAGTCAGTACGATATCGACGTTCATTGGTCACGCATAGGATTACATTTTTTTTCTTCAAAATTACGTTTTTTTTGTTTCAGAAATTACAACTTTGCAAAATAGGGGTAAACGGGTCTGGTGTACACGGCCTTAGGGTCTTCGTTTTCTGGTTTGTTTATTGATTGTTTGTACTGTTTGGTGAAGAAGAAGAAAGATCGGGAATAAAAAGAGGAAAGAACAGGTTGAAAGATAAAGTTTAAACATGTGGGTGTGTCAGAAATGGAATCTTTCCTGTAATGGTTGTAATACCTGAGTGTTGGAGGACTCTGCAATTCTAGAAAGTAATTGACAACAATTAACATTCATTGTCAATTTATTTAAGTTAGTGAGCCAGCGACAGCATTGGACACTTTAACTAGAGAGAAAGGCTCAAACCATCAAAAGCAAATGATGTGTACTGTATTTTTCGTACTTTAAAGCACACCTGATTATAAGGTGCACCCCCAAATTTTACACAAAATTCAGATTCTGTTATTATATTTTCTTACTATTTTAGTAGTCATATTATAAGGCGCAGGGGTCTCAGTCTTGAAAAATATGGTATACTCGGGTGCACACACATTTTTGTTAAACTTACGATTTATAGTCACGAGATTTAATGGTTTTTTTATATTATTTGAGAATATCAATAACAGGATCTACAGTCTTTTCCTAATAATTTCTTATTTATCCTCATTGTGTTCTGTTTGTTTTTCTGTATTGTTGATTCTCATATTATCACATGGTTTAGGCACATTCCTTTTTTTTTTCTTTTTTTTTTTGACCCTCCACTGTCCCCGCCTTTCTTTTCATTTCTTTCTTCTTTTTTAATGATTTATTTATTTTTTTTTTTTTTTTGGAGGCGGCTCATCTTTTTTTTTTTTCTTCAACATATTCTCTCTCTGTGTCCCCCTCCCCCTCTCTCTCTCTCTCTCTCTCTCTCACATTTTTATGTGTGTGAACTATTACAATGGACATTATTTTGTGGCGAACGTTTAGTGTCATTTTTTATACAAAAATGTCAGGGTTTCTGTCTGACCTAATGTGTGGTGTATTGACTCATTCATTCCGTTTGGTGTGCTGTTTGTGAATGTGAGTGCGTGTGTCGACGTGTTCCGGGTAAGTATGACAATATGTACCGACAAAGACCAAAAAATTGTATACTTTAAATAAATGCTGCTCATCCTTCCACATTAGTGTTAATGTTGTTAACAAATCTTGTTTAGTTCGATTGCTACTGTTGCAGGTACATGACTGATGGTATGCTGCTACGTGAAGGTATGTCCGATCCCCTGTTGGAATCGTATGGCATGGTGCTACTTGACGAGGCTCACGAGCGTACGCTGGCCACAGACATTTTGATGGGGCTGCTGAAGGAGATTGCAAAACAGCACTCAATGCTGAAGATTGTTGTCATGAGTGCTACTCTGGATGCTGGAAAATTCCAGGTAAATTTTGTTTAATTACCACAATGTACTACTAGTATAGACTAGACTTATGCTAATGTACTCGGATCAGTCAGTTTAAGAAAACAAAACTGTTTGAAAGTGATAGATAGTGGGAACAATATTTGAAGATTGATAGTGTGAGGTAGCTGAGTGATTTGCTACAATCAACGTGTTTCATTTAAACAATATGGACGCACATTTTTATGCATCTGTTGAGTAATAAATTACATGTAATCTTTTCAAGTGTTTTGAGACAGGTTGGTAATAGTTCAAGCCCCGCCAGAATACTGAGTAACAAAAACTTTATTCAAAAGAAAATCGAAATTGTAATGTATGAACTGTTCATTCTAATGTGGTCTAATTAGTCTTAGACTAACGCTGATTGGCAAGAGAGACTTTCCATGATTATCTCAACATTTTTCATTTTTATTAATGTGATATGCGAGCATTAGGTCCTAAAGCATCTGTCTTTAAAGTTACTCAAAGCAAAAAGCACAACTGAAAAAATACAGCAGCTGCATCAACACCAAGAATGATAACTCATTTCAACATTTTGTTTTTGTGTGTGTATGTGGGTGTTTCTTTTAGCATTTGAAATGCACTGAAACCATTTTTTCTTCTTTGATTTGACAGCAATACTTTGACAACGCCCCATTGATGAGTGTTCCCGGACGTACACACCCTGTGGAGATTTTCTACACCCCAGAGCCTGAGAGAGATTACCTAGAGGCTGCGATCCGCACGGTGCTTCAGATCCACATGTGTGAGCAAGACTCGGGGGACATTCTTCTCTTTCTCACAGGACAAGAGGTAGGTCATATTAGCTTTTCGTTTTTAATGTTTGGAAATGAAACAGGGGAAAAACTAAGAACAAAACAAAGAGAAAACAGGAAAGGCAAAGCCTTCAAGGCTCACTCGCTTTGCATTGCAAAAGAAGAATAACAACATACAAAAAAAATTGTGCCCATGCTGGGAAATTAACCCAAATGTTGGCGTTAGAGGTCAACAACTTACTCACTACACTATTCTGGCTCTAAATGTCACAGGCCACTTGTAACATTATATGCTAACGCAACGTCTTTTTTCTTCCGTGGTTCACATGTACTTTTTACTCCCAATTCAAAAGTTAATAACTGATTTACTATCAAACATAGCACTCTGGATACTTTTTAAAAAATGGAGTCACTGAAAACATAATGATGGTATTTATCACCTTGCAAAGTTTGGTTGTGCTATTATTTGTAGTTTCTGAGAAAATTACAATGTTAAAGGATTTTTTGAGAAGAGTGCAGTTAAGGTTTAAGTGCACATGTTGTTAAAGTTTTCAGTGACCACAGACTACATACATACATACATACATACATGCGAACATGATGAGAACATAGATTCACATCGTTAACACGAGTGAGCCAAAAACCCAACCAAACGAAAAACAACAAAGACAACAAAACACACTTGTACACAAAAAAGACAGTGGCAATAGGTTTGGTGCTGGGTCACTGATTATTGTTTGTTTATTTGATAAATATCCCTTTTTATAAAATCTTTTGCATAGATTTTGATTAACAGTATCAGATTTGTTTTTTAATCATGTGATCTGGGCTAAATAAAAACATTTGAATTGCAAATCAATACTGTCTGTTTATAAAGTAGTGTTTTGGCTGTTGGGGAAATTGTTACTGAAATTACGTAATCTTTTGTACTGTTAGGAAATCGATGAAGCATGCAAGCGGATATCCCGTGAAGTGGACAACCTTGGTCCAGAGATCGGTGACCTGAAGTGCATACCGCTGTACTCCACCCTGCCCCCCAACCTCCAGCAGCGCATCTTTGAACCTGCTCCCCCTGCCAAACCCAGCGGGGCTGTGGGCAGAAAGGTGGTGGTGTCCACCAACATCGCAGAGACCTCGCTCACCATAGATGGTGTGGTCTTTGTGATCGACCCAGGCTTTGCCAAGCAGAAGGTAACCATTGCGTTTTGTTGCTAGTAGATCTGTGAATCTTTCGACTAAAATAAACCCAGCTGCAAGCTATGGAAGTCAAGAGATATTGTGAATATTTGGGGGGGGGGAAAAGAGAGGAATGTTATAATAGAAATTTGTTTCATTTCAAGTCTGTTCATATGGTTTCAAATTTTCTAATTTTAAAGACTGTATGCCGTTAGTTGTGGATTTCTTTTCTGTCATCTTCCTGATTATTTGGAATTAAATTATTCATTTATGTATGTCAATAATAGCTGAGTTTGTTTAGTGTGATTGTGTCAAGTGGATAGTTGCATGCTGATTCTTGTGTCAGTGGTTTGAAGTTTGTGTGGTTTGAAGTTTGTGTTCAATGTAGACTATGTTTATTTATTATTTTGCTTATTTATTTATTATCATTTTTCAACATTATTCTGTTGAATTTGAAAGGTGTATAACCCTCGAATCCGTGTGGAGTCTCTGCTGGTGACCGCCATCTCCAAAGCCAGCGCCCAGCAGCGGGCTGGTCGCGCCGGCCGCACCCGACCAGGGAAATGCTTCCGCCTCTACACAGAAAAGGCCTACACATCAGAGATGCAGGAGAACACCTACCCAGAGATCTTGCGTTCCAACCTGGGATCTGTGGTGTTACAGTTGAAGAAGCTGGGTATCGATGATTTGGTGCACTTTGATTTCATGGACCCGCCTGGTGAGTTGTTCTGCAAGCCACTGAATGGAAAGCAAAAATTGTTACTCTCACTTGATTTCACATGTGCTAAATGTCCGAAGTTAATTTGTAAAGGCAGTAGATTTTGATTTATCTCTTGTTCTTGTAAGTCGCTGTGGCTACAATGGTATTATGTGAAAATTTATCTGTGCATTTAACTGAATGATAGGTAAGCTGCAATTTCTTTTGTTGTTTTCAAGTTGGTAGAAAGCTGGGTAGAGCTTCAGTTGACTTTAGTAAGAACCTTGAAATCATTTTTTTTTAAAATCAAATATGATTGCCAAGTCAAAAATAATGGTTCACCTCAGGTATGGCCCAAAAAAGAAAGCTTAGTGTAGTCGACTTTGTGCCATCACAGGACAAAAAGTATATGCTTTTCCTTTAGAATGAAATGTGTAGCGTTGTGATGGTTTTAGTTCGATGAAACAAATGTTAAAAGAAAGAGCCTGAAGACATAAGAGAAAATCAACTTACATGTATGTCTTGCTTTAGTCCCCGAGCATGTGACATTGAACTATGACCTGTGTGTGCAGCCCCTGAGACGTTGATGCGTGCCCTGGAGCTGCTGAACTACCTGGCTGGCCTGGACGACGACGGAGAGCTGACCGAGCTGGGCTCCATGATGGCCGAGTTCCCCCTGGACCCTCAGCTGGCCAAGATGGTCATTGCGTCCTGCGACTCCAACTGCAGCAACGAGATCCTCTCCATCACATCCATGTTGTCAGGTAGAACCATCTTCATGTTGATCACTTGTTTTCTTGGGTATTTGGTTTGTGTGTTATTTGTCTTTTTTTAAAAACAAACGTTTTAGGATATAGATCAGCTGTAGATGTACTTTTTAAGAAAGAGAACAATATAGTTATGAGTTTACGTATTGTAGGCCTGTACATTGTTTCTTGTTTTGTATACCAAAACTATTGTGATTATTGAAAGATTGAGTAAGGGCTTATTATTATCTGTATGTATTGTGGATTTAAATTGCCCTTGAACAGTTTTGCAGTACCTTTGGAGTCTGACATTTAAAAAAAAAAAAAAAAATTATTTTTGGTGAAGAATGAAATACAATATACATGTTTTGTTTAGATGTACCTTTTCAACAACAACACAAAAAAAAATCTGAGATGCTCAGAAGGATGTTTTTGATTAAATTATTTTCTATTAGTATTCTGCAGCCTTTACTATATTATTGCAATGATAGGTAGCTACAATATAAGTCAGATCATCATTTAATGGTAGATAGGTACATCCATAAGGCCAAAGCACTGGGCATTTGGTTCCTTCCTCTAGCGGGGCGCAGCGCAGTAGCGCAGCCCCTTTAGTGTCAATGAGAGGCAATGTGTATATCAGATGAGGTGATGCTAACGGGCCGGGGACGCGGGGCCCTGGGGCCCCCCCACCCACACGTGTTTAGTGCCACAGTGCTTTGTGAGACCCTCGGAGGCGAAGAAGGCGGCGGACGATGCCAAGATGAGGTTTGCCCACATCGATGGCGACCACCTCACCCTGCTCAACGTCTACCACGCCTTCAAGCAGAGTGAGTTCACAACAACTTCGTTTCATAGCATTGTGAGTGAGTGTGTGTGTGTGTGTGCCAAGATGAGGTTTGCCCACATCGATGGCGACCACCTCACTCTGCTCAACGTCTAACACGCCTTCCAGCAGAGTGAGTTCGCAACAACTGTTTGTTTCATAGCATTGTGAGTGAGTGAGTGTGTGTGTGTGTGCCAAGATGAGGCTTGCCCACATCGATGGCGACCACCTCACCCTGCTCAACGTCTACCACGCCTTCAAGCAGAGTGAGTTTACAACAACTGTTTGTTTCATGGCATTGTGGGGGGGGGGGGCTCTTTCATTTTATAACTTTCCAATAAAAAGTGGTTCAGTTCAAATGAGATGGGTGTTTTTGTGTGTGTGAACTTTACATGCAAGGGTGCACCTTTGAACATTAAGAAGAAAATACAAAAATTTTAACCTATTCATTTCTCATGTACAGTTGTATGTCTACTCTGTGTGTGTGTTTTGTGTGTTCGTGCAAGCATGCTTGTACCATATATGAGATAGAAAAAGAGACAAGTAACTTAAAAAAATCTGTTGCATATTTAGTTTTGTTTGGGAATTCAATTTGACAGCATGAATCCACCAAAATATATTAATTAGCCAACAAAAATACAAAAAATTGTGCACAATATCTATTTAGACAATGCTGTGAGATTGAAATCATGGTCTTTTGAGTCCCGTTTGAAAGAAAGACATTCAAACCTACATTGTGAACATTACTAAATATTTTAAAAATCTTTTTTACACACAAAAGCATACACATTTTCACACAATCTCCTGAAGAATTTTCCCAAAATGAAGTTTTTCAAGTGAGCATAGCAACAATCCATTCAGATGTAACGTATTGTAACACAACCTTCATTATTCATTGAACTCTTATGATTCAAGTTGATTTCTTTAACTGTGTCTCTCTGTCATCATTATTGGCTGTGGGTGTGTTGTGTGGCACAGACCATGAGGACCCCCAGTGGTGCTACAACTTCATCAACTACCGGTCGCTAAAGTCGGCACACAACGTTGATTTGTTTAGCTGTCTATATATAAAAAAAAGTCTGATCTACCACTTCCCTATGTCTAAACCTGAAGTAAAAACCTGTAATGTTCTTTCATTTCTCTTTTCATTTATGTCTGTTTTGTTTATGTGTATGGCTGGAGTGATTTGTGAGGTTTTTAAAATAATTCAAAATCATTGCAATGCGAACGAGTTAACTGTCTCTGTGATTAATGGCTGTGGGTGTGTTGTGTGGCACAGACCATGAGGACCCCCAGTGGTGCTACGACAACTTCATCAACTACCGGTCACTGAAGTCGTCAGACAACGTTCGCCAGCAGTTGGCCCGCATCATGGACCGCTTCAACCTGCGCCGCTCATCCACAGAGTTCACCTCCAGGGACTACTACATCAACATTCGCAAAGCGCTCGTCAATGGATTCTTCATGCAGGTTTGCCCCTTTTTACTGTGATTATATAGTCTTCCAGTAACGGGTGATTATCAGTAAAATACTGATTACAAAACCAAAATACTGAGAAACTTTTTACCTGTGGCTGTCTGTCCCAGGGACTGATAAATTTTAGCCAGGACTGATAAGATAAACTAGGTTTTTTTCCACTGGTTTTTGTTTCCCTGGGACTGGTTTTGACACCGGTTGTTGGGGGAATTGTGGCTGATGGGACTTGTTTTCAAAATTCCTAGTTTTTTAATTTCTATTTTTTTAAATATCATTTTGCTATTTGGGATGTTTTTTTCCTTCGTATTTATGAAAATATTGTGGACAAAATATTTTCTTTTTTAAAGTGAGATATGTATGTTTGTTTCGTTGCCCTTTCCCAGTGAAAGACTTTAAAAGATACAGGCATGGGAATTGTCCGCGGAAAAAAAAATTCCTGACCGCTGAAAAAAGAATGCTGTCCGCGGAAAAAAAAATCCATGGTGCAATTTCTTCACGGGGTCAAAATAATCGAGCACCGATCTCGCGCACGCGCCGGTCTTCTCTTCCTGTTTCCGCTCGCTTTGACAAAAATGGCGGTTCGCATCGTTCAACGAGGTGAGACATTTGACGATTCGTCCTGTTTAAATCCATGGAGGTGGGATTGGGTGGCAGTTGTCCACGAAATACAATGGAAAGGAACTGTGAGAAAAGAACGTGTTGGCACACGATTCCGAAAACTGGACTTGCCAGGCGAGGAGCGATGCATCGTCTGTAACAAGCATGTGCAGTATGGAGGCCGTGGAGTGACCGCGCTCACAGACCATCTCGTCGGTAAAAAACCTGGAGAAGAGTGCCACCCTCGCTCATTTCTGGTTCCTAATAACTTGATGTATCTGTTACTGAGGGCTGATTACAGAACAGTAACTAATAAGAACAGTAACGATATAAATGTCAAAAACATTTCTGGGGTCCCCGGACCCCCCTAGTTTCAGTGGTTTTTCAATTTTCCAATTCCCATGCCTGAGATAAGCTTATATTTTTAAGGGTTTGTGGGCACGCAATGTAAATTGAGGACTTTGAAACAACTTTATCTTGAGATTTTATGCTGTTTTCTCTGTGATTCTTCTTGAATCGTATGTTGATTTAGTATAGGGTGAAATGATGCTATAGAAAAGTCTTTCTGCTCATATAAAAGGAATGACAATAGCCATGCTCTACAAAAAACTGATGACAGTGAAGCCTGCCCATTCAGTACTATATTTTTTGGATCATTAGGCGCTGCTGTGTATAAGGCGAATAGGGCATTTTTCAAGAAAAATCTGAAAAAATTCAAGTAAAAGGCGCCCTCGCAAAAGAAAGTCAAAGTTTGAAGCCCGTACACGTCCTGTAAACGCTTACCGACCGCCATTACTGCTGTCATAAACGAGAGTTGGCTCCCTTCTCAAATAATTGAAACTTCCATTTTTGCGACTTCCGGTTGTTGTGTTTGGACTTTTCTTCGTGAAAACTGGTAGAATTATGGCATTTTAAGCTCTACAATGATGCTTTTTACATCCAATTAAGGGTTATGGCATCTGTTGGATGGTATCTCGGACGATAATAGGGATTTTGAAGCATTTTAACGTGAGTATTCGTCGTATCGGCAACTCGTTACCACTTTCGATGTTGTGACTCACAGTAGACTGTACTGAGTACGGCAATCATTGCCTCTCTTCTCACGATTTTGTTCACTGATAGGGCGCCCTCGTTTATTAGGCGCATAGGTCGAAATTGAAGAAAAAAATATCGCCTTATAGTCCGAAAATTACGGTAGTTAGGAATCCCCGCCTCATGATAACGATGCCGGCTGTGTGTTGTGAGGTTGCCCACCTGGAGAGGACGGGCCACTACCTGACAGTGAAGGACAACCAGGTGGTGCAGCTCCACCCCTCCACTGTGCTGGACCACAAGCCAGAGTGGGTGCTCTACAACGAGTTTGTGCTCACCACCAAGAACTACATCCGCACCGTCACAGACATCAAGCCAGAATGGTGAGCAGGGCATTTCTCATAGGAAAGGTTCATTATGCGTTTGTGCAAATGTTTGTGTCTGGTTATCTATTAGTGTTTAGAAAGGGGAGGATTGTACATGTTTAGCTTTTGTGTGTTATGTTTTTGTCTGATTAAAGCTTTTAAGTGAAGGTGAGCTTGATTAAAAAAAAGAAGCATGTTATAATCCATAAAGTTTTATAGGCAAACAAACAGCAAACAGGAAAAAAAATCTGTAAATTAAAGTATATTCATATACAGTGGAGCCTCCCTATTACGACCTTGAAAAACAGGCCCAAAAGGTTCTTAATAGGGAGGGGTCTTAACCTTTAGCACGCTGCAGGCGCACTGTGTCGCCGAGTAGGTACTCTCCCCTACTGCAGGTGCCCTGTGTCGCCCAGAGAGGGGTACTCAAAACCAACTCTTCGCGGACATTGTTCCCGTTACTAAAAATGGAAACAGCCTTACTTTCGCTTCAGAATGAGGCTCAGTCAACATCTGTTTTGTCCAGTTAGGCGCCATATTGCTTTTATAACCATTTGTGACAGAGTATGGGAAAACCCGGCTAAAGTCGCCGAGAGACATTCTTAGCAATGCACAAAAACAGGTAGCTTAGTTATACTTGATTCTGTGTATTTTGTCAACTTTAAAAAATTATGGAAAAAAGACTATGCCAGATAGATCAATTCTGTTTTTTGCTTTTCAGTCTAAATTGGTAAAAAAAAGTTTGGTCACCAAGTCTTAATAAGGAAGGTCTTAACAGTGAGGTTCCACTGTACTTGGCATAATATTCTGCTGAAAGAAATGAATACAAGAACAGAGGAATATTCTTAAATGTGAAGCAAAAATATTTTGTTGAAAGAAATGAATGCAAGAACAGAGGGATATTCTTAAATGTGAAGCATATTCTTATAGCATTTGTTGTGATTTCAGGCTGGTGAAGATGGCCCCCCAGTACTACGACATGACCAACTTCCCCATGTGTGAGGCACGGCGAATGCTGGAGAGAATCATTGCCAAGCTGCAGAATCGCACGGATGACTACTACCAGTAAGCTGATACACTCGGGACCGGACTGATAACAGCGCTTTGTCTCCATCCCACTTGTTGGGCTTATCTGTGTAGATTGTTGACAGCAGTCTTTGATTCAGAGTACAACTACAAGACGTTTTCCGCAGAAGCACTTCCCACAGTACCAGTCAACATGTGTCAGTGGAAAGGGTAAAGAGGTTCATATTCTTGTCAGATGTCAAAATGAAATGCTTGTTAGAATCTGATGGTTGTCATGTGGAAAGTTCAGATTTTATGACATTGAAAATTAGTGATGCATATGTTTTATTACATCAGCTAGAATTGGTGTTTATTTTGTTAATAGTATTGGTTTTATAATTATGATGAAGTCTGTAATGTGTTTCTGTTCTTTAGTTAATTTTTTTTCTTCTTTAGGATTTGGACATTTTCTCTGTTATCGGTACCCTTTTTCTGCATTTACAAATGCTTTGCGCAACAGACTTTTTAATCTTATAAATAATAGCACTGCTATTTGTTGTTGAACTTTCTCTTCAAACACCAGAAAAAGTGGGAAAATAATTATGCTATGGTTGTCTTTAATATTTTCTTAAATAACATGTGAATGGTTAGTTGTGAGTGTGTGTGTTAAGCAATGGCTATTGCTTGAAGGAATGATGTGTGACTGTGCATGTTGTTTTAATCCCTATTGAAACACAGAAGTTCTAGGTCTGCTTCAAATTCTATGATGCTTATTATTATTTGTTAAGTTTATGTGAAAAGTGAATTAAAATCTTGGTTCCAGTCAAAGAAATTGATTATTTTAATGGTTTGTCTATCTGATTGTTTAAAAAAAATTTTTTTACAATCTTTAGGCATGATGTGCGTGAGCATGGATCTTTCTATTACCAAAGTATTTATCATTATTATTTTAATTGAACTACTCCAAAATACTGTCCAAGCTCATTAATAAAACTTTAAAAAAAAGTTCTTGCAGACCGTTTCAGTTGTCTGCAAACTGCCTTATTTCCCTTAAATGAGTGTATTTTGTATGCTTAGCACAAATTTCAAGGCTGCACCTTGTTCTCTGGATTTGTTATTCCACTGAGGAATGAGGACTTTTGAGTTGATCAAATAATGAAAATATACAATTTGCTAACTTTTTTTTTAATAACTTATTGCATCCATCTTACCCTTTTAGAATATCTTTGCTGTCACTTAGTCTCAGACCAATACGGAACACCATAGCATCATCATCATTGTCATCCGCCTCATTTCCATCAATCATCAAAATGTCTCAAATTCTGTGGCCTTGCATGCCCTGCTCTCATGGTGAACTCAGTTTTGATTGCCAATCCAGTTTATGCCCTTGGTGCGTTCGGGTCAAAGTCATGGGGATCAGTATGTTCCTGGGAGCTGTTGATGGACGGACGTGGTGGCGCCCTCGGAGGAGGATCTCACTCACGCTGGCTCCGCGACTAAGACATCATTGTCATCAGTAGGGGGCTTAGTAGGTGGTGTCCTGCGTACAGGGGCCGCTGAATTCCACCGAAGTGACTCAGCAGCAATGCAGTATCTCCTCGCTTGATTGCCTCCTGACGGCCTAACATAGATTCGTTCCCCTTGGACTGCTGGTTTCGGATTCTCCGATGTAGCATTGGTCCAACGTTGGTGGCATAGGAACATTTTCAAGCCGGGGGCAGGATTGCCAACAAACAAAAATTCTATGAATAAAAGAAAACATGGTGTGAATTGAAAGGAGACAACAAAAAGAAATAAAAATACAACCATGTTTGGGGGCGGATCAGCCAGTCAAGGATGAGGGGAGGGGGGTAGTTCCAAGTGGTCAGTTGGGGTGGGGTGAGGGGTCTGGCTTGCCTCCCAGAAGCTGATGATAATTTGAATTATCTTCAACGTGATGAAGTTGGCTGCCTAGGAGAAGAAGAAGATGTAAAAGATTCAATCAAGGCTTCTCGTGAGAGAATAAGCTAAAACTATAGCATGGGATTACGTTCTTTTCTTTCCATTTTTAATATTTTTTTCTGAGGGGGTAGAACCCCTGCAATCTCAAATCCATATTTGGTGTAGTACCCAAGTCCAAAGACATATAACAATATAACAACAATGAGGTCTATACTTCAAAGAAAAGGAAAGGAAACGTATCTGAATCTAAATGTCAGATCATATCACATTGTAGCAAAACTTGTTTGGTGAGGATTGATTTTAAGAAAAGCCCAAACCATAAAAGAACAAACATACTAAAATAATTTGTATCTATAAGCAAGTGTACTTTACTACTTATAGCTCAGACAATATTTCATGATAAATTGGCCACATCATTATTGGAAATCAAACCAGGCCATGTCAAATATTGTGATGAAAAATCGGTTATAATCGATGATTCTTGTTCAAAACAAATCGGTCATCCCCAACACGTGGTCTAAAATCTTTGTCCAGGAGAGGGGGGATATTTTAGGCAAGACTTCTTTACATTTAACACTATGCCCAGTCCTCCAGAATAGTAATTGCCTCCTTTATATCTGGAAGTAATTTTAAAAGCAGCCATGCATGTAATCGTCCCACCCAAGGCCATGCGAAATGTTCACATGGCACTGGGTGTGCCCCCAGAGCGTTTAAGCTGGGGAACGAAAACAACATATCTGGAAGTTGTGGCTAGTCAGACAGGACTGACTAAAACACACATTTTGAAGTTATACATAATTGGTAGAATTTGGTATGCTTTGTTTTATTAGGTGGATGATAGTGATAATGACTGATTTGTTTTGAACAAGAATCATCGATTATAACCGATTTTTCATCACAATATTTGACATGGCCTGGTTTGATTTCCAATAATGATGTGGCCAATTTATCATGAAATATTGTCTGAGCTATAAGTAGTAAAGTACACTTGCTTATAGATACAAATTATTTTAGTATGTTTGTTCTTTTATGGTTTGGGCTTTTCTTAAAATCAATTCTCACCAAACAAGTTTTGCTACAATGTGATATGATCTGACATTTAGATTCAGATACGTTTCCTTTCCTTTTCTTTGAAGTATAGACCTCATTGTTGTTATATTGTTATATGTCTTTGGACTTGGGTACTACACCAAATATGGATTTGAGATTGCAGGGGTTCTACCCCCTCAGAAAAAAATATTAAAAATGGAAAGAAAAAAACAAAATGTAATCCCATGCTATAGTTTTAGCTTATTCTCTCACGAGAAGCCTTGATTGAATCTTTTACATCTTCTTCTTCTCCTAGGCAGCCAACTTCATCACGTTGAAGATAATTCAAATTATCATCAGCTTCTGGGAGGCAAGCCCCCCCATGACCCCACCCCAACTGACCACTTGGAACTACCCCCTCCCCTCTTCCATGACTGGCTGATCCGCCCCCAAACATGGTTGTATTTTTATTTCTTTTTGTTGTCTCCTTTCAATTCACACCATGTTTTCTTTTATTCATAGAATTTTTGTTTGTTGGCATCGTGGTCAGGAAGCTCAATCCCTGACACACAAGGAAACAAGACGGGACCGCCGCAAAGACGCCCCGCACCCAGAATCCGCGAGGAGACCACGCCTGAACCGTGCCATCCCGCGAAGCCGTAACCGGAACGACTGGGAGCTACTCTCACCTGACGAGCAAGCCAAGTCACCACAGCACTCGCCGATCCCTACGGAGGAACTTCAGCACAGCTATGAGCTAAGTCCCTAAGACAGTGCCAACGAACACTAACTGGAAACCAGGACACCTAAGAATATTAGTGACCCTTCCCGCTTGGGGCTAACCTTCTAGAAAGACAAAAGTCTTGTAAATCCTTTCGGATTTCATTGTTTTTCATTCATATTTTGTTTTGGCGCCATTGAGCTGCTTTATTATTATTGTTGCATAATCTTATGCAGATTTTGTGAGTAAATAAAATACAAGTGTCAAATAATTCTGAACCCTTTGGTCAGACTGATGAGAGTGGAAGTCTTGTAATTTCATGTAAAACCCTACTTCTCTCTGTCTGCCAATTAGAGCAAACTACCACTTGTATTTCATTCAATCATACGAGCCAGAACCCGGGCACAAATATAAATTTATTAGATGAAAAGGGGCCGGGAAAGTTGCTCATCTCCTATACCCTAGAGAAGTGGGCTAAAGGCAAATTTTCTATTTGAAAATTTAACATACTAAAAGTCTTCCCTAGAGACTGAATGATTTTAGTTAATATAACTATCTATTCTATCTATATACTTACCGTTTCACTACGAATGAGTTATACCTTCCAATTTGGAGCAAATGCCAATTTACCAAAGACCAAAAAGTTCTAGTCTTAACAAGACTAGATTACTTCCCTTGGTCTACACAGCCAATACCACTAAGCTGCCGTGGAACCCACTCACTACGTCACTTCCGGAGAGGCAACTTCAAGTCATAATAAAAAAATTTCCAACTTGGAGCAGCCATGTTCTTCTTTGCTCTTCAATTTATTTCGTTTTTCTACCTCTTATTGTCGCCATCCTCCTCGTTTTGGGTTGCCCCTCTGCCTTGGGGCTGCAGGTTTGTCGGCACATAGCTTTGGGGTGTTATTTTTTCGTTTTTACTTTGCTAAATAATTTTTGAAAGTAGTTGCTGTGCTTTGTGCCCCCGGTCGCCATGTCGTCCGTCGATCCTGTTGTTTCGTCTCACTCTAGTGGGGTCTCTAGTAAGCCTTCTCGGGAGGATAAGGGGAGGTGTTCAGATACACCTCAAGCTTCTTCTTCCTCTAGCTCTCGTAAGCATTCGAGTTCTAGGCCAAAGTCTTCCTCTTCTTCGTCGTCGAAGAAGGAGCAACCCCCCCCCCCCCCCCCTCCTCTCCCTCAGCCTGTGGTTTCTGAGTCTTCTGCGGTGGTGTCAGAACAGGTTATTTCCCTAGTGGATTCGTCTACTCTGGTGGCAGACATGCTTGCCGAGTTTAAAAATAAAGGTTTAGTTTTGGTCCCTTCGGCCTCCTTGACCGATTGGTCGGTTAGATCTGGTAGGCAAACGGACTTGACGACTGACTTGACCTCGGACAGACCCGCACGGTACCCTCACGGGACACGAGAAGATAACCAGTGTGTACGTTCCCCTCGCTTTACCATGAATGATAATGATGAACCTACTTTGTACTCAGTTGAGCAGCTGGCCCAGAGGGAGCGCGTTACGGGCATCTCCATCTTCCCCCGAGAGGAAGACCTCGAGTCGGACGGTCGGTCCTTCTCCCAGCGTGACGTGGAAGCTGCTCGAGCCATCGACGCCCACAGGAAACCCCGTCCTGACGCCGTCCCCTTCTACGGCTCTCGTTCTCGCAGGAGCGAACGTCTCCCCTCTTCTCTCGTTGATGATCAGTCTCACGATGATCGGCAGTCTTGTAGCCCGAGTAGGGCGAGAAGTACGGACGTGCATTTTACCCAGCAGAGCCGTTGCCCGCGTAGGGCCTTGCCTCGGCGGTCTCTTGAACACGGAATTTGCGATGACTTCGACGACTACTCGCCCAGGCCCGTGCGCCGTGCCGGCGGCACGCGGCCACCAGTCTCCACCGTTACGGACACCCGTCACAGAGCGACACCTTCGGGGGTGGACCCCCCGATGCCTGTTCTGGAGCCCGTTTCACGTCAACCTGGCCCCCGTCATACGGTTGAGCTTCAGCCCCCCTTGGATGCTCGTCAGGCCAGGCACTCCTCGAAGCGTCTTGCGGCGCGGCCTCGAGGGTCTTCCGTGGATGAGGAGTTTGATTCGTCGCCTCGTGAGGGTTTGGATGACTTCGACCTAGCCGTTCAGGACGAAGTGTTTCGCATCATGAGGACTGGGTGTCAGGGGTCTCAGTGGTCCTCGTCGAGGTCTGACCACGGCTACGATCAACTTTCTCAGTCTGAGCGGGACAATAGTGTGTCTGACCCCCCTGTGTGTTCAGACCCAATCCCTTCGACCGGCAATTATCAAGGCTATCTGCACATCCTTCAGCCCTACTGCAAGGACATCAAGCCGATGGTGCAGCTCGAATCATCTCAGACAGCGGGACAGCCGCAGTTCTTTGGCGAGCTGCAAGCGCAGAAGGAGGCTCGTCTAGCGCTTCACACCTCTCCGTTCGTCCGCCAGACACTGCGTAAGGCTGACTCTATCCTGTGGGCTCAACCGCCACCGTTGCCCGTGGACGACGACGACATCTCTCCTTCCCCTCAGCCGGAACCGGTCCCGTCTCAACCTGGCTCGTTTGTGAAGAAGGACTTCTTCCCGCCGTTTCAGCTGGCAAACCCCTTCGTGCCTGTGCCTTCGCACTCGGAGGTGTCCCAGCAGGATCGTTCCGCCCTTAGCTATGGGCGCAGGATGAGACAGACTTCGGTTCTCATGGGCCAGCCGGCCTTCAACAACTTGGAGAGATCCATGTTCTCTATTCTTCGAGCCTCGTCATTAGCCACGTCAATGCTTCAGTCTCTGGCGCAGATCGCCAGTTCTACGGCCGCTTCCAAACCTGAAGACTTCAGGCTGCGTGATGGTGTCGACGAGCGTGCCCTGGGTGTTGCCTTGGCTTCTCTCAACCAAGCTGTGAGCTCCATTTCGTCCGTGGCCTCCTCTACTAAAGTGCAGCTAGCGGCCACGTTCAGGGACGCGGTCCTCAAGGATTGTAAAGTGCCTCTCTCCCTGTTGGATCGTTCGAACATTCGCTCTGGCCCCACCGATCCTCGCTCTACTTTTCTTCAGGCTTCCCTCAAGGACAACCTGGAGCGGGTCAAGAAACGGAGACTGGACTTGGGCCAGGAACGTATCATGGAGTTGGCTACCAGGGCTGCCGGCCGGGGGTTTGCTTCCCCCCAACCTAAGCGCGCGCGCTTGGACTTTAGGCCTCCTCCCTCTATCCCCATGAGAACCGGTTCGTCTCGAGGGCGTTCCTTTCGCTACCCCAACTACCAGTCAGCGGGACAGCGTCAACGCCCCTCATACCAGCGTCGCCCTTTGTCCACCAACCGCCGTCCTCCGTCCTCGGGACGGGGATCGGGCACCTCGGGTCCTTCCCGGTATGTCCGTGCCCCGTTCCCAGCACGGAAACAGCCTTTTCAGTAGGGCCCGCACGACCTTTGGGGGATTCAGGCGCTTCGACCGACTCAAGTGTGGGCTCCCTTCTGAAATGCTTTTCAGCATGGGAGCACTTGGTCGAAAGCCCTTGGGTCCGTCAGGTCGTGCGGGTCGGCTTCAGGTTCCCCTTTTCCAGGGAACCTCCCCTGTCTGCCCAACCCATCTCTTTCCCGCCCCCTCAAGACCAGTCAAAATTCGAAGCGATCGACAAGGAAGTCGCTGCACTCTGTCAAAAGGGTGCCATTGTGCAGATTGTGCCTACGGAACCGGGTTTCTACTCTCGACTGTTCGTGGTCCCCAAGAAAAGCGGAGAATTTCGCCCGGTCTTGGACTTGTCCCCCCTCAACAAGTTTATTCGCACCGACAAGTTCAAAATGGAGACGGCAACTTCGATCCGTCTCTCCATTCTTCCGAACGACTGGGCTACGTCCATCGACCTGAGGGACGCATATTTTCACGTGGGCATCCACCCTTCACGTCAGCGTTTCCTGCGCTTCGTCTGGAAACACAAGACTTATCAGTTTGTTGCCCTTCCGTTCGGCCTGTCCCCGGCCCCTTGGATTTTCTCAAGAATCACCAAGGAACTCGTTCGTCTCGCCAGGTCCCAGGCAATTCGTCTTCACGTTTACCTGGACGATTGGTTGTTGCTAGCAGCTTCGCAAGCCCTGTGCCTCTCTCAAACAGACACTCTTGTTCGACTGTCCAGGACCCTGGGTTTTCGCATTCACGACGGGAAGTCGGAGCTGACTCCTTCGACCTCCTTCAGCTACCTCGGCATGAAGTTCGATACAGAGCGGTTTTCAGTGCAACCGTCGGAGACTCGAGTCAAAGCCATATTCGAGATTGTCTCGACGTTCAGACTGAGGACTTCGCTCTCTGCTCGTCAGCTTCTCCGCCTCCTGGGGCTTATGGAATCGGTAGCGGATTTGCTTCCTCTCGCACGGGTGCACAAGCGGCCACTGCAACGACTGCTGTCGCAAAGGAAACTGTCTCAGATGCCTCTCGAGCAACTAGTGTCTCTCGGCGATTGGTTCCTCGACTCGACGGAACAGTGGATGAATCTCGAGTGGCTCAACAGCTCGGTGCCTATCCGTCCCATGCAACAGCAACAGTTTCTCCACACGGATGCCTCAACGACGGGCTGGGGCGCCCATTTGGATCGGGTCGAAGTTTCGGGCCAGTGGACTTCGGCAGAGAAGGACTGTCACATCAACCTCTTGGAGATGGAAGCAGTAGCCAGGGCCCTGAAGTCTTTTGCACTCCTTCTCTCCGGGAAATGGGTCACTGTCTGCGGAGACAATACGACAGCTCTCTCATTATCTTCGCCGCCAGGGAGGAACACGGTCTCCGGCCCTTTCGATGAAAGCGGAAGGGATTCTTCTCTGGGCCCAATCAAGAAAGATCGTGCTCTCAGTGGAATACATCCCGGGGAAGTTGAACGTCCTAGCGGATCAGCTGAGCAGGAAAGGACAACTTCTCCCCACGGAATGGACCGTCGCTCACCGGTCCCTCCTCCCGCTGTGGCACCTTTGGGGGAAACCTCACGTGGACCTGTTTGCCACAAAGTACAATTGCAGGCTTCCTCTCTATGTGTCACCTATGAGGGACCCCCAGGCACTAGCGCGCAACGCTTTCTCGATCTCCTGGACAGGAATGTCAACTTATGCGTACCCTCCCACGTCTCTGCTCACCAAAGTGCTGGAGAAATACTGCCGCGACAGGCCCCGCTTGATTATCATCGCCCCGTTCTGGGAAACGAGCCCTTGGTTTCCAGAACTCGAGAGCCTGTCTCACGTTCCAAGCGTCCCGCTTCGTCTCACAGGGGACACTCTGCTTCAGCCTCGCTCCGGTGTAGGACACGCCAACCCCCAGCTGTTTCAGTTGACCGCATGGCTACTATGCGGGCCGGGTTGCGAGCACGACTCTTACCAGACAAAACTGTTGACCTAGTCCTTAAGGCTCGTAGGCAGAGCACCAATAAGCTTTATGACATTAGGTGGGCTTCTTGGTTCGGGTTTTGCACAGCCCATGGCATTCCCCCCTTAGACCCTTCTGGTCCACAGTTCACCCAGTTTTTAGCTCACCTGTACCAGGACCGCGGCTTATCCGCCCAGACTTTGTGTGGTTACAGGTCTGCCGTTGTTCATACCGTTGCTGTGGCGACGGGCAAGAGAAACCCTGTTTTTTCGTGTGCCATTGAAGTCTCCCATCTCATTGATGCTGTGCGTAATGTCTCTGTTTCGTCCGGTGTTCGCCTTCCTCAGTGGGATGTTTTTCTGGTCCTCTCATTTTTTAGGGATAAATGTGAGCCCATGTCCTCTTTGTCCTTGAAGTTACTAACTTTTAAAACGGTTTTTCTTCTCTCCCTGGCCACTGCTAGGCGGGTTAGCGGTGTTCATGCTCTTAGTGGTCTGGGTTCCGACGTTGAGTTCAATACTTCGGATCAGTCAGTCACCTTGTCTTTTCTGCCCGAGTTTAGGGCCAAGAATCAGCCTGCTCAGATTGCTTCCCCCTCAGTTACTGTTCAGAGTCTTTGCACCATTCTCGGCCCTGATGATTCGGATAGGCTCCTGTGCCCTGTCAGAGCCCTTAAGTATTACCTTAAGAGAACCTCCCCCTTCCGGGGGCACAAACGCCGTCTGTTCATCTCCCTGAATGAGAAATACATGAGGGATATCTCGAAATCAACCATTTCTAGGTGGTTAGTGGGCGCTATTAAGTTAGCGTACTTAAGTGCCGACAAGTCATTGCCCTCTAACCCCCTGAGAGCCCATGAAATCCGGGCTATCAGCACATCCCTGGCTATGATCAAGGGAGTGGCGCTTTCCAGCGTTATGGAAGCAGCGTACTGGAAGTCTCAATCCACCTTCACTAGCTTCTACCTGCGCCATTTCTCCGCCAGAAGGCAGGACGACACCTTCGGCATCAGGAAGGTGGTGCTTGCGCAGACTCCGGTTTCTCTGGCCTAACGGTAATCGTTTGTTATTTTTTGTTCTGATGTTGGTATGCATATGCTTATGCTGTTTGGGGGTATGGATGTTTTGATTGTTTATTTGTTATAATGTCCTCTCTCTTACAGGTTATCCCTGGCGTTCCAGGTCAGGTTTGTCTTGTGGGTACTGTTTTTTTGGCTTAGTTGGAGTGTAACTTCAACAATGTTTTCTTACCCACCTCCTCGCTGGGAATCAACTCATTCGTAGTGAAACGGTAACATGATAGAATAGATTGAATGATTTTAGTTAATATAACTATCTATTCTATCTATATACTTACCGTTTCACTACGATCAAAGGTTCCCACCCACCTCCCTCCGACGAAAACATCATTGGGAAGGTTGGTTTTTAAAGAAAGAAAGAAGAAATTTTTTTATCATGACTTGAAGTTGCCTCTCCGGAAGTGACGTAGTGAGTGGGTTCCACGGCAGCTTAGTGGTATTGGCTGTGTAGACCAAGGGAAGTAATCTAGTCTTGTTAAGACTAGAACTTTTTGGTCTTTGGTAAATTGGCATTTGCTCCAAATTGGAAGGTATAACTCATTCGTAGTGAAACGGTAAGTATATAGATAGAATAGATAGTTATATTAACTAAAATCATTCAGTCTCTAGGGAAGACTTTTAGTATGTTAAATTTTCAAATAGAAAATTTGCCTTTAGCCCACTTCTCTAGGGTATAGGAGATGAGCAACTTTCCCGGCCCCTTTTCATCTAATAAATTTATATTTGTGCCCGGGTTCTGGCTCGTATGATTGAATGAAATACAAGTGGTAGTTTGCTCTAATTGGCAGACAGAGAGAAGTAGGGTTTTACATGAAATTACAAGACTTCCACTCTCATCAGTCTGACCAAAGGGTTCAGAATTATTTGACACTTGTATTTTATTTACTCACAAAATCTGCATAAGATTATGCAACAATAATAATAAAGCAGCTCAATGGCGCCAAAACAAAATATGAATGAAAAACAATGAAATCCGAAAGGATTTACAAGACTTTTGTCTTTCTAGAAGGTTAGCCCCAAGCGGGAAGGGTCACTAATATTCTTAGGTGTCCTGGGTTTCCAGTTAGTGTTCTTTGGCACTGTCTTAGGGACTTAGCTCATAGCTGTGCTGAAGTTCCTCCGTAGGGATCGGCGAGTGCTGGGGTGACTTGGCTTGCTCGTCAGGTGAGAGTAGCTCCCAGTCGTTCCGGTTACGGCTTCGCGGGATGGCACGGTTCAGGCGTGGTCTCCTCGCGGATTCTGGGTGCGGGGCGTCTTTGCGGCGGTCCCGTCTTGTTTCCTTGTGTGTCAGGGATTGAGCTTCCTGACCACGATGCCAACAAACAAAAATTCTATGAATAAAAGAAAACATGGTGTGAATTGAAAGGAGACAACAAAAAGAAATAAAAATACAACCATGTTTGGGGGCGGATCAGCCAGTCAAGGATGAGGGGAGGGGGGTAGTTCCAAGTGGTCAGTTGGGGTGGGGTCAGGGGGGCTTGCCTCCCAGAAGCTGATGATAATTTGAATTATCTTCAACGTGATGAAGTTGGCTGCCTAGGAGAAGAAGAAGATGTAAAAGATTCAATCAAGGCTTCTCGTGAGAGAATAAGCTAAAACTATAGCATGGGATTACATTTTGTTTTTTTCTTTCCATTTTTAATATTTTTTTCTGAGGGGGTAGAACCCCTGCAATCTCAAATCCATATTTGGTGTAGTACCCAAGTCCAAAGACATATAACAATATAACAACAATGAGGTCTATACTTCAAAGAAAAGGAAAGGAAACGTATCTGAATCTAAATGTCAGATCATATCACATTGTAGCAAAACTTGTTTGGTGAGGATTGATTTTAAGAAAAGCCCAAACCATAAAAGAACAAACATACTAAAATAATTTGTATCTATAAGCAAGTGTACTTTACTACTTATAGCTCAGACAATATTTCATGATAAATTGGCCACATCATTATTGGAAATCAAACCAGGCCATGTCAAATATTGTGATGAAAAATCGGTTATAATCGATGATTCTTGTTCAAAACAAATCGGTCATTATCACTATCATCCACCTAATACAACAAAGCATACCAAATTCTACCAATTATGTATAACTTCAAAATGTGTGTTTTAGTCAGTCCTGTCTGACTAGCCACAACTTCCAGATATGTTGTTTTCGTTCCCCAGCTTAAACGCTCTGGGGGCACACCCAGTGCCATGTGAACATTTCGCATGGCCTTGGGTGGGACGATTACATGCATGGCTGCTTTTAAAATTACTTCCAGATATAAAGGAGGCAATTACTATTCTGGAGGACTGGGCATAGTGTTAAATGTAAAGAAGTCTTGCCTAAAATATCCCCACTCTCCTGGACAAAGATTTTAGACCAATGGTGTTGGGGATGGTCCCCAAAGGCCAAATAATACTTTTTCTGCAGTACTTGTGACGCGGGAATGGGTTAAAAGGCTAAGTCTCTAGGGAAGACTTTTAGTATGTTAAATTTTCAAATAGAAAATTTGCCTTTAGCCCACTTCTCTAGGGTATAGGAGATGAGCAACTTTCCCGGCCCCTTTTCATCTAATAAATTTATATTTGTGCCCGGGTTCTGGCTCGTATGATTGAATGAAATACAAGTGGTAGTTTGCTCTAATTGGCAGACAGAGAGAAGTAGGGTTTTACATGAAATTACAAGACTTCCACTCTCATCAGTCTGACCAAAGGGTTCAGAATTATTTGACACTTGTATTTTATTTACTCACAAAATCTGCATAAGATTATGCAACAATAATAATAAAGCAGCTCAATGGCGCCAAAACAAAATATGAATGAAAAACAATGAAATCCGAAAGGATTTACAAGACTTTTGTCTTTCTAGAAGGTTAGCCCCAAGCGGGAAGGGTCACTAATATTCTTAGGTGTCCTGGTTTCCAGTTAGTGTTCGTTGGCACTGTCTTAGGGACTTAGCTCATAGCTGTGCTGAAGTTCCTCCGTAGGGATCGGCGAGTGCTGTGGTGACTTGGCTTGCTCGTCAGGTGAGAGTAGCTCCCAGTCGTTCCGATTGTGGCGTCGCGGGATGGCACGGTTCAGGCGTGGTCTCCTCGCGGATTCTGGGTGCGGGGCGTCTTTGCGGCGGTCCCGTCTTGTTTCCTTGTGTGTCAGGGATTGAGCTTCCTGACCACGATGCCAACAAACAAAAATTCTATGAATAAAAGAAAACATGGTGTGAATTGAAAGGAGACAACAAAAAGAAATAAAAATACAACCATGTTTGGGGGCGGATCAGCCAGTCATGGATGAGGGGAGGGGGGTAGTTCCAAGTGGTCAGTTGGGGTGGGGTCAGGGGGGCTTGCCTCCCAGAAGCTGATGATAATTTGAATTATCTTCAACGTGATGAAATTGGCTGCCTAGGAGAAGAAGAAGATGTAAAAGATTCAATCAAGGCTTCTCGTGAGAGAATAAGCTAAAACTATAGCATGGGATTACATTTTGTTCTTTTCTTTCCATTTTTAATATTTTTTTCTGAGGGGGTAGAACCCCTGCAATCTCAAATCCATATTTGGTGTAGTACCCAAGTCCAAAGACATATAACAATATAACAACAATGAGGTGTATACTTCAAAGAAAAGGAGAGGAAACGTATCTGAATCTAAATGTCAGATCATATCACATTGTAGCAAAACTTGTTTGGTGAGGATTGATTTTAAGAAAAGCCCAAACCATAAAAGAACAAACATACTAAAATAATTTGTATCTATAAGCAAGTGTACTTTACTACTTATAGCTCAGACAATATTTCATGATAAATTGGACACATCATTATTGGAAATCAAACCAGGCCATGTCAAATATTGTGATGAAAAATCAGTTATAATCGATGATTCTTGTTCAAAACAAATCAGTCATTATCACTATCATCCACCTAATACAACAAAGCATACCAAATTCTACCAATTATGTAAAACTTCAAAATGTGTGTTTTAGTCAGTCCTGTCTGACTAGCCACAACTTCCAGATATGTTGTTTTCGTTCCCCAGCTTAAACGCTCTGGGGGAACACCCAGTGCCATGTGAAAATTTCGCATGGCCTTGGGTGGGACGATTACATGCATGGCTGCTTTTAAAATTACTTCCAGATATAAAGGAGGCAATTACTATTCTGGAGGACTGGGCATAGTGTTAAATGTAAAGAAGTCTTGCCTAAAATATCCCCACTCTCCTGGACAAAGATTTTAGACCAATGGTGTTGGGGATGGTCCCCAAAGGCCAAATAATACTTTTTCTGCAGTACTTGTGACGCGGGAATGGGTTAAAAGGCTAAGTCTCTAGGGAAGACTTTTAGTATGTTAAATTTTCAAATAGAAAATTTGCCTTTAGCCCACTTCTCTAGGGTATAGGAGATGAGCAACTTTCCCGGCCCCTTTTCATCTAATAAATTTATATTTGTGCCCGGGTTCTGGCTCGTATGATTGAATGAAATACAAGTGGTAGATTTGCTCTAAATGGCAGACAGAGAGAAGTAGGGTTTTACATGAAATTACAAGACTTCCACTCTCATCAGTCTGACCAAAGGGTTCAGAATTATTTGACACTTGTATTTTATTTACTCACAAAATCTGCATAAGATTATGCAACAATAATAATAAAGCAGCTCAATGGCGCCAAAACAAAATATGAATGAAAAACAATGAAATCCGAAAGGATTTACAAGACTTTTGTCTTTCTAGAAGGTTAGCCCCAAGCGGGAAGGGTCACTAATATTCTTAGGTGTCCTGGTTTCCAGTTAGTGTTCGTTGGCACTGTCTTAGGGACTTAGCTCATAGCTGTGCTGAAGTTCCTCTGTAGGGATCGGCGAGTGCTGTGGTGACTTGGCTTGCTCGTCAGGTGAGAGTAGCTCCCAGTCGTTCCGGTTACGGCTTCGCGGGATGGCACGGTTCAGGCGTGGTCTCCTCGCGGATTCTGGGTGCGGGGCGTCTTTGCGGTGGTCCCGTCTTGTTTCCTTGTGTGTCAGGGATTGAGCTTCCTGACCACGATGCCCTGCTGATAATCACAGGAGAAGGTGGATGTAGATCTCTATGGCTTAGAGACAAGGGGCTTCAGCCGGCAGGGAATTAGTGGATCCCAACCGGCTAGAAGGCTGCCCTTGTACAATAGCACTAAGAACACATAATCTGAATTTCAGTTACCAAACTGAGATCAGTAAAACATAAAAGGTGTACGGGAATCAACTGGTATGATTCAGTACCCCGCTAGATCAAAGTCTATGATCAAGCCAACATCACTCTCCATCCAACACCTGGAAAGGAATGTTATCATAGTTAGCAAGGTTGCAACCCACAGGCTTCCTACTAAAAATATACAAAAGGGTTAGTAGGCATAAAATCCGGTTCTTGTACCAAAAGAGTTAAAATCAAAAACACACACAAATAATCAGTGCCCATAATTAGAACGGCATGTTTACCAATTCTTTTCACTGACACATCTACTCATTCATCATTGAACATAGGATCTAGATCAAAAATAGGATCAAACAAAAACAAATCTCAATCAATCACATCCCAGCCATCAATAATACTCACTAGTTGGGCTATTAGGACTGGCTGGGAGAGAGGTTGATTCTGCAATGTTGCTTAGCCAGGTTTTGGAGGTCTTGTGAGAAAGAATGTTAAGGTGGGGACTTTCCTCACTAGTCAAATTTCCCCCTCCAATTTTTAAACACCCGAGAGCCTATAATTGGTTTATAGCACTCGACAAGTCACAAGATGACGCTATAATATTATGCATATTAGTACAGAATGATCACGCGCCGGTTACATCACTGGCACGTGTCACATTCCAATCCTGCCTAACGCGGCATGTCACATTCTTCTCCCTATCGTGATCGGGAAAGGAGATACGGGGCACAAAGGGAGACCGCCAATGTGGGTGTCACCAGAGGAAAAACCCGTGATCAAACAGATAGCGCTTCGGAATCGGCGACCTGTTTGATGTTGAATTATAATTAAAGTGGCGGCCTGAATAAAGAAAGGGGGGAGGGGGGGGGTTTAGAGAGGGGGTGTGTGTGTAGATAAAGAAAGTGGGGTTGCGCGTGACACATTGTCACAGTACTGCCAGTGCAAAAGCCGAGTTTGGGATTCAATATTGTATCCTTCACAAAAGATTAACAATTTACCATGCTTTGCCATCACAAGATACAAAATGTGACGTAGAACATGGATCAAAGGTAAATCTACCTTTGAGAACAACGAATAAACCAGTGAAACCGGGCTGAACCATGCAGGCCCTCAGCTCTAATGGAGCGCTTTCAATTTTAGTCACATGAGTTCATATTAGCAACTTATCTGAAATGTGGATTTTGTGTGCGTCTTCAGTACTTTTTCATGTTCAAGGGTGTGGAAGTGGTGGGATGGTGTAGAATGTAAGGGGAGGGGCAACAGAAGCAGAATTGGGGTGCAACTGATTTTTTGGATTTTTTACAAAATTCACACAGGGGCATGTGGAGGGGGGGGGGGGGGGGGGGGGGGGGGGGGGGGGGGGGGGGGGGGGGGGGGGGGGGGGGGGGGGGAGGCAGAAGATATGAATACGGTTAATATAAACAAGTGTGTGTGCATTTGATAAGTCTCATATAGGTCTCATACTTGTACATTTAAGAACCACCATCATTTCAGTATCAGAATTTTAAAGAAATCGATGTAAATTATTGTATGACAAAAATGAAGCCTTTGAATAATAATAATAATAGTACATTTATATAGCGTTAATTAAGCCTTTGAATACACCCCCACCCCCCTCTCTCTCTCTGCTTCATTTTTGGGGGAGCATATCTGCCCCCCCCCCCCCCCCCCCCCCCCCCCACCCTTCGTATGTGCCAGGAGAAGGGTGTTTCTATGGCACTGATAGACTTGAGATTTTCTGCAGCGGTTTTTCAACGTATTGTGAGGACAGAAGCAAAGCAACAGCAAAGAAGCTACAAAAATCACAATGCCTCACACTTTTGAAATGAAATAGAGGGCTAATAAAGCAATTTGAAAACAAATGTGAGTGCAAGGTAGGCGTGAAATGCTCTCCCCCCCCCCCCCCCCCCCCCCCCCCCCCCCCCCCCCATACAAAAGTTCTAACGGTAGTGAAAATGTTTGGTGGAAGGCTTTTTTCTTGTTTGCTGGCAAATCCCCCACCCCCCCATAAAAACAAAAATTTCAAGAGATGAGTTAGGTATTAGGTACTTTATTGTCACAGAGGCATCACTGTGAAATTCGGGTTGCTCCCACCTGGAGAGCGCCACCCTTTTTGTGTGTGTGTGTGTGTGTGTGCATGCTCCATTTAAAAAAACTGCACTACAAAGAAAAAAGCTTCAACCTCCGCCTCCACCCACCCCATCTAAAATGGCTTCTCTCTCCGGCAACTCCGCAAAAGAGGAATCGCTGTTTTGACGGTTTGATTTCTAGGAAACCAGAGCAAAGTGAGTGTTCCGATCCTTGAAAAAGCTGTCTTTCTTGTGATCTCGACGTGTTTGTTGTAAAAACTCATCCGTCAGGATCCACCTAAGAGTTGTTTTCGTATCTGTTGAAGGGTTTTGCTTTCCATGTCTTGAATGTTTCCATATTTTTCACTGACATGCCCTACGTTCATAGCAGAAGAAAAAGCCTGCACTAAAATTCACTGGAGACCCAAGAAGAATAAGATGTAGCCGAATAACAAGAAAAAGAAGAAGATGATGATGATGACGAAGAGGAGGAAGCATTTTATTGATTTTTAAGCCAAAAATCAAGTACTTTTTAACCTCCTTCTCCTTCCGATTGGGGGTGTTTATCCTGCCCCACGTCCAAAGTCTTCATTTAGACTGCTATTGGCGCACAGGATGCATGCTTTGTGAGTTCGTGTCATCCATTCCACCGGCTTATCTTGGGGTACAGGAGGGGGGGGGGGGGGGGGGGGGGGGTAAGACTTTCTTAGCAACAGAAGACAAGTGGTTGTCGTCAATGGTGTCATCTCCACCCACATTGATGTTTGTTCAGGAGTGCCCCAAGGAACAGTCCTTGGATCATGCCTGTTCCTGGCATACGTCAATGACCTGCCAGACAAGGTGACATCACCAACCCATCTCTTTGCTGATTACACTGCAGTGTATAGAGTGGTAGCGGCGCCTCAAGACCATGAACAACTACAGCATGATCTCCATCAGCTTGCTGAGTGGGAGAAGAGATGGGACATGGCATTTCATCCTGACAAATGCACCACCTTACCTGTTCCCAGAAGAATACAGACGCAAGAAAGCAGGTACATGCTCCATGGCCACTTGCTCGAGACGGTGGACTCTGCGAAATACCTGGGAGTTACCATATTCTGTAAAGATCTGAGCTGGAAAAAGCATATCCAGCACATCTGTTCAAAGGCCAACAAGACTCGTTTTTAAGAAGAAGCCTCAAGATCAGTTCCCAGACCATCAGGGAAAGAGCCTACAAGGCATTTGTGCGTCCCGTACTGGAATACGCCTCCACAGTGTGGGACCCTCACCAACAACAAGACAATGACAAAATCGAAGCGGTCCAAAAGAGAGCTGCAAGATTCGCCCTGCGTCGCTTCAGGAATGTGTCAAGTGTGACCTCCATGATAGAGCAGCTAAAGTGTGCCCACCCTGCAAGAACGAAGGGAAACAGCGAGACTAGCCGTGCTCTACAAGATCCAAAACAATCTGGTCACTATGAAGACTAAGAGAGAAGCTGGTCACAGCACCACAGCGCCAACTCCGAACACACCCCAAGCAGCTGGCCCAGATCTACTGCCCGCACTCAGGCAAGTTTCCTGCCGCGTACCATCAAGGGGACCTTGGGCACTTTTGTGTCCTGGGTCTCCAAATCGCAATAACTACTCTCCCTTCTCTTTTTTTCTTCTTTAGTTCATTTTAATTTATTTTAGTTCATTTTCCTTTATTTTATTATTCCCAATGACGCGGCATCGCGTTGGGGCCCGGTTACATGTAGCGGGACCTGGCTGGCTGGATCATTCTCTAGCTTGGCGCTGCATCATGTTGGAGACCGATCAGCGGGACCTGGCTGGCTGGGCCAAGCTGAAGCTTTCTATTTTTCTCATGTAGGTCCCCTTTCTTCTTCTTGATAATTTGTTGTCTCGAGTATTCCCGTAGATCCTCCAAATGCAGAGTTGATAACCGGTTAAAAAATATGAACTCTTCGAACCGGTTTTTTAACCAGTACTCGCATCATTAGTTTCACCTATGCAAACATATTTATTTGTCAGAATACTCACACACACGCGCACACATAAACACACACACTCAACTCAGCTCAACTCAAAACATTGACGAGGTCATCTGCCCGTGTCAAAAGAAGGTGAGGGTAGGGGTGTGGTTGAAAAATATAATAATCATATGAAAAATAATTAAACCAAAGCAAAAACAAAACGTTATGGCGGTTGAAGTGTGAAGGATGGTACGTGACACATTTACAACGCAACGAACTAGCTTTGAGAATAGTCAGATATGTAGCAGGATGAGAAGGAATTTAAAAAAAACTACAATAATCTTAATTGTGTACATGAACAGATAATCAAAATGAGACGAGAAAATCTTTCACAATGGAAGGAAAAATGTCAGTCACACGCGCGCGCGCACACACACATTCGTGCGCGTACGCATACACACACACACTCTCTCTCTCTCTCTCTCTCTCTCTCTCTCTCTCTCTCTCTCTCTCTCTCTCTCTCTCTCTCTCTCTCTCTCTCTCTCTCTCTCTCTCTCTCTCTCTCTCTCTCTCTCTCACACAACAGTAATGACATATTCTACTTTTAGACAATAGCTTCAGTAAACGCATTCATTTTAAATCGAAAAAGAGCCACTGAATGTACGTAGGTACTAGAAGGTTTTACGTCCTCATAGCAGTTGCTCTTAGGGACAAGTAATTCTGGTGCTGTAGTCTTTTTTGTTTTTTGAATGTACTCCTTTACGCAGTTTATAAAGCTACTCCCAATCCCAGTTATAACAAAACATTTATATCATTCATAACTTTATCGTGGCAGTACCATAGCCGATGAGGTTTATCCGAGGCGTGGTTACTGCTACACATATCTGTATTTAAAAAAAAGATCGGGACTTTACTGGTTAAGCACTGCCTCCGGGTATTGCCCCCAGTATTGTTCCCACCATCTTTATATTTATAAATGCCCCACATGGCCGAAAGGCCGAAGAGGGCGTAAAACCCTATTTTCACTCACAGTTATAACAATGAACACCCACCCTCTCCACTCATCCAAAAGAAACCCGCAAAACAAATCAAATTTTAGAGAGAAAAAAACGTACAGCTTTTGTGTTTTATAGGGTCAGTACATATAGAGAGAAAGGGGTGAGTGGGAGAGAGGCAGGGGAGAGACAGTACGCATACATATAAAGTATAGTGCAAATATTCATAGCAAGGTCATGACTGTGACAAAAGCGTGTGTGTGTGTGCGCGCGCGCGCACCTGTGTGTGCGTGTGTGGGAGAGAGAGAGAGAGTGTGTGCGTTTATGTGTGCAGATCAAAATATTTGCTCATCTTCTTAAACATAAGAATGTATAGAAATTAAATAAACTTCAAAGACATTGTTTTATATTTGTTTCATTCACAGTTTTCTTGGTGATTAGTCATGACTTTTGGTGTTCCACCACCCCGATTGATCGCACTGCCACATTCACATTGCAAGCACAAAGCAATATATTTTCTACAATCACTCTAGACTACCCCGTCATTCGTTTCTTCAGGAGAAAATGCCTCCAAATGTCTGACTACACGATCTTTGGTTGTTCTTCGAAAAGAATGCGTTAATCTAAGAAAAACTTACTTTCAGTTTGCAGTTGAAAAAACCCGGTTCACTGCAACTCGAACCGGTTTTTGGAACCGCGAAATTGTAGCACCGGTTTTTCGCTTCAAACCGGTGTTTTCCTCCACCTCTATCCAAATGTTTACAGCGACATAGTCTAAACTGACTGTGGTTGCTATAAGGAAAGGAAGGAAAACATAGTAGAAATAGTGAATGATCACGTACCACAAGGGTGTCCTGCTTTTTTTCCTTTTTGCTTTTTTTGAGGGTGGGGTGGGGGTGGGGGTCCGGTGTCATAATGAATAAGTAGTCCTATGAAATATTTACCTCTGCGCATGCGCATTAGAAGTAGTCCTAGAGTAGCCAATCAGAATCGTTTGTTTGTCCGCCATTGTGAATTTTACGGATTATGGATTTATGACTTGTACATCGATTTATCGGCAAATATGTAGATTTACACCCTCCTGCTCTATTTTTTGGTTCTTTCCGTGGTTAGGGATAGGGTTAGGGTTAGGGATAGGGTTAGGGTTAGATGGGTACAGTTCTCATGCGAGAGGTAGATATTTAATGACAGGTACTTATTTATCATAACACCGGAAACCCTGTAACCCTGTACCCCCGATCCGCCCCTGTGCGTTGCTAGGTGATCGAGGAATTAAGCCACTGGAGTTAGGTCCCCTGTTTGACTGCCCAGCTCTCCTTGGCGTACAAACCTGTTTGTTTTGAACGTGCAGTTTCAGCTGGTCCATCATGACCACAGGCCAGTCCAAGGCCGACAGTAAGGAGGCACCCGGTAAGAAGCAATATTATCACTTCATTATGATGATTAACACACAAAGGTGCAATTTAGCTATCATCCTTCAAAATCATTTTGAAAATGAATGAGCACAGTCATTGAATCAATTCAATGTCACGGGTTTCAGTTTGAATTCTTCTTCTGCCAATGATGTCCACCTGCCGTAACCGGCAATAACTGACACATATTGGGGTTCAAAGAAAAATTTGTAGGCCGTTAGGCACCCCCGGCTAGTCCGAGAACACCTGGCCCCACACTTGAATCCAGAAGGCAGAAGATCCAGCTCACTATGTTGCATAAGATCATCAACAACCTTGTGGACATCAACTGCGACCAGTGTCTGACCAGCATGTCAGCTCGTACAAGAACAAACCACAAGAACAAATTCCGACAGTTCCATCAAAACACAAACAGTTTCAAATACAGCTTTCTTCCTAGAACCATCCCCGTTTGGAACTCGTTCCCAGCATCCGCTGCAGAGGCTCCTAGCTTGGCACACTTCAAGCAGGAGCTCAACAACCTCTCGTTCTAAACCTATCACTCCCTCCCCAGCAAAAAGTGGTTAAGAAGGTTGGGCTGTGCCTATCGGGGTTTGTCCCTGAGGGTCGCTACGGTAGCCGGATTGGCCTGACTGGAGCCATGAAATGCTGGGGAGATCTATATTTTTTAGTTCATTTCTTTTCAGTTGCTTCTTTCATTTTGTTTTATTTTTCTTCCTGCTGCTCCACACCACGCTGTATAATTATCCAGTTGGATAGCTCGTAACGAGTCAGATTTAGATTAAAAAGAAAACAGAAAACAAAAGAGAGAAGGAGAAGCGGTGGGAGGAGTGGGGGAGGGGAGGAGAGGGGGGTCGGTGTGCATTTATGCAGACAGCTTCAGCACCCTCAAAATGAGTTCCAGTCTCGGATGGTTTTGGGGAAGAAGGAATTGTTTCTGTAGTCAGTTCTTGAGGGGATTATTTCGAATTGTAGGTTGTGGTTGTGTTCTGCTGCTGGGGGGTAGAGGTTGGAGGAAGCTGCACCTGACGCAGGCTAGTCCATTCGTAATTTTGTAGAATATGCCAAGCCTGGTTGCATGGTGCCGTTCGGCCAGGTTAGACCACTGCAGATGGTGGAGCATTGCGTTGACACTAGATGTATTCCTGTGTCTATTCAGGACATATCTTGCCACCCTGCGCTGCACTTTTTAAAGATCAGTGATCAGCCTGTCGGTGTGAGGGTCCCAAACTGAGCTCGCATATTCCATGATAGGTCTAACCATGGCCTTGTATGCAAGCTCCTTGGTAGCAGTGGAGCACACCTTCAGGTTTCTCCTTAAGAAGCTGAGGGCTCTGTTGGCTTTGGCGCAGGTGGCTGCGATGTGGGCTCCCCAGGACAGATCAGTTTGCAGGGTGACCCCCAGATACTTCGCAGAGGACACTCTTTCAAGGGCGTGGTCATGGAGACTGTAGCTGGTAGTGGCGTTCAGCGGCTTTCTGCTTCTCGTCAAAGGCAGCTGACTGCATTTGGCGGGGTGGAACGCCATGTCCCATTCTCTTTCCCAGTCTTCCAGCTTCCTGAGGTCCTCTTGGAGTTTGGCCGGAACGTCGCTGCAGGTGATGAATCGGTACACAGCTATATCGTCAGCAAATAATCGATATGGGGATGAGATCTTGGATGGTAAGTCGTTAATATAGGTGAGAAAGAGACAAGGTCCCAGGACAGTCCCTTGGGGCATGCCGTATTTCACTCGGACGTGGCTGGACTGGGCTCCATCGACCACAATGGCTTGCTTGCGATCACTATGGAAATTCGCTATCCAGCTGTTGGTGTTTCCTCGGATTCCGTAGTGGTCAAGTTTGTGAGTCAGCAGGCTATGGTTCACTCGGTCAAAGGCTTTCTCGAAATCCATGATGATGACGTCAGTCGCTGTCCCATTTTCCATGGCTGCTGAGACTTCGTCGATGAATTCGAGTAGCTAAGTCTTGCAGGAGCGATATTTGCGAAAGCCGTGTTGCTGACTGGATATGATGCCATTCGACCCAACATGGTTCATGATGCTGCTCACAAGGATGTGCTCAAGAACTTTGGAGGGAACGCTGGTGAGGGAGATGGGCCTGTAGTTGGAAGCCTTGTAGTGTTCTCCATTTTTGAAGACAGGGGTCACCAGCGCCTTTCTCCAGTCTCCAGGTACTTCGCCAGTGTTGAGAGATGACTCGAAAATCGTTGTCAGCATGGGGGCGACTTCTTTGGACAGTTCTTTCAGTACGTGAGGAGCAATGCCATCTGGGCCAGCTGCTTTGGAGGGGTTCAAGTTGGCCAGAAGCTTTTCTACACCCGCAGTGTTGATGACGATGTTGTCCATGGGAGGGAAGTCTTTGCTGGTATTTGGCATTGTGCACTTGTTTTTAAACTCTGCCTCTGAGTAGGTTTTGCCGTCACTGAAAGCGGAAAAGAATTGGTTATTCAAAACCTCGGCTTTCTCCTTGGGGTCAGTGATGAGTTTATCACTGGACTTCAGAGCTGGGACTCCGGTAGTGGTGGAGCGCTTGTGTTTTTCATGCCCAACGATGTTGCTTCTTAGTTGTGTAAGGGGGGTAGCCAGATTGCACCATTACCATAATGTGAAACGAACGAAGAATGCAAAATGTTATTATATAATTAGTTAGCATAATCGCGTCTATCGTCAGAAGTGGCGTCTACGAGATCCAGAATCTCCATGTTCAGATAACTTGATTTGAATAGACCACTGTGAAACAAATGAAGATTGCAAAATGTTATTCTAGTCATACTCATCAGAGACCATGACTCACTGATGACCGCTATTCTAGTCATACTCATCAGAGACCATGACTCACTGATGACTGTCAGTCTGTGTGATTGACAGCAGCACCTTCATTCTTTCTTCAGTAGAGCAACCAAGTCATTTGTGTGTTGTGTGTGAGTGGAACAGTCTTCCACTTGAGGCAGTTTCATCTGCCTCGGTGGAGGACTTCAAATCCTGGATATAAGCCCCCTCCCCTCCCCTGTCCCCTGTCCCTACCCCATTCCCTGCCCTTCTAGTTCTACCTCAACTCCCTCCGTCCTGACCCTCCCATCGCCCTTCCCCCTACCCAATTGCTGATTATCTGGGCAACAAAAAATTTGCATCTGTTTGAAGCTCTGTTACTATTCTTTGGGGAACTATGGAATGTGCTTGAAAAGCCCTATTTTACCAACTTATGAGAAAGTGGATAGAAATCCTAAGGAAAAAATGTTGACCCAGCCAGCCAGGGCCCACCGATCGGACCACAATCTTGCTCTGTATTTTCCCAGTTTTGCAATAGATTCATATTCTTTGCTTTCAGTTCATTTTGTTATTTCCATGAGATAACTCATGATATCAGCTTTGATGAAATAAGTTTGAAGAGGAAAACATTCTAAGAATGCAATCATGCAAACAGAAAGTTTTGAAGAGCCCGCCCCCCTCTCTCTCTCTCTCTCTCTCTCTCTCTCTCTCTGTGCACGCACACATGTGTTTAGGGAAGTGTGTGTTTGTGTGAGTGGGTGGTGGTATTTATTTATTTATTATTAATTTGTATTATTTCACATTCTTTTGTTTTGATGATCAAGTAAGCGCTCAGGGCTTTTGTTTTAAGATTAAGCGCCATAAATGTTCATTATTATTATTATTATTATTATTATTATTATAAAAGGTCATATGTATTATTATTATGATTATTATTGTAAAAGGTCATATACACTGTATAACAAAAATAAAACAAAAACCTTTTTTTCTTACTTTTTCAACTTCAACAGTTCAAGACAATCATGAGAAAGAAAAAATCACCATTTGGTGGTGGTGTTTAGAGTATTTTCACTTTTTGTTCTGCTACTTTCTTAATTTAAGTCAAGTTTCCCAAATTATTATTGCTGAAAGTTTTCATTACAGTCATATCATAGCACTTGATTTGTTGCATATCATTTCATTTGTGGCTGTATGCAAATCTTATGCATTACGCAGGGGAGTTTGGCGAGTATGACACCGGTCCAGATGAGCGCGGAACAGCAAAACCACAACAGGGTAACAGACTTGAACAGAGTGTGCTCATGTGTGTGTGGCATTCTTTTAGTTTTTGTGTCTACTTAGTTAATGTAACAATCAGTCAGAAAATGACATGTAAGGAACCACTACAATTGTGAGTGTTTAGCACTCGTATGTTCTGTACACATTTGTCAAAACACTGCCATTAAGTAAACCGCACTCTCACTCTTGTTCATGGTTTGTTATTATTGCCACCATCACTGTGACTACTATATATTTGAAATTAATTGTAATTAATGTAGCATCCATTTTACTCAAATGGCTTTTATCACTGGTTGACATTAGCCTGTAGAAAGGGCCAATAGTAAATGAGAGCTCTACTATGTATGATTTTCTACAGTATTGGAACATCATGGTACAGCTTAGTCTTTTGTGGAAGACTATGACTCTCTAACTAGGGGGGATTTGCGCTGGCTCTAGTGCTGCAGCCAATGGGATTGGTTCGCCTTTGGGGACCTTCCCCAACACCAACTCTTGTCCTCAAATCCCTTTAGCCGAGAGAGTGGAGATGTACCCTGGGCAAGGCTTCTCCACTATAAACAAATAGCCCAGCCCACCGGAATAGCAGCTGCCCCCTCTGCTATCTAGCAGTCATTGTCGGAAACGACAGACAGGCAACAACTCAACATTTTAGTGTGTATTTTTTGGCAGTCATTTTTCTACAGCCTAGTACAGAGTCTGTTTATCATATGTTTGGAACAGGGTATTGATAATTTAATCAAGATTAAATGTAGTTCATTTTAAATTAAGCTTTACTGGAAATGGTACGACTTTGAAGAGACTTGTTTCTCAAAACTTTGATGGTCAAGTATAAAGGTGCTTTTTCTCATTTTCAATGCAAGCAGCAAGGCATTCTTCCTTAAATTTGAACTGAGGTCTGTACTGTGCTCAGCCATGTTGTGTACAGTAAATAACCCAGTGGCACCAAAGGAGTTGTCAATTAATGAAAATGTCTTCCCCTACTGCCCCCTCCATATTCAATTCTGTGGCATACATAGAACACAGCATTCATTGTTGTTTAACCTCTTCACTGCCCCATCACGGATATTTCCATCAAGTTCTGGTGACCTATCCTTCTCTGTGCGTGGCCACAATCAACTCTGATTATTTTGCCACGGAACCGGGAGTTTTACCACTTATGCCGGAAGAAATGGCTCAAAGCCTGAGAAGAAACTGAAAAGTTAAGCCTTAGGACAGAAGAGAGGACAGATAAAAAGAGAAAGGATTAAGTGTTTGCACTGGGTTAAGACCATTAAACCCCCCAGTTCAGCCAGGAAGGAAAGGCCCCACTTCCAGCAACAAGCAAAAGCAGAAGAGAAGGGGAACAAAAAAATAAAAAAGAAGCGAGTTTGGGTTGTTAGCCCAATGAGGTTGTTAGCCCAATGACCCCTGAGTGGGGCCATCAGACATGACGGGTGCAGCAGGCGGGTGTCCATTCAGGTACTTCCAGACTCCGGCTGCGAAACTCTCCAGAGTTCTGGCCTCCACCGCCGATGCAGGCTGGTAGATAAACTGTCCCATCACGGATAAATCTGTCCTTGGATTATTCTAAGAGTTTCCCTTTTTCTATTCATATGCTTTTAGCAGTATGTTTGAATGCATGTGAAAGTGTTCTCAAAAGATAGTATATTCAATTCCCTTTCAGAAAAGTATAGGTTATATGCACTTTTATTCAGTAGTTTTTGTGCTAGACTCCACAACCTAAAACGGCTTGGCAAATAGTTGCCTCAGAACAGGAAATGGGCGTGGCAGTGAAGGGGTTAATAAATGGGTAGCATTGCAGTAGTGGCAACAATCTCTTCAAATGAGGACAATCTAGATTTCACAGAGATGATTCTTTTTGATAATAAAGGTAATACAATTACAATGCAGTGCAATATATGGTTGATGTCCTGAGGCCCAGGTCAGAGGACATGTAAGTCTTATTAAAATTAAAAGTGAAAATGTCCAGTCAAAAGTCGGACTTGCTGGGCCTAGCTATTTCTTAGTTAGGCGCATAATGGCAGCATGACGTATCTGCGCTCATAGTTGACAGAAAACTGTCTGAGCGATTGAAGAAGAAGAAGAAGAAAAGTGAAAATGTTAGTCGGTCTCCCCTTATCAGAACAAATGTCCTATTGAACTTGAACACTGGCACACTTTGACCTATTGATTTCTGCAAGGGATGAAGCCTTTCTACTTTGACCTATTGATTTCTGCAAGGGATGAAGCCTTTCTACCATTATAGTTATAATGAGCAAACCTGGGCACATGTATCTTGTTTTTGTGTGTGAGTGTGTGCACATGCCTTTGTACACTTGTGTGATAAAGTAATATTGGTATGCAAATGTTATGTTGATCATTTCAGGATAGTGTGTGTGTGTGTGCGCGCGCATACGTTTCTTATGAAAATGTTTTTATAAAGCACTGCAAACATTGCATACTAATTATACTTATTTGATTTTCTTCTATTACTATTCTTCTCTTGTTAGCTTGGTTTCCTTTTCTTTTCCTTTTGATATAACAAACTTGGAAGATCCAATTTGATTTCCTACTTGTAACAAAAAGTAACATAGTTTAGGTATGCATGAGCATATTATATGTGTGTGAATTTGTGTGTGCATGTACATTTGGTTGTGTGTGTGTGATTACTGTTATGTTTTCTTCTGGTTCAACCCATACAGTCAGGCCACAGGGGATTAATTTTTATTGTTAAAATCAATATGTTTATAATGATTATATTATGTGTTTACAGGACAAGGTACAACACATGGAGGTTTAAGGTAAGATATATATAAATGTATCTCTGTGTGTGTGTGCGTGCCTGCATTTTGTTGTCAGTGCAACTTTTTAATTAATCTGACTATAAATTGGTTTGTGTGCATGTGCTCAGTGTATGTGCATGAGTATACACATTTGTATATGTGTGTGCATCTTTATTGTGTTTGTGTGTGAATGAGAGAGAGAAAGAGAGAGAGAGAGAGAGAATATTGTTTTGCAACCCTGCTCTTTCATAACTGCAAGATGAGCCTTAAACTTTCAAATTAAGAGAAAAGGCAGCTTAACCCTAGTCATTGGAGGCAAAGTACCATATTTTGCAAACCATAGGGCGTTTTGTATTATAAGAAAAAAATATGAGTGTCTGTACTTTTGTGTTGGTAGTAGAGAGACTGTCCATCCTTTTATTTTCAGCAGCAATGGCAGAGAGGAAAAGGCTATCCATTTCTTTAAGAAGATAAATACAAATAACTGAATATGTGAACGAAAATCCACATAAACAAAAGCAAACGATTGATAAAAAGCTGCATGGGTGGACAGTAAATGGTAATAGTTCAGTACAAGAAAGGTGAAGGGGTACGTATTTGATAACAGTGAAAAGGAAAAAAAAAAGCTTGTTAGTTTGAGTGGTTGTAGGTACCTTTAAATCTTCTTCTTAGTAGACGATTTTGATTTTATGATGTAAGAAATGCATCAAATTAGGAAAAAGGATGTTCTCTTCATTTTGTTTTGGATATAAGAAAACTTGAATATGGTAATAAGCAAAAAATGATCTCCCTTTGATTTTTTTATAACCGAGTTTTGCTGTATTTTGATTTTATGATGTAAAACATGAGTCATAGGTCGCAAGTTTCTTTATAGTCCATTGGCATTGTACAAACGCAAATACAAAATTGTCTTCCATTGTGTAAAATGAGTTATACATCCAAATTAGAATATTGATTAAAAACAAGAAACATAAATTTACATTTAACCCTTTCATCGCCATCCATATTTCAGCCAAAAATTTCCATTACATTTACCTGGGTAGAGAACAAAATCCATCTGCAGTATTGGGGATTCTTCTGTGACATATATAAAATAAGGTCTACCCTTACTTCCCAAAACTAAGACGAAAGGGTCTTTGGATAATAGACCCCAATTTGATGCCTTTTAGTGACATAGAAGTTAAATCATTGTGCTAAAATGCGACTTTGGCGGTGAAAGGGTTAAACAAATATGTTACTCTCACACCACACCCACTCATTCATCTGCTCTCTGCTATCTTGCTCGCTCATCATGCAACTCACACCACGTCTGCCTTCATTTTTGTTTTTAATTTTCTGTTCCGTTCTTTCTTTTCTTCCTCCTTTGTTTTGCATTTTCCCCTTTTTTTCATGCACCAAATTAGGTAAAAGCATTTTGTCTTCGTTTTATGTTTCTGTTTTTTTCCGTTTTTTTCTTCTTCTCTTTCTCTTTTATTTTTTCCTTTTTTCCCCCATTCAAATCGGTTATAAGAAAACAAATTCAAAATTTGGATATAAGAAAACAAAAAAGTTATCTCCCTTCAATTTTCTTATAACCGGGTTTGACTGTATTGCTTTATAGTCTGTCAAATACAATGCTGATCAAGTTACCTTACTTCTCAGATGTGTTAGTGATTTCTGTTGATTTTAGATATGAAGGAACATAACCTGTAAATCTATTTTCATTTTGTTTTTGTCAATATGAAGTACAGAATGATGGGAAATCCAAATTTTTGTATTTTGCAGTGAACGTGTGAAGGAGTTGGCAAAGCCGAAAGAGCCCAAGATAGCTGAGCATACATGTGTGGGGTGAGTGCACTATCACCAAATTTGAAAGAGAAGTAATACATAGAATGTGTGTGGATGTATGCACATTGATACACGATTTTTGTCTCCCCGCATTTCTGTGTGCTCTGTTTTCTTTTAGGTTCAAGATGTGCTAGTTGATTCATGCACTTTCATGAGTGTGAAAATTTTTAGCTACTGGTACAGTATTAAAAAAAGAATCAGAATTATAACATTGCCCTTTAGTAAACAGAAAAAAAAGTTTTGAGCAAAGCTTGCAAATGGGTGCTTGAATAAATCAGAATAAATGATTGATCAACGCCTACTGGCAGTGGTGGTTTTGGCGTTAGGACAGAGCATCTGCTTGTATGACTTGGTGCTTCTGAAGCACTTAGCATGGGTGAAAGTTTTCCTTCTCAGCAAGGATTTCCTTAATTTTAAAATCAGAAAATAAGGAAATCCTTATTTTCAAATTTTCCAGAAAAAAAAGATTGACTGATTTGAGCGACCATAAGCCATGAAGTGTGTTTGCTCCTAGAACTTTCAACTTAAATGTCATTTTAGAGTTCAAAACTTTTCATAAATTTGAATGAAAGACACCCCCAAGCAGGCCTCTGCCCTTACACCCCACCGGGACCTAGGCGGCAGCGGACCCAGAAAGTAGGCCCCTGGAACCCACCCACCGACCCTCCGCCTTTTCCTTATTTTCAAAATCTGTCACTTTCACCCATGACTTAGTGTTTGCTCTGAGACTGAGGGCAGGTGGTACATGTGTGTGTGTGTGTGTATGCTTTAATTTTCTCCGCAGTAACAAAGCCCATTCATCCATGATGTGCCTCCCATGCCGGTTGGAATTTGTAGTGATCGAACCACTTCCAGTCTTCCTGCATGCAGTAGTGGCCCTGATCTAATTCCATCCACTCTGGCAGCCTTTATTCTTTGGGACTGAACTTCACCATCATTCAATGTCTAGTCATTCATTCATTCAAATTCTTTAGACTTTTTAGCCCCTTCGGTGTCGTCTATTAATGACGTCTGTGTTGCCTGTTTTATGGTTGATTTTTTAATGCGGCAACAACGTGAATGAGCGCCGACGTATATAAACGTTGGTCGCAAGTACTGAACCATTTATAGAGGACATATGTCATCGGCACTGAAAAGGTTAAACTAAATTATTAGTGACCACTTTTTCATAAGCGCACGTACGCAAAACTAAATGTTTCCGTACGGAAACGCAGTAATTTAAGTAAAAGAAAGAAGGGAAAAATAAGCGGACGCGTTTCAATGCCTAAACATGCGTAAACACATGCGCTTATTTTTTCCTTCTTTCTTTTACTTATTCACAGGGTTTCTGTATGGAAACATTTAGTTGTGTGTACGTGCGCTAAATCTGATGCTGAAGCATTGGCTGTTTGTCTTGTGTTAGACCTCATGTGATGTGGGGCACACAGGACTCTTTGTGGCCTGTATCCCCTCGGGCCATGGCAGGAAGTGCGACTTCTCGAGTTCAAGCACTGGCGGCTCCGAAAAAGGACTTTCAGAAGGGAACCGTGCATGATGGCAGGTATGTGGGTTGAAAATGAACCAAAAAAACAACAATGACAACACAACACACACACACACATGGACGCATGCATGCACGCACACACTTATAGCGCAAAACACCCTTTGCACAAACATCATGCTCATATTTTGTTTTTAAAAAACAAAAAATATGACAACCGAAGTAGATTAGCTGGTTACAGAGCGAGAGAGTGGGAAGGTGGAGGGTGAACAGAAGTGGAAGGGGCAAGGGAAATTGAGGAAGAAAGATAGAGTAAAATTTGGAAAAGGTGAGGAGGGGGGCAATGACACAGATCTCAACCACACACACACACACACACGCACGCACGCACACTCAAGGACACACTCACGCACGCATACAGAGAGAGAATGAGTGAGTGAGAGTTCTACACACAAGTTGTATAATTGATGAAACAGGTGAGTCATTAGTTCTGTTTTTAATTGTACTGACCTTCTGTGGTCATTGTACTTTTGTGTTTGAAATTGCTGCACAAATTACAGAAGTGTACTTGTTTTGTGTGTTGTAGACCTCTGTACTACTACAGTGCGGGGAGGTCTTCAGTGATCTGGTCGGTGTCTGAAGGAACCAGGAAAGGAACGGCGACAGAGCGAGTGCAGTTCTTGGCCAAGCACAAGAAGACCCACCCTGATTATATTGATGACAAGTGAGCTATGGCTTGTTTACAACACTGTTGGATAGGGAATGTTAAGAAACCTTTGGATAAACTCCACCTGAACTAAGAGTCTACTGTGCTGCCTATCTAGTCTGTATATGTTTTGATTGATTACTAGAATGGTCAGGGAAGCTCTATTTAAACGGTTAGAGCGCACAATTACTTTTGTTAAAAGTAATGTAATTTACTATGTCGTGTAATATATATTCCCTCCTCTCTCTCTGTGTCTGCAGAGACCAGTATTTCTACAGCTGTGGCCGTGAAACCCCCATATGGAAGGTGCCACAGGGTGCCAAACAGTCCACAGAGCGACAACGCTCCATGCTTCTGGCCAGCTACAAAGATTACCACCCGGAATTTCAGGGGGAACGCCCCGTTCAGACCGAAATCAGTGTGGCCGCTCTCATGGCCACTGCCACTGACCGAGTGGCTGGACTGGCTGGGCCTAGGAAACATGCTGAAGAACAAATCAGAGACCCTATTTGGCCGGTATGTCATTGGGCAATAACTGAGGGTTTGACCAATCTTTTTGACAGTTGTGAGGGTTTGACCATTCAGAGACCCTGTTTGGCCAGTATGTCATTGGGCAATAACTGAGGGTTTAACCATTCTTTTTGACAGTTGTGAGGGTTTGACCATTCAGAGACCCTGTTTGGCCAGTATGTCATTGGGCAATAACTGAGGGTTTGACCATTCTTTTTGACAGTTGTGAGGGTTTGACCATTCAGACACCCTGTTTGGCCGGTATGTCATTGGGCAATAACTGAGGGTTTGACCATTCTTTTTGACAGTTGTGAGGGTTTGACCATTCAGAGACCCTGTTTGACCGGTATGTCATTGGGCAATAACTGAGGGTTTGACCATTCTTTTTGACAGTTGTATGTTTCTAGAAAGATCGAGACATGGCTATCTAGTTACGTGTATTGATGCATGAATGTATCTCATCAGGCTTATAGGATAATTGCCTATCTCACTGTTTGCCGTTTTGAGAACGAAGAGAAAAATTATCGTGGCCAAAGTTGGACTAAGACCTGAGCAATTTTAGAAAATTATGTCGGCAATGCTTTCTTATCTATGCACATGCTCAAACTCAAGTTTTTGTCTGCTGAAGAGCCATTCTGGAATTCTTTTACAACTTTACATCAAAACTGTCTGAGTTAGGGAATTATCCTGTAGGCATTGATGATTTGTGCTTGGTCTACTTTTTTTGGTGTGTGTAATAAATAAAAATAAAGCTTATTATTTAGAGCTCTAATTAAGAAAAATGGAGACGAAAGCTGGTGATCAGCATAGCCTTTTTGCACAGTATTCCCAATTCTGAAAGGAGTACATTGGAATGGGAACGAGGACTTATGAATTTCTCGATCTGTCCGTGTGTATGTGTGTGTGCGTCCATAGGTGATAAAACATATGTTCCATGTCATATTGCCTAAACTACTGAACCGATTTTTAATCAGACTTGGTAGAATGGTTCCTTAGAAGTTCTAGTTATGGACCAATATATAATATTAGCTTCACCAAATGGCAAACCATATCAATGTAATCCCAGTGAATCAGATTTGAAAATTACAAAGATACTGATTATTTCAAGGATAATTGATGGGCTTAGCCCTTTCAACGCCAGCCATTTTTCACCCAAAACTTTCCATTAAACTTACCTGGGTAGAGAAAAGATTCTGTCTGCAATACTGGGGAATCCTCTGTGATGTGCATAAAATAGGGCCTGTCCTTTACTCCCAAAATTTTAGAACATAAGGTCATTGGATACCAGACCCTCATTTGATGCATTTCAGTGACACAGGTGTTAAATCATTGTTGTGCAAAGAGGCGACAGTGGCAATGAAAAGGTTAAACTAAAATAGATATAGTGAAAAAGTTTCAGCTATAAAACTATTTAATTTCTCAGTATTGCCATACCGATACAAAGTACTTTTTAACACACAAAAAACTCATAATGACCCAAGAGTAAAAAATTATATACCTTGACTTTCTTCAGTTGAAGACACTGTCCTCCGACATGGAACAGGTACATATGGGACATGTTTAAATGTACAGATAGTGGGTCGATCCTGGAAGTACTGCAGTACCTGGAAATACCCGATTTTTAGACAATATACCAGGTGTAGGTGTTATTGTAATTTTGATCTGTTACTGAGAGTACAGTTTATATGGAGGGGTATTTGCCAGAAGGCACCATCAGCCTTCTTTTTTCCTTTTGTGATAATACTTTCCGGAAAATTCTCCAAGACATGGGTTTGCCATCTTGTCGAGAACTTCAACAGTTTTTTTGGGGGATGGAGGGTTAGGGGATGTGTGGAGTTAACACAAATCTTAAACACATGCCTATATGTGTTTGTGTACTTCTGCGCAGGTGTCTCATGGAGCCTTACGCACAGTGGCGTCGACGCGCTGCACCGAGCTGGCCATGACCAAACCGTTGGCGGAAGGTTACCGGCAACCCAGGGGCGTGGAGTGGCCGGTGTCGAAGGCAGCCAAGAAGGCGCAGGCGTCGCCCCGACTGGAGGAGCTGTCGCGGCCCATCACCCGCGACACCATGGACACGGTGCAGTTCAACCCTCAGGCCTTCAGTGTCAAGCAGTCGGCGCTGACCGGGGTCATTCCGAGCCGCATTCAGGAGCTGGCCCAGCCCATCAACAGATAAGATCTGTGTGCGCCCCAACACGTCCTGAAGCTCTGAGGGCTGGCCATCACGCATTCTCTTGGTGTGCATGCGCTGCAGTTAACTGTGTTTGGTCTGGTTTTGTTGCTTTGTGATTTCTGTTTGTTTCAATGTTGTTGTTTTTATTGTATTGTCTGCTTTTTTGTCTCTGTCTCTTTTGTTGATATTTAATTTGTAAGATGATCGATCACAGGATCATGTTTATTTTTATTTTTATTTTTTATTTTTAAAAAATGATCAAAAGTGAAGTTCATTATTTCATATTTTTGCTTTTTAAATTGCAAAAAAGGTTAGAGGGGGATGGGGGTGATTCGTAATGATGTAGTGTAGATACTAATAAGATCATCTGTGTTGCAACTACAGAATGATCTAAAGCATACTTAGACTGTCTCACTTAAGAAATCATTGTGATTTGTGTATGTGGGGTGGAGGGCTAAAACTAAGGCAGTCCAAAAAATGTGTTTACTTGTACATGTACAGGCAGTCAGCTGTTTTCAATTTTCACCTTCCAATATTTCTTTAGTAAACTTTTATTAGAAGAAGGATTCTACTAAAGATGTACTGGAATTTTGCACCATTCAGTAATGTTGTGAAAATACAATAATTATTTTGCTTAACAACTTCTTTTAGCAATAAATGCTATATTGCACCATTCAGTAATGTTGTGAAAATACAATAATTATTTTGCTTAACAATTTACCCTAACCCTTACCCTAACCCTATTTTCGCAATAAATGCTATATTCTTGAGATGCATTTTGAAGAGTTATTTGAGATTTATTGTAAAAAAAAAAAAATTGTGCTTGGATTTTGTGAGAGTAGCCCTTAACTTTTTGTACTAAGGATGTATTGCTGTGAATCCTGTTAATGTTTTATATTATTCTGCTATCGATGTTCATATATAATTGTACTATTTATTACTACTTACGCTTTATGTGCAAAATTGTGATCAAGAACTTTCAGAACATGTATAAAATTGTACTTTGTGAATGTTGCAAAGTGTTGCCATATCTTCCCAGTATTTTCTGTTGTATTTCTTTAATTGACCAGTGTACCAAATATTCTGTTCAGCTCATTGTCAATGTCATTTGTTATTATTAAGTCAAGACATTTTAATTTTGAACAACTGGGAAACAGAAATTATAATAATGGACTGCTGGGTAAGATGATTTATGCAATGTTTAGTGGATATCTTAATTTATGCACTGTTGTCTTTTTTCTTTTGTGAGACACATGAACCAGAGAGAGTGTTTAAATGACGACAATCAGTTTTATTTTAAAGCTCCAGTGTTGTGAGACGCATGAACCAGAGAGAGTGTTTAAATGATGACAATCAGATGAAAGTTTCTGGGCATCACTTTATGGTCTGTAACAGGCTGAAGGTCTCTGTTGACTGTCTGTCACAAAATCCTTGATTTCAGTTTATAACGTACAGTCTGGGGGATACTATTTAGCAACATGGTTTAGCTAGTCAGCAGGAGATTACAGATGCTGTTACTGACTGGCATTTGGTCATTTCTTATTCTGACTGCATCATTATTTGTAATGTAGGACCATAAGACGACCAAGGTCATATGGAGCTATTTAAGATCAAAGAAGGCTAACTTTGGGGGGGGGGGGGCTTGTTTTTAAATGATATATTTCACAACTGAACAAAAATATTAATGTCGTCTTAGCGAGCACCATAAATGGACACTCAACAGTATTACAATGACGTTACTAGAACTGCCCAAATAAATAATCTCATTTACAACTTTAACCTCTGTTTGACTGGCAAAAACTTGTGATGTGTGCAGTCCAAATAGCACAATTTTGTCTTTTTGAAACTATTGGCAAGATGAACAGTGCTGTCCTCTATGCTGATGTCATTGACTGATGACTTCAGTGTCATAAATGAGGATAGTCATGTCATCATTAGAGTCAAGATGAGTGAGGCGTTTCCCTTTGTTTCATTTAATGGATTTCCATTCAGTAGTCTTCTTCAAAACCCCAAAACTACAGCAAAAGGAAATGTTGACATTATGCTGCCCTGACGCACTTCTGTAAATACGTAAGTACTTTGAATCGGTTATTCAGGCTGCCGTCTGTCTTGAGACATCATCAAGAAATTTAACAGGTGTTGTTTGGCTGTAATTATTTTTTAAGTAATGCATAGGCTCTGAAGATTCTCCAAAGCAATGCTCTGAATACTCAAATGTCTTGTAAATTTAAGCAAATTGATGGGGCAGAGGCATCTAATATTTAGATGTGCTTTCAACAGCATGTGGTACAGTCTGCATATCTGTTGGGCACATGTAAGTTTGGGGCGGAATCCTCCTCGTTCTCTGAGCTTTCCAGCTATGTTATTCCGTCATCTGTTTAGCTTAAGCTGACAATGAACTTATCTAAGATGAATAACAATGTAAAGCATCAACAATTATCGCATTTGCTCCCTCCGTGGGGATACCGGGGGGTCTTTTGTATAAATAGTTCCCCCACCTTCTGGAAGTTCTGTGCTTGTAACTTCCTCTAATCTCTCATTCTCTTCGACTGCCTTTTCCCCTTGCTTGCTGTCATCTGCTATCTTGCTGCCTTTCCTGTCCATTCTCCTGCCTTTTTTTCAGGAAACACTTTCCTCCAGCCATAGTCGGACATGCTGGGCCTAATTATGTCTTACCTAGGCGCATAACGGCAGCATGACGCATCTGCTCTCATAATTGACAGGAAACTGCTTGAGCAATCGAAGAATAAGAATAAGAATCACATTTGTTAAGATTGCCTTTCTTTAAGATGCACTCTACCAGCATGACTCACTACATTTACAACTATATGTACTTTGATATCTACTTATGTATACATTTGATTTTTTGATTTTATGCATTGAATATAGATTGGATTTGTTTTTGATACAATGTAATAGTAACACCACGGTGTGTGTTTTGGTTGGCTTTTGAGATTCAAGTTGTCATCAGTATTATTTGCTTTTGGATTTTGAAATAAATTATTTTGTACATCTATTTTGAGTCTGTGTGTAAAAATCATGACTTATGTAACGGTCATTTAACATTGGCAAACTTGTTCCATTGTTATTAGCAGAACAGATAAAGAATATGAAATTCCTGTTAACAGTTGGTTAAAAAAAGAATGACAAGAGGTCCTTAATATAATTAAAAATATATATATATGTTACACAAGCCATATCTGCACATTACTCTGATTTTGTATTTATATTTATTACCACATCAGTATTTCCCTTTTTTGTGTATTTCTTGTGCATTTGCTTATTTGCACTGTTTTACTGTGATGCTTTCTACTTTTTACCTTGGTCCAAATTATATGGCACATGTGTGATTTTTAAACATATTTAGCTGTTTTGTCACATGTGGCTTTTTTTATGTGAAACACATAAATCATGTTTTTAAACAGTATTACAAATATACTCTGGAAACACTGTGCAGTTTTGATTTGAAGTGTTTTCATGGCAATAAAGTATGAACACATTTAAATTTTATTGTTGTCCAGTTTCATGCTTGTGTGGATTGGTTGAGCTTTAATGAAAGTAAGTATGGTTGAGCATGTGGCTGTACGATCTGATTAATTTTCATCCCCCATCCTCTGCTCCTAAATTTTAAAAAAGTTTAAAGCCAGTCAATGGCTTATATCTCATTCTGCCAAACAACATAAAAGTTTTGAAAGTACGTCTTTCTTCTTGGTCTTTGAGTGCTAGGGATCGCATCCTTATAAAGAACCAGTTAGCTTTCTAGTCCTGTTTTTATGCAATATGGTCTATTAACATCTTCAAATCCATCAAATTTACTCAATCTTAACTCTTTGGTATCTATATTTAGTAAAGCCTTTTCTACCTTTCCTTTCTGAGAACCTCTTTAGCAGTTGGAAACTGGAAATGCCCTTCATTCCTATGGCCCTCTTTTGTTGCTGATGGCATGCAACATGATGCAACTGTTTTTAATTTGCTCTAATTACAAGGCATTTGGGGTTCATCCTTTGTTTCCATGGTCAGAGAACACAGCACGCATTGTTTATGTAAGATAAACAGACTAGTACTGGGCATGCCAGCAGGTGGCAGGTGGCCTGCTGTTTATTATTTACAGGCCATCCAATGAGGCTATATCTTGCTCCATCTACTTGTCCTTACAAGCCTGTAATCTATACCGTTTTTCAACATTCCTCAACTTCCCTCCCTCTCTATATACCATCCTGTTTTTTTCTGTGGGAAAGTTCATTTTCTGTCCTATCATAGATTATCAGGAAAGAGAGATGATAGGGGTGGGAGAACAACAAAAAAAGAGAAAGGATAAGACGAAGAAGAGAGACAGAGAGGATAGAAGATGGAAAAGGGGGTTGGGGAGAGAATGGATATGCGAACACACTTACACCAACACACACATTATTTCTCTGTTTGTGTCTTGCTTTTTTTTCACATGGGTAAACACACTATTCTGTTTTGTGCATACAGAAAGTGCATGCCCTGAGCTGTTTTATCATATTCAAACAAGCAGTAGGAAATTCACACAGTGTGTCAGCCCCTGCCCCCTCCCCCTCCCATTCTACCCCCCCCCCCCTCTATCCCCATTATTCAAACGTTCTAAAAACTTTCCCACCACCCCTTCTTGGTACCATAAAATCCTGCCCCCCCCCCCCCTCTCTGCATCCCCACCACCCCCTTACCTCTTATCACCCCCACCCCCTCTCTTTCTCTCTCTTCTTATTCCTGACACACACACGTTCTCAGCTTCTTTATTATACTGGTAAAAGGCTTTTCTTGTGTAGAGCTATTCTTTAACTGTGTAGTATTGAGAGGGATCAGGGTTTCCAGGGTGTAGATTTCATTCTAGTTTTTATTTATTTTTTATACTATTAGCGAAATGATTAGTAATTATTGATTCGAACAAAATTAAAGAACAATTTAGACACAAGTGCTGGAACCTAATTACTTTCTGAAATTAAAAACAGGAATTGTCACTTACTCTTAGCTGCAAGCAGAGTGACTGCTGCCAGTTTTATCTCACCTGTGTTACCTGTGACAGTAGTGACAATGACCAACGACGAAGAACTATTCTTTGCAGTATGGTCTATCGTGTTTTATTTCTTTCCTGTATTAAATGCACATTGGAAACAAAGTGGCTTCTAAACTATGAACAAACAGAGCAGTGATACGTTTTGCTAGGGTACTTTTGTGTTTTCCTGTTATGTGATGACAAATGTGACACGGTGACAGTAGCAGCTGAGTCACTGGATACTTTGATCGGTGTTGAGACAGATGCTCACAAGACAATTGCTCACACAACCTTAAGACAATTGCTCACAAAAGAAAACAGCCACTGAAGTGAATGTGTACATGCATGTGTATGTGTATAAAGTGTATGTATATGTTGTCGGTTGTAGTATGTGGACCATGTTATCTTGTATTGTCTTATCAAGTGTATACTATTCGTTATTTTCTTATTTTAGTCTGATGTTTTATTTATATTTCAATTTGTAAAGCGCACATAGCATACTGATAGTGTGGATTGATAGCGCTATATCAAATAAAATCATTATTATTATTATTATTATTATTATGCCTGTCTTTTGTTTCCGACCATGACTGACAGACTGTGAGATAGCAAAGGGGGCAACTGCTATTCTGGTGGGATAGGCTACATGTGTTTATAATAGAAGCCTTCCGCGGGACACATCCTCACTCTATTGGATAAAGGAATTTGAGACACATAGCGTTGGGAAAAGTCCCCAAAGGCCAACTAACCCCTTTGGCTGCAGCACAATAACCAGTGCACATGCCATCTAGTCTAAGGTCATAATGAAACGACTAAGCTTTGCTATGATGCTGTTGAAAGTCATTTATTGTACAGTTCTCATTTACTATTATTGTCAGACAGAGAGCACAGACAGACAGAGAGACATACACACACACACAGGGAGACAGACAGAGAGAGAGGGGGGGGGGAGGGGAAAGGGGGGGGGGGGGGATCATGATTGAAAGTGTGCATACTTTTTTTGTCTTTCGTATAACGACCACTACATGTAATGCAATGTCTTGTGAGCATTTTGTTGTATTTTTCGTTAATGTTGTGAGCATTTGTCTTGTGAGCATGTGTCTTGTGAGCATATGTCTCCCAATCAATTTGATCAGCTTACAGCAGTGATATGAAGGATAGTTCCCAATGTGAGTACAATCTTTTTTTTCTATATTGGTTGTGTATGTTGCAGTCTGTGTGTGAACGGTAATTCTATTTGTCACTCTGATGTAATAGTGTCAAATCTGTGTCACAGAACAGGACAGCACATGCATGAAAATCTGTTTTAATGGACTGATCTGAATGTGACATCAAATCCAAACAGGATGGTATATCACATGTAATGATTTCCCTTAGAAAAAATGCTGCATAATTATGCACAAGCACATTTTAAGCACCCCTTTATACAGTTTTACTCTATGGAAACCCAGGAATAAGGAGATAGGGAGCACTCTAAATCCAAAAATCTACAGCTGATTCTCTCCAACCTCAAAAGCGGTTTGCTTTTTATGAAACCAAAAATAATATTAAGCCCCATATTGTTTCAGAAAGTTAAATCTCAAGATTTTTTTAATGGCAATAAAACATTTCTCTCTCTCTCTCTCTCTCTCTCTCTCTCTCTCTCTCTCTCTCTCTCTCTCTCTCTCTCTCTCTCTCTCTCTCTCTCTCTCTCTCTCTCTCTCTCTCTCTCTCTCCCCTCTCTCTCATCGAATGATGCATGTTTGCAATTGGGTTTGGGTTTTTTCCTCCCTAAAAGCGTAACTGTCAAAATTGTGTAAATTTATTATTAATTTTATGGAACTGACAAAGGTTAAGTAATACTGTATGCATATGCATGGACGTATTACTTACAGTGCATGTTAAACAATACTGGTAATGATTTGTATCGTGGATTGAAGAGCCCTTCACTGATCAGCAATGTGGCTATATAAAGTAGGAACAGTTTTTGTAAATGTTTTACACTACACAAAAAATATATTTACACACGCACGCACACGCACACACGCGCACGCACACGCACACACACACACAACACACACACACACACACACACACACACACACACACACACACACACACACACACACACACACACACACACACACACACACACACACGTGTGTGTGTGTGTGTGTGTGCATTTTGCAATGTACTGCGTTTGTGGGGCCTTAGCCCCACTGTAACTGTAACTGAGTCAATCACTTTGCAGGGGTGTGCACATATTTGATTCCTTGACCTTAGGCTCCTCATCGGAATGAGAATCTTTTGGGAGAATGTCCGAACCCCACTCAGGGTTTGATCCTACTACAGATCGAGGTGTCCTATTCTTGCCCCTTTTCTTTCCTCTGTCCCGTCTCCTTTTCCTGCCTGAGTGCATTTTATTTAGTCAGTTAATGTTGTTGAATTATTGGATGTCACTATTTGATAAATGTCAGATACGCTAAAGACATACGCGCGCGTTTGTGTGTGTGTGTGTGCGTGTGTGTGTGTGTGTGTGCGTGTGTGTGTGTGTGTGTGTGTGTGTGTGTGTGTGTGTGTGCATGTGTGTGTGTGTGTGTGTGTGTGTGTGTGTGTGTGTGTGTGTGTATGTGTGGGTGTGTGTATGTGTTATCTTGTTCAACATTATAAGTCATTATTATCATTTTTGCTATTGCTATTATTGATGTTATTATTATCAGTAGTAGGCCTATTGTCCTCATTGATGGTTCTACTGATATGTTGTTATATATATTATCATCATCATCATCATCATCATCATCATCATCATCATCATCATCATCATCATCATCATCATCATCATCATCATCATCGTTTTTTTGTTTTTTCTTATTATCATCAGTACTAATATTAGTATTGGTAATGGTGGTGTGGCTCCCATTAACTGTAACGAGTCAATCACTTTTGGCAGGGGTGTGCACATAAATATTTAGTCATCAATGTTGTTGAATTATTGTATGTCACTATTTGATAAATGTCAGATAACCTAAAGAACATACGAAGCGTTAATTATTCATTATTTATAATCATCTTCATCAATATCACTGTTGTTGTTGTTGTAGTGATTGTCCACTTAACTCTTTTAATGCACACGTTTATCCACTTGCACACACACACATACACACATATGCATACGCATGCGCACACACGCATATATACATGTACACGCACGTACACACACACACACGCGCGCACACGCACACGCTAACGCTAACACGCACACACACACATACTCTCTCTCTCCCACACATACACCAGCTTCACGTACAGTATGAATGTGTCAGTACACCAAACACTAGGTCACACAGAAACCCAGACATTTTTGTATCAAATAACAACACTTCTGGCCGCTCTTGGAAATGTCCAACTTAGTCAGCCACATAGGGGGGGGGGGGGGGGGGGAGGAAAAAAAAGAAAAATTGGAGGAAAGAAAGGAAAAAAGAAAAGAAAGGGTTAAAAACGAAGGCGGAAGTGGTGGTGGGTTGCATGATGAGTGAGCAAGATAGCGGAGAGTGGATGAATGATTGGGTGTGGTGTGAGAGTTACATATTTGTTAATGTGAATTTATGTTTCATACTTTTATTTAATATTTTTTATTTTACACGGTGGAAGACAAGTTTCCATGTGCGTTGTACAATGCCAATGGACAATAAAGAAACTTATGACTTATGACATTTTCCCACCTAAGTGTTTTAGTGCATCTTGTATCTTTGGTCTTGAACCTATTACAAAACATTTTGACTGATACAGTGATAAGCCATCTTTTCGTATTTTTTATTCTTGCCATTTGTGGTTATTATCGGGATAGTACTTATTGTTTGTATGATTGTTTTGAAACCAGAGATTGCAAAAGATTAGGGCATAAAATATATTACATTTTACCCTTACTGTAAATATATACGAAACTACTTCTACCATTCATTTTAAAGATTTGTTTCAAAATGGCTGACGCAGGGTCAGGGAAGGAGAAACCATCAACAGATGAAGATTTCTCATATTTGCCACCACCCAGAGAAAACATCTACAGAGAGGAAGGAGTAAAAGAAAAGTTGCTTCGAAAAACAATGGAAAACCCCTTTGTACCTATTGGTAAGTTAACAAAAACAAAACTGAACAAGCTGTGACCTTCTGTCCTCGTTTCATAACAAAAAGTAGGGACGTTAGAATGTTTTTATTATTTTTAATTTTTTGTCCAATCCTATATGTCATTGGAAAGAGCTAGAAAAGACCTTTAAAATGATACCCAAATTATCAAAATTGGTCGAAAATTGAGAAAGTTGTGACGTTTTTCATCTGTGAAGAACAACATGGTTTTACGCCAAGACGATCTTGTGTGACCCAGCTCTTAGATACCCTAGACACATGGACAGAAATAATAGACCAAGGTGGATCCGTTGACGCAATTTACATGGACTTCCGCAAAGCTTTTGATTCAGTCCCCCACCGCAGACTACTGCAAAAAGTGGAAGCCCATGGCATCAGTGGCAAAGTTCGCAGCTGGATCACAGATTTCTTGATGGAGCGTACACAGCGAGTCAGCATAAATGGAACACAATCAGATGAGGCACCTGTCACAAGCGGCATACCCCAAGGAAGCGTACTTGGTCCACTGCTTTTTGTGATCTACATAAATGACCTCCCACAACACGTCCACAACCATGTTCGAATCTTTGCTGATGACACAAAACTATTCGCGCAAAGCAACCAGGAGGCAGCAAGACAGTCGCTTCAGGATGATTTAGACAACCTTCAAAAATGGTCTGCGGACTGGCTTCTCACTTTCCACCCAGAAAAGTGCTGTGTGATGAGACTAGGCAATTGTATTGTAATGAGGAGTACCAGTACCACATGAAAAAAACCCATGAAGGATCCGGATGAGCAGCCACACGTTCTAGCTACATCATACGCAGAGACCTAGGAGTTGTCATCGACAGAAAGCTTACTTTTTGAAACCATATTGCGCAAGCTACCGCCAAGGCAAATAGGACCCTAGGTATAATCCGCCGCTCCTTTGATCATCTGATGGACCAGACGTTTGTGCAGCTCTACAAGAGTCTAGTCAGACCAGTGTTAGAATATGGACACTCAGTTTGGCAACCATCCCTGAAAACGCTGCAGCAGGAAGTTGAGGACGTTCAACGTAGAGCAACCAAACTCATTGGACACTTGAAGGACAAACCCTATCCCGAGCGGCTGAAAGCACTTGGATTACCCAGTCTGGAACATCGCAGGCGACGTGGTGACATGATTGACTTGTACAAGTTTCTTTCCGGTATGTACAATACCACCAGGCCCCACCTCGAACTGCACCAAGGACGGGACACACGAGGCCACAGCAAGAAACTAGTAAAACACCACACTAGGCTCGACATCCGGAGCTCCTTTTTCAGTGAACGGGTTATCTCAACATGGAATGATCTCCCAGAGTCTGTTGTAGCTGCTCCTAGCCTAAATGCTTTTTAATAAGAATAGATTTGACGCCCACTGGGAAAACCATCCAGGAGTGTATGATCCTAACTGCTATCACTAGGCTATATGATCCCACCACGCATGTAGCTAGTGATAAATTTTAACGAACGATGAACTGGCCACAAGGCCTCAACATCGAAATTATCAAGTATCAAGTAAGTAAGATACTTTATTGATAGCCTTTTTTTTCCACATGAGCTAATAATAATAATATAACTTATAAGTATGAGAAGAAAAAAAAAAATGTGAGCAATTCTCAGAGTAGTTGATATGAAATGAGAGAAAAATATTTAAGTTGCTGTAAAAATGCGTTTTCTGTCAATAATTTGCGCGATTTATTGAAACATTGGTCTTTTTTTTCATACATTGCGAGATTGCCGAGACAAGGCTGAAGAAACATTTTTGTGGCAAATTTATTCCAATAATCAAGACGATTCAAAGTTCGACAAAACTCGATTAATTTACAGATAAATAAGCATTCAAAAATCGAGTGCTGCCTGTGCATATGTTTTTATGAGAAAAAAACACTCAAATATTTGGGTTTTCATGATACTGGTATTTGAATCGAACAGAAACTATTTTCGCTTTAGCAATGACGTCTTCCTATGACATCATCTCGTGAGACAGACTCACGCAGTAGCGGGCATTTTTTTCCCGCAACGATTTTCAAAAAGTTTAAACCCCCAAAAATTATTGTAAGCTTAAATTTATGGTGTCGAAGCAAACATTAGTGATTTCCTAATAAAGTTGGTTGTGTGGAGCAAAGTATTGTTAGATTCAGCGTTTGTCGATCGTTTCCACTTCGCAAGGGAAGCCACTCCTTTTGTAAGAAAACGAGATAAAATGTTGCCAATTTGGTAGGCTTAATGCTGTGGGTGTAGAAAAAAAATGGCTTGGTAGATTTTGTTTTTAACCTTTGACTAAACACTAGAACTTAGTAGAAGGATTCATCTTGTATCCAGCATTGCTCATTAGCGTGCAGTGGGCTTAAATAGTGAGCGGACATCTGATTCTGTTAATGCTTTTCAACTCGGAAATCTCCGCACCACCTATCAGTGATCTGTCTGAAAGATGAAAATTTCAGCTTGAAAGCGAGGAAGCTGAATCCTCTGTACACCCGTCACGACTTCTTTTATGGTAAAAAATAATGCAGCGACAAGAAGAAATTCTTTTTTTTTTCCATATTGGCCCATTTGCAAACTCGAAAAGTTTATTATTTTTTGATTCACTTAAATTTAAACAAAGGGACGTAACTCTGTGTGAGACTGGCACAGATACGACCGTCGCTACTATATACATAAGAAAAAGTTGATCAAGTCTCGATCAGTGTGACTCGGCAAGAAGAAAAACAAAATGTCGGACATGGTTGGACTAGGCTAACACCTCTGATTAGATTAACTTCGCAAAGTACCAGATTATAAACTTACATGCACCAAATCTGGCACACTTGTAGCAAATTGGTTGAATCTATTATGCTATTATTTTCATTAATGTCTTATGTACCGTTCAGTTCTGGTCGACGGAGGAATCAGACCTAAAAATTGGAGCGCTTGACACTCGTGAACTTGCGTCCACTTGTAAACAAAAACTGGTCAAGACTAATGGGACAAGTGTCTACTACACGAAGAAAATGCCCGGATGGGTCAGCAACAAGAATAACTACCAATCAAAACAAAGCAAAGACAGTGACCACTTGGCATGAAGCCAAAACACGGGTTCAACATTTTGAGGGGATGCTATCGAGTCGGTTTGACCCGATTCTGACAATCCTACAAAAAGCAAGTAGACATCGCCATTCTAGATTTTTCTAAAGCCTTTGACACTGTACCTCATGACAAACTCCTCCATAAACTTAAAAGTTATGGAATTACAGGCCCCCTCCACCAGTGGCTCTCCTGCTTCCTTACTCAAAGAACCATGACAGTCGTGTTAGAAGAACCCTCCTCAGAAATAACATCAGTCGACTCTGGAGTCCCACAAGGTACAGTGCTCGGCCCCGTCCTATTTCTCTGCCACATCAATGACCTACCAAATGCTGTCGATCGAACATCAAAAGTCAGATTATTTGCTGACGACTGCCTTCTTTATAGGGAAATTAATAACTTAAGGACCATCAGACCCTGCAAGAAGATCTGCAACATCTTGAGACCTGGGTGAATACTTGGTGCAGGCGCTTCAACGCTTCCAAGTGCTACATTCTATCTTTACCCAACAAATCCAACTTCTATTACCAACTAAGCAACACCATCCCCTAAAATAGGGACCACATATTTTTCCAACATTACAAAGAAAGCAAGCTGCACCCTTGGTTTCTCCGACAAAATCTCAGTCGCTGCCCACCACGGTGTAAAACCAATGCCTATTTAGCTCTAGTCAGACCTTTACTAGAATATGGTGCAGTTGTGTGGGACTCTTATCTACAGAAAGACATTGACAGTATAGAACGTATATACAACGAAATGCTGCCCGCTTCATCACTGGCGACTATAAGTCTACAATGCCTGGTAGTGCCACCAAACGTCTTGAAAAAACTGAGCTTCCATCCCTTCAGCAAAGGCGCCATCACCTCCGCCTGACCATGCTCTAGAGTGGTTGAGGGGTTAGTACTGGCACTACCCCCTGAAGACTTCATCACTTATCACAAATCGAGCAGACTAATAAGATCCGGACTTCCTTACTTGTCGAACCCAATCAGATCTTCAGTTAGAAACAACAACAAAGCAATAAAAGTTCCGTCCTCAAACACCGACCAGTTCAAAAACTCTTTCTAAGTTAGAACACCAACAGAGTGGAACCATCTGAATAACAGCACTTTCCAAGCGAGGCCTTCAAAAGACAGCTGTTAATCAACTAACATCAATAAACCGCCTCTGCGCAGTTATGCCAGACTACTGGATTGTAGCGACGTATTTGAAAGAAGAAGAAGTGGATCGCCAAGCGGCAGATAAGTTCCCGAGCGGCAGACATATCCATCCCCTTCCTTTCACATCTTTACCATTGTAAACAAAAGTAACAAAGAAAAAAACAAATCTTGGTTCAACAAGGTCAAGGTCAGCACGGTCATAGATTTTATACATGATTATTTGAGAGCAGTGAAGAATCAACACAAAATTTGAAGCAATTCTCTGAAGAGGTTCATGGGATAGAGCCTTGGAGTTTGAACCCTGAAATGTGCACGCATGTACAGACAGACACACGGATCTACAAACAAATACTAGCTAATGATATCATAGCACTGTTGTGATGGAACATTCAGGGACAAAAACTGCATTGAAATGTGTGTAAAACTTGGCTAGATATTGATTATTAAGTGTTTTGAGGTTTGAGCCCCATAACCAGCATGACCTACACCTTAAAAAAAAAGAAGTAAAACAATCAACTAATAGCTAATAATAATATCCTCTTAAACTTGTACAACAAATATGATTGAAATAGACTGAATCAGTGAATGGTTTTCAAGAAAATGCAGCCGGATGGATGGCCGGCCGGTTGGATGGATGCACGGACGGACGAGCGGGTGGACGAAACAAAAACAATACTTCCTGAAGCTTCACTCAGGAACTAACAACAACAAAATAATAATAATAATAATAAGATCAAGAAAAGTAACAACTAAGACAAGGTCAAGGTCCACATGGTTATTATTTTTGTATGGGACCTTTTGTGTACAGTGATGCACCACCAGAGTAAATTTGAAGGGATTCCATGCAACAGTTCTTGAGATAAACTTTGGGGTTCAAACCCAGTGATTCACATGCACACACTAGTGAGTGCATAGACAAATTCATGATTATAATGTTATAGCCATTTTACTAGAAAACGTGAAAAAAAACCTGCATTGAAATACGTGCAAAAGTTCACGAGATATTAGCGATTAAATGTTTTGGGGTTTGAATTCCTTAATCAGCATGACCTTGACCTTAAAACAAAACTAAAGCAATCAGTCGATAGGTAATATCCTCTGAAACTTGTATACTAAAAGTGATTGAAATAGACTGAATCAGTGAATGGTTTTGAAGAAAACGTGGCCGGATGGGAATGCGGCTTCTCTCAGGAACTAATAACTGAATTGAAGATCGGCAGCCTAACTTTACAAGTAAAACTTGAAGTAGGTCAACAGAGAGTTGGCCTAGCCTACTGCAAGTAATCATGTGTGGAAAGTAGTAAGTTAGAGCAACCTCCCCCCCCCACCACCCAAAACAAGGTCAAGGTCACAACGGCAATAATTTATGCGCGGATGCCTTCCTCTCATGGTGACACACCACCACACAAAATTTGAAGCTATTCTCAGCATTCTGTCAAGCACTTCAGGAGATATCCTTGGGACAGACCAAAAGCAGGAACTTATCTGCTGCTTGGCGATACACTTGTTATTTGTTGTATTACATAGACGAGTTCTTTCTTAGGCCTACTGTGTTATTGTTGTTATTATGTGTGTGTGTGAGAGAGAGAGAGAGAGAGAGTGAGAGGCACACACACAGTGACACACACTTATGCGCACATTTCAACCCCACCTCTAGTCTCTCTCTCTCTCTCTCTCTCTCTCTCTGTGTGACCGCGCCGGCAAAAGGCGATCAACCACGTGCTCTGCATGGCCACGTGTAGTGTGGGTGCAGTGAAAAAGGGGGAAAAAGGTGGGAAAAACTGTTAGGCTTATCAGTCTGTTAATGCTGAAACAAGAACTGTGTAACTGTTGTCTGATCCGTTCATTATGTTGCCACATTCTCTAACCGCGATGCCCCCCCCCCCCCCCCCTGTGGGGATACCAGCCCTGGGTCTTTTGTATGAAACATTCCCCCACCTTCTGGAAGTTCTGTGCTTGTAACTTCCTTTAATCTGTCACTCTCTTTGACTCTGCCTTTTCCCTTTGCTTGCTGTCGTCTACTATCTTTCTGCCTTTCCGGTCCATTCTCCTGCCTTCCAAAGGGAGGGACCTAGGGCCCTCAAAGTTTCTATGCAGATAGGTACATATAATATCTAGGCCAGGTTCGACCATTAAGGTCATTAGTCAAAGGTCAAGGTCACTGGAGCCAAAAATGCAGTGGCGTGGCTGCTTGATACAGCGTTTTCACACTAGTTATTACAGTATTGTATACTAATCTGGTGTGCTGTGCTGACTTTGAGTGTGATTTATTGCGTGACTTGTTTTCCAACTAGGTCTTGCTGATTCATGTGGATGAATCTGAATGTGTCACACAGCACACACAATCACCACTGGTGTGCTTTCACCTACTTGTTGGCCATGGGTGCATTGCAACATCATTTTGTTACATGCCTTTGTTTTATAACGGGCTGAACACCATTTAAGTCAATGAAAATGTTTGTCTTAAAACTTCGACCTTGATCCCGGAGTTAAGTATTCCATGGCTGGCTGCAATGCAAAAAGTTTCCTGCATGTGAATGAAAATACTAATTAACTCCGTAATTGAAAAGAACATTTCTAAAGCAGATAGTTCTCAAACAAACAAAACAAAGCAAGCACGGGACACACAGAATGACGAAAAAAATGTGTCAAAGACTGTTTCTACTTTTGGTTTGTCATTTGTATTGCATGCATCATTACATGCATGCATCAGGGACAATTTTGACACATTTTATTATGATCAGTTTAGTAGTTTAGGCTGGTGAAGGTGGCACACATTTCTGTTTATATTCAAATATTATACTGTCAAGTCGGCAGAGAGATAGGGAGAGAATGTGTGAGAGAGAGAGGGTGTGTGCATGTGTGGTAACCTTACACTCATACACTCTTTCTCTCACACACACACTCTCTCTCTTTCCTTCTTTGTCTAATTGTAATTCTCTTGGTTTCTTTCTCTCTCACTGTGATTAACAATGTGTTCCTATGTTTGTTTCAGGTGTCCTGGTGACCACTGTTGCTCTGAGTGTTGGGCTGTGGCAGATGAAGACGGGCAACAAGCAGATGTCACAGAAGATGATGAGACTGAGACTTTTCGGCCAAGGTTTCACAGTTGTCGCTGTTCTCGCAGGGGTGGCGTATGGGGCTACTAAAAAATCCAAGAAATGAACACTAGATGTTTAGCACTAGTTGGGTCTTTTTTCATTATTGTGGTGGTATTGCAGCTGTGTTGTTCAAAAAGTTCTTTTAGGGGATTTTTTGCACTCACACGAAAGAAATAAGAATGTAATCTTAACTTGTGAGCTGCAGTTTTTGTTTGTTTGTTTTTACATGTAATTATGAATGGAAGATAGATGTCAAAATCAAGCAAGTAATTTTAGAACTATTGAAGTGGAAGATAGAAGTCAAAATCAAGCAAGTTTATAAAAGAAATCTAGAAATGGCCTCATGAGAAAACCAGCCAGTTGGTTTGTGTCAAAGTGTGTGAAGTAACTGGACAAAGAATATTTGTGAATTAATGTTCATATGACTTATTCATTGAATAGTCATAGACTCTTATGGATGATATTCCTGAAGACTGGGTCTTCACGGGGATGATTGATATGTACCGGTATGTGCTTTTGAAGCAAATGCATGCTTGATATATAAGGAGTGGAAAAAAAAGCTAAGAAATATGTGTGCGTGAGAGAAAGTCAGAGAGGTGAAGGTAGAAATCTGAAATTAGATGTTTGTATTAAATTCTTTGTAAAAAGGTAGATTGTGGACAAAGGAAAAAGCCAAGGCATGCTTGGAGTTATTGAAATGGAATCAGGTTCAGGAAGTGAGAAGAGGTTTTGAGAAATAGCCATGATGTGTGTGCGTGTGTGTGTGCGTGCGTGCGTTGAGATGGGTAGGTTGAAGAAGTAGAACACATTATTCTCCACTTGCAGTTGTTTTATGATGCCTCTCAAATTGGAACAGTAAAGAAAAGTCTTAAAGTTTTATTGTTGTGATTTGTGATTTCTACACATTTCGCCTATGTTTTTACATCAAAACATGTCGCCTTATTTGCATTAATTGTACCACTCAGAGTGTTTTGTCTATACCTTAAAACTTTAAAGTATTAGGAGAGAAGAAGATTGTTATTGCTGTAAAATATTCTGTATGTGCCATAGACTAAATACATGGCAATGAATTTTGCCGTAAACAATCATTTGTATTTTGAATTTACTAAAAACGGTTTTCATACACCTGAAAAATTCATGTCAGCGCTGAAAACCAGAAGTGACGTCACAACAGGATCGTCTGCTGTAAACACAGATATGTGTGTGTGTGACCCGCTACTGTAGCCCAAACTCTGACCAGCACAGCTCCTGCCCTTAATTTACCACTACTTTGATTTATGTACACACACACACGCACGCACACGCACACACACACACACACACATCTCTCTCTCTATGTGCATAGATCAAAGTAGTGGTAAATGAAGGGCAGGAGCTGTGCCGGTCAGGGTTTGGCCCTGGGGCCGGATTAGTCTTGCCTTGATACTGTAAAATTTCAAAAAAAATCGAACGGGTTGACAGAATCACGTCAAAGTTTGTGTGCTGGTGTGTCACTAGGAGAGAAAGGCATCCGCACAAACCATTTTGCCGTCGTGACCTTGACCTTGACGTACGACCTTGAAAACCGAAAATCTTTCAGGGGCCATAACTCCGACACCGTTAGTGTTAGAGTCTTCAAATTTGGCATGTAGGTACTTTGGCTTATGCCCGTTCTGATAGTGGCATACCGATCAAGGTCAAGGTCACGGTCCGGGAGATAGGTAAGCCTGGGTTTTTTTGTCTGTCTGTCCCAAGGATATCTCCCGAACCGCTTGACCGAATCACGTCAAATTTTATGTGGAGGTGTGCCACCTTAATAGGAAGAGATCCGCGCAAACCATTTTGCCGTCGTGACCTTGACCTTGACGTACGACCTTGAAAACCGAAAATCTATTTTTAGCCATATCTCGGGCACCGATCGACATAGGATGTTGAAACTTGGCATGAAGGTGGTTTGGCTTATACCTGTTCTGATGATGTCATACCGATCAAGGTGAAGGTCAAGGTAAAAAAGATCTCTGCGGCCTGAAAATTGGAGGGTCATTTTTTCTCCTTCTGTCTGTCCCAAGGATATCTTTCGAATAGGTTGGCAGAATCGCTTCACATTTTGTGTGGAGGTGTGCCACCTTAATAGGAAGAGATCCGCGCAAACCATTTTGCCGTGGTGACCTTGACCTTGACGTATGACCTTGAAAACCGAAAATCTATTTTTAGCCATATCTCGGGCACCGATCAACATAGGATGTGGAAACTTGGTATGAAGGTGGTTTGGCTTATGCCCTTTCTGATTATGGCATACCGATCAAGGTCAAGGTCAATGTAAAAAAGATCACTGGAGCCTGAAAATCGGAGGGTCATTTTTTCTCCTTCTGTCTGTCCCTAGGATATCTCCCGAACCGCTTGACCGAATCGCTTCAAATTGTGTGTGCTGGTGTGTCACTATGAGGGGAAGGCATCCGCGCAAACCATTTTGCCGTCGTCACCTTGACCTTGGCGTACGACCTTGGAAACCGAAAATATTTAAGGGGCTATTACTCCCACACCGTTGGTGTTAGAGTCTTCCAATTTGGCATGCAGGTACTTTGGCGTATGCCCGTTCTGATGGTGGCATACCAACCAAGGTCAAGGTCACGATCCGGGAGATCGGTAGGCCTTGAAAGTAGGTAGGGGTATATAAATTAGGTTTTCAGCCATATTTTCCACATTTGTACTTAACAGAAGCGCTTCATATTGTGTGTGGCACTGTATACCCTAGAGTAGAAAACATCCGAGCATAAATTATCGCCATGCTGACCTTGACCTTGAAGTGTGACCTTGAACACCGAAATTTCCTTCTTTGCGATATATATTATTGTCCAAGCTGTATCTCGTGAACTACAAGACATAAGCTCTTCAAATGTTGTGTCAGGATATGAATGAATGAAAATTTGTTTAACGTCCTCCGCCCCGGAGCAGGCACAGAGGAGAGACAGAGAGAGAGAGAGAGAGAGAGAGAGAGAGAGAGAGAGAGAGAGACAGACAGAGAGACAGAAAGAGAGAGACAGAAAGAGAGATAGACACATAGACATACAGACATGAGACACATAGAGAGAGACAGACAAAGACAGAGAGAGAGACAGACAGACCATGAGAGAGAGAGAGAGAGAGAGAGGGGGGGGGAGAGAGAGAGAGAGAGAGAGCACGCCCCCCCCCCCCCCACTCGTTAGTCTTGGAAAGGCCTACTACTTTTGAATCCTGTCCTAAACTATGAAGAGAGAGAGAGAGTGGTGGGGGGGGGAGAGAGAGAGGGGGGGGGGGGGGAGAGAGAGAGAGAGACAGACAGACAGACAGACAGACAGAACAAAGACACTAAGAGAGACAGAGAGACATAGACAGAGAGCAAAGAGGACAACTGCTGTTCCGGTTGGATGAATGAAAATTTGTTTAACGTCCTCCGCCCCGGAGCAGGCACAGAGGCAGACAGAGAGAGAGAGAGAGAGAGAGAGAGAGAGAGAGACAGAGAGAGAGAGAGAGACACATAGAGAGACAGAGAGACATACACACAGAGAGAGACATAGACACATAGAGAGAGATAGAGAGAGACAGAGAGAGAGAGAGACACAGAGAGAGACAGAGACAGACAGACATGACATCAGACATAGGCCCTACAGACAAAGACAGAGAGAGAGGGGGGGGGGGGGGGGTGACAGAGACAGAAAGCAAGAGAGAGACACAGACACACAAACATACAGAGAGAGAGCGCGCGCACACACACACACACCCCGCCCCCCCCCCCCCCCCCCCCCCCCCCCCCCCCCCCCCCCCCCCCCCCCCCCCCACCCCCCCCACCCCCCCCCCCCCCAAGCCGCTACAGAAGTTCAAAGCAACCATAAGACCACCCGGCCAGCCGTGAAGTTAGGGGAAGACGGGGTAAAAAGCGCATGGGCGGGTAAGAATCCCACCCCAATTATCTCATGAAATAAAGAAAATTTCAGTCAAATTTGCCCATGAGACGAATGCTAGACATTAACGCTCGTCTCATGGGCAAAATGAGACTGACATTTGCTTCATTTCATGAGATAATTGGGGTGGGCTTCTTACCCGCCCATGCGCTTTTTACCCCGTCTTCCCCTACGGCAGGCCGAACGGGAACCTTGCCGGGTTTTTTCCCAGAGGGGCAGGCATGTCCGTCACCAGCAATGCCACGCACTTGCAACACCCCGTAGCATAATTGTCCGTCACCGTAGGTGATCGGACTTTGCCGTGGTCTGGTTTGTATTTTTGTTTGTTTGTTTTTCTGTCTGTCCCAAGGATACCTCCCGAACCCCTTGTTTTTTTTTTTTTTTGTTTGTTGTTTTTTGTTTTGTTTTTTTTTTGTTTGTTTTTCTGTCTGTCCCAAGGATATCTCCCGAACCGCTTGACCGAATCGCGTCAAATTTTGTGTGCTGGTGTGTCACCATGAGAGGAAGGCATCCGCGCAAAAATTTTCGCCGTCGTGACCTTGACCTTGGCGTACGACCTTGAAAACCGAAAATCGTTAAGGGGCCATAACTCCCACACCGTTGGTGTTAGAGTCTTCAAATTTGGCATGTACGTACTTTGGCTTATGCCCGTTCTGATGGTGGCATACCGATCAAGGTCAACGTCACGGTCCGGGAGATCGGTAGGCCTTGAATGTGGTAGGGGTCTACAAACGGTTTTAAGCTTTATTTTCCACATTTGTGCTTGACAGAAGCGCTTCAGATTGTATACTGTATACCCTAGAGTAGAAAACATCCCAGCATAAATTATCGCCATGCTGACCTTGGCCTTGAAGTTTGACCTTAAAAACCGAAATTTCCTTCTTTGCGCTATGTATTTCTTCTTCAAGCTGTATCTCGTGAACTAGAAGACAGAATCCCTTGCAATTTTGTGTCAGGATGTGACACTCGACGGGGTGTCGCAAGTGCGTGGCATTGCTGGTGACGGACATGTCTGCCGCTCGGCGACGCCCTTGTTATTTTTGTATATGACTGGGCACCTTGCATGACTTGTGTGTGTGTGTGTGTGCTCACGCCAGTGTGTGTTGCGTCTGTGTGTGTCTGTGTGTGTGGTGTGTGTGTGTGTTGTTATGTGTGTGAGTGTGTTGTGTGTGTGGGGAGGGAGGAGGGTTGTGTGTGTGTGGGTGGGTGGGTGGGTGGGGGGGGGGGGGGGGTGACTGGTATGGGGTGTGTGAGACGAGGGGTGAGGGGAATTGAGAGACTACGTTTGTGTGTGTGATGTATTTGCGCGTATGCGCGTGCGCATGTATTATGTGTATATGTGTGGTTTTCTGTGTGCAAATGGGAGGATGCGTAGACATTTGATTATGTCTGTGTGTGCGTGTGCATGTGTCGACTTATGAATTGAGAGCTATGTAAATATTTTATGACGCTTAAATGAAGTCTTTTATTACTATTTTTAACTTTTAACTATTTGTCATTGTAAACGCCTTGAGCTCCTGGTTTTATCGGGAGGTAAGTGCGTCATAAATTTTCATTATTAGTCCGTCACCAAGACGGACTATTGCGATGGGCTGGTTTGTATTTTTTTTTCATTTTTTTCTGTCTGTCTGTCCCAAGGATATCTCCCGAACCGCTTGACCGAATCGCGTCAAATTTTGTGTGAAGGTGTGCCTCCTTAATAGGAAGAGATTGGCGCAAACCATTTTGCCGTCGTGACCTGACCTTGACGTACGACCTTGAAAACCGAAAATCTATTTTTAGCCATATCTTGGGCACCGATCAACATAGGATGTTGAAACTTGGTATGAAGGTGGTTTTGCTTATGCCCGTTCTGATGATGGCATACCGATCAAGGTCAATGTCAAGGTCAAAAAGATCGCTGGAGCCTGAAAATCGGAGGGTCATTTTTTTCTCCTTCTGTCTGTCCCAAGGATATCTTTCGAACGGGTTGACAGAATCACGTCAAATTGTGTGTGCTGGTGTGTCACCATGAGAGGAAGGCATCCGCGCAAACCATATTGCCGTCGTGACCTTGACCTTGGCGTACGACCTTGAAAACCGAAAATCTTTCAGAGGCCATAACTCCCACACCGTTAGTGTTAGAGTCTTCCAATTTGGCATGAAGGTACTTTGGCTTATGCCCGTTCTGATGGTGGCATACCGATCAAGGTCAAGGTCGGGGAGATCGGTAGGCCTTGAAAGTGGTAGGGGTCTAAAAATTGGGTTTTCAGACATAGGTAATTGACAGAAGCGCTTCAAGGTCACGGTCCGGGCGATCCGTAGGCCTTGAAAGTGATAGGGGTCTACACATTGGGTTTTAAGCCATATTTTCCACATTGGTACTTGACAGAAGCGCTTCAGATTGTGTGTGGTACTGTATACCTTAGAGAAGAAAACATCCGAGCATAAATTATCACCATGCTGACCTTGACCTTGAAGTGTGACCTTGAAAACCGAAATTTCCTTCTTTGCGCTATATGTTTCTTCTTCAAGCTGTATCTCGTGAACTAGAAGACAGAATCCCTTCCAATTTTGTGTCAGGATGTGACACTCTACGGGGTGTCGCAAGTGCGTGGCATTGCTGGTGACGGACATGTCTGCCGCTCGGCGACGCCCTTGTTATTATTATTATGAGCAGCCACACTCCGTCTTCGTGGGATTTTGGAGACTGTTGATGATAGGGGCTTGTCACGGCTAAAGACAATCCCTGCATAACTATGCAGAGCATAACAACATTTGGATGTAGCCTTGGTGTTCTAGCGTATGTCAACTGGTCTGACACAGCCTTAAGCAAAGACAGAACTGGTCATTATGAAAATTGGCAGAATTGTTCCCCGTGATCTATGATGCAGATATATTTATTTTACACAAGGAGCAATTAATAACGTAATACATGCACCAATAAGGTAAATATGATGATGATGCGTATTGTAAAATATACTGAACCGACCATAATCACACACACACAACATATTCACACAAACACATGCACACGCACACACATGCGCGTGCACATAGTACTACAAGCACACACCCATCCCAGGTGGTTAACTATTATATACGTGTAGGCGAATTGCGCATTGGCACAACACACATAAGCGGATTGTGGTGTGTGACGTAAGTGTCCCGCGCGACCCCTCTTTCTTTATCTACACCCCCCCCCCCCCTCTCCTTTTCTTTTCTCTGTCCGGCCGCCACGTTAATTGCCACCCACCATCTAAAGAATGCCGATTAAGGGATTGGTCCCTTTCAAGTCCGATTTGTCTCCCCGGTCAGCACGTACCACCTACCGAGGTTATCTCCCTTCACCCCCCCCCCCCCCCTCTTATCTACCGTCTCATCACGAGATAGTGATATCAAGAGTCGGCTCCCTTTGTAAGACACCTCGCCCTTACCCATCACAAGAAAGTGACAACCACGGTTATCTCCCTTTGAAGAAGGTTTTGCCGTTCCGAGCACGAGAAGGATTTGAATGTCGGCATGTGATAAGGATGTAGTAGGCGCGTGATTGTTCGGTACACTCTGAACATCATCTTGTGACGTGTCGACTGCTATAAACCAATGACAGTCTTTCATTGTTTGAAAGTGAAGGCTATAATTGGCGTAGTGAGAAAAAGTTTTTCACACAAGACGCTGAAACTGACTAGAGCAACACCTCTCCCAGCCAGAATAGCCCACCTAGTAAGTCTTATTGATGACTGGTGATTGAGACTGGTTGTTTGTTTGACCCTAGTTTTGATCTAGATCCTATGTTCAATGATGAATAAGGAGTAGATAGATATGCTATAGAAAAGAAGTGGTAAACATTCTATTCTATTAATGTGCACTGATTATTTGTGTGTGTGTGTTTTTGACTTTAACACTTTTGGTACCAGAACCGGAGTTTATGCCTACTAACCCTTTTGTCTATTTTTAGTAGGAAACCTATGGGCCGCAATCTTGCACTTTATGATACCATTCCTTTCCAGGTGTTGGATGGAGAGTGATGATGGATTGATCACCTTTTATGTTTTACTGATCTCAGTTTGTTAACTGAAATTCAGTTTATTTATTAATTAGTGCTATTGTACAAGGGAAGCCTTCTAGCCGGTTGGGATTCACTAATTCCCTGCCGACTGAAGCCCCTTGTCTCTAAGCCATAGAGATCTACATCCACCTTCTCCTGTGATTATCAGCAGGGCATCGTGGGCCGGACGATCATCCCGGACTCCACCAAGCACCAAGACGGGTCCGTCGCCAAGACAACCCGCACCCAGAATCCGCGAGGAGACCACGCCTGAACCGTGCCATCCCGCGAAGCCGTAACCGGAACGACTGGGAGCTACTCTCATCTGACGAGCAAGCCCAGCCACACCAGCATTCGCCGATCACTACGGAGGAACTCAACCACAGCTAAGTCCCCCGGACTGCGCCAATCACTGGAACTTTCCTACGGACACTGAAGATAATTAGTAACCCTTCCGGCATGGGGCGAACCTTATAGAAAGACAAAAGTCTTGTAAATCCTTTCGGATTCCATTGTTTTTTTTATCCATATTTTGTTTTGGCGCCATTGAGCTGCTTTATTATTATTGTTGCATAATCTTATGCAGATTTTGGGAGTAAATAAAATACAAGTGTCAAATAATCCTGAACCCTTTGGTCAGACTGATGAGAGTGGGAGTCTTGTAATTTCATGTAAAACCCTACTTCTCTCTGTCTGCCATTTAGAGCAATTCAACCACTTGTATTTCTTACAACCATACGAGCCAGAACCCGGGCACAAATATAAATTTATTAGATGAAAAGGGGCCGGGAAAGTTGCTCATCTCCCATACCCTAGAGAAGTGGGCTAAAGGCAAATTTTCTAAAGTCTTCCCTAGGGACTTAGCCTTTTAACCCATTACCTCGTCACATGGTGCACTGTCTTAAAAGTGTGTTCATTTATTTACTGACATGACATTTGTTCCACATTCACTAGCACACTTCTTCTCTTATTCTGATTAGGGTTGTTTATCCTTCCCCACGTCCAAAGTCTTCATTTAGACTGCTTTTGGCGCACAGGATGCATGCTATGTAGCCTACATATGTGAATTCGTGTCATCCATCCCACCGACACAACAAGACCTACTCCAACCAAATAGTGGAATGGGCTTTAAGTACGTGTGTCCAAGATCTTGTGCGTGCATTCGCACATGGGAACTCAAGTTTTAAGTCGCATCCGAAGGATTAGGAAATAGGAGTAAACTGTCTTTCCCAGGACACATCACTGCAGACAGAGCTTGATTGGAACCTGCATACTCGCAAGCCTGTCGGATTACGAGTCAGCTATTCTAACCAACGAAGCCACAGAGGCTCCTATGCTATGATACATTGTATTGGTGTGCCTTATTATGACCACGTTATCTGAGGAGGGCACATTTCGCTTCAAACATAGAATTGAGACATGCACACGCTCACACATACACACTCATGCATGCGCACGCACGCTCGCACACACGCACACGCACACGCACACACGCACACACACACACGCACACACACACACACACACACACACACACATCAATGCACAAATTAACTTTATTCTGTTAGACCATTTCTGACTGTGGTCATCAGTCAACTTTCATAGAAGTGAAGGATGGTCTTATCAGTTGTCAAAAACTAATATAGAAAAAAGTGACAGCTAGTGGTGGTATAGTAAAAAGCAATTTTTAATTCATTCAAAGTGAAACAAAGACACGAAATAGAGAAAGGAACTAACACCATTTAGTGACACTTCTGCTTTAAACATACAACCACAAACAATACAAGCAAAGAGAAAAATACATTGATTATTACGATAAAAAAAATCACTGAAACGCCTTGCTCTCTATCCATCTTTCTGATGAATGGGTTTGTTGCCAAATCACGTCCTCAGATGATCTTTCCACGGTTCTTCATTTTTGAGTATGAGCATACAAAAACGTCAAGTCCTATCAACGAATTGCATGACAAACTAACATTAAAAACAACAACCGAAGCCGGCCTAATTTCTTCTCTCAATGCATTATATGGATGGTTAATCTTATAAATAACTTAATCCTGTCGAAAACAAATCTTACTGTCTTTAGGCAACACAAACTGGCTATCCTTTAGGGTAAATACCACAATTACTTGCAGGTTGTTTTAGAGATACTTATACACCTTGTATGACGCGTCGCCAATCTATGTGCACTTTGTAAATGTTAAATTGGCTGTCCTTCATGGTAAGATCGAAATCGTTTGCATTAAGACATGCGATGAAGATCAAACTGACAAAAACTAAACAGAAGCAGGGATGCATTCTAGGTTTGACTTAGAGACCGTCTAAAAATAATTTGTTTTGAATAAACCTTTACAAGTACAAAATAAAATAAATAAACATATTATAGGCCTAATGTTTGCATCCAAGATGAAAGATTTCTATAGAATAGTTATGCACACACACAAAAAACGGCAATATATCACAAAGACTGATATTAGTAATAACAATTGTGACGTCCACAATCTCACAAAAATTGACATAAGGCCCTACACGTACTTTGTACATTGTGGTATTTAGCAGATTAAAAATCAAATATGTAAATACAATATTTACATTGACAATTTTTCATTAAAAAAATGACCATTGTCATATCACAGAGAAAATATTCCTGTTTTCTGAAAGATCGAAGCCATTGGAAAACTTTAATAACATTGGAAACAAAATTAAAGTCTGGTGGCATTTGTTTTTGATTGATTGATTTAGATAGAGAGATTAGGCATATTAACTGGACACGGATACGCCCACTGTCCAGCCAATGAAGAACCCGAGCCCTGACGATCACAAACAGCTCATCTATGGTTGTTTGTCTGTGGACATAGGTCATACACCCACTGTCCCACCAGTTTTGTACCCAAGAAAAGTTTTCTTCTTCAGCCGTTTATTTTAGATATTTGGGACAGTTGACAAAACAGATAGGCTTATCATTGTCAGGACATAAGGGGCACCTCTGCTACTTTTAATTATGATCAGCCTAATGTAAGTCCCCAGCGAGTTGAACACATTTTTGTTCACACACAGAGACAGAAACAGAGAGGCAGAAACGCCCGGGTCATCGTCCGAACGTTGCAGCCCGTTCTTTTAGAAGTGGGAGTATAAAAAGTTAGTCTCATATTTACAAACATAGTTCATCAGGTGATCGTGGCTTTGCTCTTATTGGGCTCTGCAACTAGGGTTATTAACACCCTTGACAGTGTGAGTGAGAGTGAATCCCTTGTTAGTCAGTATTGAAAAGGGCATTCACTCTCGCGAAAGGCAGCCATTTAGTGGCCTCAAATAGGGTTATTGGCGAGAGTTATTCCCTTGTTTGGTCAGTACTCAAGCAGCTACCAAGGGAATTCACTCTAGTAAAACATGGTTGTTGCAGTGGCCAATAAGGACTGGACTGTCAGGCTGCTTTAACTGGGCACTTGGAGACAACACAAGGGAGAAAGAAAACAAATAAATGATTAGTAGCATTTATGCGGATAAGTTATCTACAAAGAGTTCCATCTCTTCACAAAACATACAAAATCGATATGGTGGTCAACAAATCCAATCATTTAACAAGTAACAGCTAAAAATTGATGCTCTGCACAACTTCTATGAAAACACTTTCATGTCTAGGCCTATAATGTAGACAATCACACAAAAAGTATATTCAGCATTATGACAAATCAATACATGGCCTGCATTTAACAAAGCTAAACATCTATCTTCCTTGCCATTGCAGCTGTCAGTTATTATGACTCATAGACTCTACACAACCGCATAATGAGTTTCTCACAGTAACAGCGAAATAATTGTCGTTTCAGTAAAACTCATTAGCAAAAAATATGGACAAGGCCCTAACTGAAGTCTTTGCTCGGATCTGGAGACCCATCCTCATCTTTGTTGCTACCCTTGAACAGCATGGTGTTGAGAATCTCGGCAAACCCCGAAAGCTGAAAATACTCCGCTTCTGTTTGCAGTTCCCGTAGAGTGGTTTCGTTGCAAGGAAGTGTGCCTTCCTTGACGCACCCGTCCCGCAGATAGTTCAGGATGTGCCTGAAGTGTGTGCCATCCCGGTCGATGAAGAAACTGCCGTCTACTTCTGTTTTGAGCGCATGGCGTCCACTGAACATGGCGGCCAACATGGAGTCAGCTTCTTTGGTGAGTGTGAGGAGGGAGGTGGTGAACTGATGGCCCCCGATGTCCAGTTTGACCCGGCCTTCTTGAATGTGGTGAAGTTCCGCCATTTTCTGTGGGAAACAATTTGAATGGATCAGATTGACGTTCTGAGCATGTGTACAGTTATGTATGATTGTCTAATATTAGGCTAAATGTTAAGCCAATGCATTAACTTTCTTAGAATCAGTTATATTCTTGGCCCTAGTGGTCCAGTGCATCTACACTATATTCTACATTTTCAAAGGAAATTCCATATAGCACAATCAGGACCGGATCACAGACTTTTGAAGGGGGGATGCTTGAAACTTTTTTTAGGCCGGGGTCCAGGGGCCGCCTAGGCCCCGTGTGGGGTCCAGGGTCAAAGCCCTGGTGGGGGTTCCCGGGGGGCGACGCCCCCCGGCCGAAAACGAGTTTTCAACATTTTAAAACTGTTTTGTGGCATCTCCTGTGAGCTCAGAACAGAACTTCTTAAGAGCGTTGACAGCCGAGGGGTGGTGGGGTGGTGGGGGGGGGGGGGGGGGGGGGGGGGGGGGGGGGGGGGGGGGGCGGGGGGGGGGGGGGGGGTGCTGCAGCACCCAAAGCACCACCACCCCTAGATCCGGCCCTGCACAATGTCTAACATGATTTGGCGCTAGGGTCAATTTAAGGTTAAAATTGTGGAGTTTAAAGAGAAAGGCGGGTCAGCAGAGTTAGTGAATGATGACGCAGGTTGCTTTAGTTCTACCACGCACTGCGTGTCCGGGGACCAGAAGTTAGCGAAACAGTCAAGAAGACGGATAAAGAAGCTTAGCATAGTCTGGCAAACGCGCAAACATCCAACGGACAAAAAGACGCACCCTGAGTTCAAAATGGAACTTTTCCTTTTCAGCCTCCAGTGATCGTTTCTCCAACTCCAGTGCATCTGTCAGTGTCTGCAGTTCTTTGTCTGCCGTCTCCTGGCGGTCCTTCATCTCTCTCTCCAGGTCCAGGCGACGTCGCTCGTACTCCTGCACACAGTGCGAGGAATCAACCATACATATCTTTTTGTATTATGGGGAATAGGGGCAGACCTGTCTTTACTTTTTTGTTATCGGTTTGATAAGAACAGGAACAGGGTCTGTTCTGATTTAAAAACAGAACGTGGTCTGTGAATCTCTCTCAGCCAACACGACAGTCCTCTAGTGTTCATTAAACCCAACGCGAGTGAGTGAGCTGTATAATAAATCATGTTGTGCAGCAATGGAAGATCAATGTATGTTTAGTCTTTTTGTGACCGACTCTCAAACTAAAGGGGCTGCCACACTGCATGCAATTCAATGCAACTGCGATCCGATTGTGACAATGTCTGTGAGGATCGATTCACGTGAAATACCCCCGTCTTCACAAAATTCTACTACTTTCGTTCACTATACTCATGTAAACCCCAATGCACGAATCGATAAAATGTCTGATACAAAAGTACATATATTTCATCAGATTCGTGTACGAGAGGCTATAAATATAGTGAGCGAAACTAGTAGGATTTCATCAGAAAAGTAAGCTTAGTATTTCACGAGAATCTTGCCTTACAAATGTCACAGTAGGATCTCAGATGCATTGAATCGAAAGCAGCGTGGCAGTCCTCTAAAAGGTATTTTGCTCTAGTAGCTCCACCGCCTTGGAGATTAGTTTGACAACGCTAGAAGCCTAGCTTTTCAGAATAGCGGATGCCTTCTCTGCTGTAGGCCTATGGTGGTTGTAGTCGGACATCGCAGACTATAGCACACTCGCTCACTATCCAGCATCTAGAAAACCATTGCACGGATCACTGTCGTAGGTTTTATGCCTTCATTTTTGCAGTTAGCTTCCGCACATTGGGGTGGTTTAAAGGGGCACCCTGACGGATACGTTTTTTTGCAAGAAACACGTCTATATCACCAGGAAAACACCCTTTACAGAGATCACAACACTCACTTTGCTCTGGTATCCTAGAAATCAAACCGTCAAATCGGCGATTCCTTCTTGGCGGAGGTGCTGTAAGTCAGATTCTTTCAGTGAAGGTATGCGCCTTCTCTTTTCTAATGGCTGCCTGAGCTAGACCAAATCGTGTGCACGACATTTCCAAAATACAAGCCTTTTTTAAAAATACAGTTTACCAAAAGAAGTTTCGCTCACAACAAAGGAAATAGCTCAATTTCCTTTACTGCACTACAAAGAAAAAAAAGCTTCAACCACTCTGAGTGTCATCCACCCACCCCGTCCAAAATGGCTTCTCTCTCCGGCAACTCCGCCAAGGAGGAATAATCGTTTTGACGGTTTGATTTCTATGACACCAGAGAAAGTGAGTGTTCCGATCTTTGAAAAGGCTGCCTTTCTGGTGATCTCGACGTGTTTGTGCAAAAACTCATCCGTCAGGGTGCCCCTTTAAGAGTGTTTTTGTGTGAAGATTTTCAGGAACGGAAAAATTGAAATGGGGTGTTTAATGTACAACTTAACCCTGAAAAGCAGTGGATTGTGGCATTCACCCATGAATGAAAACCTGCTTAACGTCCTCCGGTCTGGAACAGACACATATGGGACATTAGTAGATATAAAGATGGTGAGAACGATCCTGGAGGCAATGCCCGGAGGCAGTGCAACACCAGGAAAGTCCCGATTTTTTAGCAATACAGATGTGCATACAGATGTGTAATTGCGCATGAACCCAGTACTCCTTGTAACAATATAGGCCCTACTTGCGTCCACTGCTGCCAGATGCCCAACAATAGCCAAGATTACAGCCAGGGTTATATGTCATACTCTACGCAGGAGGGGCAATGGTAAAGCTTAGACGATGGTGCAAGTATCAGGATCAGGATTTATAGTCGAAAGGGCCACTGTGTGGCATAACATCGACGAAGCTTGGGGAGAGCACCCAAAGAGAAACAGATACAGGGTGGGGGGTGGGTGGGTTGGGGGTTACCTGGGTTCTGTAAGTGTAACCCCTCCCCCCAAAAAAAACCCCACCACAAAAGAAAAAACAAAGAAGAGAAATAAAAAAATAAAAAAGACAGTCATAATTACTATTTTGTAGTTCTAAGGTACATTTTAAAGGGAGTTTTGGCACTTTGTTTTGTTAAAAATGCTTCAGCTTCAGGACCCCACCAGGGACGTTGCCTCTGGACCCCACCAGGGGCCTACGCCGGCCCCCAGAACCCCACCCTTGTTTGTAACCCACCCCCTCTAATGTGTCCCTGAGATAAATAAAATCCTCAAAACTAAGTGACCTGGCCAACCGGTGCCCGTTCAGCGAGTCACCAGTGTGATGCCACGTCCAGCAGCCACATAATGCCCGAATCATAGTTTTTCTTTCTTACAAGTTCTTGTTCTTGTGAAGCAGAGTACAAGGGAAAATAATCAATGTATTGAAATATCTGGGTTTTCTTCTATCCTCTATGACCAACTCCCCCCCCCCCCCTACCACCACCCCCACCCCCCGGGGGTCTTTCGTACAAATAGTTCCACCTTCAAGAAGTTCTGTGCTTGTAACTTCCTCTAATCTGTCACTAATGCTGCCTTTTCCCCCTTGCTTACTGTCATCTATCTTTCTGCATTATTGGTCCATTCCACTGCCTTTTTTCTTTCTTTTTTTTCCAAGAAACAAAGGTTTTCTCCAGCCGAGGACGGACATGATGGGCTTTACTGTTTCTGAGTTAGGCGCAAAACGGTAGCACAACACATCTGCGCTCATATGACAGGAAACTGTCTGAGCGATCGAAGAAAAGTATGACCAACACGCAGGAAGGGTAATGTGTTAGCTTAGACAATGGCGCAAGTAGAAAATATTCAGTTTATTGAAATATCACGATTTTCTTCTATCCTGTAAGACCAAGTTGACAATAAAAGTCAAAAGAGCGAAGAAATAGTGAAGGAGTTTTTTGTTAGAACTGTCACCAGTTATTTTTTTTATCACTGGGTAAGCAAACCAATAGGCATATTACTCAATTCATTTATTCTGAACATGTTGAATTTACACATTGAATTTTAATCGTAAAACATTACTGGCCAGAAGCCAGTAGGCCTATTACGAACATCCATGACATCTCTTGCAACCTATTTAAGTCTCTAGTTTGGGTCTGGTTAACCCAGTATCATTATTTTACACGTCATTACCCATTTTTAACTTTATTTATACAGGCTATTGTTTTCCATACCCATTTGTATTCTATGCAAGCGAACACGCACGCACGCACACGCACACACACACACACACACACACACACACACACACACACACACACACACATGCGCGAACATGTACATACACTCACATGCAACACACACACACACACACAAACACTCAACGGGAAATTATTTTCATCTCATTACTTTATTGAATATCTGACCACATGACCAAATCAATCAAAGGACTGGCACTAAGGAATGCATTGAAATGTATGCCGTGAACACTTTCAACAAGATCATGGACACCCAATAAGTTCATTGTACAACCTCCTAGCCTTTTGATTTCCTATTCTATTACACAACGTTCTTCCTTAATATATATCAGTCTTCTCCTATTACATCATAGTCCTATCCAAGTATGCATATATCAACACACACTATTGGTTTGACGTTCTGCCCTATTAAACAACGCCTTGTCTTATATCGATGTCCTGTCCAGTTATATCAACGTCCTGCCCAAGTTGGTCTTCAGATGATAACGTCCTATTCTATTCTAGGATAGGCCTACTGATGTCCTGCCCTATTAAACAACGCCTTGTCTTATATCGATGTCCTGTCCAGTTATATCAACGCCCTGCCCAAGTTGGTCTTCAGATGCTAACGTCCTATTCTATTCTAGTATAGGCCTACTGATGTCCTGCCCTATTAAACAACGCCTTGTCATATCGATGTCCTGTCCTGTTGTATCAACGCCATGTCCAAGTTGGTCTCCAGATGCTAACGTCCTATTCTATTCTATTATACTGATGTCCTGTCCTATTAAACAACGCCTTGTCTTATATCGACGTCCTGTCCTGTTGCATCAACGCCACGCCCAAGTTGGTCTTCAGATGCTAACGTCCCGTCCTGTTCTCCATTATTAAATCGTTATGGGGGTATAAGGTCTGTAACAGGACAGGACGCTACTGTTTCATTTAATTAACAGCCATAGTGCTCTGTTGCATTAATATAGGCCTACTGCTCGATGTTTATTAACGTCAGTACGTATTGCTCTGTGCTGTATTAATGGCTGCGCCCTCTGCTCTATGTTGTTCACCAACGGCTATACAGCTCTGCTGTTTACTAGCCTACTAATTATATGTTGATTATTAACGACTACACTTCTCTAAAAACAATTTCATTAACGACTTCAATGTTCCGTGTTGATTGACAGCTACATTGCTTCATACTGTATCACGGCTATGCGATGACTGATAATCCTACTGCTCCAGATTGACTGACAGCTATACTGCTCCATGCTGTATTAACGGCTGTACTTATCCATGCTGTATTAACGGCTGCGCTGCTCCATGCTGTATTAATGGCTATACTGCTCCATGCTGTATTAACGGCTGTATTTCTCCATGCTGTATTAACGGTTGCGCTGCTCCATGCTGTATTAACGGCTGTACTGCTGCATGTGCTGACAGCTGAAAATGAGGACAGGCACGTGGGCGTGATGCAGCACGTAGTCTGCAATGCTGCCCAGAGACGTGCGGCGGTGCAGACCCATGCCCCGTGCCGCCATCACCACCATCCTGCTGTGGCTGGACTCCACCAGGCGGCAGATCTCCTGGCCGATCCGTGGGCCCTTGCTGCATTCCACTCGTCCTGACTTCTGCACAACACAGTACGTACCATACAGGCTTCACTGCATGATCCGCCCCGATTTCTGTACAGCACAGTACATGCCAAGACAAGGTACACAACACAGAAAATACAGTACAGGCTACATTCCACCCGCCCTGAATTCTTAATAACACAGTGCATGCCACACAGTAGTCCATCCACCCTGACTTCTACAAAACACTGGACATAAGATACCGGCTACACTCCACCTGCCCTGAATTCTGTACAACACAGTGCATGCCACACAGTACTGGGTAGTCCACCCACCCTGACTTCTACAAAACACTGGACATAAGATACCGGCTACACTCCACCTGCCCTGAATTCTGTACAACACAGTGCATGCCACACAGTACTGGGTAGTCCACCCACCCTGACTTATAAAACACTGGATATAAGATACTAGCTACACTCCACCCGCCCTGAATTCTGTACAACACAGTGCATGCCACACAGTACTGAGTAGTCCACCCACCCTGACTTATAAAACACTGGATATAAGATACCGGCTACACTCCACCTGCCCTGAATTCTGTACAACACAGTGCATGCCACACAGTACTGAGTAGTCCACCCACCCTGACTTATAAAACACTGGATATAAGATACTAGCTACACTCCACCCGCCCTGAATTCTGTACAACACAGTGCATGCCACACAGTACTGAGTAGTCCACCCACCCTGACTTATAAAACACTGGATATAAGATACTAGCTACACTCCACCCGCCCTGAATTCTGTACAACACAGTGCATGCCACACAGTACTGAGTAGTCCACCCACCCTGACTTATAAAACACTGGATATAAGATACTAGCTACACTCCACCCGCCCTGAATTCTGTACAACACAGTAGGCCTACATACCAAAGAGGCTACGCTCCATCTGCCCTGAATTCTGCACAAAACAGTATATACCATACAGGCTACACTCCATCCTCCCTGAATTCTGCTCAAAACAGTATATACCATACAGACTACACTCCATCCGCCCTGAATTCTGCTCAAAACAGCATATACCATACAGACTACACTCCATCCGCCCTGAATTCTGCTCAAAACAGTATATACCATACAGGCTACACTCCATCCGCCCTTAAGTCTGTACAAACCCGTGACAGTACATATCATACAGCACTCCACCCTCCCTGACTTCTGCACAACACTGGACATTATAAGATACTGCCTACACTACCCCACCCCTGGGTTATGTGTAGCACAGGATATACCACAACACAAAACATAATATAAAAGGTTCTTTCTATTACAACTCGCCTTGGTTTCGTCTTGGTTTTGATGGCTCATTTACCATGACATATTTTACCATAACATAATCTTATTTCATTCAATTCCCATTCATTTACATGTTTAATATGTTAGTGACCATTGACAACCTTGGCTACCGCACAGTATGTGAGCTCACGTTTTAAACTTTTCTTAAGAACTAGTCCTCAGACAAGAAAGTGTAGTACAGAATAAACTTGTTTCTAAATCTGCAGTCCATATTAGAAAGAACTCATACTAGTACTCTTCAACTCTTGCTTACAAAACAAATGTCCTGTGCTAAGAGCTACAACACCAAAACATCATTGAAATCCGATGCATAATTATGTACCACTAGCAATCACCCCGTTGCAGTTAACCCCCGTGGCAGTTTTAACCCCGTGGCAGCTATCTCCTCCCTACACCTACCCCCTCCCCACATTTACTTGCTCGGGGACTTATTTGCCACTCGGCGACACACTTGTTTGCTATTGTGGCTTTCAACAAACAGCCAGTCTCAAACACACGAAAGTGAAACTTTCGGTTTTACATTTCCAAGAAGAAGGCAGCATTTCACCTTCCAAGAAAATGGATCACAAATGTGTAAGGTCTTTCTTTTCAGGGGGGGGGGCACATCTTGACCTATCACAGAAAGAGCGTTTCATAATCATTTCGACTTTGACATCGCGCGCACAGAGAGAGAGAGAGAGAGAGAGAGAGAGAGAGAGAGAGAGAGANAGTACTTCTTCTTCTTCTTCGTCTTCTAAGTTCTTGTTCTTCGGTCGTTCAGGCATGTTTCTGTCAATTACGAACGTAGATGCATCATGCTGCTGTTATGCGCCTAAGGAAGAATAATTAGGCCCACCATGTCTGACTTCGGGTAGAGGAAATCTTTTTGAAAGTATTTCTTGAAAAAAGGCAGGAGAATTTCTGTCAATTACGAACGTAGATGCATCATGCTGCTGTTATGCACCTAAGTAAGAATAATTAGGCCCAGCATGTCTGACTTTGGCTAGAGGAAATCTTTTTGAAAGTATTTCTTGAAAAAAGGCAGGAGAATGGACCGGAAAGGTTCGAACAATCGGCCCAGAAACGCCGGAGATACGGGCGCCGAGAGGCCGGCGGATGCGCGTTTCGCGCATTTGCGAAACCGCGCAAATGACACGGCCGCCTCGGTTGCCGTTGCCATCGCCCCGTTAGGGCTCACAGCAAATTTGAAGCGATTCGGTCGAAAAACGGCGGAGTTATAAGGCCCGTTTCGTGTTTCAGACACACACACACACACACACACACGGACACACACACGGACAGTTGGCTTTTTACTATATGATGATGATTCATTGTAGGCTCTCTTAAAAAGACTTGGATAATTCACACACACACACACGCGCGCACGCACGCGCCGAGAGAGAGAGAGAGAGCGAGAGAGAGATATATATATTTGGACAGGGAGAGAGAGAGAGAGGCAGGGGGAGAGAGACTTACCCCGGACTGCCGTAGCATCAACTGAAGCTCCTCCACAAAGGCTTGGGCCCTGGTCTGTTCTTGTTTGACCAGATCGCCCACAAAGTGGGGCTCCAGTGCCAACAGCATGGCTGAAACCATACAGCACCACATATATACACAAAGAAGAAAGTTAAGCACCCCACCACTTTTTTGCTGTAGATGAGATGAAATCGAGATTTATTGCAGTTTGACTATCTGACTATAAGAAAACGCATAATTTAATGTATGGTTTTACAAATGCATTCGGATATTCTGAAACAAAATGGGTTGTCATGTTCAATTAAAAAAATATACCATGTTTAATTATCAATGTAACAATTTCATATGGCTATATAAAAAGTTAATTATTGTGGGAAAACGTCACGAGGAGTGTCCAAAACTCATTTGGCAAATCAAAGTCCAGTAGCGTGTGTTTCCTCCCTGTGCCTGGATGACTGCTTCAACCCTGCGTCTCATCCCTCCTGTCAGACTTGTAATAGCTAATTGCTTTAAGGGGTGCTTAACTTATTTCTTTGTGCATATCATTACACAACACATTGATCTACATTCCTTCAGCGAAACAGGTCCCAACACACAACCTTACCAAACACATATGGGTGCTTCTCTTCAGGTTATATGCCTGGGTTCATTTTCACCCCCCCCCCCCCCGTGGGGACACCGGGGAGGGGTCTTTTAGTTTCCCCACCTTCTGGAAGTTCTGGAAGTTCTGTGCTTGTAACTTCCTCTAATCTGTTACTCTCTTTTCCCTTTGCTTACTATCATCTACTATCTTTCTGCCTTAACGGTCCATTCTCCTGCCTTTTTTGAAGAAACACTTTCAAAAAGATTTCCTCCAGCCGAAGTCTGACTTGCTGGGCCTAACTATTTCTTAGTTAGGCGCATAGCGGCAGCATGACGCAGCATCATAACACAATACCATTACATATACAGGCTTGTACTTGTTTGATAAGTACGCCCACAATGCGTGGGTACATGAACAGCAACATGGCCGAAACAATAATAATAGGGCATTGTCGCACTTTCTTCCAGTGAGAGGACACAGTTAAATGGAAATAAACTCAACAAAGCCTTCGGTCAACAGACTACCTCCACTTAAAGGATAAACGGGGGTATTGCAACATGATAGTCACAAATGAATAATGTCATTGCTCAAGAGAGCTTGGGACATGAAGGAAAAGGAACACAGAAATGAAAGTCGTCATTATTCGCAGCAAACACAGACAGAAGAAAGCGCATGGACGGTGAAAGAAAATAGCAGAGAAGTGGGGTTGGTGGTGAGTGGGGGCAAGAGAGAGAGAGAGAGAGAGAGAGAGAGAGAGAGAGAGAGAGAGAGAGAGAAGAGAGAGAGAGAGAGAGAGAGAGAGAGAGAGAGAGAGAGAGAGAGAGAGAGAGAGAGAGAGAGAGAGAGAGAGAGAGAGAGAGAGAGAGAGAGAGAAAATTGAATTGAATGAATTTTATTTATAGAGGGTAATAGAGTAAGCAATAACATGCTCTGGACAGAATACATATATAAAAGTAGAAAACGGAAAACGAAAATAAACACATACAAAGTAATATAAAGCATGCAAAAAACATCCCTATATTGTAACACATCAATAACAAAATCAAACCTATTATTATTAACTATACTCACTATTAACATTCAAAATGTGTGAAGTAAGCGCATACACACGGGAAAATAAAACCCAATCCTACTTTTCACACTCATCTTTAAACATTCAAAAATAGAGAAGTGCACATAAAAAAAAAATCTCAATCATACTTTATATATTCATCATTAAAATGTACTTATTTGAAAAGAACCCCATCATCATATAGTAATAAGCCAAGTGTCCGTGTGTGTGTGTGTGTGTGTGTGTGTGTGTGTGTGTGAAAGATTTCTGCCGTGAAAGATATATTGAAATGTTGCCTGATGTTTATATATATCCTCTTATACGGTTTCGGTGTGGTAATCATAAACTTATGATAGAAATTGGCAGAAGACTTGGAATACCCCATGAAGAACGATTATGTAGAGACTGCAATCAGAATGACCTTGGTGACGAGTTTCATTTTGTAATGAAATGTCCCAAATACAATATCAGATGTCAGTTTATTTCCAGAAAATTTACATGTGTAAAGTCCGTCTTTAACGACTGTCGATTGCTCTCTGGTGGTAAAAAGGTGTTATTAAATTTAGCTAAATTTTTAAGGTTTAGTAAAGTTGTGACATTTTGGTGTGTTAATTACATTAGAGTTATCTTTTGTAACCGTTTTCAATTGTTGCATTAATTTTGTATTTGCTTGATTTACTTCAAGTCCTCCATGCCCCAAAAGGGGTCAAAGGATTAAACAATCTTTGAATCTTTGAATCTTTGTGTGTGTGTGTGTGTGTGTGTGTGTGTGTGTGTGTGTGTGTGTGTGTGTGTGTGTGTGTGTGTGTGCGTGCGTGCGTGTGCGTGCCTGTGTGTGTGTCTGAAACACGAAACGGGCCTTATAACTCCGCCGTTTTTCGACCGAATCGCTTCAAATTTGCTGTGAGCCCTAACGGGGCGATGGCAACGGCAACCGAGGCGGCCGTATCTTGCGCGGTTTCGCAAATGCGCGAAACGCGCATCTGCCGGCCTCTCGGCGCCCGTATCTCCGGCGTTTCTGGGCCAATTGCCTTCAAATTTGGCAGGTAGATGACCGGGGCCGGTCACGATCGGTGTGCCAAACCGGAAGCCAATCGATTCAGAAACGCGCGCGCTAGACGCCGCTTCACCTTTTCACAAATAACTCCGCCGTTTCTTCACCGACTCGCTTCAGATTTGCTGTCAGGCTTGCTATGGCCATGGCAAAGCCTGGCAGGAAATTTGAAGAGAATCGGGAGAGCGTCTCACTTTCAGAGCAGCGCCAACGGGAAACAGGGCCTTATAACCGGCCTCTCGACGCCCGTATATCCGGTATTTCTGGGCGGTTTGCCTTCGAATGTGGACGGTAGATGACCGGGGACGTTGACTATCCGTGTGCCAAACCGAAAGCGAATCGATTCAAAAACGCGCGCGATATACGCCGCTTCACGTTTACACAAACCACGGCGTAACCAGAACCGACATTGACTCGAGATTTGGAACGTGCATGACCACGGAGCGTGACTATCGTCGTGCAAAATTACAACAGCATCCGTTCATAAACACGCGCGATATGCACCGATTAAATTTCGCGAATTTGGCGAAACGGGATTCGTCCAAACGTGCTATTATTAAGATAATTCATCCTATCTATTTCAAGCCCCCCCCCTCGCACGCAACTAACACTTTACCCACAAAGCGCAGGAGCTGTGAGCGTCGAGGGGGGGGGGGGGGGGGGGGGGGATAGGAGGGGGATAGGGGAGGGGGCTGGGGAGGGGGCTGGGGGGGGGGGGGGGGGGGGGGGGGGGGGGGGGGGGGGGATGGGGTGGGGGGGGGGGGGGGGGGGGCTGGAGGGGTGAAGGTGAAATGCTGCCTTCTTCTTGGAAATGTAAAACCGAAAGTTTCACTTTCGTGTGTTTGAGACTGGCTGTCTGTTGAAAGCCACAATAACAAACAAGTGTGTCGCCGAGTAGCAGATAAGTCCCCGAGCAAGTAAATGTGGGGAGGGGGTAGGTGTAGGGAGGAGATAGCTGCCACGGGTTAAAACTTCATATTGTAAAAAGCCAAGTGTCCCGTGTCTTTACCTACTCATCTTAGCAGAGAGAGAGAGAGAGAGAGAGAGAGAGAGAGAGAGAGAGAGAGAGAGAGAGAGAGAGAGAGAGAGAGAGAGAGAGAGAGAGAGAGAGAGAGAGAGAGAGAGAGGAGGAGTAGTAGTAGTAGTAGTAGTAGTAGTAGTAGTAGTAGTAGTAGTAGTAGTAGTAGTAGTAGTAGTAGTAGCAGAACTGAACAAAGGTTCACTACTCACTGGAGTGCCTCAGGCCTATGTTCTCAGGCACGTGCTGCAAGATGACGAAATCCTCAGGCCGTTGCAGATGATCCAGATAGTCTGCACGCACGCACACACACCGTCAACTGTTAAATGATATAGACACAGTGCAGGAGAAAAATGACTCTCCTACTGATCACTTCTGTTTGTGTGATACTTGGTGTATTTTAATGAATATTTCAAGAATGAAACTCAGAATAACTCAATTGTGCTTAAAGAGAAGAACCAAAAAGAGATAAGGGTGGGGATGGACATCTGCATTACTCACATTTCAGCCCATAGGGGAGATAATTTGGAAAATTTTTATCCATTGTATAGAAAGAAGGCCAAGGAAGGCCTATTTCCGTTTATGAATTAATAATTTTTTCGCACAGGAATAAAAATGGATATGTACTGTCAAAATATTCACGTTTTATGATTACCAGCCGCGAACGAAGAGAACTACTTCAGGACTTTGCTGGTAATGCAGTACTCCATGATCGTCCCACTATCTTTACAGTTATATATGTGCCTGATCCAGGCCGGAGGACGTTAAACGAATAGTGGATTATGTTCCTATCTGACTGACTGACTATGTTACCACGATAGCGTCTGAACGGAGGGATCTAGGACGGTCAAATTTTGCATGCGGATAAATAAGGATATCTAGGCCAAGTTCGATCATGAAGGTCATATATATATAGGTTAAAGGTCAAAGTCACTGGAACCGAAAATGCTGCGAACAACTTGCACAATAACGGAGGGACCTAGGACACTCAAATTTTGCATGCCCATAGGTACTAAGGATATCTAGACCAATTTCGAAAATGAAGGTCATAGGTCAAAGTTCAAGGTCACTGGAGCCGGACACAATAACGTTTGAACGGAGGGACATAGGACGCTCAAATTTTGGATTCAGATAGGTATTAAGAATATATAGGCCAAATGAAAAAATGAAGGTCATAGGTAAACGGTCAAGGTCACTGGAACCGAAAATGCTGCAGAGCACCTGCGTTTGAACGCTCAAATTTTGCATGCCCATAGGTACTAAGGATATCTAGACCAAGTTCGAAAATGAAGGTCACAGGTCAAAGGTCAAGGTCACTGGAGCCAAATATGCTGCCGAACACCTGACACGATAACGTTAGAACGGAGTTATCAAGGACGCTCAAAGTTTGCATACAGATAGGTACTTTTGATATCTAGGCCAGCTATGAAATTGAAGGTCATAGGTCAAAGGCTCAAAGCCACAGGAGCCGAACATGCTACCGACCATTTGGGACTGTATTCACATGTGATATCTTTAGCTACCAGCTACGAGACGAAGCACTGCAGCCGAAAACACTGCCGCTCGGATGGTGATCTACCGTCTTAACGCTCTAGTTAGTTATGATGCTGACTCTAAACTCACATTTTCCCACAAGAAATATGTTCAAAAGACGCAGAAAATGAAGGGAGTAATATCTACTTCATGTACTCTTCGTAAGTGAAGTTTTTTTCTTTTCTCTTTTAATCCCGATAAAAAGAAACTGACGGAATTAAGCTTTAAAGACCCACCACATCCATGAGTGAAAATCACGGGTTTCACGTGTTTCTCTCTCTCGCTGGTAAGAAATCTTATTTTGACTAGGTTTGACTCCCATACAAATTCCCCCAAATTGAAAACGAGACAGACTGAAGAACAGCCTCATTTTGAACTTGGGGAATTTGTATGTGGGTCACACCTACCCAGAAAAAAACCAAGGGACTTAAATCTGCCGGGTCAGTGGGTCTTTAAACGGCTAAATTTGTATAGTCGCGAGCCAATAACGAAACTGGGTAAAAACACTTCTTTGCCTCTTTTAGTGAATAAAACTTTTGTTACTATTTTGGAAAAATTCTATTATTTTAATAATTCGTTAAAAAGGCGTCATAATACACCTGAACGATAGCAGACCCGCCATTTTTTGAAGGGGTGTGGAGTGGTGGGGAGAGAGCTATTTCTTAAGTTGTGAGCGAATCTCCTTTTGGCAAACTGTATATTGTGGAATATTCGTGCAAACGATTTGGCCTAAGCGACCATTAGAAAAGAGAGGGCACATGCCTTGTGTTTCACTGAAAAAATCTGACTTCCAGCACCTCCGCCAAGGAGGAATCGCCGATTTGACGGTTTGATTTCTAGGAAACCAGAGCAAAGTGAGTGTTGCGATCACCGTAAAGGGAGTTTTCCTCGACGTGTCTTGCAAAAACGTATCCATCCGGGTGCCCCTTTAAAGTAAAGAAATTCAAAATTCTTTGCTCGGCGTTCACTTAAAGCATTTATAACGCTGTTGACGAGACAATTATAATCTGAGAAATAAAATCCATTGAGAAAGACGTTCACTTGAATGAATTATGCTAGGCCTACTGAGCATACATAAAACGCAATAAGTAAGTAATTCATGTTAAATCAAACGGAATGCTAACAAATTAGTAGCATATAGGCCTACTGTAGCAGTGATGTCCCGAGGATGGAAAACGGATAGGATAAACGTCCTGAAACAGGAGAATCAATAGGACAAAATGTCCTGGGTCTTGTAGAAACCAATAGGATAAAGTCCGCCAGTGTTGGAATTCAATAAGAAGACATTTGTCCAGAGAGGGAGGAAAGAATACGACATTTTCAGTTTTAATAGGACTAAGTCCTGTAACCTGGGACATCACTGTTAAACTAATACAGACAATGCTAACAGTAACAAAACACGCAATGCCCACAGAGAAATTCAGAACCGTCAGCTAAACAATTTTTTATATCCAACCCCCCCGTGTGGGGTTGGGTGTTCTCGGACTAGCCAGGGGTCACAGTGCCCAGTCTCGCATGCCCTCTTATCTATCTAGCTTTTGTTTTCCCCGCGCAACATAAATTCTTTGAACCCCAGTGTCGCATGAAAATAGGTAGCTCGTAAAAATAAGTAGCTCGCTATTATGAGAGTCTGTATTTGCGACAACCACAAATTTCACTTTTTCTGTACTTTAACCATTTAACTAACCCTAACCATAACCCTATCCCTAACCCTAGAAAAAAGTTAAATTTGTGGTTCATGCTCAATGTCGCAAATACACACTGTCATAGGTAGCGAGCTACTTATTTTTACGAGCTACCTATTTTCATGCGACACCCAGTACATGTCAATAACTGATTACGGCAGGTGGACATTGCCGAAAGAAGAAGAAGAAGAAGAAGAAGAAGAAGACGACAGTGGAAAGCTAATACATAAAGACTTAGACAATTATGCCATGACAATCACTTCAGGTATTGTACTTACAGTGCAAGGCCTGTTTAGCATAGTCACTCTGGTCCATGGCCACCAGCACAGGACGTTTCGGGACGGCCGCCTCTGCCATGATGCTGGAATGATGTCAGGAAGAGAAACGGGCACCAAGCCACTGATGCAGGGTGACGTTCAGAGACCAAGTCACAGAAGAGAACGGCTCTTTTTACTGATGTTGAACGAGCGCTTCCGCAGACTAACCGTGACGAAAGAGACGGTTGAGAAAAGCGGTGAACGCTTGCTGGTGCTAAGTACCTCCAAAATTGTAACATCCAAACACGAAGACGGTCGCTCAGCTCACTTCATAGTGTGTGTGTGTGTGTGTGTGTGTGTGTGTGTGTGTGTGTGTGTGTGTGTGTGCGTGCGCGTGCGTGTGCGTGCGTGTGCGTGTGCGTGTGCGTGTGTGTACGTGTGCGTGTGCGTGTGCGAGCGCGAGCGCGTGTGTATGTGTGTGCGTGAGTGCGTGTGCGCACGTGCTGTAAGCGTATTCAGTGCAGCATGTTCTTTCCGTGACGAATGCCCTTTGCAAGCACATTCATTTTAGCCTGGACACACACACACACGCACGCACCACGCACACACGCACGCACGCACGCACGCACGCACACACACACATACACACACACACACACACGCACGCGCACGCACACGCACACACACACACACACACACACACACAGAGGAATACAGCGTTTAACGCTAGGCTTCTTCCTCAAACCAAACCGTCACGTACACACACAAACACACATGCACACACTACGGACATGGGCATACAAGAAGGCCTACATAGGCTACACAAGTGGCGGCACGTGCATTCACACGCACACTGGGCGACGTGCATTCACACGCACACATACAAATACACGCGCGCGCGTGCATAATGTGACACACACACACACACACACACACACACACACACACACACACACACACACACACACACACACACACACACACACAGCGCACGCTCGTATATTGTCAAATCGCACAAACTGAAACTATTTCCTCGGCCTTATTTCTCACCACTTCTGGAACTCACCCCTTCGCCTGTTTCCACTAATGTAAGCCTAACGATCTCTGCACTATCGTACTGCACTATCTTACCTTAATTTTGTCCTCGCAAGCCACCAGCTCAGCAGCCAGGCGCCGCTCCTTCTCCTCCAGGCGACAGGCCAGCCTCTCGGTCACCGCCTCCCTGGCCGTGATCTGGCGATCCCGCTCTCGGAGATGGGACTCCCGATCCCCCACGTAATCCCGCGCTCGCTGCACGAACACGGCAAAGTTGCTGTGGAGACGTTCCAGGAACGTCTTCCCCAGATTCTCGATCTGGTCGTGGATGTCCACTTCCCAGGCACTGGTGATATCGTCGAAGATGCTGTGCTCGTACAGAGGTCCCACGGGGTAGTCCTGAGGCAGGCAAGAGGCATCGGCTTCTCCGTGAAGCGTACTCAAGTCCATAAGAGAATCCATAGCTCCTTCTGGGGGGTGACTCCAAGTGCTGTTGTCGCCCAGAAGCTCCAAGGCCAGCACTGGGCGGATGAAGTCAGAGTCCATGTCCAGTGTGCGTCCTACGCACTTGTCACGGGCCAGAGTGGGGCGCCATTCACTTTCAGGGTCGGCCCGGACCCAAAGACGAGACTCCTGATAGTGGGGCACTGCGTACAGTTGCCGCAGCCGCCACTCCACGTGGCCCACCTTCTCCATCTTGCTGAAACGGACGTTGTGGAAGTCTTCGGGCGGCGAGGTGGTCAGCATCAGCTTGAAAGTGTTGAGGTTGTGTTCGATTTCTGGACCCCGGGTGTAGCGGTACACGACCAGTTTCATGGGTTTGTGTCCATCCGCCAGGCCATACCACTGAATGAGCATGCGCCAGGCGTCCTCGTGCACCACGTCCACTGTGTGCGCAAAATCACGCCTTGTGACGATGGGCCCAGGGAGAGTGGTCACGCGTTTCTGGTAGTACTTCCGCGTGCTGGCAATCCCCAGGTATTTCTTCAGGTGCTCTAACCACTCTGCCACCACCACGTACCAAAAATCGCCCTCCGACAGCTCCCTAACCAACAGTTGTTCTAGCACCGCTTTTTGGGCGTGGGGGTCTGGCACTATTATGCTGGCTGCAGTGCCAACGCTGCAATAAGCCGCATAGTTCCCGCTCACTCCACTGATGCCGCTCCCCCCAGGGGAAGATGCCAGGGAGGGCCCGCCTCCACCCCCGGGACTCCCCACGCGAAAACCAGAGCTGGAGGGGGTAGGAGCGACGGTGGTCGGGGGACTGGGGGACCCGGGCACGGCAGACGACATCCCGAAACAGCGACCTCTCTCTCCTGCCGCCAGGGGCCCGCTAGGCCGAGGGAATGACGTCAGCGCAGGCTGCATTCCACACCTGCAGCCAAGCACCACAGGCGTTTGGTGTTTAGCAACTTTTTTAATTTTTTACTTAACCTGGTCTGGATCGTGAGCGATGTTGAAAGAGACTGGGGCAGAGACTGGTGCATGTTTATATCGTCAGTACTCTATCATCAGAATGTCCATTGTTACAACAATGCAATATTCTGTATTATATTGTCTATATACTTTTAGTTACACCCACCCACCCCTCCTTCCCCTTAATTTCTCGGTTCCTTCCGGGTTTTTGTTCCAGTCTTGCCTTTCTTACTGTAGATTATTTCGTTCTTTCGACTAAATGGTAAATAATTGAATTAATTATTATAGTGATAATGATTTTTTGAGAAAATATAATTAGCTCAAAATTTTAAAAGAAAATACTTTAATGTTCGCTAAGAAAGGCAAGACTGCAGGGGGGGGGGGGGGGGGGGGGGGGGGGGGGGGGGGATAAATTTAAGGGCTGGGGTGTTAAACCACATGATAGCTGATTGCTTTTCTTGATTGACTATATATTTATCATGACCGTGGCAAAGTAAATGATTTAAATTATTTTGTCTGATATTGACCTATCACCTGAAAATACTGATGGCAATATACGAGTAAAGATAGCCATAGGGGAAGACGGGGTAAAAAGCGCATGGGCGGGTAAGAAGCCCACCCCAATTATCTCATGAAATAAAGAAAATTTCAGTCAAATTTGCCCATGAGACGAATGCTAGACATTAACGCTCGTCTCATGGACAAAATGAGACTGAAATTTGCTTCATTTCATGAGATAATTGAGGTGGGCTTCTTACCCGCCCATGCGCTTTTTACCCCGTCTTCCCCTATGCATAGGCCTACATATGCATGAAAATGCATTCGCGTGATTCAATAAGTTTAATTGACATGAAATATAATTCTGAACTTCAGGCTTAAATAAGTGATATAGCACTAATAATATCATCAAGCACATTCTGACGAAGCCAGTAGTGTAAAAAAGAAAGAAAAAAAGCACCCCCCCCTTTCCAGTCCCCCAAACAGAAAAAGCGCGCGTGCGCGATAATGATCTCTTTCTGTCTCTCGACCTTGATATATATGTGTGTGTGTGTGTGCGTGTGTGTGTGCGTGTGCGTGCGTGTGCGTGCGTGTGTGTGTGTGTGTGTGTGTGTGTGTGTGTGTGTGTGTGTGTGTGTGTGTGTGTGTGTGTGTGTGTGTGTGTGTGTGTGTGTGTGTGTGTGTGTGTGTGTGTGTGAGTGTGTGTGTGTGTGCGTGTGCGTGTGTGCGCGCACGTGCGCGAGTGTTTAAATTATAACCGATAACATTTTATACCAGCTAAAAAACAAAAATGCCAGCGTTTGATGTTCCTCAGGTTTTCATAACAACGGAATGTTGAGAATGCTGGGCGTTACTTAACAGCTTAGACCACAGACATTCTTTTCAACATCCGTGAGCTTAGACCCATAATTACCTCCAATATTTGGCTTAACTACCTACAGACAGAATACGACCGACACAAGTCTGTAAGCGTCACTGCCGACTCTACACACAACCTAACCTATACTAAAACTAACTTTACGAAGGCCATGGTCTGAGAGAGGGGAGGAAAAAACCACACTCAAGCTCCCATATCCTGTTGACAAAGTGTATTATAATAGGCTTAGTAGGCTATCACTAAACTACTAAAGCTAACCCATCTATATATATAGAATCCTGTTAACCCCCCCCCCCCCCCCACCCCCCCCGACCCCACCCCCCACCCCCCCCCCCCCCCCCCCCCCCCCCCCCCCCCTCACGTGGCTAGTTTAATTTTTTCACTTAAAAAATAAAATAGGGCACGTGCAACGCGGCAACTAAAGAAAAACGCTCTTGAAACTATTTACATGTTCCTTTTTGCTTTCTTCTACACTAGACACCTCGGGAATTAAGCGCGTGACTCTTCTTCCTCAACTGGGAGGATGCCAACTGCGCAGACGGATGTGATGGAGCAACAAGAAAGAAAGTGAAAGAAAGAAAGGGTCGGAGTAGATGCTGTTGCTAAGTTTAGAGGTGTTGGCTGCTCGCCACGTGGCTTTGTTGACAAAATAACACGGGCAGCTCGAACAAAGAAAGTAGGTTTCTCCGTGACAGAAATATACAGCTAAAGTAAAGCGAAACAGCTGGGTTTTTTGTTTTGTGTGCGTGGCAGCCCGGAATTCGTGAGAAAACAACACAATACAAAACAAAGAAATCATATCGAAATGCAAGAGAGATCTGAATCAGTTTTCTCCTTTTAAAAAGTTCTTGTATAACATCTTTAAATGGGTGTAAAATATATTTTTATTTTATTTTATTTTCCTCTCCCAAGCCTTATCCCCGTCACCTCCTCCCCCCGTACGGAGCGGCCTAGTCTGTGTCATTCGGTCCGTGTCTCCACTTTCTTACTTCTAATCTGTCTGTCAATCCTGTTATGTTATTACGGAGTGTATCGATCGCATTAATGCTAGTGTCCTTTGCCCTATTTATGATCGGCAGACGGGTATACATTTGTCGCGATCTCAGTGGGTTTTCCCCTGTCTGTCCGGGCTGTATCTCTTGAACCGCTGGATGGAATCGCTGAACATTCTGTGTGGCGGTGTATCTCTATGAGAAGAAGGTTCCATAGACAAACTAGAACCGTGCTGACATCGACCTTCAAGTTTGACCTTGAAAGCCGAAAATGTGATCTTTGCGCTACTGAGGCCTATATATTTCATCGCTTAAAAGTTTGTGTGAGGATGCAATATTAAGAGTAAAATACATTGGTCTATAAATTATACCCGGGGTAGGGTGTCGCCAAGCGGCAGACATGTCTCTGTTTTACTTCACACTGAACATCTCACGAGCCATTCCATAGAATCACTTCAAATTTTGTATGTGGGTGTAATACTAAGAGTAGAAGATGTTGGTTTATAAATTGTGCCCTGGGGGAAGGATGTTGCCGAGTGGCAGACATGTCTCCGTGTTTCTTCACACTGTTAGATCTCGTGAAGCACTGCATGAAATCACTTCAAAACATTTAAGGGGGGTGTAATACAATGAGTCGGAGTCATTGATGCATAAGTTATGTCCCATGGTGTCGCCGAGCGGCAGACATGTTCTCTGTATTTCTTCTCCCTCTTATCTCATGAACCACTTGATGGAATCACTTCAAATCTTGTGCGGAGGTGTATCACCCAAATGACGATAAGAAGGCGGGGCTAAGATCTGGATGGGGAGGGGGGGAGGGAGGGGAGAGGCGGGGGATTGGAGGCAAGGGAGCGTAACTGGCACGGGACATGCCTTCTGCTCGGCAACACACTTGTTAAGGGTTGACATTGGCCTGAAGTTGGGGCTATTCAATCTTTCTTTCACGGTAATGGAAAACCATGGTACAGCTTAAGTCTTTTGTAAGAGACCACGACTCTCAAGCTAGGCGGGCACTTGCGCTGGCCCGTAGTGCTGCAGCCAAAGGGATTAGTTGGCCTTTGGGGACCTTCCCCAAAGCCAGATGCCCTAAAGTCCTGTGACAACGAAATAATGAAATATAATTCTGAAGTTGAGACAGCGTGAGGCATATTCACTGGCCTGTAAACTATAATTGCCCTGATTGGCTAAGATATTAAATATAACCAAGCCCTCCATAGTAGTAGCCACCTCATCTGCTATTTGGAAGTCATTGTTGGAAACGATACACTGGCACACACACACACCTCGTTTTTATTAATATTTCAGCTTAGATGTATCCCCCTTTGTCTAAGTCTGTATCAACTGAGCTGTCAGTCTCTCTCTGTGTGGCAATATTGTCTCCCTGTGATTTCTGCATTTAAACAGGACGCGTGGGGAGACAGACAGACACAGAGAGAGAGAGAGAGAGAGAGAGAGAGAGAGAGAGAGAGAGAGAGAGAGAGAGAGAGAGAGAGAGAGAGAGAGAGAGAGAGAGAGAGAGTGTTCTTTTTAATCAAGCAGGTTATTTTGTAATTTTCATACTGAGTCTTTGTTAGCTATGAATATGTGTGTGTGCGCGGGCGCGCGCGCGCGCGCGCGTGCGTGTGTGTGTGTGTGTGTGTGTGTGTGTGTGTGTGTGTGTGTGTGTGTGTGTGTGTGTGTGTGTGTGTGTGTGTGTGTGCACACGCTCTCCAAGTTCAAATGCTTAACTATTTGCTGTATGAACGTATTGTTCAATTAGTCATTAATGAACGTATTAACTCAGTAATTCTCAATCTTAAAAGAGTGAAAGTTTTAGACGTTCAAGGGAATTATAGATACCCTTCACATCAATGGCAACAGAGGTGATCCCGGGTGAATGGACATATCTAGCAGACGAGGGAAAAAACACACCCACAAGCAAGAAGACGCAGTCAAACTTACCCAGATCGAGAAAGGGAGATGCATACATATCAGTATAACGGCGGAGGTAACGATGCAGCAGAAAGCAAGTTTGTCTTACAATCGAGCCTCATCAAAGTATTTATACTAGCACCGGACGTGATCTTGAGCCGCTCTTGGGAACGAGGCTGTCTGAATGTCTGCCAGCTCTGTGACGTCATTTTGACCTGGCGAATGGGAAAGAGAATGGGAACCCTGCGGAGATAGGTAAGAGATTCTAGAGATGGCACCTTTCACCTTTTACCTGAATTTACTTGTGCGGAAAGTGAGGCAGGTGTACGTGTTTATTTCGGGCACTGACGTGATGGCTGGGGCTGGTGGTTGGAGTCTGGCGCTACTGAGATGGGGCGTGCCATTATAAAAAATATGCGTGTTAATAGTTCAACAAGGAAGACAATGGATTCAAAGACGAGTTTCATTTTGTGCCTTCGCCAAGGAAGCTAGCCAATGTTTTGACGTTGCCTCAGTTTGTCTGCATTCTGTTTGTCAATGAGCATCATTTTTTTTAAAACTCAAAGATATTTTTAGTAAAGGATTTTTATGACATTAAGATATTACATCATATGTATGCATTACTCTGGATTTCACCAAACAATAATTTTTTGAAAAGAAAAATGTTCTTCGTTATGTATACTTTTTGTTTCAGTGTTTGTCTTTTCTACCCCCTTCCTCCCTTTAGACGGCCGGCCATATTGGTGACATTTGATCAGATGCTCTGGGTTTTTCGATTAAACATTTGTGATACTGCGAAAATATTAAGATGCAATTAATTCCGTCTTCTTGATCACCTTTTCTTCTAGGGCCTAGCTCTTTCCATTCCCACCCACTTTGTTTGTGTGTGTGTCAGTTTTCTTAGCTAGCTAAGAAACTAGCTGCTTCTTCTGTGCCAGTCTTTGAATGACCCGAATCCAGGTTGAATGAGGTACAATCACCCATCATAAAAAATGGTCTTTCAAAGTTCCCCGGCAACCCGCACCAATAGGACCTTTCTCAAACATCAAAATACATGTATCCTTTTATCCATCACGACCCCCCCCCCCCTAAAATCTTTGAAAGAAAATATCTTTCTTTGTCTAGTTAGAGTATGAAAGCAATGTTGTTGCTGTTGTCGTACACTGGCCGCAACTCCAGTGATCATCCCAACAACCGAAGCACTTTGAACACTATGGTACAAATGCACCAGCGAGGGATGAGAACATTACGTGTGTGACCGTTTTTGATTACCTCGCCATGTGGGGGGAGCCACACTCCGACTTCGGAGGAAGTATGAAAGTAATGATAAGAAGGTTAGAAAGCAGCACTAAGCTTGTTATGAAGGTCACCGTGTTGTTGTAGGTTAGTAGTGTTCCCCCCCCCCCCCCCCCCCCCCCCCCCCCCCCCCCCCCTATCCTAGTAACCCCATTTTCCAGAACTAACTTGTTGCACTCATTAACACGGCGACACAAACATCATCACGTGTTGCACAAGTACTGTGCAGTTGGCCGTGTCCCAATAGACGATTTTCGGAAAAACCTAGGGAAGAGCACTTCGTGAAAATTAGAGTTGATTACCTCGACTTACTCGGCCGAAGCCATAGCAACCATGGCGGCATGGCGTCGAAGCCTGAAACCGCAGGATGCGAGTCAGCGACTTGCAATTTAAAAAAGAAAAGAAAAGAGAGGTGGCCACTGAGAGAGAAAATGGAGTTTTACGTCCTCTTGGTCTGAATCAGACACATATGGGACATTTGTAAATACAAATATGGTGGGAACAATACTGGAGGCAATGCCCGGAGGCAGTACGAAACCAGTAGAGTCCCGATTTTTTAAAAATTAATACAGATAGCTGTAGCGGTGACCACGCCTCGGTTAAACCTCATCGGCTATGGCACCACCACAAGTACTGTCTTGATTTGCAAGATAAGAGAGGTGGCCACTGGCCAGTACCCATAAATTTATAGAACTTGCAAAATGTGACGTAAAAATATAAATCACATCAATTTTAGAATGACGCACGGTGTTCTAAGTGCTGCATGTCTACTCAAACACACGATAGGCGAGAACTGGGGATCTACCTGATGGTAGAGTAACTTCCCCTGTTTGACCGATTGAATTAGGCAAGATCACTCCCACACACCATTAAATTACTCCCCTTAATTATTTCCGAACAAATCCTATTAAATGGGATACAATGGCAGCTCAGTCATGAGTTCTCTGTCTTGGTAGGCCTATGTGTCTGTCTCTGTGTCTGTCCACCCGTCTCAGTCTGTACGGGCGTGTTTTTCTGTGTTTGTGATGTGTGTCTGTCTCTGTGTCTGTCCACCTGTCTCAGTCTGTACGGGCGTGTTTTTCTGTGTTTGTATGCGTGTCTGTCTCTGTGTCTGTCCACCTGTCTCAGTCTGTACGGGCGTGTTTTTATGTGTGTGTATGTGTGTCTGTCTCTGTTTCAGCCTCTCCTGGTTACACACACATATGCACGTACACGCAAGCAAGCGCACACAAATATACACGCACACATCTCCACACACGCAGAGAGAGAGAGAGAGAGAGAGAGAGAGAGAGAGAGAGAGAGAGAGAGAGAGAGAGAGAGAGAGAGAGAGAGAGAGAGAGAGAGAGACAGAGAGACAGACAGACAGAGACACAGAGAGAGAGAGAACGAATTGTTATTCATAGAGGGTAGAATAAGCAAATATATGCTTTTT
>CM065683.1:50753987-50783987 GCA_017654935.2 Phymorhynchus buccinoides | reverse complement strand
CTAGTCACTCACAACTGCGCGCATCCACGCGCACACACTTACTCAGACATGCATATACTTTTTTTCTTTGTACCATTCTTTCTCATTTGCTTTCTGTCTGTCTGACTGTATCCTGGTCTATGTTATTTCTTTTATCTTGAATCTTTCTCACTGTGTGCGAGTACATGCATGGGTGCATATGTTTATGTTGATGTGTGCCTTCTGTCTGTCTGACTGTTTGTCGGTCTGTCTGTCTGTCTCTCTCTATCTCTCTCTGATCTCTCTCTCTCTCTCCCCCCCTCTCTCTCGTTCTTTTGTTATGCCTTGGCGCGCTCGCACGTGTGTGCGTGAGTGTACACGTGTGTGTTTGCGTGTATGTGCATGTGTATGTGTGCGCGCGCGTGTGTGTTTGTTTCTGTGTGCCTGAAATGAATGCCTGCATGCGTCTGTCACTGAAGTTTAGAAGCCACTCTTGACACGCTCTCTTTGCACTAACATCATGTATGTTTCACTCATCGAAAAGGCCTATGTACACTCAAATCACGCGTTCTCATGTACACAGGCCTTATTGGCCACTGCAACGATCACCTTTTGCAAGAGTGAATGCTCTTGGTGGGTGGGGGAAGATGCTTGAGTACTGACCAAACAAGGGAATAACTCTCGCCAATAACCCTATTCGAGGCCACTGAATGGCTGCCTTTTGCAAGAGTGAATGCCCTTTTGGATACTGACCAACAAGGGCTTAACTCTTGCCATCAAGGGCGTTAATAACCCTAGTTACAGTGGCCAATAGTGTGTGTTTTAACTGTTCTTCTGATTGCTTTCAACTTCTAGCGAGGACCAGCTGGCCTGTTATGATGCAGTGCGACGCGCGTCCATCAGCATCCGACGCATGTCCACCTCCAACTGCACGCCCCTGCTGGACAACGGGAGCCGGTCAGGCTCCATGAGCCTGGTGCGCAATGACCACCGGAGAAGGGGGTTCCGGCCACGTGACTCCTGCCATTCCGCTCCGGGCACTTTGCAGAGGTATATAGGGAGGGGATTAGTTTGTGTTGCATAGAATCTGAGTGAAGGGTGAGGGTGGAAGTAAGGGAGAGAGAGAGAGAGAGAGAGAGAGAGGAGAGAGAGAGAGAGAGAGAGAGAGAGAGAGAGAGAGAGAGAGAGAGAGAGAGAGAGAGAGAGAGAGAGAGAGAGAGAGAGAGAGAGAGACTCAAAACTCAAGAAGTTTAATTGTATTGGCCTAGTGACCCGTTTCAATTATGCAAAAACGAAATAAATTTATAACAAATAAGCATGCATGTTGGAGAGATAGAGAGCGAGAGAGAGAGAGAGAGAGAGAGAGAGAGAGAGAGAGAGAGAGAGAGAGAGAGAGAGAGAGAGAGAGAGAGAGAGACTCAAAACTCAGAGAGAGAGTGACCCGTTTCAGAGAGAGAAAGAAATTTATAACAGAGAGCATGCATGTTGGAGAGATAGAGAGCGAGAGAGAGAGAGAGAGAGAGAGAGAGAGAGAGAGAGAGAGAGAGAGAGAGAGAAAGAGAGAGAGAGAGAGAGAGAGAGAGAGAGAGAAGAGAAGAGAGAGAGAGAGATGAGAGAGAGAGGAGAGAGACAAGAAAGAAGTTAATTGTATTGGCCTAGTGACCCGTTTCAATTATGCAAAAACGAAATAAATTTATAACAAATAAGAGCGAGAGCAGAGTTGGAGAGAGACTTGAGAGAGAGAAGTTTAATTGTATTGGCCTAGAGAGCAAAAACGAGATGAGAGAGAGAGAGAGAGAGAGAGAGAGAGAGAGAGAGAGAGAGAGAGAGAGAGAGAGAGAGAGAGAGAGAGAGAGAGAGAGAGAGAGAGAGAGAGAAACACACAGACAGATAAACACATACGCACAGAAAGAGAGGAAGAGAGAGAGGGAGGAAAGTGAGAGAAGGTCACTGGTGTAAGAGAGAACAAACAATGAAGGGCAAGAAAGAGAGAAAGAGGATGGTGGGTTACAAGGACATAGAGAATAACTGTAAGAATTGTGTTCATGCTATTTGTACATTTATTAGCCATAGGTCGTTGTTGTTTTGTTTGCTTGTTTTTCACTGTCAACAGCCTGCAGCAGAGATGATCTCTGTTCACTGTACACTGTTCCAGGCACCACAGAAATCGGGAGTCTGCCAGCCTGCAGGACATGCCCCCTCCGGTGCCTGCACCCCCGCCGTACTGCGCACCCCCCATTTATGCCATGCCCGACGAGGAGGAAGTTTTCCTTGGGTAGGGAGCTGACTGGCAATGCATTGTATTGTTGTAATCTCACGATGTATTGTATCGAGCCAGGCTTTTTATCAGTTGTAGCATTGCGTCACTGTAGGCTACTGCAGGTCGCTAAAGATGGAACCATGGTTACTGCGTGTGTAGGTAAATGTTGATTACTTCCTCCCTCCCTCGAAAAAGGTTTTTAGTTGGCTATGTTAAGCTTCAGAATTGACAACTAAGATTAAAAATGAATCTGTTTATTATCGCAACAGATACATAAATGAGTGAAATTGTAACTTATCTCCAAAAGAGCAAAGTTTTCTTTTCCCATGTTTCCTACTACTTCGTGTAGTCTCAGTTTGTGAAAGTGTTTTTCGGTAAATTGAGTAGGCTTATCTATTTTTGCAAATAAGAAAGTTAACTAACAAGCACCAAAAACATTCTGTATTCCGGTATGATTTCCCAATGATGATGACTATGATATGCGTTCTTGAAAAATATTTTTTTAAAGCAGAATTTACAGCCAAATCCAGGTTTCCTTTGTTCCTGAATGTTCAAATCTCTTCACAATGTTTGGCGTTCAATACAGCTGACCATGGGGTTCTTGAATTTGACATTTATTTGCACACATATGTACCGCACCCATTATGGCCTTTAGGCCTGGGAACGCAGAAAAAGAAGAAGAATTTGGAAGTGATCATACTTTATTTATTGCTTTCGCATCCATTTGATTGTCTTTCTTTTCTTTGCCCACAGAGGGGACATCCCTTTACAAGACATGCGGCGGGCCGAGGGGGCTGAGGCCCATCCCGATGACCAACAACCTCCCGCCCGCCCGCATCGTCATCATCACCATCACCGTCGACAACGACCATATAGCGCCGCTAATGGTTACATGACGCGTTAGACCCGCCTGCATCGTCATCATCACCGTCGACAACGACCATATAGCGCCGCTAATGGTTGCATGACGCATTAGACCCGCCTGCAGTGGACAAATCATTGTATGCTGATTTGAAATCGGAACACTTCTGGAATCAAATAACTGACAAATGATTGTTTTATTTATATAGCCTATTGTTTTTATTTATACAGCGGACGTCTGAGCCTATTGTTGTTGTTGTTATTTTTGCAGGTTTTTTTCATAAAAAACTATCTAACTCTAATGTGAGAACCTTATGACCCCCCAAAAAATTAATTTGGTGTGTGTGGAATCATAAATAGAATTAACTTACTGAACACAAGTGTGATATTACTCATACAACGTTCAATGTACGTTGAAGCCTGTTCTGTTCAGTAGAATGGAAAAGCAGCTTTTCAATGAGTAATTAGTATTGGACCTTAAGGTGATTCTCATTAACCAGTAGGCCTAATCATTATAACATCTTTAAACGATCTTCTTCGTTTCTTCTATCAGTATCTTACACATATACTTGTGCCTCTCTCTCTCTCTCTCTCTCTCTCTCTCTCTCTCTCTCATTATTTCTTTTGTTTGTATCTGTGAATCATGTGTGTGTGTGTGTGTGTGTGTGTGTGTGTGTGTGTGTGTGTGTGTGTGTGTGTGTGTGTGTGTGTGTGTGTGTGTGTGTGTGTGTGTGTGTGTGTGTTTCTCTGTGTTGTGTAAATCAAGATGCGTTTTTACATTGCTATAATGTTTCTTTTAATTTTTACTTACAGCTCAAACAAAGTCTGCTAGTTTTGGTTTAAACTGAACAGCATTTTATTTTCAAAACTTAAACCGACTACTGTCTTTGGAGGCTTTTCTGTGTCAGTGCTTTCTAGCTTTAGGTTTCTTTGACCAACCATTGGCACAGAAATTCCGGAACGTTTTTTTAAATTTAAAAATAAATGTTTTATATTTTGTTTAATGCAATTTGTAGTGCTCAAAAGTATTAAAATCTTCACAAAACGATTTCTTTGATATTTTTGAATGTGTCTTACATATTCTGACGAGTTCTCTCTCTGTCTCTGTCTCTCTCTTGCTCTGTCTGTCTGCCTCTTTGTCTCTCTCTTTTTCTGCGTGTCTTGTTTGTGTACGGTGTGTGTGTGCGCATGCGCGTGTGTAGCCTACATGTGTGTTTATGAGAGAGAATATGTATATACACTGACATAATGTACCTGTATATGCTGCTTGTCATTTCACATACTCACACACACGCATATACATTTCTTTTACACAGGCACACACATGCACATACAAGGTCACACAGAAACATACACAGTCATGCTCAAAATCGCTCTTCAATCAAAATCAAACCACAAGCGTGATACATACACATCTGCACATACACTCGCGCGCACGCACACACACACACATACACACACACACACGCACGCACGCATGCACGCACACGCACACACACGGCAGACATCCATGTAGAGAGTCTCCTAATATGGACCACTTTTTCATGCGCTTTTTACCCCGTCTTCCCCTACGAGCACTTGCATATTCACATCTGCGCACGCGCGCACACGCACACACACACACACACACACACACACTCTCTCTCACTTAATTTTAGCTACAACTTAACGAAATTATGGACACAGTAGTCAAAGTAATGAGATGAACTTGAACATGAGCTAAACAAGCCAAATTTGTAATAAAACAAGCGCGGATTCGCAATCGTTCGTGGCGTGCGACAATTTTGCCACAAACGTGCGACAATTTTGGACCGACCGACCGACAAAGTGAGTTATAGGTTTGTGGCTTGTGCCACAAACAACAAAGGGGAAAAACACTGGTCCATATTGAGAAACTTGGGTGGTCCATATTAGGGGAAACATCAAACAGTGCTTACATAAAAACAAGCATTTTAAACAGTAAGCAGGAAACCCTTCACTTCAACTAATATAGCATGAGGAGGGACAGACATGTGATCATTTATCACGCCATTGCTGAAATGCTATATTATTAAAAAGATACTGGAGTAAACAAAAATACACAGGCAAAATTTTAAACTGCAAAGCACTGAAATACATTTAAAGACTTATCGTTTTCGCGCGTCACGTTTTTCCGCCATGATGATGATCGTAAATAGTGCTGGGGAAGCTACTCCACACTTCTATGTCGTTCAAATTTGTCAGAGTTGTATGACTTAGACAAAACGGTGGTGGTCCGTATTAGGAGACGGTCCGTAATCGGCGACTCTCCCCTACAAAAAGCTTAAAAAATAAGCATGTGCACACATTCACGACAGGAGACAAAGTTTATGTCTTACAGCAGTGTTTAATTAGGCCTACTGTGTGCGCAGACGGACGTGCACATGCACACGTACGAGAGAGAGAGAGAGAGAGAGAGAGAGAGAGAGAGAGAGAGAGAGAGAGAGAGAGAGAGAGAGAGAGAGAGAGAGAGAGAGAGAGAGAGAGAGAGAGAGAGAGAGAGAGAGAGAGAGAGAGAGAGAGAGAGAGAGAGAGAGAGAGAGAGAGAGAGACTGAGAGAGAGAGAGAGCGTGTGTGTGTGTTTGCTGGGGGTTAACTATTAATGCGCGCATGTACGTGTGTGTCTGTGTGCGAGTGTGTATGATTATCTCTCTCTATGTGTGTGTCTCTCTCTCTGTCTTTCTCTCTCTCTCTCTCTCTCTCTCCGTGTGTCTGACACTGTCTCTCTCTCTCTCTCTCTGTATGTATGTGCTTAGTGTATGTGTGTGCGAGAGAGAGAGAGAGAGAGAGAGAGAGAGAGAGAGAGAGAGAGAGAGAGAGAGAGAGAGAGAGAGAGAGAGAGAGAGAGAGAGAGAGAGAGAGAGAGAGAGAGAGAGAGAGAGAGAGAGAGAGAACCGAGACCGACAGAGAGAGTGCCACAGAAAGACGACAGACAGAGACAGACACACCCGCACACACTTACGCGCGCACACACACACACACTGACAGCCCCCCCCCCCCCCCCCCCCCCAAGCCATGTATCGGGGACACAACGGGCCTGGGACCTAATGGGTCTGGGACACAAGGGGATGGGACCTAATGGGCCTGGGACACTTAGGGCCTGAGTGACAACTGAACTGAAGGACAGCTTCAAGGTAGCACATAACACACACACACACGCGCGCGCGGCGATACACGTGACAAAGTTTGCGCTTGCACGCACGCACGCACACACACACACACACACACACACGCACGCACACACACACGACGTTCAATGTTGCAATGTTGTCATTCGCCGCTCTTTTGTTATTGGAGGCTGCCAGCCTCCCTATTAATTTCGGGAAGGGGATCACGTGACTTTTGCCTGTGAAGATCACGTGATTTGGGTCCAGTTCCATGGTCCATGGATGAGCACGTGACCTGCTGGGCGCATCAGAGTTGTCTTCCCTTTGTCATTGAAGTTGTCTGCCCTTTTTAACTGAGTGTGCGACTCTACATGTAATGTAGGTCTGTGGGTGCGACGCGCTGGTGGATCATTGAGAACTTCATGAATATGCATCAGCCTAACAGACTGCTGACCAGAACATGTTAACCGACAGAGTTAGGCTGTGACTGCGTCAATCTCTCTCTCTCTCTCTCTCTCTCTCTCTCTCTCTCTCTCTCTCTCTCTCTCTCTCTCTCTCTCTCTCTCTCTCTCTCTCTCTCTCTCTCTCTCTCTCTCTCTCTCTCTCTCTCTCTCTGTTTCTTTTTCTCTGCCTTGCACGGCTTCCAATTTTGTTTCCACATACTATCTCTTTTTGTCTCTGTCTTTTGCCCTGCCTTTTCCTGCCTCTCTCCCTGCTCTCTGTCTCTGTCTGTCTGTCTGCTGTCTCTGTCTGTCTGATTGTCTCTCTCTCTGTCTCTCTCTCTGTCTCTCTCTCTCTCTCTCTCTCTCTCTCTCTCTCTCTCTCTCTCTCACACACACACACACACACACACAACAGCAAAACAAAAAGCATGTTATTGCTTACTCTATTACCCTCTATAAATAAAATTCATTCAATTCAATTCTCTCTCTCTCTCTCCCTCTCTCTCTCTCTCTCTCTCTCTCTCTCTCTCTCTCTCTCTCTCTCTCTCTCTCTCTCTCTCTCTCTCTTAAACTAGGCTAGGCTAGTAGGGCCTAGTGCGTGCGTGCTTCCACCACACTTTCTTCACTGGAGTTGCTGTCGTCTGCTAAACCTCATTATTCTCTCTCTCTCTCTCTCTCTCTCTCTCTCTCTCTCTCTCTCTCTCTCTCTCTCTCTCTCTCTCTCTCTCTCTCTCTGTGCGTAAGCAGTCTTGCTTTCACTGGAGTTTGTGTCGTCTGCTTAAACTTGCATGTCCAAAAAAATATTATGCATAGCATACGAATAGCATGCAAAAAAATTGCAGAATTTTGAAAGCCAAACGATTTTACATTAAAGTTGTGTATTATTACGCTTCTGCAAAGAGAATTATGAAGAAAACAAATTTTGTGTTGTAAGAACGAGGCGTGAATTGTATGATGATAATACCCTTGACAGGGCCCATCCTCATTTTGGCATTTTTTAAAAAGTGTACAACCACCATTACTAAACCTTTGCAAAATCACAGAAGTGCATTGCTAAACTTTTGCAAAATCACAGCAAGTGCATTGTTAAAAATAAATAAAAGCTGCATTCATCATAAAAATGACAACAAAAATAATAAAAGGACTGCACACAACATTTTTACTCCTCGCCTTTTAGGCGGGAAAAACCTTTTCAGGGCCTCAAATGGCACACCGTTAAAGGGGCACTCTGACTTATGAGTTTTTGTAAGAAACACGCCGAGATCACCAGGAAAACACCCTTTACAGAGATTGCAACACTTAATTTGCTCTGGTTTTCTGTAAGTCAAATCGGCGATTCCTCTTTGGCGGAGGAGCAGGAAGTCAAATGCTTTCACTCAAAGAGAAGGCGAGCGCTGTCTCTTTTCTGATGGCTGCTAAATCGTTTGCACGAAAGTTTTGCAATACAAGCATTAAAAAAAAAAAAAAATTAAGGTCAAGATGTGCCACCCCCCTGCATTTCTCGGTTAATTCCATTTTTCCGTTTTTGCCTTTCTTACTAAGCATAAAGCTGTATTTCATTAACCTTTTTTTTTTTAGCTAATAACCTTTTTGGAATACTAACCCTATCCCATAACCCTAGGCCATTATCTAATAGGACCCCCCCCCCCCCCCCCCCCCCCCCCCCCCCCCCCCCCCCCCCCCCCCCCCCCCCCCCATGTACTGCAGTGTACGGCGTCATTTGTCACAGTCGTGGTTGATTGCGTTTTTCCGTTTTGTAGGGTTGGGTGGGTGGCAAGGTTAAGCTTAGGGCTAGGGTTAGGGCTAGGGTTAGTATTCCAAAAAGGTTATTAGCTAAAAAGGTTCATAAAATACAGCTTTATGTTTGGTAAGAAAGGCAAAAACGGAAAATTGCAAATTAACCGAGAAATGCAGGGGGGGGGGGGGGCACATCTTTACCTTTACCCGTTTATCTAAAGGAGTTTTACTCACAACAAAAGAACCAGATCCATTTTGTTTGTTACTGCACTACAAAAAAAGAAAACGCTTCAACCACAATAAGTGAACTTCACCAACCCAATCCAAAATGGCTTTTCTCCAGTATCTCTGCCAAAGAGGAATCACGCTGTTTTTACAGTTTAATTTCTAGGAAACCAGAGCAAAGTGACTTTTCTGATCCTTGAAAAGGCTGTCTTTCTGGTGATCTCGACATGTTTCTTGCAAAAACTCATCCGTCAGGGTCCACCTTTAAACATTCTTGCTACCCCCCCCCCCCTCCCCCTCCCCGGTTGCCAATCGCTAACTATACTAAGCTACTGTCGGCCACGCTCCACCCCACCCCTTCACTGTCGTCTGCTTAAGCCTTTGCAAAATCACAGAAGTGCCTTGCCAAACTTGCTAAATCACAGCAAGTGCATTGTCAAAAAAAGATAAATTAAAAAATGCATTCATCATGATAATAACAAAACAAAAGTAAAATGACTGCACACTTAACATTTTTATGTTTCGCCTTTTTGGCAGGAAAAACCTTTACAGGGCCTCAAAACAAAGCGAAATGTATCATGTCAACTGGATTTCATTTAGCAGACGATATTCTCTTGGGGGGGGGGGGGGGGGAGTATACTGTGAAGCAAAGCTGTTCGTTTTGCTATTACTCGGATATTAGAAACAACATTTTTTCTTTCTGTATTGCTTGGCATTGTAAATTCATCAAACCCTTTCTTTTGAAGAAATACTTACGGATGGACTTTACATTCTTCTATCCTCACGTTCATTTATCAGTTGACTATTCCTTGACCCCGCCCCCTTTCTTCTTCATCCGTGTGCATCACACGACCGTTGAGAGACTCATGAATATGCTTTAGCCTAGCAATCTGACCAAAAGCTATGGAAGCAGGGTAAGTCTCTATAGGCCTAGTACAAAGGTTAGCAGACGGACACAATCATTTGACAGTCAAAGATGAACATGAGCCAAGTTTGGTTCTTTTCAGTTTCATTCACACAACCGTAGGCTGAGCCTAACCATACTCTCGTTGTGTTTATGACTCTATCTCAAAAGTCAAAGTCTGGTTTCTCTCAGTTTCATGACAACAACCCTAGGCTGATCCTAGCCCTGTTCTCTTCAGACTCTCGATCTCAAAGTCTGATTCTTTTCAGGTTCATGACAACCCAAGGCTGATCCTAACCCTATCCTCATCGTGTTTATGATTCTCGATCTCAAAGTCTGGTTCTTTTCAGTTTAATGACAACAACCGTAGGCTGATCCTAACCCTATCCTCTTCGTACGACTCTCGATCTCGAAGTCTGTTTTTTTCCCAGTTTTATGACAATAACCCTAGGCTGATCCTGGCCCTATCCTATTCATTTGTATGGCTCTCAGTATCAAAGTCTGGTTCTTTACAGTTTCACAACTACCCTAGGCTGATCGTAACCATATCCTCTTCATGTTTATGACTCGATCTCAAAATCTGGTTTATTTCAGTTTCATGACAACTCTAAGCTGATCCTAACCCTATCCCCTACATTGTTTATGATTCTTAATCTCAAAGTCTGGTTCTTTTCAGTTTAATGACAACAACCCTAGGCTGATCCTAACCCTATCCTCTTCGTGTTTCGGTTCTCGATGTCAAAGTCTGGTTTCTTTTAGTTTCATGGCAATAACCCTAGGCTGATCCTAACCCAATCTTCTTTGTGTTTATGACTTGATCTCAAAGTCTGGTTCTTTTCAGTTTTGTTACAACAACCCTCCCTGTCAACAACTTAAGGCTGATACTACCCTTATTCTCTTCATGTTTATGACCATCAATCTCAAAGTCTGGCTTCTTTCAGCTTCATGACAATAAACCTAGGCTGATCCTAACCCTATCCTCTTCATGTTTATGATTCTCGATCTCAAAGTCTGGTTCTTTTCAGTTTCATTACAACATCCTTAGGCTGATCCTAACCTTATCCTCTTCATGTTTAAGACTCTCGATCTCAAAGTCTCTTTCTTTTCAGTTTCATGACAACAAACCTAAGCTGATCCTAACCATATCATCTACGTGTTTACGACTCTCGATCTCAAAGTCTGGTTCTTTTTAGTTTCACGACAATAACCCTAGGCTGACCTTAGCCCTATCCTATTCAATTTTATGGCTCTCGATCTCTCAAAGTCTGGTTCTTTTCAGTTTCACAACAACCCTAGGCTGATCTTAACCCTATCTTCTTCATGTTTATGACCCTCGATCTCAAAGTCTGCTTTCTTTCAATTTCATGACAACCCTTGGCTGATCCTAACCTTGTCATGTTTACGACTCTCGATCTCAAAGTCTGATTCTTTTCAGTTTTACAACAACAACCCTAGGCTGATCCTAACCCTATCCTCTTCATGTTTATGACTTGATCTCAAAGTATGGTTTCTTTCATTTTCATGACATCCCTAGGCTGATCCTAGCCTTATTTTCTTCATGTTTACTACTCTTGATCTCAAAGTCTGGTTTCTCTCAGTTTTATGACAATAACCCTAGGCTGATCCTAACCCTACTCTCTTTGTGTTTACTACTCAATCTCAAAGTCTGGTTCTGTTCAGTTTTATGACAACAACTCTAGGCTGATCCTAACCCTAAACTTTAAGTGTTTATGATTCTCGATCTCAAAATCTGATTTATTTCAATTTCTTGACAATGACTATAGGATGAGCCTTGCCGTATCAGATTCATTTTTTATCGCACTCGATCTCAAAGTCTGGTTCTTTTCAGTTTCACAACAACCCAAGCTGATCCTAACCCCTCTATTCTTTTCATGTTTACGACTCTTGATGTCAAAGTTTGGTTTATTTCAGTTTGATGACAATAACCCTAGGCTAACCCTAACCCTACTCTCGTCGTGTTTATGACTGTCTCAAAAGTCAAAGTCTGGCCGTTTCTTTCAGTTTTATGACAATAACTCTAGGCTGATCCTAGCCCTACTCTATTAATTTGTATGGCTCTCGATCTCAAAGTCTGGTTATTTCCAGTGTCATGTCAATAACCCTAAGCTGATCCTAACCCTATCCTCTATTATTTTCGTGTTTACATTACAGGAGTACATTTTATGTACTTGTGTATTTTTATTTCTTTATCCATTTTGTCTCACTGTTTTAAAATGATTTTACGTTATAAGTGTTTTAAAATGCTATTTTATTAGTATGTGTGTGAGTGTCATTCATTTAATGTTTTTCCACTAATCGTGTGTGTCTGTGTGTGTTTGTGTGTATGCGCGTGTGTGCGTGCGTGTGTGTGTGTGTGTGTGTGTGTGTGTGTGTGGGGGGTGGGTGGTGGGGGTGGGGGGTGGGGGGGGGTGAATGTTTTATTAATATTGAATATAATGTGCCTTTTTTGTGACTATTGTATGTACAAATTATAGTAAGTTGTTATTTTATGATGCATGCAACTGTATTTCAGTCCTATATATCTCTGTCTCTGTTTGTGTGTCTCTCTCTTCTCTCTTTCTTTGTCTGTCCCTCTGTCTGACTCTCTGTGTCTCCATCTCTGTCTTCTCTCTCTGTCTGTCTGTCTGTATGTTTGTCTCTTTCTCTCTCTCGTTCTCTTTCTCTCTCTATCGTTATAAGTGTGGGTGTGGGTGTGATTTGTTAATAGTGCGGCCTGGGCGTCTTTAAGTGTCCATCAGTGTGAGTGTTTCAAGTTGGTTGCGAAAGTGTACTGTAGATTATGTCATTCATTATTTGGGCGTGATTGAGAAATTGACTGAGGGATCAGGGAAGGGGGGTGTTGGTCAATGTTTGATGTATACTTTTTGTTCATTGTGTTTACTATTCATTTTAGTGATTTCTGTAAAGCGCTTAGAGCTTAAAGATTAGGCGCTATAAAAGTTGTCTTCATGTTTATTACTCTCGATTTCAAAGTCTGGTTTCTTTCAGTTTCATGACAATAACCCTAGGCTGATCCTAGCTCTATCGTCTTTGTATTTTGACTCGATCTCAAAGTCTAGTTCTTCCTCGGTTGTTTGCTTTCTGACGGCTTACAAAGATTCGCTCCCCTTGGATGGCTGGTCTCGGGTTCTGCGATTTGAACAAGCCAGGGTGTAGCTGCGCTTTGGGATTCAGAATGAGCAGTGTAGGAGCAACGCCACTGTACGACCCAGCATATGGGACAGCAATAACATTTTAAAAAGTCTGGTTCTTTTCAGTTTCATGACAACAAACCTAGGCTGATCCTAACCCTTTTCTGTTCATGTTTATGACTCTCAATCTCAGAGTCTGGTTTCTTTCAGTTTCATGACAACGCTAGGCTGATCCTACCCCTCTCCTCTTTGTGTTTATGATTCTCTATCTCAAAGTCTGCTTTTTGTCAGTTTAATGACCACAACCCTAGACTGATCCTAACCTGATCTTCTTCATGTTTATGATTCTCGATCTCAAAGTCTGCTTCTTTTCAGTTTACTGACAACCCTAGGCTCATCTTAACCCTATATTCTTTGCGTTTACGACTCTCAATTACAAAGTCTGGTTTATTTCAGTTTTATGACAACACTCCTAGGCTGATCCTAACCCTATTCTCTTCGTGTTTATGATTGTCAATCTCAAAGTCTGGTTTTCATCAGTTTCATGACAACAATCTTGGCCTGATCCTAACCCTATGCTCTTCGTGTTTACAACTTTCGATCTCAAAGTCTGGTTTCTTTCTGTTTCATGACAACAACCCTAAGCTGATCCTAGCCCTATCCTTTTCGTGTTGATGAGTCTCGATCTAAAATTCTGGGGTTTGTTTTCAGTTTACTCACAACAACCCTAGGCTGATTCTAATCCTATTCTCTTCATGTTTATGACTCTTGATCTCAAAGTCTGGTTTCTTTCAGTTTCATGACAACAACTCTAGGCTGATCCTAACCCTATCATCTTTGTCTGGTTTCATGAAAATGTGTAAAGTGTACATTTGTTTCAATTGGTGCTTCTTATTTTTCATGTCACTCTCATTATGTGTTAACGAAAACAGCATTTTGTTATTTAAAAGCCTTTTCTGACATTGTGAAACAAAATCTTGGAAACGTGAACTCTCCATAAGTATATTTTTTAAACAACTTAGGATCACAAATACTTTGGAAGATGAATCTCATCTGCTTACAGAACTAAACCTACATTTTCAGCAATATAATATGATCTCGCTTTATTGCGTTGAACTTCTTTTTGTTCCTGTCTGAGCGATCGATGACAAACGTCTTTTATGACACGTTCATATGTTATGTCACTTTTTCTCTTCTTCTTTCCTAAGGTAACCAACTACATCACGTTGAAGATATTTTGAAACGACATGTTCATTATTATTTTACACTTTTGAAGTGCAATACAACACTGTTTAGCCTCCTGTTGATCTTTGATCAACTGAATTTCTTGTTGGAGGTAGAAACAGTGGATGATGCCTAGGGGATATAACTCTCCAACACTACTTTCGAATCTATCTTCTGAATCACTAGTCTTGTTATGTTTCAAATTTATGTAGATTGACTCGTTTGTGCGGCGTTTGTAACCTCCAAAGAAACCCAGAAGGTAGGGTGAACAAGATGATCAAGAAAAGGTGTATAGTATGAATAGAGAAGATAAATTAGCCCATTGCAAGGTCTTTTGGATTCTTGGATTGTATTTTTTCACACGGCTTCTTCTTCAAGATTTCTTCTCTGATAAGTGATACTGATAGTGATATCATACTGTAAACTAATAAGTAATAGCCAAGCCAAGTTTACACACAACAGAACCATCAAAAAGATGATGGCGGTTGTCTACTGCAAGAAGAAGAAGAAGAAGTCAAATTGAGGTGGCTGCCCAGATGATCAGCCTCAAAGTAAGGGGGGGGAGGGTGAATTAAGGGAAGAAGGGGAGGAGGTGGGGTGGTATATGACTGGGAGGGGGTGGGGTTGTGAGGGCCGGAGGGGGGAGTGTTAGATCCGGGCTTTGAAGTCCTCCACCGAGGCTGATGTAATTGCCTCTGGTTGAACTTGAAGACAGTTCCACTCCGCCACAGCTCCAGGGAAGAAGGAAAACTTCCTGTAATTGGTCTTGCAGGCAGGAAGTAAGTAGTCTGCGACGTGCATCTGTCTTGAGTGATGAGTCGGTGGGTGGGGGACTGGCCTATGTGTAGTAGTAGCCTTGGACAAAGGCAAAGCGCTCACTGGATTGACTACAAAACAAAGAAAATGATCCGCAGAAGAAACAGAATCCACAAAAAATGGAAGAAGACAGCGAACAACAACCTGTACGAAGAATTCAAATCCCTAAAGCGCAAAATCCAGAAACGCCTACGCCGACGATATTGGAGGTACATAGAAACCACCTTCACTGAAAACCCCAATGGACAGGCAACACCTACCAAGAAATTCTGGTTGTACATAAAGCAGAAAAAGAATGAAAGTGCCGGCGTCCCTCCCCTCAAGGAAAATGGAAGACTGGTCACGGAGGCAAAAGAAAAGGCAGAGCTCCTCAACCGCCAATTCACATCGGTCTTCAGCACTGCAGAAGAACTCAGTGAAGAACAGTTCGCTGCCCGATGTCAAATGCCACCTTGTGATGCTAGCAAGCCCAGCCTGAGTGATATCGACATCTGCCTACAAGGTGTGGTGAAACTGCTTAGGGATTTGGACCCCAACAAAGCAGGCGGACCAGACGGCCTCAGTCCCAAGCTCCTTCAAGGCGTGGCAGAGGAGATAGCACCTGCCCTCACCCTGCTGTACCAGGCTTCCCTGAACTCATCCACTGTGCCCACTGACTGGAGGACTGCGTTCATCACCCCAGTCTTCAAAAAGGGTGAACGATATAGGGCAGACAACTATCGGCCAATATCACTAACCTGCATACCATGCAAGATCTTCGAACACATCATCGTGTCAGCAGTGATGAACTTTGCAGAGGAACAGCAGATCCTGTGCCCACAGCAACATGGATTCCGGAAAGCTCACTCCTGTGAGTCACAACTACTCGGTTTTGTGGACGAGGCGGCAACTGCAATGGAGCAAAGCAAACAAGTCGACGTTCTCGTCATGGACTTTTCAAAAGCCTTTGACAAAGTCAGTCATGCCCTGCTTATCCACAAACTCAGACAGTATGGAATTGTCGGCAAAGTCAATGCATGGATCCAGAGTTTCCTGAACAACAGGCAGCAGTCAGTTGTTGTGGGAGGAACGAGGTCAGAATTTGCCCCTGTGGAATCCGGCGTCCCTCAAGGTTCCGTCCTTGGACCCAGCCTCTTCCTTCTCTACATCAACGACTTGCCCACCGACCTGGTATCCACGGCACGCCTTTTTGCGGACGACACAGCCTGCCATAAAGACGTCTCCAGTACAGAAGACCAGCGCCTTGTCCAGCAAGATCTCGACACCCTTGCGCAATGGGAAGAACGCTGGAAAATGACGTTCCACCCGGAAAAGTGTATGACGCTGCACATGACAAGGCGCAGAAAGACACTAGCTGGAGACTACACCCTCCACGGACATGTGATGAAGAGTGTCTCCAGTGCAAAATATATAGGAGTGACTCTGACCAACGAGTTGAAATGGGACCTTCATGTTAGTAACATCACCAACAAAGCAAACAAGATCCTAGGCTTTGTCAGGAGGAACTTGAAGGTCTGCAGTCGCAAGGTCAAAGCAACAGCATACAAGGCTCTTGTCCGACCTGTTTTGGAATATGCCAGTCCTGTATGGGATCCTACCACAACAACCTGCATTGACTCCATCGAGAAAGTCCAGAGGCATGCAGCAAGGTGGACCATGCAGGACTACAAGCAAACCTCCAGTGTCGACAGCATGCTGCAAGAACTTGCTTGGCCTTCGCTGCAGGAGAAGAGAAAAAAGGCGCGTCTCACCACCCTGTACAAATACAAGAACGGGCTCCTGAAAATGGAAACTAAACACGTGCCAACTACCAACTGTCAAAAGAAAACAGGACGCCAGACCAACACGCAGGCGTACGATGTCCGATCGTGCAGGACACAGTACCGTCAGGGAACCTTTTTCCCTCGCACGATCCCGGAGTGGAACTGCCTCCCGGAGAACATAGTCGCTGCACCATCTCTTGCTTCCTTCGACTCCAGGCTTCAACACCACCTGAAGTGGACCAACAACCCAGACCCTGGAAGAGAGCCAGCACCAGCAGGGCTCTCAGCCACATCCCAGCGATGAAACCCTGAGCAAACGCCCCCACCCCAGTCCCTTCATCCCCATCCCCAATTGTCTTTTTTACCCCAGTATCTAGGGATTTGTTTGTTTGTCTTTGTTTGTCCGTTTGGTTGGGGCCTGGGCACTGCCTTATGGAGTGTCTAGGGTTGGCTAGTTCCCAGCTTTCTGGGGGCGAACGTGAAAATTAGTAGCTGCCGGCAGCTCCCTGTGAATATCCCCATCCCAGTCCAGAAATAGGAATGTTTTTATTTTGTTTGCTGCATCCTGTATTTTTCTACTGGACCTAAGTAAATTTAAGTAGACTATGTGTGATAGCTGATTTCTGTCTTTGCTTTTCTTTTCTCTCTTCTGCTTCTTTTTCTTTGGTCACCCCCAAAGTGTGTGCATTTACTTCTATAAAAAGAAGCTGGCCACCACCACACAGAAGAAGAAGAAGAAGAGTAGTAGTAGTAGTAGTAGTAGTAGTAGTAGTAGTAGTAGTAGTAGTAGTAGTAGTAGTAGTAGTAGTAGTAGTAGTAGTAGTAGTAGTAGTAGTAGTAGTAGTAGTAGTAGTAGTAGTAGTAGTAGTAGTAGTAGTAGTAGTAGTAGTAGTAGTAGTAGTAGTAGTAGTAGTAGTAGTAGTAGTAGTAGTAGTAGTAGTAGTAGTAGTAGTAGTAGTAGTAGTAGTAGTAGTAGTAGTAGTAGTAGTAGTAGTAGTAGTAGTAGTAGTAGTAGTAGTAGTAGTAGTAGTAGTAGTAGTAGTAGTAGTAGTAGTAGTAGTAGTAGTAGTAGTAGTAGTAGTAGTAGTAGTAGTAGTAGTAGTAGTAGTAGTAGTAGTAGTAGTAGTAGTAGTAGTAGTAGTAGTAGTAGTAGTAGTAGTAGTAGTAGTAGTAGTAGTAGTAGTAGTAGTAGTAGTAGTAGTAGTAGTAGTAGTAGTAGTAGTAGTAGTAGTAGTAGTAGTAGTAGTAGTAGTAGTAGTAGTAGTAGTAGTAGTAGTAGTAGTAGTAGTAGTAGTAGTAGTAGTAGTAGTAGTAGTAGTAGTAGTAGTAGTAGTAGTAGTAGTAGTAGTAGTAGTAGTAGTAGTAGTAGTAGTAGTAGTAGTAGTAGTAGTAGTAGTAGTAGTAGTAGTAGTAGTAGTAGTAGTAGTAGTAGTAGTAGTAGTAGTAGTAGTAGTAGTAGTAGTAGTAGTAGTAGTAGTAGTAGTAGTAGTAGTAGTAGTAGTAGTAGTAGTAGTAGTAGTAGTAGTAGTAGTAGTAGTAGTAGTAGTAGTAGTAGTAGTAGTAGTAGTAGTAGTAGTAGTAGTAGTAGTAGTAGTAGTAGTAGTAGTAGTAGTAGTAGTAGTAGTAGTAGTAGTAGTAGTAGTAGTAGTAGTAGTAGTAGTAGTAGTAGTAGTAGTAGTAGTAGTAGTAGTAGTAGTAGTAGTAGTAGTAGTAGTAGTAGTAGTAGTAGTAGTAGTAGTAGTAGTAGTAGTAGTAGTAGTAGTAGTAGTAGTAGTAGTAGTAGTAGTAAATGGACTGGCTTCTGCCTAAGCCTTGCGGCTTATAAAACGTCCCATCCAGAATTTTTTTCTTTAATTAGGTTGCATTTGCATGCGAAAAACAATCGAACTATGATGGCAATTTCAATCATCATAATCATAAAACACCTTTGGTGGGATACAATCTGGTCCTTGCGCTTTAGAAGGGTCTAAATTATCTAATTGTTTCTTCACAGCCTCCGGGGTTACCCTTACATCTGAAATGCTAATACCATCTGAATAGAAACAATTGTTTAGTTTAGGTAAATTCTCCTTGTCAGGGCTCCCCATTCTGTGTGTCTGTGCATCAAATGTGCGTGACAGACGCATTAAGACTTCGTACTGGGGGTGAAACGACGCACTATAATTACTACTCGAGGGTTGAGACGCACTATAAATCTGCCGTGCGTGAGCCCGTCTCCCATTTCACCCAGCCCGCAAAAGCGGTCTACTGCAGACCCATGAGACCAATTAGGCATGTCAGCCCAAACTTTACGAGTCTGGTACCACTGCTGTCTGTTTAGGTTAGAAGATAAAGACCCTTCCTCTTCCACCCCTCTACTCGCTAAGTCCAATGGAGCCCTCAACTTCCTTTCTTTAAAAGTTTCTTCCTTCCTTCCTTTACTTTACTTTACTTAACATTTTTTTGACAGTACCCACATGTCTTTATGCTTATTTTGTTTTGATTTTTCACCCTCTATAAGTTCACCCTGGGGGTGAAGAGACCCTCTATAGCTGCTTCCTGGGGGTGAAAATACCCTCTATGGTCAAACAAAATGGGGAGCCCTGCTTGTTTTCCTTGGTAAAAACACTTGAAAAATAATGATTTAAAGTCTCAGCCTTTTGGGAGTCTGAATCTCTGATTCTGCAAAGTTACCTTTATCATCAATGAGTGTGCTGATGTGGGGTCTAGAACTGTAGAAGTAGATCTATAGTGGAAAGATTTCCAGATCTATGTAATGTATTGGAGGGGGCAGGGGGTAGGATGGAGAGAGAGAGAGTGGTGGTTTTCATTGGCAAGCTGAAGTCGCTATGAGTATGACAATACTGAATAATGAGTAATTAAATATTTTGCGAAAAAGTCCTTTGGTGACACTTTTTTATGTGCTAATTTTGGTCGAAATCCATTCTTTATCTTTGTAATAATCAGCGTCTTTGAAATATTCAAATCTGATTCACTGGGATTACGTTGATATGGCATTAGGTACTGTCAAAAAGCCTAAATGTCACAGTGATTTCTTCGCAGCCACACAACCTTGCAAAGAATGAAGCCAACTTTCTCACTTCCCACCTGGAAGGTGGGAAGTATTAAGTATGGTAACAGTAGGCAGTGAGTGAGTTCACAATGATCCCCACCTATAGTGTAGGTGAAAGGGTGGGAGTAAAAAACAGGCTTCAGTCAGCTGCGGAGTAATCACTGATCTTTGTATATTCAGGCTTTTTGGTACCGTAAATTGGACACCCCAGTCCACAAGTTCACTACTGCAATGTATTACTAATGAACCATTGTGCCAAATTTCATTAAGATTGGTTTAGTGGTGTAGGCACTCTGAAATGGAACATGTTTTGGTAACACATGGACACACATACGGACAGACAGAGAAATGCACAGCCCTCAATCCCATTCTAATATACTCCTGTTCTGTTAGAACTGGGAGTACAAAAATAAGAGAAGGTTTGAGAGAGGAAGAGACTTACTGTATATACTATATAGTTGCTTTTTGCTGTATTTTTTGTTTAGCTTAAGTTTTGAAATGTACAGAACTTTACACAATATTTTTTTATATTTTGCTGAAAGGTTCTGAAAGATACCAAAATGTCCAGTCTGCTAGACATGTCTCAACCTCTCCCCCATGCAGACTGTGTGACTGTGATGGAAAAGGATGGGGAACTGAAGTTTGTGGAGTCAACAGTGCAACTCATGCCTGTAAGTATCTTCTTCTCTTTGGGGCCCACGATCATTAAATTGATCATTCTGGCAGTATACATGTGTGTGTGTGTATGTATGTGTGTGTACACGTGTGTGTGTGTGTGTGCTTGTTTGTGTGTGTGTGTGTGTGTGTGTGTGTGTACAAGTGCACTATGTAATCGAAAGTAGGAATGAATTCCAATATTGTGATTCATGTGATGTATATCCATACGACTATGAGTAAGTAAGTGTGTACACATGAGTGTACTACTACTACTATTTATTTCACATTGATTATTTTGTCCTGTTGTTTTGCAAAGGCAGACACACACAAAGAGTCTTTTTTTTTTTTAACCACTATTTACAGTCAAGTCAACAGGAAAGCAACTATCTTAAAAGTTAAACAGTGGTATGACCATTTGACTTTTAAGCTTACCAAAACGCTGTTGTTAATAGCAGAAGAGTTTACTGACAGGTGGGACAACTGCTGGGGTTAATTTCTCTGACATCATGGTGTGAGTTCCTCTGTCTTTGCTTTCTTTGTTCAGATGCCGTGCCTTGGATAATTAACATTGTTTGTTACATGCAGCGAGGGCCCATTGTTTTTATCTAGTCAGGCTATGCAGGGCTAGGGGAAATATATAATATTTCAGTAGCTTATGATCCACTTGTTTCCTTTTCTTTTCTTCTTCCTTGTACTGGACTGGGCTTGCTGGTGTTTGATGCAAGCTTAGCAGGCTGCATGTGCTCTCAATGCCTACTATTAAAATTTGGATTTAAAAATATGCATTGCTTGATCCACTAGAAGCTCAGGAGAAATAGGCTTGGTGGCTGAAAATGTTACCGAGGCCAGCCCTGAACGCTTCTGGACAGGCGGTTTCTGTTTCAGTATTAGGGTTGTGGGGAACAGGCTCCACTGCCTTGATGCATGACACTCTTTTGCCTGACATATATATATATATCCACAGATTGACAATTACCCAGAAGTGGCTGTGAGTGGGGACCAGAGTCGAGCTGCATCCCAGAGAGAAAACGTCAAGTCAGCCTTTATACCTGCTCAGAGGACTGTGTGGCAAAGGGCTCGACAGGCCTGGTAAGCTGTTTGCAGGCACACCTTGAATGGAAAAAGAGAGAGAAAGAAAGAGAGGGGAAAGAGAGTATGCGTCTGAGTATGTAAGGCTAAGAGTGAGCATGTGAGCATGTATGCGTGTGCATGTATGCATGCGTGCAAATGCATTTTTTTATATTAGAAAATATCCCCCTCTCACTCAAATAAAAAAGGAGAAATCTACAAATTTGGTTGAATAATAAAATGCACTCCCTAAAAATTATCAATTAAAAAAGAAGCAACAATGTTTCCCGTCTGCCTCTCTAACCCTTCCTTGCTCCACCCCATCCCTTTTTTTTAAACAAAAGCTTTTATTGTCATCCTTTAATTTGATTAGTATTCCAGAAGGAAACGTCTCAGATCTCAATCACACTGTCTTCAGTTTGAAGTTACCATTCACTCTGTTGAAATGCTATTGTGCTGGAGAGACAACGTGAAAAGAATGCGATGATCTATTGACGTAAGGGCCCTAATGGAACATAACATAGATTAAAATGTTCTTTGTTATTTAACATTTGGTTCACCAGGAAATATTCTTTGTTCGTTTTGCAGCAATTTTAGATGTGAAATAATGATAATATGATTAATTTGCAGGCTTGAACAGGGGCTGTCAGAGGCTTTTGAAGAAATTGTTAACAGCAAAGATGAAGGTGAGATTCTCTGTTTGAATATGTACATGTTAATCTGTCGTTTCCAACTATGACTGCGAGATAGCAGAAGGATCCGCTGCTTATTCCAGTGGATTGGGATGAAATTTGTATGTAGTAGAGATGCCTTGCCCAGGGTACATCCTCACTCTCAGCCAAATGGATTTTTAGGACAGCTGGCTTAAAAAATGGGAAAGGTCCCCGATCCCCTGAGCCACAGCTTCAAAGGCCAATGCAGCCACCCTCTAGTTTAAGAGTCATAGTCTTCCACAAAATACTAAGCTGTACCAAGATATTTCATTACCCGGTTCTGTAAATGTTTGAATATACAACAATATTATAAAAAAATAAAGACAAACACCAAAGTATGCTACACCTGAAAGACAATCTTATTATGATGTACATGTGATTCTGAAAACCAGACTTTTACTTGCCCAAAACACAAAAAACACAAGGTTTTGATAAACTGAGCAGCAAGAACTGCCGTAATGATCAGAAATACAAATGTATATGAACTATAGGGTAGCTAAAAAAAATGCATCACATAAAATTGCTAATAAAAAATAAAATAATCAAGATATCATTTTAATTTTGATATTTCAGGTGTATGGGGAAGATTCAATGCTTGAAAGATTACAATTTGTTTTTCCAAGGTGCCTTGGACAGAGCTTCAGAAAATAACTTTCCATGGTACCCCATTTTCAGAAAAATATGTTTTTAATTTAAAAACACAACACTGTTCATTGCAAGCTTTCATATTTATTACAATACTTCATCAGGCTTCATGATCAATCGACTGCACTTGCACATCAAATACCAGCAATTTATAGGCAGAAAAAAACTCACAATCATTCAATATTTTGTAACAAATTCACTCCGACCACAACTCACTCCTGTTTATTTACATAGAGGGGCCTATCACACTGACAAACATGAACACTGCTAAGCAAATTTTTTTTTTTTTTAATTTAAATTTTTTAGTGGCCAAAAACGTTTTGGCAGAAATTGTCCATTGTCTGAAAACTCTGTTTCCTAGTAAAGTGGCTGTCTTTTTTCTGACATATGTGGGCTCAAAAAGTCGGTACATGTATATGATACTGGTACATGTAGTACAGTCTTGAATTGAAATGTAAAGAGCAAAAAAGGCAGTCATATCAGGGAAACAGACAGTTTAGAGACAATTGAAATTTCCTGCAAAAGTGTTTTTGCCCCTCCAAATAAAGTTTTTCTTCATCTTCATCAATCGCTCAGTTTCCTGTCAATTATGGGCGCAGATGCATCATGCTGCTGTTATGCGTCTAAGAAATAGTTAGGCCAGCATGTCTGTCTTCAGCTGGAGAAATCTTTGTAAGAATGTTTTGAAAAAAAGGCAGGAGAATGGACTGATTAGGCAGAAAGATAGTAGATGACAGTAAGCAAAGGGAAAAGGCAGTGTCAAAGAAAGAGTGACAGATTAGAGGAAATTACAAGCACAGAACTTCAAGAAGGTGGGGGAACTATTTTCTTTTTGGCATGTGTGTGTGTGTCTTTGTGCATGTGTGTGTGTCTTTGTGCATGTGTGTGTGTGTCTTTGTGCATGTGTGTGTGTGTCTTTGTGCATGTGTGTGTGTCTGTGCATGTGTGTGTGTGTCAAATCAAATCAAATCAATTCAAATCATCTTTATTATCTCATAACAGAGAAATTGCAGCCAGGTGCACATAAGAAAAACAACAACAATAAACACATTTATCAACAACAATTAAAGAATATAAACTAATAACTAATAACGCTGCAATATTGTAATTAACAAACTGGACGAGTACGAACAAATACTCCAGTAAAACAGAACGCATTTAAAAAATACTTTTTAAATCAAGAGTACATTTTAAATAAAGTCTTTGTGCATGTTTGTGTGTCTTTGTGCATGTGTGTGTGTCTGTGTGTCTGTACATGTGTGTGTGTCTTTGTGTCTGTACATGTGTGTGTGTCTTTGTGCATGTGTGTGTGTGTCTTTGTGCATGTGTGTGTCTTTGTGCATGTGTGTGTGTCTGTGTGTGTGTACATGTGTGTGTGTGTGTGTCACTGTGCATGTGTGTGTGTGTCTTTGTGCATGTGTGTGTGTGTCTTTTTGCATTTTGCATGTGTGTGTGTGTGTAACTGTGTTTGTGTCTTTGTGTCTGTACATGTGTGTGTGTCTTTGTGCATGTGTGTGTGTCTTTGTGCATGTGTGTGTGTGTGTGTGTCTTTGTGCATGTGTGTGTGTGTGCATTTGTGCTTTGTGCATGTGTGTGTGTGTGTGTAACTGTGTTTGTGTCTTTGTGTCTGTGTGTGTGTGTGTGTCTTTGTGCATGTGTGTGTGTCTTTGTGCATGTGTGTGTGTGCATGTGTGTGTGTGTGTGTCTTGTGTGTGTGTGTGTACATGTTTGTGTGCATGTGTGTGTGTGTGTGTGTCTTTGTGCATGTGTGTGTGTGTGTTCTTTGTGCTTTGTGCATGTGTGTGTGTGTGTGTCTTTTTGCATGTGTGTGTGTCTTTTTACATGTGTGTGTGTGTCTTTGTGCATGTGTGTGTGTGTCTTTGTGTCTTTTTGCATGTGTGTGTGTGTGTGTGTGTGTCTTTTTACGTGTGTGGGTGTGGGTGTGGGTGTCTTTGTGCATGTGTGTGTGTGTTTGTGTCTTTGTGCGTGTGTGTGTGTGTGTGTGTGTGTGTGTGTGTGTGTGTGTGTGTGTGTGTGTGCGTGTGTGTGTGTGTGTGTGTGTCTTTTTATGTGTGTGTGGGTGTGTGGGTGTCTTTGTGCATGTGTGTCTTTGTGTCTTTGTGCGTGTGTGTGTGTGTGTGTGTCTTTTTACATGTGTGTGTGTGTGTTGCACAGTTAACTCCATGGTGGTGACAGGAGCCTCAGGGTTGTTGAGTCTGGTCAGAGCATTCAACTCCTTTGGAGGTGCCCTCTTTCCCCACATGTCTGTGAGTAAGCCAAGTTAGTGTCTGTTTCAGACATGAGATTCGTCAGGAAATGTCCTGATTTCAGCAGGACTGTTCTTGAGATAAGTGTAAATTCAATGTTGAGGGCTGATGGAAGCATGAACGAAGCTATCATGCCCCAGTTGCCACTGAAATCCATAAGCCAGTCTGGGATGTTCATCACATTCAGATGAAACCCACTTCCAACAGCCACTTCGTTAAAGTTAATTTATTGGAATCAGGATCAGGATTTTTTATGACAACCAGGGGCCTACACTGGTCCCTGGAAACTTTTAAGGAAATTTAATTTTCATCTGGTCTCATGTCTGTGTTTTGACTGTTATTGACCCTTTACATGTCACCCATCATTGTGCATGTACTTTATATTCGTCATGATAACGAGTTATTTTATTGCTTCTTAACAATTTGTCGTCCATCTTTGTTAAGGCTCGGCTACACGTCAGCTAAAATCGTACGACTGTTTGATGCGATTCATTCGATCACTTCATCTCGAAATGCGAATCACATTTGTTCTTTGAGACCACATGATCGTATCATATCGTACAGTCATACGATTTTAGCTGACGTGTAGCTGAGCCTTAATTGTAATTTTTATCAGTGTTACAACTTTCTGCATTTTGTGTGCAAAAGAATTGACATGATATTAACCATACCGAAATGTGACCAAAACTTAATTTGTTTTCAATTTCATATTTGACCCCCCCCCCCCCCCCCTGAAAATAGTTAATATTTTCTTTGCAGTAAACTGTTAATATTACCTGTACTGTACTAATTTAATCACATAATTAAAACAAATCTTGCTTTTCCTACAAACAAATATGCATATAGACAAGTGTATAAGTTAACAACACCCTCTTTTTAGTTATGTTATAACATTACCAGCTAACCATAGCTGTTGACGGGACTATAATAGACTAACTAACATTACCAGCAGTTTTCTTGTCATTTGAGAGTTTATCACAGCATTTTAAACAATAACAGGGAATCTGTGTGGTCACTATCTGCTTTCCAATTATTATAAAAAACTTTTGAGTATTTTTTGTTTACCAACTTGAAAACTTCCAGCTTTAAGCTTACAGTATTAAGTTACTGTACTCCATAGCTGCTGTAAAGGCTTGAATTTAGAATAATCTTCACGGGTCACTTGCTTTGATATTTGGTTACATTTTTGCACCTTTTGAAATAAATGACAGATGACACTTTTTCAGTCTTCAATAGCTGTCTATCAGACAAAAAAGTTTCGTATTTGGTTTTGCATTACAATTTTTAAGTGGCTTTATTATTACTTTATTTCTGCTGCATAAGATGATATTGCAACAACTATTGTGAGGATTTAATTTGAATAAAGTATGCAATACATTGAACTTTATTTTTTTAACCTATGCCTTGGTATGATTTTTTGTTGTTGTTGTTGAATAGGGCATTCAAAGTGTGTGTGTGTGTCAAGTCAAGTCAAAATGATCTTTATTGAGGGTTAAAGAATAAGCTTACAAGGCCTTTTTTCATCCTGCCCTCCAACAAGATACAAAAATACAAACATGAGAAATGCAACATTCACCAATGAGTTTAAATGAAGAAAAAAATTCAATCGGGAGAGAGGGAGGGAGGGAGAGAGCGAGAGCGAGCGCACACAACATAACATAAAGGGTGTGTGTGTGTCTGTCTGTGTGTGCGCGCATGCGCCTGTGCGCACATGAGTTGATATGCAATTTTTGTTGTAATTCATGCAGTTGTCCAATGAAGAGCTGGTTGTGAAGTTTGCTGAAGTGGCTGAATGGTAAGCAGTGATGTGTGTTTGTACTGTGGAACTCCTTTCTCCTCTGTATTTTCGCTTTGGACATTCTTTTAGATAGGTTTCTTTGTTTCATTATGTGGTTTTCGGTACTGTAGAGTGTTTTTGGTTTGTCCTTTTTTTGGTTGGTAGCTCTGAAGAGTTTGCGCACCTTCATCAGTTGAATAGGTAGCATTATATATCTTTATCTGCCTTGGCATGAGGCTGTGTCAGACCAGTTGACAATCACATAAGCTAGAACACCAAGGCTACATCAAAATGTTATGTTCTGCATGGTTGTGCGGGGATTGTCTTAAGCCATGACAATCTCCTAGCATAACATCATCAGTCTAAGATTCTCCGAAGTCGGAGTGTGGCTGCCCACGTGGCAGGGTAATGAAAAACAGTCACACACAAAATGTTCTCATCCCTGGCTGGTGCATTTATTTTGTACCATAGTGTTCAAGTGCTTCGGCTTTTGGGATGATCCCTGGAGTCTTTAAGCCAGGGTAAGACAACAACAACATGTCTTTATGCCTCCTCTCTGATACATGATGTATGAAGATTTTTAAAGTGTATGTCATTCAGTTTAAATGCGTCGTTTTAGCTCCTAACAAGATAGGCATTCAAAATTTCTTTAAAAAGTAAAAAGCAGTTGCTACCAAAAAGTCAACTTAGGTTCTTGCCTGAAGTGTTGTAAGCTGCGATATTCTCTATGGAGATAGTGAGGAAAGGGAGACACAAGAATATTGGGTAAAGGCAAAGATGTGTCCCCCCCTCTTACATTTCTCAGCTCTCCACACATTTTCACACCTGCCTTTCTTACCAAACATTAAGCTGTATCTTGTCAACTTTTTGAGCTAATTATCTTTGTTGAATAATTAATCGCAGTCATGATAAAGGCCATTATCTGATAGGAACACCCCCCACCCCCCTCTACACACAACAGCCGCGGAGCATTTGTCACAGTCATGGTTCATTGTGTTTTTTCTGTCTTGCCTTTATCTTCTACTATTATTGAATGCATGTGTTTAATTATGTAAATGGATGAAAATTAGTCACAGTAGTGTTAAATATAGCAAACGATAGAGGATGAAGTACTCAATCTGCAATAAGAAAGGCAAGTCTGGAAAAGTGGAAAGAACCGAGAAATGGAGGAGGGGGGGGGGCATCTTTACCTTTACCGAATATTGTTTTCTTTGTTGGTTATGAATAATATCTTCTTTGAAATGAAATACAAACAAAATGTAACTTTACCGTATGTTGCACAATTATCGTGCGTGTGTGTCCGTCTGTGTTTTTGTGAAACGTGTAGTACAGTTCATATAATTTTTTCTATGGTGTGTGAGGCATAAGATTTTATGCAGGATGTGTGCAGCACTGTGATTTGATAGAAGAATGTTGTGACCTGACTCAGGTGCGAGAGTCCTGTGCGAGCCTTTGCCTGGCATCCCCACACCGTCAAGTTTGCCTTGGCTTTGCAAGACAATTCGGTGCACGTGTACTACTCTGCCAGTCCACTTGTACCTGTGTTGAAACATAAGCTGCAGAAATGTGTTGCCCACTTGGCATGGCAGTAAGTATTTTGTGTATGTCTGTGAGAGAGACAGATTTTATGCTGAAATACTGTTTCAGCGTGCAAGCCTAAGCGATCCCTTCTTGCTGTTATAGTAGAAGAAAATGTTAAATATGTTCCGTATTTTTCAGACTATAAGGCGCACCTGATTATAAGGCGCACCCCCCAAATTTTACACAAAAATCAGATTCTGTTATTATATTGTCTTACTATTTTAGTAGTCATATTATAAGGCGCAGAGGTCTCAGTCTGGGAAAAAAGTATTGCCTTATAGTTCGAAAAATACGGCATGTCTGTGTGCATTTATGCAATTTTTATTTGATAGGATTCAAATCAAACAAGCAGATCATGTGAATTTGTAAAAGTGCAGTAAATATGTTGGTTTATTTGTGTGCAGGTTCATAATGTGTGTTTCTTGAGCTTGTACATTTAGCTGAATCCGAACGAAGCGATTGCCACATGTATAAAATGTCGGTAAGACTGTCTCACACTCACATTTCTTGTTTCAGGCCCTTGTCAGCTTCTGTTCTGGCGGTGGCTTGTCAGTCAGCTGTGCTCATTTGGCATATAGAACCCACATCTCTGGCTGCAAGGTTGGCTTCCCTGTTCTTTACAAGTTATATAGAAGGATTTTTGTACTGTTTTAATGCTTTCAAAATCATACGTTCAGACATAACAGTGGTGCATGTGTGTGCCTGTGTGCGTGCATGTGTGTGTGTGTGTGTGTGTGTGTGTGTGTGTGTGTGTGTGTGTGTGTGTGTGTGTGTGTGTGTACTCAGATCAAAATCTGTTCGAAGAAAAAGTACATTTTGTTGTGTAAAAGAAACAGTTCACAGCAGCTCAAACTGGATTTTTTAAACGTAGAATTTAGCAACTGTTTTTTCGGTTAAAATCGATTTATTGCCTACCTTTACTTTGTAGCCATAGTGTGTGTGTGTGTGCTTGTACTTTATAACCCATAGTGTGTAATTGTACTTTATAGCCCATAGTGTGTGCTTGTACTTTATAACCCATAATGTGTGCTTGTACTTTATAACCCATAGTGTGTGTGCTTGTACTTTATAACCCATAGTGTGTGTGCTTGTACTTTATAACCCATAGTGTGTGTGCTTGTACTTTATAACCCATAGTGTGTGTGCTTGTACTTTATAACCCATAGTGTGTGTGCTTGTACTTTATAACCCATAGTGTGTGTGCTTGTACTTTATAACCCATAGTGTGTGCTTGTACTTTATAACCCACAGTGTGTGCTTGTACTTTATAACCTATAGTGTGTGTGCTTGTACTTTATAACCCATAGTGTGTGTGCTTGTACTTTATAACCGATAGTGTGTGTGCTTGTACTTTATAACCTATAGTGTGTGTGCTTGTACTTTATAACCCATAGTGTGTGTGCTTGTACTTTATGACCCATAGTGTGTGTGTGTGTGCTTGTACTTTATGACCCATAGTGTGTATGTGTGCTTGTACTTTATGACCCATAGTGTGTGCTTGTACTTTATAACCCATAGTGTGTGTATGTGTGTGCTTGTACTTTGTAACCCATAGTGTGTGTGCTTGTACTTTATAACCCATAGTGTGTGTGTGTGCTTGTACTTTATAACCCATAGTGTGTGTGCTTGTACTTTACAACCCATAGTGTGTGTGTGTGCTTGTACTTTATAACCCATAGTGTGTGTGCTTGTACTTTATAACCCATAGTGTGCATGCTTGTATTTTATAACCCATAGTGTGTGTGCTTGTACTTTATAACCCATAGTGTGTG
>CM065683.1:50708987-50748987 GCA_017654935.2 Phymorhynchus buccinoides | reverse complement strand
TTTTTAAATCAGAGTAAGGGTTGTGTGTTTCTCTTTGTGTCTGTCTGCTACAGATCGGTCTGTCTGTCAATCAGGGTGAGCCTAAGCAAAAATGTTTGAACCTACTGATGTGATCTTATTTTGGGCAAAATGGTTTCCAACATTTCAAGGATGATGTGCATCATTACATTATATTAACCCTTTCACCGCCAATGTCGCATTTTTGCACCACAATGATACACCCATGTCATTAAAACTCTTGAAATCAGGGTCTGTTATTCAATAATATTATGTTCCTAAATTTGGGCAGTAAGGATTAGGATATTCTAATTAATCTAAATGTGTCAATTGCAGACAAAATCTTTTCTGTAGCCAAGTATGTTTAATGGAAATTTTTGGCTCAAAGATGGCAGGCGGTAAAAGGGTTAAAGGACCGTTTTTTCCCTTGAGCAACTACTTGACCAGTTTAAAAGCAATTACGGTCAAAACTTGGCAACATTTACCTGCTTTTCACCCTTGTTCCTGATTCTTGTAGAAATGGGTGCTATGGTTGGTGCACACTACTAAGGTATACATTAACACAATCTTTTTTTCTTTCATTCTAAGGTAAAATGTAGAGCTTTATTTTCAAGGTCGAGAATTAAACAAAAGAAAACAAAGGAAAGGAAACCAAGAAACAAAAAAAACATAACTTGCTATTAAACAATTAACTGGAATTAAATACTTCTAATTGTTGATTGGAAGAATAAAAAAATTAATCAAGACTTCAGGCCCTTGTCAGCTTCTGTTCTGGCGGTGGCTTGGGGTGTGGTGGGGGTGGGGGGGGGGGGGGGGGGGGGGGGGGGGGCACATCTTTACCTTTACCAATTTTTGGCTGAAATATGGCTGGCGGTGAAAGGGTTAAAGTTTGAACGTTTCTTTCTGCAGTCTGCCTGTTGGAGCTATGATGGCCAGGTGCTGCTTTTCGCTATGGAAGGGGACTCAACCCTTCACGCAGTCAAGTTTGGCGCCTCCTACCAGGCAGGGGTGGGGGAGGGCCTCGGTCCTGCGTGGCCGGCTGTCCCAGAATGCCATGGGGCTGGCACTGCCAGCATGGTGGCCGATTTGTCGGAGGTCACTCTGTCCACTCAGGATGGAGACAAAGCCAGGTGAGTGGCACTGCTGTCACCATGCCCATCTCTGTAGAAACAGTTGTCTCTGCCACATTCTTATGAAATGAAATGTTTTGGAAGTAATAGTTGAAAAGGTGGTGAAATGGGATGCAGTTTTCAATTGTTTGCAGTATTCTGTAGGCCTGTTATGCATGGAATAACTTGATTTTCGTCTTATTTTTATTTTTTGTTTTTCGGGATTCATCTGAAAAAGGTCTTAAAGTTACAAGCATGGGCATTTTTTTTTTTTTTTTTTGCGCATGTGTGAAGGTGTGTGGATATATTTGTTTTTTCCAAAAGTTGATTTTTTAAATTACCCTAGGATTTTCTTTAAAGCTTCACTTGATTTTGGGAGTTAATGGATAACATAGCAATATTTTGTGTTCATGTGTGTGTGTGTGTGTTTGCGACAATTTTGTGCAAGTCTTTTCTGATAAGAATGCAGCATAGTCAGACAGAACTGTAACTACAACACACTGTAGATGCTTTTTTTTTTTTTTTTTTTACAGTACACTGTGTGTGTGTGTGTGTGTGTGTGTGTGTGTGTGTGTGTGTGTGTGTGTGTGTGTGTGTGTGTGAAGTCAACATTTTGATTTTCAGATGGAGTCAACATTTTGATTTTCAGATGGAACATTGAATAAGTAATAATGGTTTGCTTTTTTACATCAACCCATCTATAACACAACAATTAAAGAAGGAAATAAACATGAAAAAACACACACACACAAAACCCCCAAACAAAAATGAATTAATAAGTTCATGCACGCACGCTCCCGAGTACTCGTATACACACGCACTCTCTCTCTCTCTCTCCCCCCCCTCTCTCTCTCTCTATCTCTCTCTCATTCTCCCTCCCTCCTCCCTCCCTCCCTCCCTCCCTCCCTCCCTCTCTCTCTCTCTCTCTCTCTCTCTCTCTCTCTCTCTCTCTCTCTCTCTCTCTCTCTCTCTCTCTCTCTCTCTCATAAGCAAACAGTGTGTGTGTGTGTGTGTAGGACTGGAGGATTCATTCACCAGATGACGTGGAACAGCACCAGTGAACGCCTAGCAGTTGTGTTTAAAGGTGACTCTCTGTTTATTGGAGACATTGGCAGACACTGACAGAACCCTCGATTTCTCGTAGTACTAAATGACTGACACTAAGTGACCAGAGAAAAGGGAAAATATGAAACAATATTGTATGTAGAGCAAGTTTGTTTATGAAAAAAATCAGCCTAAATCTATTTAAAGGGACACCATGATGGATGAGTTTTTGCAAGAAACACATCAAGGTCACCAGAAAGGCAGCCTTTTCAAGGATCGGAAAACTCACTTAAAAGTTTGCTGTGGTTTCCTAGAAATTAAGCCGTCAACACGCCGATTCCTCCTTGGCGGAGTTGCCGGAGAGAGGTCATTTTGGACGGGGTGGGTGGAAGCCACTGAGACTGGTTGAAGCTTTTTCTTCTTTGTAGTGCAGTAAAGCTATTTCCTTTGTTGTGAGCGAAACTCCTTTTGGTAAACTGTATGAAAACTGTATAAAAAGGCTTGTATTGTGGACATTTCGTGCAAACGAGTTGGATAACTCAGGCGGCCATTAGAAAAGAGAAGGAAATAATCTGACTTCCAGCACCTCCGCCAAGGAGGAATCGCCGATTTGACGGTTTGATTTCTAGGAAACCAGAGCAAAGTGAGTGTTGCAATCTCTGTAAAGGGTGTTTTCCTGGTGATCTCGACGTGTTTCTTGCAAAAACGTATCCATCAGGGTGCCTCTTTAATGCTTTATTATTGTTGAAATTGAAGATGATGTAAAACTGGTATTATTATAGAGTGTTATTTCTTTTTGTGACCACACAACAGGTGCAATAGTACTAGTTTTCCTACTTTAGCCTGTTGGGTTTCTTTTTTGGACTTGGCTGGTTTTTGTTTGAAGACTCCCACACATGATGCTTCAACTTAGTTTTCCCAACACTTAGCATTTGTAAAAACATGAATGTGCATTATATTTCATTCTTAATTTTGGGGATAACAACTTGTAGCATGCTAGAGGTTGATAAAGATCATGCCATATTTGTTTCAATACAATTACATTTCTTAAGAGTAAGCACCAATTCTGACTCCATTCCCTAATAATTCTCATTAAATCTATCAACCACGGTTTTGTGTGCAAGTTACACTACAACTTATTGAAATGAACACAAACTTTAGAAATATAGCTGTAAAGTGAGAACCAGCCCCCCTCCCCCTACACACACCCCCACCTTCCAAAAAAAGAAAGAAGCAGAAACGAATATTCTCAAATTTAAAATGTTTGCTCAAGAAAGAAAGGAAAAGACAATATTTAAAAAACATGATTGCATGTGTGTGTGTGTGTGTGTGTGTGTGTGTGTGTGTGTGTGTGTGTGTGTGTGTGTGTCTGTGTGTGTGTGTGTGTGTGTGTGTTAAACTTGGATAACAATTTTTTTTTTTAAGATCTAGAAAAAGGATTGAGCCACTTTGATGCTGGAAAGCAGTTAAACTATGATAAAATTTGTTATCTAGAAAGATGAATGACCCAATGTTTGTTATCGCAATAACCACTTTCAGGAGGCGATGGCAAGGTGTCCCCGTTAGTGGCAATCTTCAAGACATCAGTTCATCCAATGGTTCAGGTCATACCCAGGTAATAAGCCTCTGTTTCTTTGTTGGCCTAGCTATCATATGTGCATGTGTGCTTATGTGTGAGTTACGGTTGTATGTGCATCTATTATTAGACACCCCCGTTTCAGAAACGGGGGACTAATTTGTTTGTCATGATTTGTTTTTGTTTGAAGAAAGACATGTCTGCCACTCGGTATAAGACTGTGGTTGGGAAAATGTAACTGGGGACTATGTCTGGCGCTCAGCAACACGCTTGTAATATTATGTAGATGTGTATTAGTGTGCATGCATAACTTATATTTCATGTGTATGTGTGTGTTATTCGTTTAAGAATTGTTGTTTTTGCGTTCAGCTTGTACTTGTAACATTGCATTTTTGTTGTTTAAGTTTTGGTAAATTTATCCATGTCTTTTATTTCGTCATTTCATTGTCAAAGGTCATTTTGGTAAGATGCCCCAGCATGCGCGTATACAGTCAAAGCCAGCTAACTCAAAAATGGTTGCTACAAAACATGAGATAATTCGCAATAATTTTTGGTCCCAATGTAAAGCCTTATAAGTTATGATAAAAAAGAACTTTTTTTAAAAATCTCAGTCTGCTGTCTCAAAATAAGATTTCAGTCCTTTCGGTTTTGACGTACCAGATTTCCACTGTACGTATATCTCTCTTTTTGTCTCTGTCCCTCTTGATCATTATCTCTGTCTTTTATCCTTGTTGATGCAGTGCAGTGAAGATAGCGCTCTGTTTCAGTGGCTTTGTGAAGGGTCACAGTGGGGAGGTGCCCCAACATGTATATCTCTGTGTCTTTTATCCTTGTTGATGCAGTGCAGTGAAGATAGCGCTCTGTTTCAGTGGCTTTGTGAAGGGTCACAGTGGGGAGGTGCCCCAACATGTATATCTCTGTCTTTTATCCTTGTTGATGCAGTGCAGTGAAGATAGCGCTCTGTTTCAGTGGCTTTGTGAAGGGTCACAGTGAGGAGGTGCCCCAACATGTATATCTCTGTGTCTTTTATCCTTGTTGATGCAGTGCAGTGAAGATAGCGCTCTGTTTCAGTGGCTTTGTGAAGGGTCACAGTGGGGAGGTGCCCCAACATGTATATCTCTGTCTTTTATCCTTGTTGATGCAGTGCAGTGAAGATAGCGCTCTGTTTCAGTGGCTTTGTGAAGGGTCACAGTGGGGAGGTGCCCCAACATGTATATCTCTGTGTCTTTTATCCTTGTTGATGCAGTGCAGTGAAGATAGCGCTCTGTTTCAGTGGCTTTGTGAAGGGTCACAGTGGGGAGGTGCCCCAACATGTATATCTCTGTGTCTTTTATCCTTGTTGATGCAGTGCAGTGAAGATAGCGCTCTGTTTCAGTGGCTTTGTGAAGGGTCACAGTGGGGAGGTGCCCCAACATGTATATCTCTGTGTCTTTTATCCTTGTTGATGCAGTGCAGTGAAGATAGCGCTCTGTTTCAGTGGCTTTGTGAAGGGTCACAGTGGGGAGGTGCCCCAACATGTATATCTCTGTGTCTTTTATCCTTGTTGATGCAGTGCAGTGAAGATAGCGCTCTGTTTCAGTGGCTTTGTGAAGGGTCACAGTGGGGAGGTGCCCCAACATGTATATCTCTGTGTCTTTTATCCTTGTTGATGCAGTGCAGTGAAGATAGTGCTCTGTTTCAGTGGCTTTGTGAAGGGTCACAGTGGGGAAGTGCCCCAACATGTATATCTCTGTGTCTTTTATCCTTGTTGATGCAGTGCAGTGAAGATAGTGCTCTGTTTCAGTGGCTTTGTGAAGGGTCACAGTGGGGAAGTGCCCCAACATGCACATGTATATCTCTCTGTCTGTCTCTTTCTTTATCCTTGTTGATGCAGTGCAGTGAAGGTGGCTTTGTCAAGGGTCACAGTGGAGAGATGCCTGTCTCTCTCTGTCTCTTTTATTCTTTCAGTGGCTTTGTCAAGGGTCACAGTGGGGAGGTGCCCCAAACATGCACATGTATATCTCTCTCTCTGTCTCTATTTCTGTGTCTTTTATTCTTTCAGTGGCTTTGTCAAAGGTCACAGCGGGGAGGTGTCCCAAACATGCACATGTATATCTCTCTGTCTGTCTCTATTTCTGTCTCTTTTGTTCTTTCAGTGGCTTTGTCAAGGGTCACAGTGGGGAGGTGCCCCAAACATGCACATGTATATCTCTCTCTCTGTCTCTATTTCTGTGTCTTTTATTCTTTCAGTGGCTTTGTCAAGGGTCACAGCGGGGAGGTGTCCCAAACATGCACATGTATATCTCTCTGTCTGTCTCTATTTCTGTGTCTTTTATTCTTTCAGTGGCTTTGTCAAGGGTCACAGTGGGGAGGTGTCCCAAACATGCACATGTATATATCTCTCTCTGTCTCTATTTCTGTGTCTTTTATTCTTTCAGTGGCTTTGTCAAGGGTCACAGTGGGGAGATGCCCCTGTCTCTCTCTATTTCTGTGTCTTTTATTCTTTCAGTGGCTTTGTCAAGGGTCACAGTGGGGAGGTGCCCAGACACATCTCTTTCCAGCCCAGCTTTGAAAAGGGGGCACTGCTCACTGTGGTCAGTACTGGTTTGCTTTGGGCTGCCGCCTTTCCTATGCTATGATGATGATGATGATGATAGTTGTGATGAAGAAGAAGAAGATGATGATGATGGCATCGATTAAGAAGATGATAATGAAGACGTTGATGATGAGTCATCTATCGGAAAGTATATTCTCTTAAATGAGTCATCTAGACCAGGATCTACAGTACATACTACGAAAATAATATCTACTCACACACCCTCGTCTAACACCCCCAACCCTGCATATACGTACTTGATGACTAATCAGGATGTAACAGAAATTGATGCAATTGTGTTTATAGCAGATTTGTTTTCAACTTAGATATAAAAAAAGAGAATATGTCTTATGAACACAAACAGGCTAATTACCTGATGATGTGCCAGTGTAAAATGTTACTTCCATGCTTCTCATTCAGCTTTACCATGCATACTCTGGCCATAGACAATCAGCGTTAAATTGTCATGATGCATTCCACAAAAGTAAATCTGCATTACTTCCAAGTCACTTCTGTGCTATTCATTGGCCCTTGTTTTTGATGCACAGTGTGAACCACCTACTATTAAGCTAATAATAATATAATTTGTGAGATTCTGTCATAAGGATATCTTACCAACATCAGCTTCAATGAATACAACGACCTTGATTAAAATAAATCAGCCGCATAAAATGAACATGGAAACTGAAGTTTGTTTGCGGAAACCCATGCACTATTTTTTCCTTCTTTCTTTTACTTATTTATGGATAAGAGCATGAGGTTTCTGCATCTCATGTGTGTGTGTGCCCTAATACTTGATGTCCTGCAGAAAATGTCAGAATTTGTTTATTTGAAGAAAGCTGGCACTTAACTATGAGGATTAAGAATTGACGAACTATTAAGTTATTGTCAGTGAGTGAATAATGTGTGTGTATGTGTGCGCGCATGTACACATGCATGTGTGTTTGTATCATTGTGTGTGTGTGTGCATTTTTTGCTCTTTATTTTTCTTACATTTTATTTTGCCCTGAACAGGTATGGAGCAGTGGTCGGGTGGGCTATGTCCCCATGTACTTTGTGGTGAAGGAGAAGATTGGGTCGTTCCAGTTCCAGCATTCGGCTCTCAACGGCCACAGCAGCCGACAGCTGTACACAGACCTCATGTGATCCTTGGCTGCTCATGGGATGTTGTCAAACTTTATCCTCTGTGGTGTGCATCGCCCATGTGTGTGTGTGTGTGTGTGTGTGTGTGTGTGTGTGTGTGTGTGTGTGTGAGTGTGTGTGTGTGTGTGTGTGCGTGTGTGTGTGTGTGTGTGTGTGTGTGTGTGCTTGGGATGAGTGGCTTGATGTCTCTGACTTTTTGATATTGTCTTTTTTTGTGGGCTTGCTGAGTCTGCTGTGTGAGAAGCTTTCTGTTCTAAGATAATGTTTTTTTTTCTTTCCTTTTTTTTTTTTAATGTTCCTTTCAGTAAGCGAGGTAACCACAAGTCTGGGAACTTGAAAAATCCTTAACCCCTTCCTTGCCTGGCTACGAGATGGTCTCGTACTTAATGATGTCATTGATGATGTCATAACTTATAATGTCATAAGCCTGGGATTATGGTTTTTGTCTTAGATAAGCCAGAAAGGATATATATCTCTAAACCATTTTCTCAGATTGAGTCTAACAGATTTGTTTTAAACTTTATAATTAAAAAAATCGATAATTTCTATGTTTTCCTCTGGCAGTTAAGGGGTTAACAAATAATGGAAAAGTTCTTTTTCAGGGTTTAAAAAGTTGAGAAAATATAGCACACACCAAAAACAGTGTCAAAAAGATATGGCTTCTATGAATTCTGTTGACTCTAGGATCTACAATTGTCAAGCCAGCAATGTCTGAATATTTACAGCACAAATAAAAAGTAAAGAAATAAAAGGAATAATGTGCCTACTCCACCTAAATGTGATTAGATTATCATTTTACAGCTGGCTGGGCATGCATTATTTTCCTTTCTCCTTTTTAGTGTCTCCATAATAATCCATTTTCCATTTATTTTCCTCAGTCATTGGATGTGGAATTTATTAGTTGATATTTGTAGCATAAAAATTACAATACTGGCCATCGATACTGGACATCTTAATAGCTTGCTTTGAATATTAGGGATTTTGTTGTTGTGGCTGTCCCATCTTTTGGGCCGTACAGTAGCTGCTCATTCTGAATCCCAACTTGCAGCCACGCCCTGGCTTGTCAGGTTGCAGAATATGAGATCAGCAGTCCAAGGGGAGCAAATCTATCTTAGGCTGTCAGGAGGCAACCAACTGAGGAGACACTGCATTGCTGCTGAGTCACTTCAGTGAAGTTCAGTGGAGCCTGTTTTGAACTAACATACACAGGACACTACTAAGCCCCGTACTGATGACAATAATGTTTTAGTCACGAAGCCAGCGTGAGTGAGGTCCTCCGAGGACGCCACCACGACTGTCCACTGACAGCTCCCCAGAACACACTGATCCCCATGACTTTGACCCTAACGCACCAAGGCATAGACTGGATTGGAAATTGAAACTAAGGTCACTGTGAAAGCAGGGCCTGCAAAGCCACATAATTTTTCTTTTTGATGATTGATGGAAATGAGGCGGATGACTATGATGATGATGCTATGGAGCTCCGTATCGGTCTGAGACTACATAACAGGGCTGTACTCTACGCTTCCTTTCATAATGATATTCCGGCATTAGCCAGGCCCATGAACTACAGACACCTGCAGTGTTGAAACTGAAACTAGAGCAACACTCTCAGAATCGCATCCGTTAAGCGGATGAAGCTCGACTGTGTGGTTTCAGTCTTCCCATTTAGCCCATAGCCACTCATTCTGGGTAGGAGTCGATTCAGGACTGAAAAAAACCTCGCCTCTGATGGGATTTGAAACCTGTGACCTCCCAGCCAGTCCGCGAAAACAAAATGTTGGTGGGAGGGAAACGTGCTAGAGAAAGTAGACTGAAAGGATCATATGCTTGTTTTTTTTTCTTTCTGTCCTTTACATCTTCTGGGCCGTACAGTGGCGTTGCTCCCACGCCACTCATTCCGAGTCCTAACTCGCAGCCACGCCTTGGCTTGTCAGGTCGCAGAATCCAAAATCAGCAGTCCAGGGGGAGAGAATCTATGTTAGGCTGTCAGGAGGCAACCACCAGAGAAGGCACTGCACTGCTGCTAAGGTGGAGTTCAATGGAGCCTGTTCTGAGCTAACATACGCAGGACACCACTTACTAAGCCCCCTTCTAATGACAATAATGTGTTAGTCGCGGAGCCAGAGTGAGTGAGGTCCTCCTCCGAGGACGCATATGCTTGTTTGTGTTATGTATTGTAAACGCGTAAAAAAATTAAATGATTTTAAAGGAAACTCTGTGGACAAAAAAAATCGCTTATTGATTTAGTTTATTAAATGCCGTTGTCTATAGTTTTGAATGCTGAGTTGAACAATTTGTGTTTGGTTATTAAATGTGAATAAAGTGATAACTATTAAAACAGTTTTTTGTTGTTGTGTACAATGTATTGACAGTGTGTGTGTGTGTGTGTGTGTGTGTGTTTAGTTTCAATCAGCATTGCCTTTCAGACAGTTAAATTTGCCATGAAGTACTTAGAAAAAACACCTTGCACTGTACACTAGAAAAGTCAGCTTTAGAAGTCTCTAATGGAGCTTTGCAATGGAAAGATATAACGGGGCTGCCAGTTTAGTGAAGAACCACTCCACAGGTGATTTGGCAATTACCAGTACATTATTTTTATTATTATTATTTTTATAGATTGCAACACCTTTTTCTGATTTGGGACAATATGTTTGATATAGGTAAATTTAACGGATCTGTCAATTTTCAAAATGAAATGTAACTGGATAATGAAAAAAACCCAAACCCTCTTGCCAAGCAGGATCTGAGATGGATGATATAAGAACCGGAAAAATGAACATTAATGCAAGGAAACGACAAAGCATGCAAGGAAGACTGCTGCTTATGCATACCTGGGCCCAGTCAACAAAAGTATTGTTGCTATTCCAGGTTGGAGGTTTAGATGTAATTTTCTCCCCCCCCCTCCATCCCCCCACTCAACAAAACTTTTGTTGCGTGTGAATGTTCTGGGTTTGAGGTTTTAATGTCCATCCCGCCCCCCCGAGCCCCTACTCAAGCTTTTTTAAATGAAGTTCAGTTTCAGGTTTTGGGTTTTCATGATCTCTCATTTCAGGTTTTGGGACCCCTTCCCACTTGCACCCCTGCATTTATCGAGGGTGATCTAAAGTGGGCAGTTACTGAAAAAACCCCCAACACAAACAAACAAACAACAAAATCCCCAACCCTTATATCTGAATGATGATGAAAATAAAATGGATTCTTTCTCAGCCAATAGTCCAAACTTTTACAAAAAAGTAAAAGACAATGCAAAATGAATGTATTCAAGTGACAGTCTACATCTATATGACATGCCTACAAAATAATGTCATGCTATGGTGTAAAGTGGTGGTTGGTTGATGGTTTCATCTCACACATGCTGCTTGCAGGTGAGCGAACGTTGAACCCAGTTTTCACCCGTGCATATAAATTCCATGACTTAACGGATTGTTCAGGGGCATCAAAGTCTGATTTTTTTCTTTTGGTAAGCAGTTCAACTCCAATAACAATATCCCTGGTTGAGGTTAGTAAGAGCCTCTGATGTGGAGTTTTTCTTCAACGCTCATGTTTTATTTTGTTTTCATTTATTAAAAAACTCAAATTGTGTAAAACCAGGCAAAACAAAGAAAATTCTACATACCCCCCAAAAAACCCACACAATACCAACAATCCCACCCCAAAAACAACAACAAAAGAACTCAACAACAGCAACAGCACATTTGTGGAGGGTGAGCAAAATTAAATGTTGAAATTGACTTAATTTTTTTCCAGATGCAATTTACAAGTTTTTAATTTATGTTATCATTTTGTGGTGGGGGTGGGACTGTTTTTGTTGCTGGATTACATCAAAATTACAGGATGTGACTAGTGTTCACAATTTTTGTTGTTGACACGTTTAAAATCTCAAACAACCCCAAACAAACAAAAAGCAACCACACACAAATACTACAACAGCTAAAAACTTGTTTTTTTTTCGAATGATGGTGGTGTCAGAAGGGTTCTTGAGAGCACAAATGCGGAGAAAGATCTTGGTGTTATAGTTGATCCATTGCTATCTTTTGAACCACACATCAACGATACCGTTAAAAAGGCAAACCGTACTGCTGGTCTACTAATCAGAACAATAACTAATAAATCAAAGGAAATTATGCTACCTCTTTATAAAACATTAGTACGCCCCTTATTAGAGTATGGAAATCCTGTCTGGTGTCCCTTTTTGAGAAAACATGTTGATCATTTAGAAGGTGTCCAAAGGAGATTTACGAAAACAATTATTGGAACCAGAGATATGGACTATGAGGACAGACTAAAGTATTTGGGAATACCTAGTTTGGAATACAGACGTCTGAGAGGCGATTTGATTGAGGTGTATAAAATTCTTAATAAGTTCTATGATCCTAACACAACTAAAACTTTACTAACTTTAACTGACGAGGAGAGAACACGAGGGCATGATTTTAAATTAACAAAAAAACTAAATAACAGTCGTTCAGCTCAAAACTTTTTTACTAACAGAGTAATAACTGCATGGAACAATCTTTCTAATGAAACTGTAAATGCATCATCACTAAATAGGTTCAAAAATCTTATTGACAAAAAATTTAATACTATTATGTACTCCACAAATTTGGAGAAAAAACAAAAAAAAACACCCAACTAACCCAACCCAAAACAAATACACAATAGCCGTAGTAATTCACGGGCAAAGAAAAAGGAAAATAAATATTTATATTTGAGAAAAATATCTAGAGGGCAAAAGGCTTCATAAGCCTACAGAGCCTAAACTGATATGATATAGTGTTTTTGAGATAAATATGTTATTTTGATATGGATAAATAAAGCTGTTTTTGCCACCCCTCCTTAATAATAACCCTTTAACCTTGTTTTAGGGCTTTCGATGAGGGAAATGGTGTGGGGGGTGGGAGGCTGGTGAGGGTTTGGACACTGGTGGCCAAGGCTAGGCCTACCAAATCATCTATTCTCAAAATGCGATGTTCTCAAAAGGTCGACAATATTTCTCACCTTGGGGCATCGAAATGTTTTTTATTTGGAAAGAGCTTGTTGATCTTTCTTTTTTTAAATTATTTATTTTAATCTTAAACATCTTTATCCCAAGTTGACAGCCAAATCTGAAATTATTTATCAACCATTTTCTAAAATTAACCTTTGTTGATAAAACTTCTTTAGTGACGTCACCAGCTGCGGTATTGTTGTGGCCAAAAGGGAACCCCACGACAAAACTACATTGCTCCCACCCATCAACAAAGCAGCATGGGTGGGTGTATTGGGAGTCACAGGGATCAAGAACCACCCTCCGGCGAATCTTCTGACATTACAGGTACCCTGAGTTAACTATAAATCGCGTGGAATTGATTGCTATTACTGTGATGTTGAAACAGGCACCTGCTGCCTTCATCCGTGACGTTTGCTTTGTTGACAACTGGCATTCCACTCTGCGACCTTTAGGCCTACAAAAAAACTCGCTTCCGCATATTCTGCAACACACAGATTATAAATTAGTAGCAGTTCTAGTTAGATTTATGAACATAGTCCGGGGACAATAACAAAGCCATTAGATTGTGCCTTGTGGGCAAACATAAACAGCGCCATCATTGTTAATGTTAATGATTTTTGTTGAGTCAATGCAAATCTTGGAACTGTGTCAGTGTGTGTGCGTTTAAAAAAAAAGATTTGATCAACGCCCAAGTATCAACTGTCTCCAACCAACGCCCAAGCAGCTGCCAGAATTGTATATCATGAGGAATGTGCCTTTTCCTTTACATAGTATTCAACACGAGTGCAGAAAATAAATCTTTCTATAGGCCTAAAGGGTCGATCTTGCATCACGCAACTACTGGTGACCATAAACGACTGGGTGGGCTCGCTGGAGGATGGTGAATCTCTTGATGCCGTCTATCTGGACCTGCAGAAGGCGTTCAACTCTGTGTCACATCGTCATCTCCTACATAAGCTGGAATCTTATGGGGTGGGAGGTAGCCTTTGACATGGATAGAGGATTTCTTAAGAGAGAGAAGTCAGAAAGTCAATATTTTTTATGGTTTAATTCAGATTCAATTAAAGTAACTAGTGGAGTCCCTCATGGTAGTGTCCTGGGGCCCGTCCTGTTTTTGTATTTTATAAATGATTTAACTACCGGAACATGTGGAGTGCAAGGTTAACATTTTTGCAGACGATACAAAGGCATATATATATATATGCAAACGTAAATAACAGTGAAGAATCAAAACTAGAAGTACAAAGATGCATTGACAACTTGGTGGCATGGGCGGATACATGGCTAATGAAATTTAACAGCAAGAAATGTAAAGTTATGCATCTAGGTAAACAAAATCCCATGCATGAATACTACATAAAGGAAGGTAAAGAAAGAAGAACGCTGGAAGTTACATCAGTTGAAAAGGATCTAGGGGTATTTGTAGACCCAGGTCTGTCTTTTGAGCCTCACATAAATAATACTGTACTAATATTACTAGTCAGAACAATCACCAACAAGTCTAAAGATATTATGGTCCCTCTATTCAAATCTCTAGTAAGACCTGTTCTAGAGTATGGAAATCCTGTGTGGTGCCTACACCTAAGAAAGAATATAGATTTAGTTGAAGGGGTTCAGAAAAGGTTCACAAAGGAAATTCAAGGCACCAACAATATGAGTTATTAGGAAAGACTGACTTACTTAAAACTACCAAGCCTAGAATACAAAAGTCTTAGAGGTGATCTTTTAGAAATATAATAATAATAATAATAGGGGATATTTATATAGCGCAATACCCCACATTGGGCTCATCGCGCTTTGCAACAGTATAAAGGCATTACAAGTCGTAAAAAGGTTCAACATATATATGAATTGAACACACACACACACACACAAAACCCCAACACAACCCCCCCAAAACCCCCAACCCCACCACATATAGTTACCAGCATCATATTAAATAGTAAAAAATTCAACATACATAGCTTATACAAAGCACATAATGATATAGTTACTATTAGTGTCAAAGCACATAATGATATAGTTATTAGTGTCATACATAAAATCACACATTGAATAAAAACGTATCAATTAAGACAATATAAAACAGCATGTCACACGAAAACTATGGGAAATATACAACTTTTAAAATATGACTGCACAGAAACAACAATACAATAATAACATACGGTACACTTACATGCCAACACCCACACCCACAGGTGAACGCGCACACACGTGCGCACGTGTACGCACACCCGCACCCACCCATCCACCCACACTCACGCGCACACACAAACGGGCGCACACACACACACACACACACACAGAGATGGATACAAAATTCTTCTTGGGCTTTATGACTACTAGCAATCGCCCCGTGGCAGTTAACTCCCGTGGCAGTTTTAACCCCATGGCAGTTTTAACCCCGTGGCAGCTATCTCCTCCCCACACCTACCCCCTCCCCACATTTACTTGCTCGGGGACTTATCTGCCACTCGGCGACACACTTGCTTACTCTACCACCCCCACCCCACCCCCCTACATTCGTAACCAACACACAGGCACACGAACATCAATGAGCTCTCTCTCTCTCTCTCTCTCTCTCTCTCTCTCTCTCTCTCTCTCTCTCTCTCTCTCTCTCTCACTACACTGTTTGTGACAGCTCACCGCCCGCTGTCCCTGGGCCTAGCCGTGAACATAGCGCGATGCTAGTACCACGGTAAAGTGATCTCCGCTCTTCATTTGTGTTGTTGACTGGTCGGTGACTGGTCGGCTGCAGCAGCGAGGGGTTTGTGGAGAAAGTGTTGATTGAAATTAGCTTTTGTTTTTGGGACCGCGCAAATGTAAATGGGTTATAGCGCGCGTTTATGAACGGATGCTGTTGAAATTTTGCACGACGATAGTCACTAGCCCTGGTCACGCATGTTCCAAATCTCGAGTCAATGTTGGGTCTGGTTATGCCGCGGTTTGTGAAAACGTGAAGCGGCCTCTCGGCGTCCATATCTCCGGCATTTCTGAATCGATTCGCTTCCGGTTTGGCACATCGATAGTCACTGTCCCCGGTCATCTACCTGCCAAATTCGAAGGCAATCGGCCCAGAAACACTGGAGATACGGGGGCTGAGAGGCCGGTGGATGCGCGTTTCGCGCATTTGCCGAACCGCGCAAATGACACGGCCGCCTCAGTTAGGGCTCACAGCAAATTTGAAGCGATTCGGTCGAAAAACGGCGGAGTTATAAGGCCCGTTTTGTGTTTCACACACACACAGACACAACGTTGCCTTTTTATTATATGATACTACCACAAAACAATTACTAATTGTGTGAGGATGAGAGAACCTGCGGTCATACTTTTAAACTATTAAAAAAACCCTACTAACACTAAATTTGCACAAACCTTTTTCACTAACTGTATTACTAACGCATGCAGGCATCATAATTGTCAGAGGATCAGCTTATTTTAGAGGATTGAGAATTTCTGACAGAGGATTGGCCTCTTCTGCCAGAGGTTTTGACTTTAAATTGAGTGTTACCTTTTCTGTTAAATAGCATTTTAAAGTGATTCCTCACTGCATAAAGCCTTTTTGTTGATGTTGGGAATTGATTTCACTGTTGTCCCACTATAGTCTGGGGCCTTGATGGCCCTTGTACCGTGGTTTTCAGAGGATTGGACTTCAGACTATTCTGATGCCTGGCATGGAATAACCTTCCAAACGAAGCAGTAAATGCATCATCACTAAATGCATTCATTAACTCATTAGATCAATATTTTCAGAATATTGTGTATTCAGTAAATTTAAACAAATTAGACAAATAAAGCATGACTGCCTAAGTAGTTGATCTGTAATGCTGATACAACATTAATAACAAAAAGAACCAATCTAGAGGGCAAAAGGCTGAAAAGCCTACAGTGCCATGATATGATATGATAATATATAGTAATATTGTCGTGGAATTCATGGGGATCTGATTAAATAATACACGTACATGTATACAAAATCTTTAACACCTGTAATACTACTAACTAACAAAACTTTGTTCCATTTAACCAAAGATTCAAGAACCCATAACAACTAATTGAAAATAGTAACACAATATACGAGTTATATAGTAGAACTCTTTCCTCTTTCTGTTTTACATCAACGATCTTCCCAGGGAACTAGCCTCAACCAGCCGCCTCTTTGCAGACAACACTGCCTGCCACAGAACAGTTGATTCACCTGAGGATCACGAAGACCTGCAACAGGACCTTGACAGAATGGCATCTTGGGAAAGGAAGTGGAGCATGTCCTTCCATCCGGGTAAATGCCAGACTCTCCACGTGACCAGGAAGAGGAGTCCCCTGATCGAGAATTACCAACTCCACGGCCAAGACCTTCAAAGAGTAGAGGAGACGAAATACATGGGAGTCACCATCTCACAAAATCTTAGATGGGACTCCCACATCTCCAATGTGACCAGTAAAGCCAGCAAAACCCTGGGCTTCCTCCGGCGGAATCTGAAAGTGGGCTCGGTCAAAATCAAAGAGATGGCATATAAGACACTCGTCAGGCCCATCCTTGAGTATGCCTCTCCGGTATGGGATCCGCACACTGCGAAAGATGTCGGCAGAGTGGAGAAGGTACAGCGAAGAGCTGCCCGCTGGGTGGTGAATAGGCACTGCCAGACATCCAGCGTGGAAGACATGTATACCCAGCTACACTGGACTCCATTCGCTGACAGAAGACACGCTTCCAGACTGACTGCCTTCTTCAAACTTAACAATGGGGACATTTCCATCAATACCCCGTACAGCCCATCCCTCAATCGGCCAGCCAGACAAACGAGACAGTCACACCAGTCAACTTACCTCCTTCCCTCCTGCAAAACGAGCTACAGAAAGTTCTCTTACTTTCCTCGCACCATCTGAGATTGGAACTCCCTTCCACCTGAGGTAGCCTCAGTGGAAGGCTTCAAGTCCCAGATTTAAATAAGCAATGCCCCATTCCCAGTCCCCCCCCCCCCCCCCCCCCCCATTTCACACACACCCATTCCCCCAATCCCTCAAACCCTCCCCCCACAATCCCGCCTACCCCTTTCAAATCCCTGACCCACCTTGCATTCCTTCTCCCCTCCCCTTCCTCCCCCCCCCCCCATTACATTGAGGCGGATCATCTGGGTGGCTACATTTTTGCCTGCAGTCTTTCTGCTGACAGAAGTCCCCCTTTAGTACAACAACAGAACCATAAAAAAGATGATGGTGGTTGTTCAAAGAAAGAAGAAGAAGAAGAACTAATATTAGAAAAAAATTCTTCTCTAATACAATAACAAAGTTTTGGAATAACCTTCCTGCACACATTAAACTTGCTCAGAATGTAACACAATTTAAAGACCTCCTTGATAATCACCCATTAATGTTGAAACTTCAATACGAGTATGATGAGTAAGCAGCTTTGCTCATTTAAACTGTCTCAGCCATGTATATTATATTCCAACAAAACTGAAAGGACACTGAAGCAGCTGCGAGGCCTAGTTGTCCTCAAATACCTGACCAGAATCTGGTTCTGGTTCTGGCTCTGCAGTATGTTGAATATTATTCTGTGAAGGAAAAGGCATAGATCTGCGCTGAAGTTGGCTGCTTATGGGAAGAAGAAAGAGACTACAGATGATGATGGTCATGGAAATCTGTTTAACGTCCTCCGGTCTGGAACAGACACATATGGGACATTCATAGATTATAAAGATGGTGGGAACGATTCTGGAGGCAATGCCCAGAGGCAGTGCAACACCAGTAAAGTCCCGACTTTTTAGCAATACAGATATTTACCTGTATACTAAATGATGATGATCTATATTTGGGAAAGCAACCAGTTCTTGGCTATCATGTACTTTAGACCCCCCCCCCCTCTCAAATTTTCGCCTTGAAAATTTTTACTGAGACATAGACATAAGTGAAAAGCAACATTTTGACATTTGTAGGAAGAAGATAGGGTTATGATCAGCCTAGGATTATTTTCATAAAGCTGAAATAAGCAGACTCTGAGATTGACTTGAGGGTCGTAAACATGAGGGGGGTGACTAAAGTACAAGATGGCTCAGTTCTTTTCCATAGTTACATCGATTTTTTTAAAAGGCTTATGCTGAATATGCTTCGTACCATCAGTTTTTCTTTTTATGTAGAATAGTGACCACCGCAGAATTTCTCCCTGCTCTTACTTTTAGCGTGGCGAATGGGGAAGTGAGAGAGAGAGAGGGATCAGTATTTTATATTTGAGATCTATACAGTGACCACTGGAAGTGCCCATGGTATCTGCCTGAGCAGCCTGTTGATGTTATTTATTAACATTCCTTTTCCGTGGGGATACCGGGGGTGTGTGTGTGGGGGTGTCTCTCGTAAAAATAGTTCCCCCACATTCTGGAAGTTCTGTGCTTGTAACTTCCTCTAATCTGCCACTCTCTTTGACTTTGCCTTTTCCTTTGGTTTCTGTCATCTACTATCTTTCTGACTTATTGGCCCATTCTCCTGCCTTTTTTCAAAAAGATCTTCCAAATAATTTTTCTCCTTTGAGCTCATCTGAAATCGGAATGTGTTGGCTGTACACAGCGGGGAGACCAGTGAAAACTGAAAACCGGACGCATTCATACCTTACCCATTATGGCCATATGGCCTGGGAACGCAGAAGAAGAAGAATTAACATTCCATGCTTTCACAGTGTGAGACAAGAAGCTGGCCTGCCTATACATACATGGACTGCAGAATATTTGGGCTGGCTGTTTGAAATGAGACGATTAATCATTAATGGCATTGTGCAGTGGTATAAGTTTCTCTCTTTAGTTTTTAATAATACTGAGTGATTATTTACAGCACTGCTGTTCTTTTTCTCAGTTGTTATAGAGATGCTGTTACTAGTAATGGCTAATAGTAACTGCTTTCCTTGTGTATTTTGTAGAGACCAAACATGCTATCACACCACTTCATTCATAATTTAAAAAAATATGAATTGTAAGACTAAAACCTTGAAAATGTTTTTGGTTCTAGTAAATTTAATATTTGGACTCTTTTGCCGTAAAATAAGAATTATTGGGTGCATGTTTATTAAAAACAAATGTGATGTGGATGTTATTGCAGTATCTATTGGAAGAAATCAGCCTCTGAAAGCAGAGAAACCCAAATGGAAAAGTGAGCACCCATTGACAGAAGGTCAACTACGCAGCAAACGAGATGAATTTTGGGACACAGCCCCAGCCTTCGAAGGGCGTAAAGAGATTTGGGACGCACTCAAGGCAGCTGCCTATGCCCTGGAAACAGGGGACCATGCTTTGGCTCAAGCCATAGTGGACGGGGCCAGCATATCACTGCCTCATGGTGAGTTTTATAAAGAGGTTCTCAATTCAATAGGACATGAAAACTCGGATTGGTGGTCACGCACACAAGTTTCTGACACGTACACAATACACACACACACACACACATACACACACACACACACACACACACACACACACATACACAAAGCATGAATTTCAATCCTTGAAAAATAATCTTCGCTTAAGCCTTGAGATTATTTAGTTTTTTGTTGTTGTATTTGGTATATATTCTAGTCACAGAAACTTATCTCTGTGAAATTCGGGTTGCTCTCAGTTGGAGAGAGCGTCACTGCAGGCACAACACCACCCATTTTTTCTCTTTTTTGGGGGGGGTGAGGAGGGTGGGGTGGGGGCGGTTCTGGGAAACCTATCAATTTGGTCATATCAGGCAGCGGGATTTCTCCCCGCTCTTGTCGACTTTTAAATGCTGTGGAATTTTTTCGTGCGTAAAGCGCATGGGCCAGACTAGCGTTAAGTCCCCATCCGAAGGACTTGATGTTCAGTTCGAAAAGAATTGGCATACACTGACACAGCTTTGATTCCTGGTACACTTGCTGGTAATGTGGTATAGCACTTTCCTAGTGCCTTGTAGACTTTAATGACTTTTTTGTTTATTAATTTGCTTTGAAATCATCAGCATTAAAAAAATTGTTTGACATGTGATAACTTTGATTTTGTTTACTCTTGAAGATCTAAAATGGATCACAGCATTACTGGTCTGTAGTACAAGATCAGTTACTAGATCAAGATGAAATAATGGTATGTTTTATTATGCTTCTAGGAACTCTTGACAGTGTTTTTATTTTATTTATTTGTTTGCTTTTTCTTTTAAAGATCTCACCCAACCCAAAGTTTTGGTTTATGCGCAGAGAAAGTGCTGAAAGATTGCTTTTGTCCTCTTTTCGTCTTCTGTTTCAGCTGTTGCAGAATTTGGGTATATTACATATATTTTGCCCATTTAGCTTAGCCATTTTAACATGACTGTATGTTTAGGCACTCTGATGGACTGCTATGATGAGCTGGGTAACCGCTACCAGCTCCCAGTGTATGTGCTCAGCGCCCCGATCAACCTCATTGAAGCCGGCAGTGAAAACGATGCTGGAGGTGACGCAGATGCCAGTGTATCACCGGGGGTGGAGGTGCCACTCAAGCTTCGCCTCTCCCACCTTCCCAAGGACCTGAAGGTGATGGTTCGAACCACAGACACTGTGCACAAAGTGAAAAGACTTCTGCAGGAGAGAGAAGGCGTGGAGCCTGAACACCAGCGCTGGTTCTTCAGCGGCAAGATGCTCAACGACAAACTGCGCATTGAGGATGTGCACATACCCAAGGGTTTTGTGGTTCAAGTGATTGTGGCGCCTCCCAGCAGTTGAACAAAGGTGTGCAGTCAGGATCATGGGGGGAAAGTATGCACAGGTCTGGCAAAGTACACACTGTGGAAAATGTTTAGGGTTCATTTGTGAATACCAGTCTGTGACTGATTCGTTTTAGTTTCAGGTATCCAAATGACCACACTTGCAGTCTGGCCCAGGTGTGTTAGATTTATTTTTTTATTTTTTTATTGGAAGGGTTTGGGGATGGGTGAGTGAGAGGTGTTTGTGAGATGCTACAACAATGATTGCATGTGGCATGTTTTTTTTCCCCATTGTTAATAATGATGTTCGACTTCAATGGGGTTTTTTGTTTAAAAAAAAAAAATAAAAAAAAAATACGAAGAGTTTTTCTTGAAATGATGAATGAAGTTGGTTTGCTGGTGCAATTGGATATATAAGACAAAATTATTGACTTCGAACAGTTTCTCTCTCTCGCTCATAGTCATACACACCTATGCACATATATATGTACACACACAGAGACATGCGTGCATACACACACACGTGCGCACATACTCACACAAACACACAATGATGTACAGGCGCGCGCACACACACACACTCAAAAAGGGTTAAATTCAATTGTTTTAGACGCTTGTTAAACAAGAACAGCTTTTTATGAGTAAAGTGCTTATAGGTGGGACAAAAATTTAAACAAAAGCTTAAAAAATAGATTTTCTCCAGGAATCTGTTATCTAAAATATGATCTATTTTTTGACTGCAGGATTTTGATTGTCGCAGTTTGTTGGATGTTGAGACTGATAATATGAGAAACAGAAAAGTGGATGACTGTATAGTTTAATTGCTAATTCTACCTTCGGAATCATGGGGTCAGAATCAGTGCGCAAAGTATGTCTCTAGGCTTTTGGAGGGTCACCTGCATAATTCAAAGGGTCTCTTTTATGATTTTTTAAAACATTTTTTGAAAAGCTATTTTAGTGATGTGCTGGTCTGAAATCCATTGCATCAGATGGCACTTTTGAGTGTCGATCATATCGCTGTATGCAAAACGTACAGATGTTAGTGAAAATTGGACAAAGAGATTGTTTCAAATGTTCTTATGAGTAACTATGTTTGAAAAGGTGTTATAATTTTTTTTTGGTACTCTTCAGTTAAAAGCTCTGGAAATGTGAATGTATCATTGTATGATTTTTTTTTCTGAATGGGAAAATAGTATTCCTAACGTTTTAATGTTGCTAACGTTTTAATGTTTTTTGAGAGAGAGAGAGGATGTGTTTCTCACTTTTTATGATCTTAATCAAAATAGTTGTAGGATAAATGCAATTAATTAAACCAATAAGCCATTCAGAAAAAAATTGCAACCTGATTGTTCATCAATTGTACAAAAATTGGAATAAAATAATCTAACCCAATCCTCCATATGAGTAAGTTGGTCATGGATTCATATTGCAGAAACATAATGTTCTAATCTGAGTGTCAAAGCAAAAATCTGTAATGTAAATTTTTCAATGAATGTTATCATTAATGGTTCAATTCATTAATGATTCAATGCTTCAGTCAATTATATATCTGCCAGCTCTTTATAACAACTGGAGATATGTAAACTATATTACTTTTTCTTGTAAATGTGTATGCAAATTCTGTATACAGTGTATAGTATTTATAATCTACTACGGGATACGTTTGTTTTTGCACTCTAGAAAAACTATTTCTCCTCGATTAAAAAAAATAAAATTAAATTAAGATTAGATTAGAATATCAAGACATTTTTTGGGTACTCTCTGCCTCTTGAAAAAATAAGTAATTTTACAGTTTTAAAATGTTTTGTAAAATGTGCAGATAATCTTTACTTTTGCTTTTAGTTTTCATCTGATTAAAAACAGAAGAAAATCTTTAGTTGTTGACAGTTTTCTTTGCTTGATTCTTAGCTAGAATCTGATCAACATGCTTTTATAGTTTTTGTTTAAAAAAAAGAAGTATTGTGGTAGCAAAATAATGTTCTGTGAAACAATGCAACATTACAAGTTCTTGTTGTTTATGGACAAGACATTGAATGATTCTGTGTGTGTGTGTGTGTGTGTGTGTGTGTGTGTGTGTGTGTGCCATTTGATCCCAATAAATATTAGTTGTATTATTTTGAATTTGGTGTACTCAGGCATGGTAGACCTCCGCGAATCGCGGAATATCCGCGAAACAGTTTGAAACAAAATTATTAAAAAATGTATTGAAATGGCATGAAAAAGTGAAAATTTCACTCTCATTTATTGGATTTTATTGAATTTTCTTCGGCCCCCTGGACCCCCGGCCATTTTCCTTGAAAACCACTTTGCCCCCACTACCATGCCTGGTACTTTGACAGCCCCCCCTCCCTCCGAATTGGCATATGAAAGTGAATGAGATCGCTTAAATGCTTATATTAATCTTTTGTAGTTTTTTGTTTTAGTTTAAAAGCAGGGTGGGTAGGCAAATAAGATGGAACCAGATACATGATTGGTGTTCATTTTGTTTAGTTTTTCTGTGACATTTTTTTTGTAGTATGTTTTTTTAATTATTATTTTATTATTCATTTTTTTGTTTCCATTATTTATATATTAAAAGGAAGCAGTTTGGGATTCATTGATAATCTTTTCCACTGTATGAAATCAGTTCTAGGTCCAAATATAAGCATATTTCTTTTCTCCTTTTTAATTTAATAAATTTTGGAATACACTTTTTATACAGAGATGGCATTTTGGTTTACCAGTTGATTTTTGTGTCTTTGCGTTGATGTGACTCTGTTAAAAGTGATTAAAATGCCTACATTGTTTTATAGGTTTTATTTTGCAGTTCAATAATCATAGCATCCACCCCACCCCCTCCTTTTCCCATTTCGGTTCAGTATAATAAACTTTTAACGATCAAGTGACTGTCTCTGAGAATTTTAAAGAAGGGTTATTGTTTGTGTCACTTGACCTGGCAAATTGTTATGTTATGAATGTTGTAGTCATTGGATTTTTTATTCTCTTTTGTTTTGAACAAATACTTTTTATATCACATTGGTTTGGGGGTAAACAATTGAACTGGCAGCGAGACATTCAGTCTGAATATTTTTGGGTCTGTTTTTAAGAAGATGCACCAGTTACCGACATGATCAATACTGAAAGCGAACCGGCTTGTTCTTTAACTCGCTGCAAGTTCACTCCATCATTGCTTGTTTGGTCTCCTGCAAATTTAATGTCCTTATCTCGCACAAGACCAAAGAATGCATATGGCCACCGAGTGCACACCTACATGTACTTATTGTTTTTAACTGTGCATATTACCATTTGAGTTTATTGACAAAATACATTTCTGTTTAACTTTCTGATTACAAACTCATCTTTTATGTTGTGGGATTTGTTTGAAGGATTGACACAGACAATTTGGTGGGGGCAAATAATACCTTATGGTAAAAGCCAAGTGACTGACATATGAGCATTTGTCAACAGGCTTTGATGTGGGAGGGAAATAGAGAGATGGAGCCAACATTATTATTGTTGGGAGAGTATAGGAGTTGGGGCTATGGTTATATACAAAATTCAATCTGTGTGGCCATTTATTTAATAAGTTTCTTTTGGTCTGATTCAACCAATCCCCAATGTTTTGATAAGTTTGTGTTAAAACAAAAAAGTGGAATGGTTAAAAAAAAGTCTTTCACTGGATGAGTTGAGTATGATTATGGAGTTTCTTAAAAGAGTGGATTCAGTTTTATGTGTAGTGTGTGTGTATGTGTGCATGTGTAAATAAGAGCATGGACTGTTGTGTGTGTGCATAAATAACTAATCAGCTGTGCTCCTTTTTTCTTTTGGCTGTACATAAGTGAAAATGCCATGCGTGCACAGGGTGCTTGCTTTTTTGGGATCTGTGTTGAATTAAATTTTGTACAGGATTTGTTCAAGGTCACAAACTGATTGGAATGCAAGGATGTGAAGACCTTACATGCCAGGCATGAGAAAGTGAACATCTGTCTGTTGTTTTCACAGAGACTGTTTTGTGTTAGGGTGCTTGCATCATGTGTGAAAGACCAATGTACAGATCATCCAGCTTATAAATTATGTTGGATGTTTGTGTTGCGTTTGAATCTGCCGATTCAGCTCAAAACACAATTAACCTCTTCAGTGCTGACAACGTATATGTACGTCCACTATAATGCTTGTGCTTGCCACCAACGTATGAATACATCAGCACTCATTCACGATTTTGACGCATTAAAAAAAAAAAAGCGCAGCAAACAAGCAGCACTGGCGCAACTAATAAGCAGCACTGAAGAGGTTAATAAACATCAGGTACAGCCTTTGTATGTGATTATTCATTTTACTGCAACAAAATAAATGTAAATTCACATGTGAAAGGTTTTTTAAATCCTGTTTAGTTTGATTCAAATGATTTATAATTGTAGTGTAGCTGTTCAATCTCAGTACCTGTTTTTAAACATATCAATCATTAACGGAGAAAGATGGCTTACAGTTCAGCTGTTTCAAGACCTCGTCATCATTACATTGATGTCATTTTTTTAAAACAACATAACACAGTAATAGATAAGTTGATATTTAAGACTTGAAGGACCAATGACAGTTAAGACTACACTCTCATATTATATTTGATCTCTTGAAGACCTTTTGTCAAAACACTTTTTGAAATACAGTTCATCTGTAACTGTATAGTGATTGAAAGTGCAAAATACACTATAGAAACTGTTTTGACTGTAAAGCCGACATTTCACTTGCATACTTGTTACATTACCATACATTTTTATTCGAAGGAGCCAACAGATAGTTTAATCATTGCAGTGAATCTAGATAATAATCATTACATCAATTTTGTGCATGGGCATGCAAATTCTGATTTAAGTCAGTAAATCAAAGGCACATGTTCCATATTTTATGTTCTATAACAAGTTCTTGGGGAGAGTGTTTTATGTCATTTTTCTTTTTATAATTGTCTGCTTGTGGATGGAGATAGAGCAGTGCAAGTTTTTCTTTCAAGAGACCCTGCAATAGATTTGCTCCTCCATCCTCTTGAACCCCCCCCCCCCCCCCTTTTTATTTTTAAATATGTATGGACTTTTGTTTTTGTCTCATCTTTTCTTAGTCTTTTTTTGGTATCCAATATGCCACCTACCAACCCCCTCCCCCTTTTTGCATTATTTTTCAGTTTTGTGTTCTTTGCCAGTGGCAGACAGGCTTCGGCATTCATTGATTTGTACATAATCTATTAAATTTAGTTTATTTTGCTTTGACTGACTAGACATTTCTAGTTTTGCTTTTTATTTGTATGTTTATGCGGAAAGATGTCATTTTGTAACTCCTTGACTGCCATGTTGCACTTAACATACCAAACCGTTTTGGTGATTCAGAGATATCTAAGTATGAACTAACACAATATGTAGCAGTAGCAACTTCAGCATCGACATACTCAACTAAAGAAAGATGCATGCATACCAAAACACTCCTTTCACATAGCTGATAGTACCATATTTTTCGGACTGTAAGGCAATACCTTTTCCCCAGACTGAGACCCCTGCGCCTTATAATTATGATAACTTATATAGAGTAGAAACAGGTCTGTGCGTTGGTTGGGTCTGTGCGTACCCCCCCTTGGAATCCTAGAGATTCTAAAGGAGCCACGTCAAACCGTTGTAATTTAAAAAAAACGGAAATGATGTAATTTCACGGAGTTAGACGGTAAGATATGAATCTACTCATTTCACTAATGATTTGCTTAACGCACTTAGTGTTGGGCGAAAGTTGCCATGGTTACGTATAAGTGTATATGCATAAAGTGCACAACAAATTGGTTAAAAGAATGCATGACAAACGCATGGGTAAGTGTACAACATCCCTGGCCTTATTTTGGAAGCACTGTAGGGGTGTACGCGTAGACCGTGCCTCCTCCTGGGTGTATTGGTGATGCGTTCCGTGTAGATCTAAAATGTCAAAATATTGCAGTCCTCCCACCCCAACTCTCTTTCTCTCTTGCACGCACGCGCACACACAATCAGTAGAGAGAGAGTAAATAGATATGTGATTATCTACATCTAGGCTAGATCTCGATCTTTTCACTTAGAATGCATTTTAGATTTAGAAAGATAAAAAAAACCCTACTCTATCTCTCCCTGTCTCTCTGCATGCGTGCACATGCATGTCTCTGTGTGTGCGCGTGTGTGTGTGTGCGTGCATACTCACATGTGTATGTTATTTGCTCAACTGATCTAGTCTCAACCCTAGATTTGGCAGCATGTCGCATCTGCACTCATATGACAGGAGTTTGTCTGAGTGATCGACGAAGTGGAAGAGAAAAAACGTTTTTGAGCACAGATCACTATCTCGGATTGTCTTGTGTCTCATTTGATCTAAATACAAAGTCTAAATAGTTTTGACAGTAAAAGAAAGCTGAATGTTTACATATTCTTATCATTTGAAAAGAACTCACTTTAAGTTGAAAGTACGTTTTTTAGAGCCAGAACGCGATGGCCTGTATCTAAGGTATGCACTGACCCGTACCGGAACGCAATGACCAATGTGTCATAGTCTTCAGAAATCCGTTTGCGTCTAGAAAACGCTTTTAGTTACAAACAAGAGAGTTGGTACAGTGAAAGTAGAAACATTGTAACAGAAGCTGGTGATCTAATTCTTTTCTAATATCGAACTGGAGATCCACAAATTGACGTCATCCCTCTTTCTACTCTAGTAAAAAAATAAAGTAACAAAATCTGGATTTCTTGTAAATTTTTTTGGGTACACATTATAGTCTGAAAAATACGGTACTTGTATCAGTTACTTGACCAGCAACATTCAACAGGCTCATGCTCCTTGTGCTTGCCTTGGCCGCATGCTTGCCTTGACTGAGAGTTGGCTAGCACGTTATGTTGTTTATAGGCCCATTGACAACCAAGGCCATGTCAGGGCTGTCACCATGTTTAAAGTCTGACCATGTATTGGCTTGCAAGCCAATAGCTTTGATGAAAAAAAATCAAGGCTTGTTCTTGTATGTTCAAAGTGCTCATACCAATAAACAAAATCATCCATTCACATGTCTCAGCAAAGTGCTCCAAGTTTGCAAAGTAGCGGTACAAATTATTTGTTTGCTTGAAGTTTATACAGTACTGATCATTCATTTGCTGAGGGAAGAAGGTTTGCGAAAGTTGTAGTTTAGACAACTCACCATGTTTACGACTCTCAGTCTGTTCATTGAGTTTCATGACAGTAAACACAGGCCGCTTTTCCTGAAAAGGGCTGAAGGTTGCTTCGCAGGTGAACATTTTCATTTATGGGTGGTGTTTAAGCTATAGCTTTGCAGAATGTTTTACAGGTGAACTTTTCTTCCAATCAGAAATCATGTTTAACTGAATAGGATATTACATGGTTTTGTTTCAGTTCTCTGCTATGATAAACAGGTAGGTGTGAAAGTGCAATCAAATAAAAAGAAGAAAAAAAGTGCATTCATTTGATGGCAGTCAAGAGGCTTATGTTCTCTTTCATAATGATAAATCTAATGTGTCTAAATTCAAAAGCTTATTACTATTCTAAGTCTTGCAAATTACTTTAGATGTAGTTGATTGGATGGTGATGTTTTTAAATGTTTGTGATGAATTTTAATAAAAGTATGAAGGCTTTACATTTGTGGAAAAAAATGTTAAAAAACTTCATTTGTTTAAACTTGTCATGTGATGTTTTTCTTTGACATATCAATCATTTGATTATTGTCCAACAGCATATCTTGAGTGAAATACCATGAAATAGTATGAACAGTACTATGAACAGTTCTCATTCTGTCTTTTAATTTTTTTCTTTTCGGTAACTTAAAGTAGTAATCTAGTTTCACACTAATCAGTAGCCAGACAAAGTTGAACTGACATTTTCCAGTGATAGGTTTTGGTTCAATTTGCAGAAAAAAAATCGAGACACTGATGTAAACAACGGACATCATATCCCAAGCTATGAAAACAAACTAATCTGGACAAATGTGTAGCCTGTCTTTATCCCTTTGGAGATGTTGGATTTACGTTTTGTTCTAAATAGTAATTGCTGTCATTTTTTCCTTTTTGGTTAATTCAGTGTTTCTATCATAACTATGTGAATCAATACTGAAGAAACATGTACTCATAATTCAAGTAAAAGAGAATCTTTGAAATGGAACGAAGACTGGTACATCCATTTGTCTGTGCATGTCCCTTATGTGTAATTAACAAAAATGCATGTCAGAAATCACATCCTGGAGAGTTGAGCTCATTGTCTAGCCAAATCAATGGTTTCATATGTTTTAAAGACAGCTTACCCGAATATCCAGAATTTATATCTTCAGAGGTCCAACCTGTTTTGTTATTGTTGAAATTACATGAAGCTTGAAAAAGTTAAATATCGTCGGTGACATTCAAAAACCTCGTATGGAAAATAGGGTTTTACGCCCTCTTCGGCCTTGTGGGGCATTTGTAAATATAAAGATGGTGGGAACAATACTGGAGGCAATATCCGGAGGCAGTGCTTAACCAGTAAAGTCCCGATCTTTAAAAAAAAAAATACAGATATGTGTAGCAGTAACCACGCCTCGGATAAACCTCATCGGCTGCCACAAAGATTAAACATAAACTGAAAAAAACAACCACCTCGTATCTCGATTTTTTTGGGTTTCGAGTCAGCTTTCTAACTTTTCCCGCCACCTTCCACCAAAAGCTCGTATCTCTAACGACTTTCTATCTGGGTAAATGAGGTTGTAAGCCCCAAATTCAGATCTAGTTAAATCAATTAATCGCATGATTAAAAACCTTGTATCTTTTGTTCTTTTCGAGTCTAAAAAAAAAAATCAAGTAATTTTGACAAAATGCAGGACTAAACTCGCAATGTCTTGAACAACATATTCATCATAATTAATCAATCGTGGTCAACGCGGTTAATTTTTATTTTTTTTAAATTTTTCTCAAAACTACCAAAATTGAGATATGTTTTTGAATTTCACTGACGATATTCTATTGTCATTGTGCATACTAAAACCAGACAATGTAATTTTTGCATTAATTGAAATGTTAATTTCATAAGATAGACTCAGAGCTAAGATTCCTAATCAATAGATGTCAATTCCTACCAGATACACAGGAAACAGAATGTAAATTATCTTTACAGCACAACTTTTGGTTTTACATTCATTCATTTAAAGATTCTTTGCAGCAATATGACACTGAAGAAATGATTTTTTGGCTCTTTGTTTCTGTTGATTTGGTTTGAAAAATGATTAATAAGCAAGAAATCATTCAAAGTTTGATCTTATAATTTATGTGCAAATTAGAGATAAACATGTTTTAAACAGAAATTTGACATGTTTAGAGTTGTTAACCATGTTTTGCTTTTGCTAAAAAGCATACTCAGTTGTGTGACTTACGTAGGATTTTCTCACGCACAGATCTGCCAACCCCCTAACAGACCAAAGAGGAATATTTGTAGCAGGAAAGAGGAATTTTTGGGAGCTGAGGAATTTTGACGCGGCATCTTACCTTTCGCGTGTAAACATAATTTGAAGCAAGCAATTTTCATCCTTGTGAACTTGTCTTGTTTAAAACTAGTTTTGTCTGGAAGTGTCACAACTATTCCTAACACAATAGAAGCTTTTGGTTTGTTCCTCTGTCCTTTTTATTTGGGCAGACCAAGACGGTTGGTGCCATAGATGACTTAAATAATGACTTGGAAGGAAGATAATGAATCAATTTAAGTTCATCTTTGTTCTCCTTTCCTTCTGTTGGCTTGAAAAAGTCGGTAACGGTGGAAGATGAAGTCTGGGGGTTTGCAGTTTCGATAAGACGATGAGAAGTAATGTGGCATTTGATTTCTTGACACCCTCCATAGGAGACTTTTAAGTGTAGTGAGCACATCATACATCTAGCGCGATGCACACTTTCTTGATCTCTGAATGCACAGATACTTTTCCATGTAATCTTGGCAGAAATATTGGTCTATTCTTTCTTTTCTCCCCAGAGTCTCACACACATCGATGTGTCAATCATCTTGACGGAAGTGTGCAAACAAAAACTAGAAAGTCGGTTATATGCACAGCAGCTGTGGTGCTCTGTATATAAGACGATGAATTTGTGTGTTAAAAAAACTTTTTTTTAAGTTTTGAAAGCAGAATTTTATGGACTTGAGCAGAAGGGTGGAAGAAATTCCGCTGAAAGGTTGGCAGGTCTGCACGCACAATCACTATTCTGGAAACATTGGAATAAATTACCTAAAAAACCCACTGAATATTTTAAGACCTTTGTGAAGCATAACCCAAAACACAGAATTCTGTCTGAGAACCAAAGTGGCAGTTTTCTTTATTTTGCTAGAAGTGTTAAGGCTGTCATTATTTTGTTTTCCTGTGGTACTGGCCTTATCACACTGACTTTTCATTTTTTAAAAATGTCGATGGACAGCTGACAAGTAATTTTTTTCAACAATGATTTGAAAGTCAGCTGTTTGATTGTTATCAAGACAAATACCTTTTACGGGTTAAAACTAAGTTTAATTGGCAAAGTGGTGTGTTATTTGAAAATATGAACAAATAACTGATAATACATAGACAATAGAAAAGCTTTCAGATTAATAACTTGATAAGCTGGTGGTCAGTGTTTGTCAGTGTGTGCATCCGTAGAAAAAGCAGCTTTCTTGAGAAAATTGCATTGTCAAATTTCCAGTCAGTCCACTGCAAAACTGTTCCTGAATAATGCCAATTACCATTTTTTGGGCTGTCCCATCATTTGAGCCATATGGATGTTCTCCCATGTTGCTCATTCCAAGGCCTAACTGGCAACCACAGCCTGGTTTGTCAATTCAGACTGAAACTAGCAGTCCACAAGGAGCAATCTATGTTAGGCCATAATTCCATTAAACTATCCAAAGTGTTGTCTTTCTCTTATGGCATGTGGTCATTGTTAATAAAAGTCAACTACAAAAGGAGCAACATAAACATTTTGTGTTTATCTCATCAGTGTCTATCAAAGTATGCAAACCTGGTTTGTTTTCTGCGCCACTGGATCATTTAGATAAAACCGATTTGTGTTTTTGCATCACTGGATCATTTCGGTAAAACTGATTGTATTGTATGAATGCATTCTTTAAAAAATCCCCATTGTCTATGTCTGTGATGGTCAGTTTCTTTTCTTGGAGTGTCTGGACAAAGAACAAACATATTCTGTACCTGTAATCTGTAAGTAAAACAATTTGTCAAGCACCGTTTTCAACCAGAAATAAAAGTTGTATTCATCAGTTTGGTGTACTTTCATTTTTGAATGACTTTCCGTGGAAATGTGGTTTAAAGAACAAGGTGACAAGCCATATGAACATACCCTTGAGTGGGAGAGAGAGAGAGAGAGAGTGAGAGAGAGAGAGAGAGAGAGGGTTAACCAACCATTCACTTGCTTGAAAAGCAGTTACTGTATATGACTTGCAATTCAATGTGTAGTGATTTGGGTGTATTGTTCCAATGACCTTTCGGCCTTGGCTAAGTCACATCAATGACATGGTTGTTTTCATCCACAGATCTATGTGAAAGTCTAAGGCCTGGTACACAGTACATCCAGATTTTCTGTGCGAAATAATAAGTAAAAGAAAGAAGTAAAACATATGCGCATGTGTCCGTATTTCCCCTAATCCGTATATTTTCTTCTTTTTCTTATTGATTATATATCCACGGAAAATCCGGATATACTGTGTACCAGGCCTTAGAAGTGATTTGAGCTTCTTGGTACATTTTATTTCTTTTCAATTAAGTTTTCATTTCATATATTGGATATTATGTCCAGCAGACGTAATAGGCATCATCATCATTGCATTTTGGACAATCCTTCCAGTTTTCATTATGATTATGTAGGGATGATGGGATGGAACATAGGGCTTTTCAGTACAAATTGTTCCAAATAGTTACCCTGTCATCTGAAAGTTCTGCACAAGCAAATTTCTATTATCTTTCTTTTTGACCTGCCTTTTCTTACTTATTGGCCTGTTCTCCTGTCTTTTTTCTCCTGTCTTTTTTCTATAAAATCTTCCAATCTCCTTTTCAGCTCCTCTGAAATTGGAATGCATCGGCTGAATGCAGCGAGGAGACCAGGCAACTGAAGACTGACACTCGCATACATTTCACCTATGTGTGTTATGGCCATGTGGTATATGAACATACAAGGTGGTTGTGTACTCACGACCCTACACCTTCCAACAAAAAGTTGTTACACATGCTTACATTATTTTTTAAATTTACAAACACAAATGTAGAAATATACGGGTCCTTCCATTCTACTAGAACTAGGGAGCACAAAAATCACTCAACATTTTCAGGGCTTCCAGTCCCAATGACAAAAAGCCCAAATCACTGAAATTTATGGTGAAAAGCCAAAATCACTGGAATTTATGGTGAAAAGCCAAAATCACTGAAATTTATGGAGGGTGCTGGCACCAGGGCTATTTAATCTATTGCATTTGTGCTGTCTTATGGTTAGTTAAAGAATTTTCATTTTTCCTGGCAACTATTTTATACAACTTTTCGGCTAATGTTAAGATCAGCTCCCTCCGCTGTTCCAGGGTGAAGTTGGTCCACCATTCATTACCTTTTTCGTTAAGGTGAGACGCGCGGGAACAGCTGCAGGGAGCTGATCTTAACATTTGCCAACTTTTCTATTACGATTTGAAGATGCTTGATTGGAAGATTGCTTTTTTTTTTTAAATGAAGGAGCTGAAGAAACATAATTTAATCAAGGCTATTCGGGTGCAATCGAGTTGTGAGAAGCTCAGGCATGAAAGTGGATGAAATAAAAAAAGAGGAGATTTTTTCAGCCGAGAAATCCTTCCACCCGGATTTTCACCTAACGTCAGAAGTTTTGTTGAGCACAATGTTCCCCAAATTTTTTTTCAGGCACAAACATCTTTCAGGCATCAAAGAATGAGATTTTGGCAGCCGAGAAATCCTTCCATAAGGATTTTCACCTAACGTTGGTCTGAAGTTTTGTTCAGCGGGGAGGGGGGCTAATCTATTCAAAAAATGTGGTCGGCACAAATATCCTTCCACCCACATTTTCATCTAACATCGCTACTTTTGTTGAGTGGGAGGTACTCATTTCGCCTTCCTTCGCACAAATGAAGCGAGTGAGCTAAAGCGACTTCCGGTTAAACAGTTTGAGAATCGCCAAATAGAGACTTGTAGATATAAGAATACGGCAAGATCAATCCTTTACTTCTATACAAAAATTTTGTGAAAAAAATTTCTGCTGAATTTTTTTTTCCCGCGGAAGTTTTGAAAAAATTCCGTGAAATGCAGAATTCTTTCATGCCTGAAGCTATAATATATATAACTAATAAATTAGTATAACTTGCAACTTTCAACATTTTCATGTTCAGACTCATTTTTTATAACCTTGGTTGCATTTGTAATACTGAAGCTCTCCTTGGATTTTAAGACATTTAAGCCAACTTTATGCATGTCTTTTTTATTTGGCACATTATGAGATTGACACAAATATTTCAGCCTTATTAGTTTAGACCATACTGCACATGCACACAATCAATATTTTTGTGTGCAGTGATTTCTGATTTTGAAACTGAGGGCCATAGGGATGCACATTATTTTCCCCCCAGTGAGTGTATAATATATAACTGGCTGTCAAAGTTTATTTAGAAACAAACCCTTTTGTTTCTAAATACTGCATGTTGTTAGGTTCATTAATGCTGACCTTCAGTTTATGAACATGATGACACACAGATTTTTGGGCATGCTTCCTAATGTCTCAATTCAAAATCGTACAGGGAGCTTTGGACCATTTCCATTGATAATTATGTCTGAGTTTAATTAACCACTTCACTGCCAGAGAAAAATTGGGAAATTATCGTTTCTTTTAGTTTTAATATAAAATTTAAAAGAGAAATGTTAAGACTCAATCTGAGAAAATGGTCTGGAGATATATCTCTCTTCTGACTTGTCTAAGCCAAAAACCAGCTTCCCATGACTATGACATAAAAAAATATGACATCAAGGAAATCATGCAGGCAGTGAAGGGGTTAATAAAACTGTTTCCTGAAGGCATAAATGCATCCCCCCACCCCCTGTCAAACTTAAAACACACTGAAAAACTCTTGCGACTATTATCTTTTATTTAAAAAAAAAAACACCACACAAATATTTCAGCCTTTTTAGATTAGACCATACTGTACATGCACACAATCAATCGATCTTAAAATGTTTCACATGATCGCTACAATCAACAGACGAATTTTGGACACATGTATACTATCTGTAAAACTTGTTGCAGCCATAGCCCAGGAAGCTATGGTCCATGCTGGTCTCTAGCTTGACGACTGGCATTCACGGTGGATCACTTTTTAGCTGCAGCGTCTTTCTTCTTGCCGCCACGTCCGAACAGGAAATAGGCCATGAAGAGAGTGCCATAGGTGGTCACCACCCACTGCAATTGCACAGAACAACATTGTGAGGGTGAAACAAGGCTGCAAACAGGTTTTCTTTTGCTTACACCAACGCAGTTGTAAGATGAGACTGGTAATGTGGGGGTGAGGGGGCAATAACTAAATATGGAAGGGGTGTAAAGGAAGCGTGGGGATTTATTCATTATAGGTATCTTCATACTTAACCCTTTCATCGCCTCTTGGCACCACAATTATTTGACATCCATGTCACTGAAAGGCGTCTAATGAGGGTCTGGTATCCGGTGACCTTATGTTCTTAAAGCCAGCGCAGCACTATATAAGCAGTAGGCTAAAAATGTCAGTTTCTGCTTGGCGCTCGCAGCGAAAGCATCCCTTTTCAAACGCAAAAGGAGGGAAAAACTAAGCTGGCGCAGGCGAAAGCCCGCAGCAAGGAGTGTCGCTGGCTTGTTTCTCTCTCTCTCTCTCCCACTCACGACTGACTACCCGATTCCTGGATCGGCTCTTAAATACTCCAGTTGTGCCTTTAATTTTGGGAGGTAAGGATAGACCCTATTTTATGCACGTCACAGAGGAATCCCCAATATTGCAGACAAAATCTTTTCTCTACCCGGGTAAATTTAATGGTAAATTTTGGCTGAAGAATAGCTAGCGTTGAAAGGGTTAATAAGAAAACTGTCTGACCTCCTTTATTCAGTTATTACACACTTCTTGAAGGTAACCACAACACATTACATATGATAGTGCAATCTGTTCAAGGAATGGAATTTTTGTACTCCCAGTTCTAACTGAATGGAACACATTAGAATGGGAACGAGGGCTGTGCGTTTCTCTTTAGGTATCATGTGTGTATGAATGTGCGTCCGTCCATGATCATGGTCATGTCAATTGTCATTGGGCCTAGTGCCTAAACCACAGTACCGATTGTAACAAAACTTGGTACCTTGGAACAAAAATGGTTCCTTAGGCCTTGTAGTTGCGTTAAGTGATGTTGGATATACAGTATGCATATGGCAAGCCACATCAACGCAATTCCAGTGAAATAAATTTGAATATTACAAAGGTAATGATTATTTTAAAGATGATGGATTTCAACCGAAGTAGGCATAGTACAAAGGTGTCGCTAATATAACTTTTTGTTGTTGTAAACTATGTAATTTCTCAGAATTACCATACCTATAGCACTATTGCAAAACCAAGGTGGTTAGGATGAGTGATATCCCTTACATGGGTAGTTTCCGGTTGGCAGTGGCTATTTAACCTCATGTGGCAAAATGAGAATAGCCTGAATTCTATTTTGCCACATGAGGTTAACAGCCACTGCCTTTTTGCGGTTTCTCTCGAAAGTAAAGATGAAGGTGACAACAGAGGCGGTGTTCGATGAGATGAAATGCGATTAGCTTAAAACTTAAATAAAAAAGCATGGACAGCTAATAAGTGGGACGAAAAAGGAGCTAATCATTCTGATAAACCGGAAACTACCATAGCCGACTCCAACATACGAGAGCAGGGACAGATAATGCCTATTGACCAAGTTTTGGGAAATTGCTATACATGACTTTTTTTTAAATATAAAAAACCCACAATGACCCAATAGTAAAAAATTACCTCCCCTGACTTTCATCAGAAACTGTTGTTTTTATTATCTATGTTTGTGATTTCTCTGGATTTTAAGCACAAACGGTCCAATAAGCTTTCAAAATTTGCTTTGTTGGTAATGTTACTTTAAAGGTTTTTCATCATTTTCACTGAACTAGTCACCCACCATTACAAATCAAGTGTGGCAGTAACATTTTTGCTTGCTTTCCTCTATTTAGTTGCATCTTATCTGCTGTAAGACTAAGAGCCTTATCAGAATATCTGTGAAACAAACACTTTTTTTCTCTAAATATCGGTGGGTGCGCTTTATGCATCGTTATAGGCCAAAAATTACTGTACTGAAAGAGAAATGTTTACAATGTCCAGGCAATATTTAGAATTCAATCAAACAATAGATGGTCGACTACTTACATTGAATCTGCCACGCTTGGTAAAGGAGTTGTAATACTTCTGTATGCCAGTCAGCTTCAGCTCTGATTCTGGGATGAAACCTCCAGCCATATCGACAGCTCTGTGAACACAAAAAGGGTATAAGTTGTAAGTTTTTAGCCACTTCAGTGCCACATTCTTTTTACACACACATAAATCAAGTGTGAGTTGACCAATCAACCAAGGGATCTCTCATTCAAATGCTGCACAATTTGCATAGCTAAACTAGAAAGACAGATAACAGACCTGTTTACCCCCGACACAAATCTTGAGTAGTCTGGATAGCTGAAATGAGTAGGTTGGGTGTGAAATGAGTAGTCCTCTTCATTAAACCATCAAATAATGTTCACTGGAAATGAGTAATTAGAGCATTATTTTCAATTTTGAAGAGTAGTAGAGGTCCAAATTGAGTAGAATACTACTCGAAAAGAGTAGAGTAAACATGTCTGAGATAAGGACAGAGAGAGAGAGAGAGAGAGAGAGAGAGAGAGAGAGAGAGACTCAGAGAGAGGGGTAGTGTGTGTGTGTGTACCCCCCCCACATGTGTGTGTGTGTGCATGTGTGTGCGTGTATGCAGTTTAATAGGGTAAAAAAAAAGATACATTTAAGTTGAAAAGACAAAGGTGTAAGAAAAACATACTGTAGTCACATACACATGTTTGCCTTGCATAGGGGCGCACCACTACATCAGTACATGCCTACTACTAAACGCATGGATGCAACCTTGCCTCAGATACAAGGCAGCGCCTGAATTTCAAAATTTTGCCCCCCCGCCCCCAAATTGATTCAAAGTTCAAGGGCAAAAAAGTGTTGAATTCTCAATTTACAAGCCTGAAATAAGCTTCAAATTGAGTATGATTTTGCTTTTTATCAGCTTTAGGGGGGCAACGCCCCCCTCACCCCCAACAGGGGCCTAGGCGGCCCCTGAACCTCTGCCTTGCCTGTTTTAGGATTTTTTCTAGTTGCATCCATGTAAACACCCATCCCCTTTATATAAATGATAAAAACTTATGTACAGGAGTACATACCTAATAAACACCCATCCCCAACTTAACTTTTCAAACCTGATTTTGTGCAGAGGGTGAGCTTACACAAAATATTTTATTTAGTAAAATGTGGTTACAAAATTACCATTAAATGATTAATTGGTGAATCTGACACCAATATCCACAACTAAAGGACCTAAGGAACCACTCTATCAATGGTTCAGTGGTTTGGGTGCTGTGATGTGGAACATATTGTACACACAAAGACAGAGAAACACACTGACCAAGCAGGCCCCACATGATGCATGTGCAAAAAGAAAGGGAAAAAGAGATGTTTTTATGTGCAGTGTTTCAGCACCCTCGAGGTGAAGGTGCTGAGTGTGGAACACTGGACTATTTCAGGGGACAGATTATTCCAGTCACGGACGTACGGGGGAAGGAGTATTTTCTGTAGTCTGTCCTCGAGGTGATCCGCTGGTATTGTTGACTGTGGCTGTGTCTTCTGTTTGTGGGGGGTAAGGGCATCAAGGCAGAACATTGTACGCAGGCTTGTCCGTTCAAGATCTTGAAAAACGTGGACAGTCCGGAGGCTCGGTGGCGTTCAGCTAGTGATTGCCACTACAGCTGCTCTACATAGCATAGCATCAACACTGGAGGTGTTTCTGTGCCGGTTGAGGACAAACCTCGCAGCTCTTCACTGGACTTTTTCAAGTTCCATGATGAGCCTGTTGGTGTGTGGATCCCAGACTGGGCTAGCGTATTCTACAACAGGTCTCACCATGGCCTTGCATGCGACTGTGAGCTCCTTTGCTGTTGCAGAGCACACCTTCAGGTTTCGTTTCAGGAAGTCCAGGGTTCTGTTGGCCTTTGCACAGACAGCTTCAATGTGGGCTCCCCATGAGAGGTTGGTCTGCAGGGTGACCCCAAGGTATTTTGCCGAGGACACTCCATCAAGGGAATGGCCATGCAGGCTGTAGCTGGAGTTGGCATTGAGCGGCTTTTTGCTGCGCGTCAGAGGCAGCTGGCTACACTTGGCGGGGTGGAATGCCATACATGTCCCACTTTCTTTCCCAGTCTTCCAGTCTGTGAAGGTCCTCTTGCAGTTTGGCTGGGTCATCATTGCAAGTGATGAACCGATACACAGCAGTAATGTCAGCAAAGAGTCTTGATGGAGATTAGAGTTTGGAGGGTAGGTCATTGATGTAGGTTAAAAAGAGGCATGGACCAAGAACACTCCCCTGGGGTAAACCGGACTTCACTCACACGTAGCTGGACTGTGCTCCGTCGACCACTACTGCCTGCTTTCAATCGCTGAGGAAGTTTGCTATCCAGCTGTTGGTGCTTCCTCGGATCCCGTAGTGATCGAGCTTGTGGGTTCACCTGGTCAAAGGCATTTTCAAAGTCCATTATGATGACGTCAGTCAAAGTACCGCTCTCCATGGCTGCAGAGAGTTCTTCAATAAATTCGAGTAGCTG
>CM065683.1:50698987-50703987 GCA_017654935.2 Phymorhynchus buccinoides | reverse complement strand
GTAGAAAGCGATGTCATCCCGTGTAGAAAGCGATGTCATCCCGTGTAGAAAGCGATGTCATCCCGTGCAGAAAGCGATGTCATCCCGTGTAGAAAGCGATGTCATCCCGTGTAGAAAGCGATGTCATCCCGTGTAGAAAGCGATGTCATCCCGTGTAGAAAGCGATGTCATCCCGTGCAGAAAGCGATGTCACCACGTGCAGAAAGCGATGTCATCCCGTGCAGAAAGCGATGTCATCCCGTGTAGAAAGCGATGTCATCCCGTGTAGAAAGCGATGTCATCCCGTGTAGAAAGCGATGTCATCCCGTGTAGAAAGCGATGTCATCCCGTGCAGAAAGCGATGTCATCCCGTGCAGAAAGCGATGTCATCCCGTGTAGAAAGCGATGTCATCCCGTGTAGAAAGCGATGTCATCCCGTGTAGAAAGCGATGTCATCCCGTGTAGAAAGCGATGTCATCCCGTGCAGAAAGCGATGTCATCCCGTGTAGAAAGCGATGTCATCCCGTGTAGAAAGCGATGTCATCCCGTGCAGAAAGCGATGTCATCCCGTGCAGAAAGCGATGTCATCCCGTGTAGAAAGCGATGTCATCCCGTGTAGAAAGCGATGTCATCCCGTGTAGAAAGCGATGTCATCCCGTGTAGAAAGCGATGTCATCCCGTGCAGAAAGCGATGTCATCCCGTGTAGAAAGCGATGTCATCCCGTGTAGAAAGCGATGTCATCCCGTGTAGAAAGCGATGTCATCCCGTGCAGAAAGCGATGTCATCCCGTGCAGAAAGCGATGTCATCCCGTGTAGAAAGCGATGTCATCCCGTGTAGAAAGCGATGTCATCCCGTGCAGAAAGCGATGTCATCCCGTGTAGAAAGCGATGTCATCCCGTGCAGAAAGCGATGTCATCCCGTGCAGAAAGCGATGTCATCCCGTGCAGAAAGCGATGTCATCCCGTGTAGAAAACGATGTCATCCCGTGCAGAAAGCGATGTCATCCCGTGCAGAAAGCGATGTCATCCCGTGCAGAAAGCGATGTCATCCCGTGTAGAAAGCGATGTCATCCCGTGCAGAAAGCGATGTCATCCCGTGTAGAAAGCGATGTCATCCTGTGTAGAAAGCGATGTCATCCCGTGCAGAAAGCGATGTCATCCCGTGTAGAAAGCGATGTTATCCCGTGTAGAAAGCGATTAATCCGTGAAGATCGTGGAGTTTTTGCAATGCGTGTTTCGGAGTTTCCACGTGCTCCGTCGTCTTGACCTCGGATCCTTTCCCTTTTTGAGTTCGGCTAATTTGACACGCTCGATCCTCTGCTAGCATGTTCCTTTCCTGTTGTTTTGTGTACAATTCCACGCGCTTGTTGTCTGAGGAGGATTTGCAGGAATATTCCAGAACCAAGTCATCAGATAAAATCAATACATTCTTCAATTCAATTCAATTAAAACTTTGGTAAAGGTAAAGATGTGCCCCCCCCCCCCCCCTCTTGCATTTATCGGTTAATGAACCACGACTGTGACAAATGCCACGATGCACTGCAGTACATAGGGGGGGGGGGGGGGGGGGGGGTGTGTTCCTATTAGATAATGGCCTTTATCATGACTGCAATTAATTATTGAACAAAGATTATTAGCTCAAAATGTTCATAATATACAGCTTCATGTTTGGTAAGAAAGGCAAAAACGAAAAAAAATGGAATTAACCGAGAAATGTAGGGGGGGGGGGGGGGGGGGGGGGGGGGGGGGTGGTGCACATCTTGACCTTTACCAAAATAATCTGTATTGTCTTCAATTGAAGAAAATCTTTTTTGGAGCGTGCACTTAAAACTAAAACTGACAAGACATATCGTACAAACCGAGATACATAAAAGCACAGGTTACTTCACATAGTAAAATAATTAAGCTTGTCAAGCACACATACACACATTCCATGCACCTACCACCCTGATCACCCCACACCCCACACATAAGTAAACAAAGTATGTAATAGTACTCCTTAAGCTAACAAAAAGTAATGGCCCACAACAACAATAGTTCTTCAAACAACAAGGATATATTAATAATAAATAACATCATAATGATAAAATCACAGCAAACAGTAAAATATCATAAAGTAATGCTACCAAGTACACACACACACACACACACACACACACACACACACACACACACACACACACACACACACACACACACACACACACACACACACACAGAAATAAATTTGTTCATAAAATGTGAAAAAAACATGAAAAGCAAATGAAGAAGATATGGCACAAAAATGTCTGATCGGCGAAGTAGCACAGTTTTTCTGAAGTCTTAATGTGTTTCTGTGTTTTATCTCCGAACTAAACGTCTTTGGAGTGCTCGATCAGTCAAGGTGGACACATAGTCTTTAACTGATGTGCGTCCGTCCTGGGGGATGAAGACCATCCGTCAACAGTTCCAATGTCAAAGGGTTCAGGATGTGGGGTGGGCACCAAGATGACTGATGAGTCTGATGCGGGCCTTGAAGGCTTTGTGACAGTGGGGACAGGAAAGAGAGTTGAGGGGATCTGTTGGAGCTGGAGAATTGCTGCTGCTCGTGCGATCTTTTCATAGCGCTTCTCGACGTGCCTGGGCTGTCTCGATTCGGTGAGCCTCGAACTTGGCGGCTCCCTTGGTGACTGACTGCACAACGCCATGCTAGCCGGTTTTGGGCCAAAGTTTCCCAGGAGGAAATGTTGATGTCAAAGTCATTCAGGGACACTTTGAGGCCGTCCTTGAACCGTTTATTTTGCCCTCCGTGCACCAAACTGGAGTTCTCCATAGAGGATGCATTTTGGGAGGCGCTTATAAGACATTCTAACAACATGCCCAGCCCAGCGGAGCTGAGACCTGCGAAGCAACGTAAAGATGCTGGGTATGCCTGTCCGCTGGAGGATCTCAGTGTCAGGGATCTTGCCCTGCCATTTCACTTTGAGTAACTGGCGCAGGCAGTTGATATGGTCTGTAGACCTTCAGTTTGGTGGACACATGCATTCCAGTTCGATCCCACACTGATGAGCGCAGTCTACCGAAGGTAGAGCTTGCATTTGCAATTCTGGCGTCTGTCCCATCGTCGATAATTATGTACAGTGTAGTCTTTAACTACACGAACATTGAGCCCTGCCACTGACAGGATCAGTGATAGGCTGCTGTATGTCCAAGCTGATGCCACATTCAACTGCAGGAGGATTATGTGGTTCGTCTCGTTCTTGTGCCACCTTTGACTTTCTTTCTTCATCCGATTCATTGCCAGTGTTGTGATCGTCGTGTTCAGATAGGACTATGTTGTGTGTTGTGGTCAAGTCCTGTGTGCCATTTGTTGCTTCACATTCCGTTTCAAATAACCCTACAGACTGTTCATGCACTAATAGATCAATCACCAAGTTTTCATGATGTACACCAACCTGTTTGAGCTCTTTGTTTTGGTGTTGTTTTGCGACGTACTTGTGAAGGAGCCTTCCGCCTGTAGTATTGTACCTGTGTTTCTCAGTAATCGGTAATTTGGCCAGGGGAACATTTATTATAGGGAAAATTCGTCAGATGAAAAAAGGGCTGTGAAGGGCTGCTCTTGTTTCGGTAGGTCAGGTGGTGTTGGTGAAGGGCTGCTCTTGTGTTGGTAGGGCAGGATGGTTGGTGAAGGGCTGCTCTTGTGTTAGTAGGGCAGGTGGGGGCTGGCGAAGGGCTGCTCTTGTGTTAGTAGGGCAGGTGAGACTTGTAAAAAGCTGCTCTTGTGTTAGTAGGGCAGGTGAGACTTAAAGAGCTGCTCTTGTGTTAGTAGGGCAGGTAGAGCGGGTGAAGGGCTGCTCTTGTGTTAGTAGGGCAGCCGGGGTGGTGAAGGGCTGCTCTTATGTTAATAGGGCAGGTGGGGGCTGAGAAGGGCTGCTCTAGTGTTAGCACGCACGCTACAACTTCCAGTCGAAACCAAGCCTTATCATCTGTAAATGGTCCAAATTATTTTTTGGGTTAAACTGTTTGATTCAGTTTGTCTGCATTTCACGTAGCTTCTAGTTTCTGGTTTATTCCTTCGTTTATAAACATGCTTTCAACATGGCTGTCTGGACAAGTCAAGGGGAACAACTCTGAGTGTCTTTTTGAAGACCGACTGAAACAAAGTCAAACCGACCAGTTCCAACAACACGAATGACCAGGTCATTGTGGTCAGGCCAAAAGTGATGTGGCTAGTCGCCAGCCATTAGCTGATCGATCAGCTAGGAGGAGTTTGAACATTTCTATGGTTACCCTGCAACTCTACCCCCTCCACCTCCAATCTCCAAATCTCAAGAAGGTTTGAGAGACGGGACAACGTGGATGAGCGATCTTTGTTGTTCTTTCATTGGAACCAGCTAGCCCAAATCTCTTTAGTGACAGACAGACAGACAGACAGACAGACAGACACACACACACACACACACACACACACACACACACACACACACACACACACACACACACACACACACACACACACACACACACACACACACACATCTCATATACATACACACTTGTACACATACAGACACACGCACAAACACACACACACATACACACGCACACACACAAACACACACATACATCTCATATACATGCACACATATGCACACATACAGACACACGCACAAACACAAACACACACACGCACGCACGCACACACAAACAAACAAACACACACACACACACACATCTCATATACATGCACACATACAGACACACGCACAAACACACACACGCACACACACAAACACACCCACATACGCACGCACACACATACCCCCCCCTTCTCTCTCTCTCTCTCTCTCTCTCTCTCTCCCCCTCTCTCTCTCTCTCTCTCCCCCCCTCTCTCTCTCTCTCTCTCTCCCCCCCCCTCTCTCTCTCTCTCTCTCTCTCTCTCTCTCTCTCTCTCTCTCTCTCTCTCTCTCTCTCTCTCTCTCTCTCATCTCTCTCTCTCTCTCTCTCTCTCTCTCCCTCTCTGAGGTCAATCTGCTCTCAC
>CM065683.1:50683987-50693987 GCA_017654935.2 Phymorhynchus buccinoides | reverse complement strand
TCTCTCTCTCTCTCTCTCTCTCTCTCTCGTGTGTGTGTGTACGCGTGTGTGCGTGTGCGTGTGCGTGTGCGTGTGCGTGTGTGTGTATGTGTGTGTGTGTGTGTGTGTGTGTGTGTGTGTGTGTGTGTGTGTGTGTCCCTTTCACTTAGACGCTACATAATCAAAACGTAGATCGTATATCAACCTTTGTTTATAATTATTATTTTTCTCTCCCTCCCTCCCGCGCTCTTCCTCCTTCTCTCTTATTTTCGGTGATTACTTTTTTTTTAAAGTAGGAAAACTTGATTAATGGTTTGTCAGCCAATAATCCCCTGTACACAAAATGTGTATACAAGAGGCAAGGTTTGTGTGAAATGAGACAGATTGACTGCCTGTAAGCCTGTCTCCATCTCTTTCTGTCTGCCCAATGTTAAGCTTGAAACGGAGAGAGAGAGAGAGAGAGAGAGAGAGAGAGAGAGAGAGAGAGAGAGAGAGAGAGAGAGAGAGAGAGAAATGAATGAATGAATGAATGAATGAATACATGTGGTGAAGCTTCGCAAGCCTTTTCATAACAAAAGGAAGAAAACGATGGGGCGGGGGATTTTGCATAGCAAAAAGTCCAAAAAATGACTCGACCGAGGATTAGGCTTAGGCCTACTACAGAAAAGCGGATAACGTTTGGAATTCTGATCAAGGGATCAGAGTTCAAAAATGCACGGAATTATTGGACATGGGCAAAACCAACCATGCATGTTTAGTGTATGAGGGTCTACAAAGTCACTAAGCATTATACCAGAGACAGTTTATATATAAGCTTTCTGATTATTTATACCCAAAATTTTCGCGTTCTTCTATCGACGCATTTTGTCTGTGCTAAATGTGACGATGTTTTGTTGCCCTGCAGCCAAATCCACAATGTTCTTGATTTCAACACAGAAGACTTCTCACGGAAGCAACTGCCCCTTAATAATTGGAATGCGTGCACGCGTTGATGAAATGATGCCCCGGGGCACGCGTGTTGTTTACAGCTGATTGCACGAGCCATATGCGTGCTAGGGCGAACAATAAAAACTATAAAGAAATACATCTTGATAGCTAAAACCGATAAGATTAAAAAAAAGAAGATAACAGTGATTATATACATAGGGGCTATCCTGTCTTTTAATCATCCCTTCAATTTTTCGCATTGAATATCTTTACTGAGAAGCAACAGTCTACCATTTGGGGGAAAGGGATAGGGTTAGGATCAGCCTAGGATTATTGTTTTAAACTGAAAGAAGCAGACTTTGAGATTGAGGGTCTTAAACATGAGGGGGTGACTAAAGTGGGCCTACAAGATTGCCTTTATAGGTTCAGATAGAAGGCCTGATAGATAGACATAGAAGAACAACAACAAAAAGCAGAAAATGAAGAAAAAGGAGGACATAATGAACAACAACAACCACCCCATTAACTAGCCGCCGTGGTGTAGTGGTAAAATAGCAGGACTACTTGCTGGGAGGTCACGGGTTCGAATTCCATCAGAGGCGAGGGTTTTATCGGTCCTGGACCGACTCCTACCCAGCGTGAGTGACTGTGGGCTCAATGGGAAGACTGAAACCACACAGTCGAGCTTCATCCGCTTAACGGATGCGATTCTGAGCGTTGCTCTAATTTCATGACCAACACTGCAGGTGTTTGTAGTTCTCGAGCCTGGTTAACGCCGGGATATCTTTATGAGAGGAAGCGTAGAATACAGCCCTGTCACGTAGTCTCAGACCGATACGGAACTCCATAGCATCATCATCATCATCATCATCGTCATCCGCCTCATTTCCATCAATCATCAAAAAGAAAAAAAAGTCTGATATTCTATGGCCTTGCATGTCCTGCTCTTATGGTGACCTCAGTTTCGATTACCAATCCAGTTTATGCCCTTGGTGCGTTCGGGTCAAAGTCATGGGGATCAGTATGTTCAGGGGAGCTGTCGTTGGACGGACATGGTGGCGCCCTCGGAGGAGGACCTCACTCACGCTGGCACCTCGACTAAGACATTATTGTCGTCAGTAGGGGGCTTAGTAGGTGGTGTCCTGCATACCAGGCTCCACTGAACTCCACCGAAGTGACTCAGCAGCAGTGCAGTGTCTCATCGGTTGGTTGCCTCCAGACGGTTTAACATGGATTCGCTCCCCTTTACTACTGATTTTGGATTCTGCGACCTGAGCAAGCCGGGATGTGGCCGCCTTAAGAAAATGCTGGAGCGTGTGGAAGCTGAGCTGGAGAACCAGCAGGGGATGAACGCCAAGCTGCAGGAGGAGATGGACCAGTGCATCGGAGACCTGCAGAACCTGTAGTCTGCCCCCCACACACCACTGCTGTATGGCCACCACTCCAGACGAACTGTTGGCAGAGAAGGAGAGGTACAAGAACATCAGCGACGAGTTGGATCAAACGTTCGCCGAGCTGGCAGGATACTGAGGGAGCTGGCAGGATACTGAGGGGGCTAGCCCCCCTCGCCGCTACCCCCCATCTACACCCCCTACCCCCCATCAGTCCACTGCTGTCTTGCTGTCTGTGCACAGACTCCATCTTTAGTACGTCTTGTCAAACACGAAGCCTTGTCTTTATTATTAACAAGACTCTCTCTCTCCCCCAATTACTGCCGCAGTGTTTTTTTGGTTTTATTTGGAGTGCGTGAATGAAGCAAGGAGGTTCTTTTTTGTTGTTGACCAAAACGTCAAAGGAGATATATATGTTTTTGGGGGTGTTTTTTTAAAAACAAATACTTGCTTTGTAACTTGTCGTTTTTTTTAAATTTTAGTGTGTGCGTGTGCGTGTACAGAGCTGTTGTGAATAGAGAAAAGTTTCGGGGTCAGCCAAAAGCTGCTTTGTGGGTACTAACCAGGGGTGTTGTTTTGTTTTTACAGTTATTTTCAGTCCCAGCGTTAAACGATTTTCTGCAGGAAACCGTCGTGACTGACCATCAAACATTAATTATTGGAATGCTCTCGGACCATTCTTACGCAAAACATCATTTTGTCAATCATGAAGATGTGTGAGAAATACTGAAGAAGGCTTTCACAAAAGAAGCCCCAAAGTGGTAATGCTGCGTTACTGATTTCACTAAAGATGTACATTTCGGTTTGTCGTCATCGGCAGCAAAATGTACTTGCTGGAAAAAAAAAGTAGCTCGCTGCGTTAGTACCCTGGTAGCTTTTGGCTTGTGTCATGAAAAATGCAGCTGTCAGCTACTCCAAACAGATGCCAAGTTCCATCTGAATGAGCTATGTTTTCCATCCACTTGTTACTTGTACCAAAGATACTCAGTAGTAAGCTCCTTGCTTGTACTTATGGTGAAAAGAGAAGATAATTGCGACAGAGTCGAGAAAAGAAGTCAGATGCTATCCGTCGGTAAAGGTCAAGATGTGCCACCCCCCCTACCTATCTCGGTTAATTGTATTTTTCCGTTATTGCCTTTCTTACCATACATAAAGCTGTATTTTAGGAACATTTTTCTATCCGTCTTTTAGGGACCAATTGACATAGGCTTGAACACCAAAGCTACATCAAAATGTTGTTATGCTATGCATAGTTAAGCGGGGATTGTCTTTAGCCACGCAAGCTCCTAACATAGCATAATCAGTCTCCACATTCCCTCCAAGGCGGAGTGTGGCTGCCCACGTGGCGGGATAATAAAAAACGGTCACATACATAATGTTCTCATCCCCAGCTGATGCATTTGTACCATAGTGTTCAAGTGCTTCGGATGATCCCTGAGGTCTTTTAGCCAGGGTACGTCAACAACAACATACAGATGCCATGCTTAAGAAAACATTAGGAAGCTAACCAGACGAACAAAAACAACGTCTTCTTGCAGTATTTATTGCTAGCATACCCCAACTTACCTCCCTCCTCCTCCGTCATTCATTAATTGCCTACCCCACATACGACCTTCATCTCAATCCGAATATGTCAACACCTCCCTTACACCCTGCTCCCTTTCTACTTTATGTGATCACTAGTACTGTCTCTGCACCATTTAAATTGTTTAGGTAGGCCCATTGCACACTCCTGATTTCACACATCTATTCCTTTCTTGTGATTTTTTCCATCCTTTCCATTCAGCTACTACCAGAAAAGGCAAAACAAATACAATTAAAATCTCTGTCCATTTCTCAGAAGCATCTGTGCTTCGGGACACGACTCGGAAAGGCATGGGGCAGAAACAGATCGAAAGTGGATGGAAATCGAGCGACAGAAATGGAAGGGGAAGGTGGAAGTTAGGAAGTATGTGCGAGGGAAAGGCAGGGGACCGAAGAGTGAGAGTGGAAGGCCATAGGTGACAACGATTTCCCATAACAAGATGCTTTAGATGGACGGCTCACAGATTTCCCATAGCCTGATACTTTGGATGGACGGCCCACAGATTTCCCATAACAAGATGTTTTAGATGGACGGGTCACAGATTTCCCATAACAAGATGTTTTAGATGGACGGGTCACAGATTTCCCATAACAATGTTTTAGGTGGACGGCCGGCCACATATTTCCCATAACAAGATGTTTTAAGTGGACGGCCTACATATTTCCCATAGCCTGATACTTTGGATGGACGGCTCACATATTTCCCATAACAAGATGTTTTAGATGCCGGGACGGCCCACATATTTCCCATAGCCTGATACTTTGGATGGACGGCCCACATATTTCCCATTACAAGATGTTTTAGGTGGACGGCCCACATATTTCCCATAGCCTGATACTTTGGATGGACGGCCCATAGATTTCCCATAGCACGATGCTTTGGATGGACGGCCCACATATTTCCCATAGCCTGATACTTTGGATGGACGGCCTACAGATTTCCCATAGCACGATGCTTTGGATGGACGGCCCACATATTTCCCATAGCCTGATACTTTGGATGGACGGCCCACAGATTTCCCATAGCACGATGCTTTAGATAGACGGCTTACATATTTCCCATAGCACGATGCTTTAGATAGACGGCTTACATATTTCCCATAGCACGATGCTTTAGATAGACGGCTTACATATTTCCCATAGCACGATGCTTTAGATGGACGGCTTACATATTTCCCATAGCCTGGTACTTTGGATAGACGGCCCACATAATTCCCATAGCACGATGTTTTAGATAGACGGCTTACATATTTCCCATAGCACGATGCTTTAGATAGACGGCTTACATATTTCCCATAGCACGATGCTTTAGATAGACGGCTTACATATTTCCCATAGCACGATGCTTTAGATGGACGGCTTACATATTTCCCATAGCCTGGTACTTTGGATAGACGGCCCACATAATTCCCATAGCACGATGTTTTAGATAGACGGCTTACATATTTCCCATATCACGATGCTTTAGATAGACGGCTTATATATTTCCCATAGCACTATGCTTTAGATGGACGGCTTACATATTCCCCATAGCCTGGTACTTTGGATAGACGGCCCACATAATTCCCATAGCACGATGTTTTAGATAGACGGCCCACATATTTGCCATAGCACGATATCTTAGATGGACGGCTCACATATTTCCCATAGCACGATATCTTAGATGGACGGCTCACATATTTCCCATAGCCTGGTACTTTGGATGGACGGCACACATATTTCCCATAGCACGATGTTTTAGATGGATGGCTCTAATATTTCCCATAGCCTGATGCTCTAGATCGACGGTTCACATATTTCCCATAGCCTGGTACTTTGGATGGACGGCCCACATATTTCCCATAGCACGATGTTTTAGATGGACGGCTCTGATATTTCCCATAGCCTGATGCTCTAGATGGACGGTTCACAGATTTCCCATAGCCTGATGCTCTAGATGGATGGTTCACAGATTTCCCATAGCCTGGTGCTCTAGATGGACGGTTCACAGATTTCCCATAGCCTGATGCTCTAGATGGACGGTTCACAGATTTCCCATAGCCTGGTGCTCTAGATGGACGGTTCACAGATTTCCCATAGCCTGATGCTCTAGATGTTCACAGATTTCCCATAGCCTGATGCTCTAGATGGACGGTTCACAGATTTCCCATAGCCTGATGCTCTAGATGGACGGTTCACAGATTTCCCATAGCCTGGTGCTCTAGATGGACGGTTCACAGATTTCCCATAGCCTGATGCTCTAGATGTTCACAGATTTCCCATAGCCTGATGCTCTAGATGGACGGTTCACAGATTTCCCATAGCCTGATGCTCTAGATGGACGGTTCACAGATTTCCCATAGCACGATGTTTTAGATGGATGGTTCACAGATTTCCCATAGCACGATGTTTTAGATGGACGGCTCTGATATTTCCCATAGCCTGATGCTCTAGATGGACGGTTCACAGATTTCCCATAGCCTGATGCTCTAGATGGACGGTTCACAGATTTCCCATAGCCTGGTGCTCTAGATGGACGGTTCACAGATTTCCCATAGCACGATGTTTTAGATGGACGGCTCTGATATTTCCCATAGCCTGATGCTCTAGATGGACGGTTCACAGATTTCCCATAGCCTAATGCTCTAGATGGACGGCTCTGATATTTCCCATAGCCTGGTGCTCTAGATGGACGGTTCACAGATTTTCCATAGCCTGATGCTCTAGATGGACGGTTCACAGAGTTCCCATAGCACGATGCTTTAGATGGACTGCTCACATCTTGGCCTTGTGCTCTGTCAGTGCCTCACATGTCACATACATCTGAACTCACTCGAATACATGCGCGTACACCATACAATTATACACACAATATTAATAGCAAACAACAAAAACAACAATAACAGCAGCACAACCACAAACCAACCAAACACGTTACATTTTTCTTTCCTTTACACTTTGATGCTTGACGTTCCCACCTTCCCCAATTGTCCTTTCCCATCATCAGAGCTCTCGTGTCACCTCACGACCCCCCTCCTTCCCCAATTGTCCTTTCCCATCGTCAAGGCTCTCGTGTCACCTCACGACCCCCCTCCTTCCCCAAATGTCCTTTCCCATCGTGAGGGCTCTCGTGTCACCTCACGACCCCCCACCTTCCCCAATTGTCCTTTCCCATCGTGAGGGCTCTCGTGTCACCTCACGCCGTTCCCACCTTCCCCAATTGTCCATTCCCATCGTGAGGGCTCTCGTGTCACCTCACGACCCCCCACCTTTCTAACTGTGAGTAGACTGCACTTTCAACGTCTTCTTTATTCTGCCTGAGCTTGACGTCTTCCTGCCAGACAACCTAACCACAATTAACGAGAACTAAAATATAAACGACAACTTTGAGCACCGCGTTCACACTGAATTAGGAATTGGCCAGACAGTCTGCGAAAGTGTAATGGCTCACGTCAATCGGCAGTTCAGTAAAGCGCAGAATTGGGTGCAACTGAAATCAGGCCGTTTATACTAAACAATATTGGGACCATTTGTCTTGATAAATTTATTTTTATTTTTGGAGCGTATGAGCCAGTAATGGAAGGTGGCAATTAACAGTGGATTTTTGATCAGGAATATCACAAAGACAAAACCCGATGACTGAAAATGTAAAAAAAATATTATGTTAGGATCTGCCTCATTTTTGACAAATACGTTTGATATTATCTCTTATGAAAACTGGGCGATGAGAATGGCAACAATGCTAACACATAGAGGTGAGAGCCTTAAGCAGCTGCTGGCATAACTTATATATTGAACTAGCAGCAACGCCCCGCGCCTGCTACGCCCTGCGCTCACTTCGGCAGCTTTTCCCCGGCACAGGTCTTTAGAATAGCAGTTGGCAGGATAGCACTTCAAAATGTCTCCAACTTTAGTCCATGTTTGCTGAGCCCCCTCGGCTCTCACTCTCACTGTGCTTTTGGCCCTTCAAAATGTCTTCCACTGCATTCCCCTGTTAATGCTGATCACGAATATATATGTTTATAGTGGTCTAATGCCAACGGGTCTGAAACTATGAGCGCTTGCTTTCGGAGCCCCTTCAGCTCGCATGCTCACTGTGCTTTTGGCCCTTTAAAATGTCTTCCACTGGGTTTCCGCTGTGATGATGATCATGAATATATTGTTATATGGGTCTAATGCCAATGGTTTTGAAATTATGGGCACTTTTATCCGGACAGACCATCATCATATAACAGCTTCAAGGTCAAATGTAAAGGTCAAGGTCAACTGGCTTCTAAATGTCTCAAACTGCATTCCTTAGATCATGGTGATCAAGAATATATATGGTTTCGTGGGTGCAAACCCAATGGTGTCCAAACTACAGCCACAGGTAAAACAGAGAAGTTCAAAAGTCAAGGTCAAGGTCATTAGAATAATCAATACTTGGCACCAAACATGACCTTGAGGCAGTCTACCAACCTGCCAACTTTGAAGCCTGTAGCTAAACAAATGTGAAAGATATGGCCCAAACACCAAGTTGACACCTCCAAGGTCTATGTTCTTGACCTTGACCTTGATCGGTACCCAATATTCCAAATCATTATTAGTCAATCCACCGTTGTCCCAAGTTTGAACATTGTAAGCCCAATGATCTGAAAGATATGACCTCAAGAAGAATGTTCAGGTTTCAAGGTCAAGCTTCAAGGCCAAGGTCAGCATGTCTATAGTTTTTTCATGGGACCATTACGGCACTGTGATAACACCACCACACAAAATTTAAAGCCATTCTGTTTACTGGTTCATGAGATACAGCTTGGACATGAAATATATAGCGTAAAGAAGAAAATTTTGGTTTTAAAGGTCAAACTTCAAGGTCAAAGTCAGAACACCAACAATCTATGTTAGGGCATTTTCTACTCCAAGGTGAAACACCACAATACAGAGTTAAAGGCGATTATGTTAAGCAAAAATGTGAAAGATATGGCTAAAACACGATTTTATAGACCCTAACCACTTTCAAGGTCTACCAATGACCTTGACCTTGACCTTGATCTTGTTTAGTACCCTATATGCAGAACTACCAAAAGTCAATACACATACATACCAAGTTTGAAGTGGTGCAAAAGATATGTGCCCTAAACAAAATTTAGGGTTTGAACGTCATACGTCAAGGTCAAGGTCAGTACGGTCACAATTGTTATATGGGACTATCTGTGTACCATGGTACACCACCACACAAAATTTGAAGCGATTATGTGCATTGGTTGATGACTTACAGGGCGGACAGACACACACACAGACAGACAGACAGACAGTCAGACAGACTTTGAAATTTATCATATAGGTATAGATTAGGGTGAGAAGGCGACAAGACCAAAGGAGACAGGCTGATAGCAGATCGTAGGAGATCTGATCTCCTTTATTGCATTCTGGAGCCAAGTAAGCCCGAGGCCGGAGTCTGTGGTGCAAGTTTGTCCCACACATCAATTGCACTGGCCAGGGATGGTGTCTTCAGGGCATGGAGCGAAATGAAGTAGTAGTGCAAGATGCATGAAAGGGCATTGGGGAGAGTAGAGCTTGAACTCCACAAAAAAACCCATTGCAGTGGAGAAAGAGAGAGAGAGAGAGAGAGAGAGAGAGAGAGAGAGAGAGAGAGAGAGAGAGAGAGAGAGAGAGAGAGAGAGAGAGAGAGAGAGAGACATTTGAAACATTTGAAACATTTGAAACATTTGTTTATTGAGGGAAAAGAATAAGCACACAATGGGCTTGTTTACATCTTGCCCTCGAAACAAAAGAAGAAAAGCATGATTAAACTTCAATTAATGAACAAAAGCAACAAGGGGAAAAAAACCCCAACCCCCCCCCAAAAAAAACCCAACAACTACACATTCATAAAAAAGATGAAGTAGTGACTGCTGTACTTTTGAAATGAATAGGTAAAAAAACAAGGTGAAGGGAAAAGTACCTGAGAGGGTGGGGGGGTGGGGGGGTGGGGGTGGGGGGGGTGGGGGGGTGGGGGTGGGGGGGGGGGGGGGGGGGGGGGGCAACCGACGTTTCGTGTCATAAACACTTCGACTGGGAATGCAGGAAAAAGTTGAACTGTATTCACCACCACCCCTTTTTTCCATCCCACTACTCCCCACACTTCCCCGCTGTGAACT
>CM065683.1:50671487-50673987 GCA_017654935.2 Phymorhynchus buccinoides | reverse complement strand
ACATACACACACGCACACACACAGAGTCACATATACACCCACGTATGCATACACAACACACACACACGAACACACAGGTAAAGCAAACATCACTCAGATACACATGATGTATACATACATACATACACATACATACATACATACATACATACATACACATACATACATACATACATACATGCATACACACATGCATACATACATACACATACATACATACATACATACATACATACATACACACAGACAGGCAAGCAGACAGACAGACAGACACACATGCACAACATGCATGCGCATGATTAAATGATGACTCATTTAAGTCAATTTTGCACGCACGAAAACTTTAGTGCCCACTTATATCTTATTAGTAATGCAAAAAACAACTGTTATTCTTAGCTCAAAGGAACACGTCGGCAATGTGGAGGAGTACATGATTGCACGGTCAGGTTTGAGAAAGAGAGAGAAAGATAGATATATAGATAGATAGATAGATAGATAGATAGATAGATAGATAGATAGATAGATAGAGAGAGAGAGAGAGAGAGAGAGAGAGAGAGAGAGAGAGAGAGAGAGAGAGAGAGAGAGAGAGAGAGAGAGAGAGAGAGAGAGAGAGAGAGAGAGAGAGAGAGAGAGAGAGAGAGAGAGAGAGCGAGAGAGAGAGAGAGAGAGAGAGAGAGAGAGAGAGAGAGAGAGAGAGAGAGAGAGAGAGAGAGAGAGAGAGAGAGAGAGAGAGAGAGAGAGAGAGAGAGAGAGAGAGAGAGAGAGCGAGAGAGCGAGAGAGAGCGAGAGAGAGCGAGGGAGAGCGAGAATAATTGTCTTTAATAATTTTGTAATTTCTTTAATGAGGATAGTACATTAAGCAAAAATAATGCTTTTTTTTCATCCAATTCTGAAAAAACAAAACAACCCAGGAAAAAAGATTCTAACCCAGGAAAAATAAAAGAAACGATAGCGCTTCCTCTGATCCACAGTTGAGCAGAAAACGACCCATAGAGAAATGAAGCAACCAACACAACAATGCCCCCCCCCCCCCCCCAAAAAAAAAAAAGTCGAAAAAAAGAAGATAACCAATCAGGAATGGGGATGGAGAGTGGAGGGGAAAAAAAGGGGAGGGTGGGGGAAAACACACAGAAAAGAATATAACGTTTGGGAGAGAAACAAGACGAAGGGGAAAGAAAAGGGAGAGAGAGAGAGAGAGAGAGAGGACAAACAAGCGCGAAATCGCAATAGTTTGTGGCACGCGGTCTATTTTTACCACTCCAATCATGAGTCACCTCCCCTGGCTTTTCAATAATTTTAATCTGTAAACCAGAATGTTATCTCTGCACCATTTCGTAACTTTTTATATCTTTTGGAAAACATTTAAAACTATGTATCCTACTTATGCTCATCAAAAGAAGCACCGCATACTCGTCGTGTCTGTTGTAGTGTCTGTATTACGTATGTTTATTATTTTGTACGCTTTTAAAATACATCATTTTAAAGAGCGGCCTCAATTTGAAGTGTAGCCTCGATTTGAAGTGCGACAATTTTGTCAAAATGTACGACAATTTTGGACCGACAGACAGACAGACCGACCGACCGACCGACAAAGTGAGTTATAGGTTTGTGGCTTGAGCCACAAACAAAAAGTGATGATAAAGAAGAAGAAGAAGAGCAAGATGATCCACTCTGCGCTTTCGCCTTTGATCCCCGCCTCATCCGTCAGGCAACCACACCAGCGAGCAAGAGATGCTGCCCGCCAATACAAAAATAAATCGAAGAGGAAAGGAAGAGGAATGGAGAGGAGGAGGAGGACAGAAGAGAGAGAGAGAGAGAGAGAGAGAGAGAGAGAGAGAGAGAGAGAGAGAAGCAGGATGATGGTGGTATTTGAGTCTAAATATGGAACAGGTAGGAACTAGAGCGTTAAAACGCTAGATCACCAGCCGCGCGGCAGCATTTTCGGCTGCAGAGCTTCGCCTCGCGGCTGATAACGAATCTTTATTTCACAAGGATGAGAGAGAGAGAGAGAGAGAGAGAGAGAGAGAGAGAGAGAGAGAGAGAGCCAGCCTAGAACCCTAACCCTAACACTCAGCCCTAGGATCCTAGAAAATCAGGTGTTCGGCTGCATGTTCGGCTCCAGTGACCTTGACCTTTGACCAATGACCTTCATTTTCGAACCTGTCCCAGATACCCTAAATAGCCACCTGCATGCAAAAGCTGAGCATCCTAGGTCCTTTCGTTCAAGCGTTATTGTGCCAGATGCAGCATTTTCGACTCCAGTGACCTTGACCTTTGACCTTCATTTTTGAACCTGGTGTAGATACCCTAAGTACCTACCCGGATGCACAATTTGAGCATTCTATGTCCCTCCGTTTAAACATTATCGTGCCAGGTGCTCGACAGCATTTTCGGCTCCAGTGACCTTGCCTGTGACCAATGACACGCAGTTTCGAACCTGGCTTAGATTCTCTAAGTACCTATCAGCACGAAAAATGTGAGCGTCCTATGTCCCTCCCTA
>CM065683.1:50653987-50661487 GCA_017654935.2 Phymorhynchus buccinoides | reverse complement strand
CATGATAATGGCAGAAAGGCCTATTCATTAACATTTTCGACTTTGACTTTGACTTTGACCCCTCTCTCTCTCTCTCTCTCTCTCTCTCTCTCTCTCTCTCTCTCTCTCTCTCTCTCTCTCTCTCTCTCTCTCTCTCTCTCTCTCTCTCTCTCTCTCTCTCTCTCTCTCTCTCTCTCTCCACGGGTCTGTAAATAATTTCAGTTGAATAATAAGAGACACATACACAAAATTGTTCTTCATAGACCAAGATTAGATTTATATAAATCCAGTCTGCACTATTCCGGAGGTTCACTATGGAATGCATTACCCGTGTATTTAAAACAAATATCAAGTCATCCATCGTTCATGAAACAATTCAAGGATTATATTATTACAAACTAGCGCAACGCCTAGTACTGGCAATGCACCATACTGGTAACACCTAGTAACGGTAACGGCAAGTACTGGTAACGCTGAGCACAGCAAATTTGAAGCGATTCGGTTAAGAAACGGCGGAGGGCCCCGTTTCCGTCGTAAGGCCCAAACATCCCGTTGGCGCTGCTCTGAGAGTGACGCCCCGGGCCATAGCAAGCCTGACAGCAAATTTGAATCAATTCGGTTAAGAAACGGCGGAGTTATGCGTGAAAAGGTGAAGCGGCGTATAGCGCGCGCGTTTCTGAACCGATTCGCTTCCAGTTTGGCACACCGATAGTCACCGTCCCCGGTCATCTACCTGCCAAATTCGAAGGCAATCGGTCCAGAAATACCGGAGAATACGGGCGCCGAGAGGCCGTCGGATGCGCGTTTCGCGCATTTGCCGAACCGCGCAAATGACACGGCCGCCTCGGTTGCCGTTGCCATCGCCCCGTTAGGGCTCACAGCAAATTTGAAGCGAATCGGTCGAAAAACGGCGGAGTTATAAGGCCCGTTTCGTGTTTCAGACAGACAGACAGACAGACACACACACACACACACACACGGACAGTTGGCTTTTTACTATATGATGATGATTTTTAAATAATTTATCATTACACCTGACACATGCCTGTATATTCGTCTGTTCATCTCGTCTGTTTACCTATTGTCTGCCAAGCTATCTGTCCGTCGCCCCCCCCCATCTCCCCCCCCTCTCTCTCTCTCTCTCTCTCTCTCTCTCTCTCTCTCTCCCTCTCTCTCTCTCTCTCTCTCTCTCTCTCTCTCTCTCTTAACTCTTCTCTCTCATTGCTCTCTTGATGATGGTTGTTTTGAAGGATTGCTTTGATGCTTATATGTTACTTTATAATGTTTTTGCATTATGTCATTACCCTGTATAATTATTATGCTTCATTTAATCCCACCCCCACCTTCCCACATGATAATGGCAGAAAGGCCTATTCATTAACATTTTCGACTTCGACTTTGACCCCTCCTCTCTCTCCTCTCTCTCTCTCTCTCTCCTCTCTCTCTCTCTCTCTCTCTCTGTTATTATGCTTAATTTATATCCACCCCCAACCTCCCTCATCTCTCTCTCTCTCTCTCTCCTCTCTCTCTCTCTCTCTCTCTCTCTCTCTCCTCAAATCTCTCTCTCTCTCTCTCTCTCTCTCTCTCTCTCTCTCTCTCTCTCTCTCTCTCTGTTATTATGCTTCATTTAATCCCACCCCCACCTTCCCACATGATAATGGCAGAAAGGCCTATTCATTAACATTTTCGACTTTGACTTTGACCCCTCTCTCTCTCTCTCTCTCTCTCTCTCTCTCTTTTTCTCTCTCTCTCTCTCTCTCTCTCTCTCTCTCTCTCTCTCTCTCTCTCTCTCTCTCTCTCTCTCTCTCTCTCTCTCTCTCTCTCTCTCTCTCTCTCTCTCTCTCTCTCTCTCTCTCTCTCTTCTCTCGAGAGAAAGAGAGAGCGCATGGCAAAATAATCAACGAAATGATATTAATGGTCATGCACAATCGTGAAGAAGAAGAAAAGAAGAAGAGGAAGAAGAAGAAGAAGAAGAAGAAGAAGAAGAAGAAGAAGAAGAAGAAGAAGAAGAAGAAGAAGAAGAAGAAGAAGAAAGAGAGTTGCTTTCCCTTTCTCGTACCCTTCTTCCTTCTTTCTCTTCTGCATTTGTTTCTCCGACTGCCTATTTCAATCTGTCTTATCACCCCTCCCCTCTCCCCAGTGGACGGTAGCTCCTTTAGACATGCTTAAAACTGATGGAATTATCGCAATTCACTTCCAAATAAAACCGTTGAATGTGCCTTTCGAGAGAGGCATATACGTACTTGTATCCCAGATGTGGACAAAAGGACTAATGGTCATTCTTGAATGTAAATTCCCAGTCTCTGGCATTTAATCACAACCACTGTTTCCCTACTACAGAGACAAAAGGTTTATCACTACTTGGATATTTCAACCATATCACGTGGTTTTCATCAGCAATTGGAGGTTGGGGTGTTGTTGGCAGTCAGAGTCGATTGTGGTGAGTAGAATTCTGGCCCAGTAGTCATGAGTGTGGCTAACACGCCTAATCCGGGATGTAATATGTAAATTAGACAAACGCTGACAATCCGATTTGGTAGTATAGTCTAATATACATTTGACACCCCGGATAAGGTGTGTTAGCCGCACTTATGACTACAGGGACAGATGAATTTATGTCACAAGCAGGGTGGATGAACAGTGGTACCTGTCTGTGTAGATTACCATTTATAGATTGGTAGATGGGTGGCAAATCAAAGCCAAGATCTCTGTTGAGACTTGGTTTCCTGAGTCTGATGTTAATGGCCTCTTTTAACTTTCCTTCCGAGAGGGTGAAGTTCTGTGTTCTGTATTGGTCAGGTCCAGAGAGTGGCCACATGCAGTGAGGCGAGGGATGGGAAGCAGAATCCTTTGTGGTTTGGTGTTCTTTGAACCTTTTGATGAAGGATCTTTCTGCTTCCCCAATCTGGTCCCCACTACAGTCAGAGCACCGAATGTGGTAGACTGCACCACACGCTTTGCTTTTCTCTGTTTTTGTCTTTGACATGTACTAATTGGCTTCTCAAAGAATAGGAATTGTTCGGAAATAATTAAGGGGAGTAATTTCATGGTGTGTGGGAGTGATCTTGCCTAATTCAATCGGTCAAACAGGGGAAGTTACTCTACCATCAGGTTTATCCCCAGCTCTCGCCTCGTGTGATTGAGCAGACATACAGCACTTAGAACACCATGCGTCATTCCCAAATTTATGTCATTTATATTTTTACGTCACATTTTGCAAGTTTTATCAGTTTGTGGCAACTGGCCACCCCTAATGTTTCTTTTAAAAAATGTTTGCAAGTCGCTGACTCGCATCATGCGGTTTCAAGCTTCGACGCCATTGTTGCATTGCTGCTATGGTATTTGACCGAGTAATGGAGGTAAACAACTCTAATTTTCACGAAGTGCTCTCACCTAGGTTTTTTCTTCTGAAAATTGTCTATTGGATGGTTTGTGAAAAAAACTTACTCCATGTCGTTTGAAGGAACGAGCGAGTCTCTCTGAAACACCTGTCGCATAGGGAATCCCTACTGAGACTTCGTCTGCTGATGGTTTGCGCCAGGATGTTCCTGGTTTAGGGGTATCAAAAATCCGCTTTGGGTAACCATTCAGCTGGAGGGTATTTCTGACATGATTTCGTTCAGACTTCTTGTCCACCTCATTTGTTAGTACGGCATCAGGCCGATGGAGCAGTGTTCGAACCACAGAACGTTTATGTTCTAGAGGGTGGTGCGAATCAAAGTTCAGATATTGATCTGTATGGGTGGCCTTCCTGCAGACAGAAGCTGCTACAGTGCCGTCAGATTGTCTCTTGAGTAGATTGTCTAGAAATGGAACATTGCCATCTCTCGCCACTCGGGTGAATTGAATGTTGGGGTCAATGGAGTTGATGCGGTCAGAAAAGGGAATCTCCTCCTCTCTTCTTAACTTGGCTTCAAGAACTACGACTACTGCCTTATTCACTGTAAATTTTGTTGTAAAAAATTGTCTTTGGAAAAGAAGAGGTAAATTATATAAATGTGTGTGTTGTATTATACCAGAAGAACGTCTGTCATTCTGATCATCGTGGCTCTCATTCTAATCAATCAATCAATCAATCAATCAATCAATCAATCAATCAATCGATCGATCAATCAATCAATCAATCAATCAATCAATCAATCAATCAATCAATCGATCAATCAATCGATCGATCGATCGATCAATCAATCAATCAATCAATCAATCAATCAATCAATCATTATGATCAATAAGGAAGGAGCGAGATGCCACTCATACATTATCATAACGCGACAATGTAGCAGGAAGCAGTGTTACGAAGGCAAACATAAGTATTTCAGAGGTGTTTTTTGTTGTTGTTTAGTTGCAAAATTATGAAAGGTTCATTTCATTCAAACATATAAACTGTGCTGATAAACTGTGAGTAGAATGGATAGTTCGACAGCATGACCTCTTCGGCCTGGCTACCACTCAATTGCGCCTATCCGGGTATGCACCTCTATAGCGCCTGGTTTCCGAAAACGATGTATCTTAGGGGTTAAACTTCCTATGATTGTACAATCCAAACTAGAAAAGATAACTGAATTCTGTTTTCTGTGTCTTAATAAGGAATGTTGGCTCTAATTTCTGAAACAGAAATCGTAATTTATGCAAAATTCCATTATGTTCTCATGAATAATTTCAACCATTTCAACGGGTACAACGGGCGCAATTGACACAGGCGCAAATGACTATAGGGGTAATTAAAACAGGCGAACTTGCTATGCATCGTTCTGCCTTTCACTCAACCTATTTGCTCTTCGCACTTTCCTGAGCTGGCATGGCGAACTGGCGCTATTTCGGGATCGGAAATTAATCTGGGAAAGTCTATTGGCGAACGATTGTTTCGAGGTGAGCAATCTGTCCGGTGTGCCCTGGACGCAGATTCTCCCTTGAAGAACTTTGACTGCAGGGGTACATATTATTATTTTTGCGTTCTAAATGCCTCCATCAACCACCCTTATTGTTCTCTATTTTTTCCCCTCTCCATCTGTTTCCCGATTCACTGATGTTTTGTCAATATGTAGCTTCGTAATCAATGGTTTAGTGACTGAGGTGGAATTTTGTTTTTCCGTTTCAGGTTTTTTTTTGCGCGAGACTCTGACTTTCAAGTCAGGACGCACCAGATGGGTTGATGTGCTGCAGTTTGGAATCCTGTTGGCATTTGGAGACAACCCCAACCCCCAACCCCAGCTGTTTTGAAGACCTCTTGGCCCAAAGACGAGGAATACACCTGGGCATAGACGTCTCCAGTTATATAACATATTTTAGGACACGTTTCCCAAATCACAGATGGTTTCTTCGGACATGTTGTCATTTAGTGAGCTACATAACCTTAATTCTTTATTTGGACAGTTCTTCTTTAATTTTTTTGTGAAGTCTGCATTATGTCCTCAGTTTGTTGATTGGGGTGGATTGAAAACCTCGTTAAGGATGTAATTATTCAAACTGTGTTTTAAAAACTCAGAAGAAATGACTCAAATTTAATATTAAGCCAGGCCATTGGGCCTCCTTAGTATGTGCCCTCTCCCATGTGTGTGTGTGTGTGTGTGTGTGTGTGTGTGTGTGTGTGTGTGTGTGTGTGTGTGTGTGTGTGTGTGTGTGTGTGTGTGTGTGTGTGTGTGTGTGTGTGTGTGTGTGTGTGTGTGTGTGTTATATTGTGTTATGTTGTGTATGTGTGTGGTTACATAATGTTGCTGTTGTTGTTCTTGCAAAGTGGAATAAACGTTTGATTTGTATAATAATATCAGTCTAATTTCGTTGTCAATCATATACAATTTCATAGACGTCTAAAAACACAAAAAGTGTTAAATGAAACCAAACGAAACAAACAAAATCAAACCTCGAAGTGTCCAAACAAAGAACAATGGAAGTTTCAGGACTTGATTGAGCTTGACAGCATTAGAAAAACAAAACAACTTTGACCGGATCATGATTGTTTTTGCTTGTTTGTTTTTTCTTGAAATAATAACCTTTTGTTATTCACATTCAGGCAAGCCACTGCCAAATGTAAACGGAAAGAATTCGATCCGCGTGTCTAAACAGAAAAAAACAAAGTGAGCTTTAAAGATGAAACTAAATGAGAAAGCACGGACCCAGAGCAAAGCGCCGCCAAATGGAATGACTAAGCACAAGGAGCATGCAATGTTTGCATGTTGCCTTTTTATATTTCAACTTAAAACATTCTTTGTTGCCTAATTTTGGAAGCTTTTATTGTTGTCGATGTTCACAAAAAAACACTTTCAGAACCACCACTTCGTACAAACAAAAAGAGTAACAATAAACCCTATCACATTACCAAGAAAAAAAGTATACAATGCACAGTCTCCTGTTTTTATGTTAGTTACAATTATAAGCAACCCAAAGTCCATATTACTACACACACACATCAAGGCAAACCACACACTCACTTACACCGGCAAAAGTGAACAAAATGTAAGACAGAAGGTCAATTGACCTCAAACTATGCAAGTATTTGACAGAAAGCCGCCCTTTTTATATCTGGGAAGTTGAATTAAGATTAAGATTAAAATAATAGATAGCCCCGTCGACAACAAAGACCATGTCAGGGCTGTCACCACGTTACATCTCACCACGTTGCATCTCACCACGTATTAAAAAGGGATAAAAACACAAGGTAAAACAAGATCAAAGTTTTTTGGATAAAATACTTTTGGTTAAAAACCATTAGTCAATCACAAACTTAGCAAGTAAAAAGCTGACACGTCTAGGGGAAGTTGAATGATTTGTCACCGAAAGGAAGTTGAATGATTTGTCACCAAAACATGATGGCAGTTAATAACAGTAGCTTACAGTAGGCCTACGTACACGCTACATGATATGTGAACACGTTTGTGATTTGAAGAACTATCTCTACAAAATAAAATTTAGTATTTTCTTTGTATTGCATTTGTGTCCGTTGTGCTTAACAAACCATGTTAGTCTTTGAGTTAATGCTTTGGTAAATATATCAGCGCTAATTCTCGTTTTTATGCATTTATATTTAAAAAATGTTTGCCATTTATAAGTGATCCTTTCGCATATACATAACATATTCACGTCTTTATAACGCTCCTCATGATAACTCCAATGCTTCTTCTTCTTTTTTGTTCTTTAAAAAAAACCACGTTTTTTGTTTATTTGTTGTTGGGGTCTTTTCTTCTCCCCCCCCTCCTCTTCTTTTTCTGTGTCTGTATTGAATGATTTATTTACTGCTTAATTTAGTTATTGCTGATCTGCCTGTCTTTATCAAGTTAAAAAAAGGAAAGGATGTATGTTAAATGTAAAATGCATATATTTTAATCTGCTTATGTTTGATTCATTCATTCATTAAAAAAGTTTGAAACAAGCAACAAATAAAGTGTGGATTCTGACATTGTCTTTATTGTGTTGTTTTGTTGATTGTGTTATTGCTGCAAAAAGAATTTCCTGTAAAATGAACAATACAAATATTGATTGATTGATTGATTGATTGTTATTGTATGTAGGATATCAGTACTGACT
>CM065683.1:50638987-50641487 GCA_017654935.2 Phymorhynchus buccinoides | reverse complement strand
GCACACCAAATTTGAACATTTTAAATCCAACGATGTGAAAGATATGGCCACAAGAAGAAACGTACGTTTTCAAGGTCAAACTTCAATGCCAAGGTCAGCATGGTTATTATTTGTGTATGGGACCTTTTGCGTACTGTGATGCACCACCACAGTAAATTTGAAGCGATCCCATGCAATAGTTCTTGGGATACAGCTTTGGGGTTCGAACCTCGTGCTTCACACGAGCGCACAGACAAATTCATGATTATAATGGTTATAGCTGTTTTATCAGAAAACGTGAAAAAAACAACGATTTGAAATACGTACAAAAGTTCGCGAGATTTTAGCGATTAAGAGTTTCGGAGTTTGAACTCCTTAATCAGCATGACCTTGACCCTAATATAAAACTAAAGCAACCAGTGGATAGATAATATTCTCAGAAACTTGTACACTAAAAGTGATTGAAATAGACGGAGTGGTTTTTAAGAAAACGCGGCTGGACGTTGGCTTAATGCAGCGAGAAGACCAGTGAAAACTGAAAACCGAACACACACGAATTTAACCCATTACAGACATATGGCATGGGAACGCAGAAGAAGAAGATGACGCTTTAAATTTCACATAGTACACACTTACTGGACTACGCCACTAACTGTTTAAGTCATGCAACGTTTGTCGACGCCTAATGTGAAAACACCTGTCATGCGCGTTTGAGCGACGAACTATATGGAAAGATAACTAGCTTGCGGCTTAGCATGATCGATCGATATGCTTGCGCTGACGAGCGATCCATAATGACGCTAATATCCATCGATATTTGCGCCATTGGTGGATATAAAAAATAGAGCTTATAAACGTATTCAAATTGTTTTTTTAATGATCATCGATGATGATGACAACTTTGTTTTTGCACTTTCGTGGCTTAAAAAAATATTACAAACAAATTAAAAACAAAACAAAAAAACAGTCAAAACGTGTTGTTGGTTAGACTATGCAAACAGCAACCATATGCGATTGTATTGTACTGTCGACAGCCAACTTCATTCTGCTGACGTTTTTTGCTACGTTTTCTTGGTTTCAGGAATTTCTAACACGCATAAAGCCCATAGCATAAATATGGCTGCTGTTGGTACAACACGTTTCAACTTTAAAACATTATTTTTTTAAGCCACGAAAGTGTAAAACTAAAGTTGTCATAACGATTGATGGTCGTTATTTTTTAAAACAATTTGAATACGTTTATAAGCTCTATTTTTTTTATATCCACCGATGATGCTAATATCAATCGATATTTGCGCTAACGGTGGATCGCTCGTCGGCGCAAGCAAATCGATCGATCATGCTAAGCCGCAAGTGGATATCTTTCGATATAGTTCATCGCTCAAACGCGCAGAACACACCCATTGAGATTCATATTAAAAAAACCACACATCGCATTTGATGTTTTTAAAACGCATTTGATGTTTTCAACACGCATTTGATGTTTTTTAAAAACGCATTTAATGCATGGTTTAGGCCTATGTCTGTCAGTTCCCACTTAGACTCGGACTCTTGCTTTTTTCTGTCTCTTTGTCCCTCACACCATCCTATCCCCTTCCCTTTCTTTTTAACTACTAGAACTACATCTTAAGCTCGGTGTCCATCTGTGTTCTACCGAGGACCCAGCATGTTTGACAATCGTGTGACAGGTAGCACACGTCTTGTTGCTTTTGACTTGCTGACAGGTTATGCACACAAGCAAGTCTGCTTCTTTTGGTCTCCCTTCCCCAAGACCCAAACAACATGGGCGACAGCGGACCAAATGCGTACACAACGCACGCCAGTCGGTGTAAATGACATGGCAGCAGGTGTGAGAAAAACACAGAATGAAACAAAACAGATGCTTTGTATTAGCCAGGACACAAGATGTACACCGAGCCTTAGAGTTATCTTTCTCTCTGTCTCTCTGTCTGTCTGTCTGTCTGTCTGTCTGTCTGTCTGTCTGTCTGTCTGTCTGTCTCTCTCTCTCTCTCTCTCTCTCTCTCTCTCTCTCTCTCTCTCTCTCTCTCTCTCTTGACAGCGAATCGTATGTAGTGTAGCAGGCCCTTTTGTCACTCTATCTCTGTCTGTTTGTCTGTCTCTCTTTCTCTGTCTCTCTCTTTGTCTCTGTCTGTATATCTCTCTCTCTCTCTGTCTCTCTCTGTCGATCTCTCTCTCTTTCTCTATCTCTCTCTCTATTTATCTTACTACTGGCTGACGATATAGTTTTACTCTCAGAAACACCTGTTGGGCTACAGACACAATTAAATAACCTAAGTAAATCCGCAAAAGAATTACAATTAAAGGTTAATCTTGATAAAAGTAATATTATTGTTTTTAGGAAAGGGGGATACTTATCAGCAAGGGAAGTATGGGTTTACAATAGCTTAACAATGCCAGTAGTAAACGTCTATAAATACTTAGGTATTCTCTTCTCTACTCGTTTGAGTTTTACAGCAGCCTGCAGAGACCTTTCAGGGAAGGCTAAAAATAGTATGATTTA
>CM065683.1:50593987-50633987 GCA_017654935.2 Phymorhynchus buccinoides | reverse complement strand
TCCCTAGGGGGGGGGGGGAGCTTGCTGCGTTCTACTCCCACCCCCACCCCCACCCCCCACCCACACCCACACCCCAGTCAGTTTCTCTCTCTCTCTCTCTCTCTCTCTCTCTCTCTCTCTCTCTCTCTCTCTCTCTCTCTCTCTCTCTCTCTCTCTCTCCACTGTCTGCATAAAAATATCTGCAGGGGGCTCGCGGCCAGAGGCAAGCAAAGAGCCAAAGACATTGAAAAGAAAAGACTGACATCTGGTCCCTTTTCCCTATATGAGTAGTGAGGACAGAAACACTGGTTGTGTCCCTTTTAAATATCTTTATGACATAACACGTCGATAGGCCAGTTGAATTCTCCGTTCAAATTCCAATCCGAGTCTTTGCATAGCCGCCATTGTGAACTACCCCACTAACGATAACTCTATCAGCCAGGCTCGCCGTAACTCTTAAGTAGTCCATCTTCCCCTTTTAGAGTCTTTGGCTATGTGTGAAGTGTTGGTTGAAATTAGCGTCCTGCAAAATAAATCGGTTTATAGCGCGTGTTTATGAACGGATGGTGTTGAAATTTTGCACGACGATAGTCACTACCCCTGGTCACGCATGTTCCAAATCTCGAGTCAATGTCGGGTCTGGTTACGCCGCGGTTTGTGAAAACGTGAAGCGGCCTGTTGGCGCCCGTATCTCCGGCATTTTTGAATCGATTCGCATCCGGTTTGGCACACGGATAGTCCCCGGCCCCGGTCATCTTCCTGCCAAATTCGAAGCAATCGGCCCAGAAACGCCGGAGATACGGGCGCCGAGAGGCCGGCGGATGCGCGTTTCGCGCATTTGCGAAACCGCGCAAATGATACGACCGCCTCGGTCGAAAAACGGCGGAGTTATAAGGCCCGTTTCGTGTTTCAGACACACACACACACACTCAGACACACACACACACGGACGGACAGTTGGCTTTTTAGCGATTCTGTTCACTAGTTCACGAGATACAGCTGAACTTTTATACAAATTTTCTTGCACTATGGTACACCACCACACAAAAGTTGAAGCGATTCTGTTCACTAGTTCACGAAATAAAGCTGGGGGAAATTACATAGCCCAAAGAAGGAAATTTCGGTTTTCAAGGTCAAACTTCAAGGTCAAGGTCAGCACGGTGTTGATTAACGAAAGGAAGCTTCCTTTTCAAGCTGTCTACCCCTCTGCCAATTTTAATCAAAATCCAAACAGTAGTTAAGATAATTGATACACAGACACACAGACACACACACACACACACACACACACACACACACACACACACACACCAATCACAAAACCCCGGCCTCTGGCCAGGTAAAAACTATGTACTAATAATATATGAATGTCTCCTTTCACCACCAGCACCACTATCATCGTCATCATCATCCTTATCCCGACCATCATGATGTCGTCGAAGAAGAAGTTCATCAACCCCCACAAGCTGGAGAAGAAGCTGCAGACACTGAGCAGGGACAGCCACCTGAAGCGGGAGACGGTGAAGCAGCTGCTGCACTACTTCCACACCCTCACCAAGCTCACGGACGGCAAGATGCCTCGCAGCCAGTTCCGCATGGAGATGACCTGCAGGTCAGACCATCATGACAACCTTAAAGTAATATGATGACACGTCACCTCCAAAATTATTGTTCTTTCGCGTTTGCGTAGAAATTTCTCCGGAGTTATTGTTCTTTGAAATTGTTCTTTGTTATTATTGTTTAAAGGAAGAGGCCAACGTATGTAAGCATTGGCGTGTGAAGGCATGTCGTCCGATTCCGTTGGTGATAATGAATATGAAAAGTTAAACACAGGTGTTGCTTTGATGATGCACAACGCTTCAAAGCCTTCCTAAAACATGTACATACTATATCTCTTCCCGCATTCTTATTATATATATTGTATAGAATGTTGACCCGCGTAGAATGCATACATTCTATGATGAGATTGTAGAATGTATACATTATACGACTGGTTGAAAATGAAACACAAAATGTATACTTTCTATAGCGAAATTGTAGAATGTGTACATTCAATGGACAAAATCATGGAATGTTGACGGGAATCTGATGTGTCATAGAATGTTGACGGTTGTAGGTTGTACCTTCCTTTACAAGTGCTTTGATACCTTGTCACCGTGCACTTACTGGTCGAGAACCACTCGAAGCGCCATCGATATAATTTTGTTTTACTGTTCACAAAATTTACACATATTTAAATTGGTGTTACTTGAGCAGTACACCTCTTTGGTTTGATTATCGTTGATCACAGGTTGAGAATTACTCAGGAACAATACACTCAAACTGTTGAAGGGCGAGAAGTGCCGTAGTCTTGTTTATTTTTTCTGAAACTATTAACACAATTCACACAACACATTCACTTTGGTGTTAGCTGAGCAGTGCGCTTCTGTGATCCACTTACAAACAAGAATGGAGGGCGAAGACGTGTGCACTTTGTCCTCAGACAGAAGAGGAAGGCAGTTGTCTTCTGTGTTTTAATCAGCTGTCTTTTGTGTTTTTAATCAGCGGTTTTCTGTGTTTTTAATCAGCGGTTTTCTGTATTTTAATCAGCTGGACATTAATAAAGTCTCGAGTTTTGTTCTGTATGTGTTTGTTTATTTGTCGTCTATATTTACAAATGTGGCTATGTAATGTTGAGAGACGCCCCTCTTTCGAATCTAGTCTACTTTCTACACGTTTGGCCGTGTAATGTTGACGGGCTCCATTTAAGCCCGTGTAATGTATACATTCCACAACAAAACCCATAGAAAGTATACCGACGTCTACTTTCTACAAAAATCCCATAGAATGTACACATTCTACATTTTAGGCCATGGAATGTATACATTATACGCGGGTCAACATTCTATACGACATATACATGACTCTGAGTAGTACACAATCTTAAAGCAGCCCTTGTGACCCAAGACACTTACATGGTTTCCTGTTCTGCCGATTTGTCTATTGGTGCTTTCCTATAATTATGTTTGTGGTCATTGGTTTTTTTCTCTAAGCAGAGAAAGGAAAATAAAATTGATTTCAAAAGAATGGTTCTTATGATAAATTTTGGAAACAAGTTAAGCTATTTCAATTTCGCAAACTATTGGCAAGGCAAGAATATTTCTCACGACGTGGGATCTGACCCGAAATGTAAAGACTGCTAAAGAATTACCGTAGAATTATTGCATGTCTTGAAATTGTAAACTAGAATAGAAAGCATGACACAGTGCCGAACTCTGGCAAGAGACAACCGAGCCTCAATTTGTGTAAAGCCTGCCAACCACATGAACTCTAGAAAAATATTCATTGAAATGTCCTGTATATATAAATGAGAATCCAGATTCAGATCGTTCTGAAAGCCACGTAATCCCTGTATCACCACAATACAGTTGATTATTGTTAGGGTGACTGGATTGCCTGTGACAGGTTCAACCTGATGGACGACTTCATGCTGGACAACCTGTACCGCTGCTTTGACCTCAAGAACCGAGGCTCGCTGACATCCGAGGAGTACGTGCGGGGCATGGGCATGTTCCTATCTGATGAGCACGAGTACAAGACCAGGCTCTGCTTTCATGTGGGTGGAGATGCTCTCTGTCTTATCTGTTGCGCCTCTAGGTTCTAAGTATTACGTTTTGCACTTCGAAGTTCTGTTCTCAGGTGGGTAGGGTCTGTTTGCAAATGTTTTTGCTTTCATGTGGTTAAGGGTCTGTGTCTATCTGTTGCAGTATGAGGTTTTCTCTCTGGTGGTTAAGGGTCTGTGTCTATCTGTTGCAGTATGAGGTTTTGCTCTCTGGTGGTTAAGGGTGTGTCTATCTGTTGCAGTATGAGGTTTTGCTCTCTGGTGGTTAAGGGTGTGTATCTGTTGCAGTATGAGGTTTTGCTCACTGGTGGTTAAGGGTCTGTGTCTATCTGTTGCAGTATGAGGTTTTACTCTATGGTGGTTAAGGGTCTGTGTCTATCTGTTGCAGTATGAGGTTTTACTGTTTGGTGGTTAAGGGTCTGTGTCTATCTGTTGCAGTATGAGGTTTTACTGTTTGGTGGTTAAGGGTCTGTGTCTATCTGTTGCACTATGAGGTTTTGCTCTCTGGTGGTTAAGGGTCTGTGTCTATCTGTTGCAGTATGAGGTTTTTCTCTCTGGTGGTTAAGGGTCTATGTCTATCTGTTGCAGCCAGGTTTTGCTCTCTGGTGGTTAAGGGTGTGTCTATCTGTTGCAGTATGAGGTTTTGCTCACTGGTGGTTAAGGGTCTGTGTCTATCTGTTGCAGTATGAGGTTTTACTCTCTGGTGGTTAAGGGTCTGTGTCTATCTGTTGCAGTATGAGGTTTTGCTCTATGGTGGTTAAGGGTCAGTGTCTATCTGTTGCAGTATGAGGTTTTACTCTATGGTGGGGTCTGTGTCTATCTGTTGCAGTATGAGGTTTTGCTCTATGGTGGTTAAGGGTCTGTGTCTATCTGTTGCAGTATGAGGTTTTGCTCTATGGTGGGGTCTGTGTCTATCTGTTGCAGTATGAGGTTTTACTGTTTGGTGGTTAAGGGTCAGTGTCTATCTGTTGCAGTATGAGGTTTTGCTCTATGGTGGTTAAGGGTTTGTGTCTATCTGTTGCAGTATGAGGTTTTGCTCTCTGGTGGTTAAGGGTCTGTGTCTATCTGTTGCAGTATGAGGTTTTACTGTTTGGTGGTTAAGGGTCTGTGTCTATCTGTTGCAGTATGAGGTTTTGCTCTATGGTGGTTAAGGGTTTGTGTCTATCTGTTGCAGTATGAGGTTTTACTGTTTGGTGGTTAAGGGTCAGTGTCTATCTGTTGCAGTATGAGGTTTTGCTCTATGGTGGTTAAGGGTCAGTGTCTATCTGTTGCAGTATGAGGCTTTACTGTTTGGTGGTTAAGGGTCTATGTCTATCTGTTGCAGTATGAGGTTTTGCTCTATGGTGGGGTCTGTGTCTATCTGTTGCAGTATGAGGTTTTGCTCTATGGTGGGGTCTGTGTCTATCTGTTGCAGTATGAGGTTGTACTGTTTGGTGGTTAAGGGTCTGTGTCTATCTGTTGCAGTATGAGGTTTTACTGTTTGGTGGTTAAGGGTCTGTGTCTATCTGTTGCAGTATGAGGTTTTGCTCTTGGGTGTGTCTATCTGTTGTACTAGCAGGCTGTATTTTTTTAGGTGGGTGGGTAAGGCTCTAAGTCTAAGTCTAAGTGATGGACGGACGGACGGATGCACGCACGCACGCACGCACGCACACACGCACGCGCGCGCGCACACGCACGCGCACACGCACGCGCACACGCACGCGCACACGCACGCACACGCACGAACACACGCACGCACACGCACGCACACACACACGCACACGCACACGCACACGCACACACACACACACACACACACACACACACACATACACTGAGTCAATCAGTCAGAGAGAGAGAGAGAGAGAGAGAGAGAGAGAGAGAGAGAGAGAAAGATTGAGAGAGAGACGCACAGAGAGAGACAGAGATAGAGAGAGACACGAGACAGAGAGAGATAGACAGAAAGAGAGACAGAGAATACACACTTATGCATTGCCACAATTCCGTAATGGGTGAAATGTCAAACAACATTATATGGAACGGACCAACAAAACGCTGCGAAGTTACAAACAAAGCAAACAAGCAAATCTCTCGCCTTGTATTGAAGTCACAACACGGGCACGACAGAGCAGTGGATGAGGTCAGATGACACGTGGGGTCTCAGGTTCCATTAATTGTCATCGTGTGCACGCAACGTGGCAGCAAATCCCCAATCCTGACTCCTCGCAAATGACGGCAACACGATTGTCCTCCTCCAAGAAATCGTGCCTCGCTCATCACAGTGCACTCCTCCTCCCCTTGCCTTCACTCACCCACTCTCTTCCTGGGTTTTTCCTTCTATGGGCAGAGAGCTAAAAGGAAATGAAACAACATGCAACATTGCGCGTGAAAATCTGGGTAAATCGTAGAATCGTGCTGAGAATCCACGAAAGTGTGTTATTAACAGGCTTTTTAAAATGTCATGGTCCGTCTTTTCAATAATTAAGAAAACATGGCAAATTGGCAAAACCAAAGACAGAAAGACAGCACAGAAAGAATACGTTTTCTTTATAATCTTCGTGTCTGAAAAATCATAGTTATTTTTTTTTCTTGAGGAAAAAGAATTAATTTCGAAGAAAGGGAAGTCGATCGAATCAAAGACTTTCTTGTTGACGTTTTTCTTTGACCTGTGCATCTTTGTCGCCCATGCCCGTCTGTTTATCTGAGGTGTCTGTCTTTAAACAATATAACAAACAAACGAAAAAGAAAGGAAGAAAAAACGGATTCTGCCGAAACTATGGGGGATTAGGATTTGATCCGAACACTTCTAGAGTACTAACAGGTCTGCGCGTTGGTTGAGTACGCGCGTACCCCCCTTGGAAGCGTAGAGATTGTAGATAAATCACGTCATGCTTGCGTCATTGTTTGCGTCATTTTGAGGGGTACGCAACCTCACTTGGTACTCTAGTTAATCTGGATAACCATTCAAATAAAAGAAAATGCCTAAGCAATAGTTTCTGCACATTAATGATAATTCCAATTGACCCAAAGTACCCCCCCCCCCCCCCCCCCGAAAAAAGAAAAGAAAAAAAGAAAAAGAATCCCAGGGTGAGATGTGGCCTGAGTTTACCTCCTGGTGTATTACACTTTCGTTGTCCGTTTGTCGTCTATGAATAGAAACATGTCGGCTTGGCCCAGCCTGAAGGGGACACAGTTCATTTCCTTACTTTTCCCCTTTCATTGGTAAATGGCTGTCTTCCCTGGAAACCTTCCCCCTTTAGCTTCCGTTTATTGATGGCTGCTAGACAGTTTCCCCAGTCTACACTGCTCTGTCAATTTCCATTTGGCTCCAATGTGCCTTCTTTCTGTTACCAAGGAGAGAGAGAGAGAGAGAGAGAGAGAGAGAGAGAGAGGAGAGAGAGAGAGGAGAGAGAGAGAGAGAGAGAGAGAGAGAGAGAGAGAGAGAGAGAGAGAGAGAGAGAGAGAGAGAGAGAGAGAGAGAGAGAGAGAGAGAGAGAGAGAGAGAGAGAGAGAGAGAGAGAGAGAGAGAGAGAGAGAGAGAGAGGAGCAACCTGTATGTCTGTCATTCCGCCTCTATCTCTGAGAGAGACACACTCTCTCTCTCTCTCTCTCTCTCTCTCTCTCTCTCTCTCTCTCTCTCTCTCTCTCTCTCTCTCTCTCTCTCTCTCTCTCTCTCTCTCTCTCTCTCTCAAGGCCCTGCCAAACGATGCTTCCTTTCGCATGCACCTGGTAGCTCTGTCACGTTGTGAGAATGGGTGAACGCTTACGTGCGAAAGAGCGAGTGATTGCTTCGTCGGACTTTGCCTATAAGTCACGCGTGTTGCTGGTAGGTGTACGACCTGAACGGGGACGGGTTCATCACTCGGGAGGAAATGCTGCAGTGGCTGAAGACCTCGCTCATCAGGCAGTCCCACGAGGACGACTCGGACGAAGGGGTCAAGGAGCTCATCGACATCATCATGAAGAAGCTCGACTACCTGGACCACGACAACAAAGTCTCCCTGGCGGTCCGTGGCCGCTCCGCGTATCCCTCTGTTCTTATTGTGTTTCTTTGTGCGTGTCTGTTTCTGTTTCTGTCTTGCTTCCGGCTGTCTTCCTCTGCTTGCCGTTCTGTTTTCTCCCGTGTCTCTATCTTACAGTATCATTCTCTCTGTATCTCTGTCCACGTATCTGCGCCTCTCTTTCTTCCTTAGTGTCTGTGTGGGTGAAAACAAAATATATGTTAAGGCTCGGCTACACGTCAGCTAAAATCGTACGACTGTACCGGATACGATTCGATCACCTGGTCTCGAAGAACAAATGTGATTTGCGCTTCGAGACCACGTTTTCGAATCGTAATCGTACAGTTGTACGATTTTAGCTGATGTGTAGCCGAACCTTTACCGGAAATAGTCAAACCTATAAGTATAATCGTAATTGGCGACCATTCCATGTCGAGGTCTAAAACCAGGGGGTATTACTGTATTATGAAATATTATAACAGTGTGTAAACGTTTGAGAATAACGTTGGTTTTTGTGTGTCTTAGTCTACAGAACAATAGTTCGATCTGAACTGCACCAGATTTCTCCCCCTGAGCTAACTGATTTATTGCCCAGCAGGATTTCCAAGCCGCTGTGAAGGACGACTACCTTCTCATGGAATCGCTCAGCGCCTGCCTGCCTCCCACGGAGCACAAGAAGAGCTTCCTGCTGATGATCAGCGGGGACCTGCAGCACGAGCTCCGGCCAACAGGAGAGTCTGTGCCCAACCGCCTGGACACCCCTTCGTCCAGCAAACGCAGCGATAGCCTGGGCGCTGGTAGCAAATAGACTTAGCCGCCATAGCCACACATTCTTAAACAAACACACGTTAAACAAAAAAAGCAACGCAAGCTAACAGACAAAGCGTCTGATTTCTTTGGCGGTAAGGATAGTCATAATCGTATATTTGTTGCTTTGTAACGGCGTTGTTGTTTTTAAAAATCCTTAACCTCGTCTACTTCTTCTTCTTCTGCGTTCCCAGGCCATATGGCCATAATGGGTAAGGTACGTATGTGTCCGGTTTTCAGTTTTCACTGGTCTCCCCGCTGCGTACAGCCGACACATTCCGATTTCGGAGGAGCCAAAAAAATATGTGTAAGATTTTTTTGAAAAAAGGCAGGAGAATAGTAGATGATAGAAAACAAAGGGAAAAGGCAGAGTCGAAGAGAGTGACAGATTAGAGGAAGTTACAAGCACAGAACTTCCAGAAGGTGGGGGAACTATTATACAAAAGACCCCCCGGTATCCCCACGGGGGGAACCTCGTCTACAAGTTGTAAGATCAGGATCAGACTATACGTAGGTCTACATGTTCATTCACCCCCACAATTACATTGTGATTTTTTTGTATATTCGTATACTGGGATCTGAGGTAACGCATATATTTTGTAAGATTACTTCATGCACAGGGCTCGTATTGGGTGCTTTGGTTTGTTTTTCAATGTAGAAGTATGTAATTACCTCCCTAAATTTTAAAAGTCTTCGACAGTGGTATTATTTCCCTTGATGGTTTGTATTTATTCATCTGAAAGCAAGACACGGATTTTTAATACCATTTTGTGGAGGATTACGACATTTCTAAATAAAACGTCCTTTAAGTTATTGATCAATGGCTACTCATTTATATTGTATTTATATAAATGAGTGGGAGAGAGAGATGGGGGAGAGAGAGAGAGGGAGAGAGAGAGAGAGAGAGAGAGAGAGAGAGAGAGAGAGAGAGAGAGAGAGAGAGAGAGAGAGAGAGAGAGAGAGAGAGAGACCTTATTTATAAAGACAGCCTTAAGACACGCGTTTTAAAAAAGAAAAAGAAAACTCTGCCTCATGGTTTGACAGATCTGAGTAAGAAGAGAGCACTGTGTTAGTGCTTTCTGGTTGTACATGACCTCAGAATGAATCTAGAAACAAATGTCTGATAGTACGTCAAAGCATTTCCCAGGAATTGCACTTCTGGGCTTCCGCTCGACGGAATCGCCTCAAATGTTGTGTGGCTGTGTAGCACTGTACACCAAAGATCCCATACAAAAATTATAACTGTGCTGACCTTGACCTTGAAAACAGACATATCTTCTTGAGCCATGTTTTTTTTTTTTTTTTTTACATCGTTGGACTTACGATTTTCAAACTTGGTATGTTAGTGCACTGGCTTATGATTATTACGACTAGGGGGTACTGATTCATGTCAAGGTCAAGGTCAAGGTCAGTGACATAGACCGCGTAGGTGTCAACTTGGTGTTTTAGCCATATCGTTCACATTTGTACAGCTACAGGCTTCAAATTTGGCATGTTGGTGGCTCAAAGTGTGCAAAGTTTTGATTACCTTCATGAGCTTGACCCTGCTTTTTTTAACCTTGTCTCTTTTGGCAGTGGCTATAATTTAAACACCATTGGGCGTACACTAACACAACCCTATGTATTCTTGATCAGCAAGACCCAACGAACGCAGTGGGATACATTTGAAGTCTCTTGACCCTGACCTTGACACTTGACCTTGAAGCTGTTATATGAAAAACATTCATATTACGCCCATTTAACCATATAACTCTCAAGAACTATAGGCCTATATCCAACCTCTCTTTCATATCAAAAATCATCGAGAAATTAGTTCTTCATCAACTCCTAGGCTATCTCAATGAACATCAACTCATCAGTTGTTCACAATCAGCGTACAGGCCATTTCACAGCACTGAAACGGCACTGTTGAAAGTAACTAATGACATTCTCTTAGCTCTTGACTCTGGTGACGCATCTATATTAACTCTTTTGGATCTTTCAGCTGCTTTTGATACTATTGACCACCATATACTCCTTAAGAGGCTTCAAATCACCTATGGAATATCAAGCACTGCTCTGTCATGGTTCTCGTCTTACCTTTCTGGTCGAACTCAGTCTGTCTCCATCAATGACTCATCTTCTGCAATGGTTGGCCTCACATGTGGGGTTCCTCAAGGCTCAGTACTTGGACCAGTCCTCTTCATCATGTACACTAAACCCCTGTCCGAGTTGATCACTTCTCATTCAGTTGATTCTCAGTCTTTTGCTGATGATACACAACTCCACAAGCCTGTATCCCCATCTACCATTCTTCCTTCTATATCTTCACTTGAATTCTGCATTCGCAACATCAAATCATGGATGCTACAAAACAAACTGAAGCTGAATGACGACAAAACGGAGGCCTTGTTCATCCACTCTCCATCTAGAAAACTTCCGTACCCAAAGCCTGATTCCATCTCTGTCTGTGACACTCAAATACCTTTTTCTCCTTCTGCTAGAAATCTTGGCTTCCACATCTCTCAAGATATGAGTGTTGACTCACAAGTTCAAACTATCTGTCGGTCAGCATACTGTGAGCTGCGTCGCATTGGTACGATTCGCCATCTCCTGTCTATAGATACTACTAAAATACTAGTCTGCGCTTTTGTTCTCTCTAAACTAGATTATTGTAATTCACTCTTGTATGGCTGCCCCCAACACCTCATTGACAAGCTTCAAAAAGTCCAGAACTCTGCTGCCAGACTTGTCCTCAAGGTCTCTAAGTATCATCATGTTCAACCACTCCTGATATCCCTTCATTGGCTTTCCATCAAAGCACGTATTGACTACAAAATTTCCACTCTATGTCATTCTTATTTCTCTGGAAATGCCCCTAGCTACATTTCTGACATGCTTTCTGTCTATACTCCATCAAGGCAATTGCGGTCATCTTCAGATTCCAAAATTCTCTGTGTTCCTAGTACACGAACAAAAATGTTTGGTGAGCGCTCCTTTTCCTTTTCGGCCCCATCAGTTTGGAACTCCTTACCACGCGAAATCCGCCATATCCAGTCCTTGCAATGTTTCAAATCAGCTCTCAAGACCCACCTGTTCAAGCTACATCACAACCTTTAGGCCACATTACTTCTGGACTCTATTCTCACACACACACTCCCCTCCCCCCATACTAGTTTCACTGTGTGTTGACTGCAATGTGCACGTCAGCTTTGTTGCGAGAGAGAGAGAGAGAGAGAGAGAGAGAGAGAGAGAGAGAGAGAGAGAGAGAGAGAGAGAGAGAGAGAGAGAGAGAGAGAGAGAGAGAGAGAGAGAGAGAGAGAGAGAGAGAGAGAGAGAGAGAGAGAGAGAGAGAGAGAGTGTGTGTGTGTGTGTGTGTGTGTGTGTTGATGCTTTGTTCAACTGATTGTATTTTGTATTGTGTTTTTTGGGTGGGGTGAGTGGTGGTGATGGTAACGGTGTGTGTGTGTGTGTGTGTGTGTGTGTGTGTGTGTGTGTGTGTGTGTGCGTGCGTGTGTGTGTGTGTGTGTGTGTGTGTGTGTGTGTGTGTATGTGCCGGTACGTGCCTGTATGTGTGGGTGGGGTGTGTATGTGTATGCCTATTTGCATGTGCGTGAGCGATTATTTCGTGTTGTTGTTGAATTTGTTGCTTCTTAATTTTTGTTGTTGTTAAGCGCATAGAGCTCCACATTGGTGGAGGAATGCGCTATATAAATGATTCACTATTATTATTATTATTATTATATTCTCGATCGGCATCATTCAAGGAATGCAGAGGGAGACATTCGGATGCTTCTTGACCTTTGACCTTGACTTTTGACTTTGACTTGGCTTGTTTAGTCTATCAGGTCTGTATCTCGTGAACTGCTGCACAGAATCACTTCGAATTTTGTGTGCAGGTCTCAAAGGACGCATAGAAGGCAATGATGGGGGGAGGGGAGGTAAGGGTGCGGGACGGGCAATAGACATGTTTGCCGCTTTGCGACACGCTTATTTCATTATAGTTCCACACAACAGGAATTTTTTTTCACAATCTGTAAACGTTCCAAGAAATTGTTTCATTTTCCTGAATCGTACATTCCAATTCTTTGCCAATTGACCTACAAGTGGGTTAAGTAGAGAGGTTACTCAAAATAAGCATAGTTCAGTTCAGCAGCCCTGAAAGGCGAGAGAATTGACGACTATTCCGAGGTGCCTCCGCTCTGGCTTGATTAAAGTGGTCTTAAATGTCTTAGTTTATCCCGACATTTGTCAAGATACGGAAAAGACGTGAAAAAGTATTTTCGTATTGATATAATCATTTTTTGATGATTACACGTCTAGACGTGCTTATCCCGTCCTTTCTTCTTCCCGCCAGCTTACAGTTAAAAAACGGGGGAAAGGATTCGGCCATAAATGGCGGATTTACCGATTTCTCCATTTTCTTGAAGTACGTGTAACGCCTACCAAAATGTATAGGCCCATAACCAGCCTGTCGTTTCCGACTATAGCTAAAGGGCTTTTCTGGACGGCTGGGATTGAAGTTTATTTTTTAGTGGAGATGCCTTGCCCAAGGTTCATCCCAACTCTCTTGGCCAATTTTGGATGGGGAGGTCCCCCCAAACAAACCAATCAATTTGGCTGTTGTACCTAAAAGCCAGCGCAAATGTTTCTTAGTTTGAGGGTCGTGGTGTGATATACAGTTTGTTTCATTGAAAATGAGAATTTGGGTATGCAAATTAAAAAACAATAGTTTAAAATATCTGGCGGTCTAAATGATAACTATGTAATGCTTATCTCAGAGAGAGATAATCTTAGGTTATGAAATCAGCCCAAAAGACACTCAGAGTAGCCCCCCTCGACTTATTTTGTCAGCCATTTTGAAAGCACGCTGAAAAAACAAAGGTAGAAACCAGAAGCAATATGATTGTTGAGCAGTAAAATGCAGACAAGCACAATCAAATAGTTTATTTAAAACATTTGGACGTTCCTCTTTCTAACGCATATCATTATTATGAACACTTTGGAGGCAGATGAAAGTACTGACGTGATGTAATGTAGGCCTACTGGGTGACCGAAATTAGGGACAAAGACTTCTAGTGACCCTGGGTGACTGGGTCAGTATATGTGTTATGGACTAATACAGTGTTGCAGCTACTTTAAATTTGTATTGCTACAAAGGAGACAATCTGTGCTGTTTAACTACACCGTTTAGAGAGTTATTTGATCGCAATAAATATGTACAATTTGACAAAATGATGTTATCACCGCTAGGTAATTAGCAAAAATACAAAACGTTTTTTTTTGTTAGTGTGTAGCCTATTAAAATGCAGCCCAGAAAAATATTATTTTCTTACGTGGAAGTTCTGAGTAGACCTACTCAAAATATGATCTCGGCAAAACATACATGAAAACTATTGTATCCACAGCCCCCAATTTTCTCAAATTGGTGTAAAAGTGTGTTGTATCGGCAAGGGAAATCACTCATGACTTCCCATTAATAGACAGTTTAATAAAATACCAATAGGCCTATGTGTAAATTACGAAAAGCCTCCTCTTTACAACAAACCACACTTACAACCTAAACATCTGGATTATACTGTAGAACAAATGCTGCAAACACAAATTTGGACACAAAAATACTGGTTTCACAGGAAAAACGTAATGGTTTCTGATTGGTCCAGCTATTCACCAGATCAAACTCTGACAGAAAATATGCGGGATCTTCTACTCAATCACATATAAAAAGAAATATTAAAAATACCACAGTGCAATTGTGGCGGTACCATAGCTGATGAGGTTTAACCGAGGCGTGGTTACTGCTACACATATCTGTATTGTTAAAAAATCGAGACTTTACTGGTGTTGCACTGCCTCCGGGCATTGCCTCCAGTATTGTTCCGACCATCTTTGTATCTACAAATGTCCCATATGTGTCTGTTCCAGACCGAGAGGACGTAAAACACCATTTTTCATTCATTCACCACAGAGAGATGCAATAGCATTCAGGAATACCTAAGAACATGCATTGCTACAAAGATTTCACGGAAGCCCGGTTAAATGCCTTGAAGCCCGTATGTAGAGAAATGGGGATATCACAATGTATTTGAAATAATAGTAACAAATAAAGAAGATGTATTGACTTTGTCTTTCCATGTTGCAAAAACGTTTTTGAAGACGTTCTTAATACCAAACTACGAAGCAAGAATATTCTCATTTTCATTGAAATATACTGTAAATGACAAAGCTCTACCACGATGCTCCAGTCCTGTAGAAATATAGGCTGAGAAAAGGGTTACATTCTTGATTGCTTTGGTATTTTCGATTAGATTTAAAGATCTTGAAAGTTAAAGTACTACAATCGCCCCCCACACGACACACACATACACGCGCGTGCGCACACACACACACACACACACACACACACGCTCGCGCGCACGCACGCACCCATATTCACACATACACACAAGTGCACGCGCTTACAAATGCGCGCGGGAACGCACGCACGTACACACACACAGACAGACAGACAGGCGCACACACACACACACACACACACTCACACACGCGCGCGCGCACACACATACATACACACACACAAACAAACACACACACAAACACAACCATGCTCGCGCGCACGCACGCACCCATATTCACACATACACAAGCGCACGCGCTTACAAATGCGCGCGCGCACGCACGCACGTACACACAGAGACACAGACACAGACAGACAGACAGACAGACAGGCACACACACACACACACACACACACACACACACACACACACACACACATGCACGCGCACGTGCGTTATGACAGAACGAAAATAGTTTGAGACATGCATTTGTATTGTAATGTTATTGTGATGTTACATTAGGATGCTTGTAGAAGTATCCGGTCCTTATCCCGCTCTCAGGCAGTTTAGATCCGTAACCAAAGCTTAAAAAAATAACCTTGAACCTTGAAAAAAGTGTTGAGGCACGTTCTATTGAAGAGCCTGCAAAAATACAATCTGTCGGAACGTCAGCCGTGATCATTAATACGAAATATACCGATCTCCAAACATGAGAAAGAAGGCCCAGCCGAGTGCCACCAAAACACTTATTGTAACATCTAATTATCGCATTAACTCCTTGTTTTGTGAGTTTTTGTGCAAGAATACATAATGAATATCATTAGGTTCGTGCATTCAAACATAATTAATATCATTAGAATGTATTTACCGTTTGTCAACACCAACACGATATTTACAGCTGTTATCTATTTTTGTTGGTAATCATTAGCTTCTGAAATTTTGATATACAAAAGTCGACTAGATTTCCACCGGAGTGTTCGTGGCGCTTTTGTTATGAAGAAAGCCAAAAGATATTGTCTTGCTTACTCACACGTCAGCACCACTTTTACGTCATCAAACAAAAAATGCGTCATTGGGTGATGACAATTTTCTGGGCGACAAAAGTAGGCGATATCAGGGCTTGTCAGACCCCGCGACAGGTTCCTCATTTCATTTTTATTGCTAAGTATTTTGCTGTATAATTATTTTGATCTTGTGACAGCCTCATGCTGTCCTCCTGCCGTGTCCTGTGTAAGATTGGAAAGTGTCCATTAATTTGAGAAAAGTTTAGAGCAAAAAAGTCAAATTTTTGCTATTATTTGTAATGAATGAATCTCAATCAACTGAATTTTCTATAAACGTATGTTGTCGACATGTCCATACATTTACTCAACAAGTGGTCTAAAAATGAGCTTCTACTTCAGTTGGCTTACCTTTTATGGCGAGAAAAGCTAAAAAGTAGGCGGACCAGGTACGTTCTCCCCTATTTTCAATGCAGTAAGTTTACTTTATTTTCCACCCCGAAACTGATCCAGTTCATATAGTCTTAATCTGTGCAATAAGAGTTTTAAGCACTAAATATCATTCGGGACATGACAATTGCTATTGCGAAGATTTGTTCAATTTGCATTAAAATAGCTCTCAACCTTGTAAACTGCGGACTATATTCTTTGTGGATTAATGGATTTTGCTATGTTGGTGCAGCGGTTGCTATGATTCAGATCTACATGGAGGCGCATCTCGCCTCTTCAATGCATTGTGATTTTCTGCTGTTTTTATATAAATGGTAAGATCGGTATATATACGTGATTTGGAATTGGGCATGTTACATGACTTTTGTGATGTCTCGACACCGTGTTCTTTAGCATACTCGAGCTGAAGCTCTCGTATGCTAAAGAACAAGGTCTCGACATCACAAAAGTCATGTACCATGCCCAAATCCAAATAACTTATATTAACTGCAATCAAGACCAAGACGCCTGTTCCAGATAGCATCTGTATGAAGCCACTATGAAGGCAATCATTGCGAAGGGCCTGCTACACACATACGATTCGGATCTGAATGCGATGCGATTTGGACGATGTGAGTCACGATTCACGTGAAATTCATGTATTGGGTCTACTTGAGTAGAGTGAGCGAAAATGGCAGCATTATTTTCAGACGGAAGTATTTCACGTGAATCATGACTCACGTGACCCAATCGCATCGCATCCCTATACGATTTAACTCGTGTGTGGCGACTGGCTTAATATTTGTTTCTTGAGTACCGATACGCTTTATTGTCTAAACTTACTTTCTAATATTCGTCAACCTCAAGCTTGTCTTTCCCAACAGTGGCCCAGCCTCTATTTTTTGTCTATCCCACCTTCAGTGCTACCAGGCTTTAGGTATTAGGTACTTTATAGTCACAAAAGCGTCTATGAAATTCGGGTTGCTCCCACCTGAAGAGCGCGTCACAGCCGGAGGCGCGCCACCCAATTTTCTTTTGGCATGCAATTTTTATGTGACTGACGAGAAAGGAAAGGGTGGGTGAGGGTGTGGGGTAAATTTTGACCAAATGACAACTTTTTCGTTGCCACTGGGTTTAAGTGCTAAGTGCATGGGCACACGGGACCTCGGTTTATCGTCTCATCCGAAAGACTCCACGTTCAGACCGTAAGGCCTAGTGCAAAGTGAGATAAAAAGTCCCCTGTACCCAGGTTCGAACTCAGGTTTACTTGACACAAGGCGAACGCGTTACGTCTGTGCCACTCTACACCTATTTTTGGTGCTATTCAGTAGCCTTGTTCCCGTGCCATTCGTTCTATTCCCAACTCTCAGCCACAGCCTGGTTTGTCGGGTCTCAGACGCCGACCCTAGAAACGGCCCACAGTCTATTACCCCCCTCTTAACAACTACTGCAGCACAACCCTTTCTCCATTTTGACACATAGACAAATTATTGTACCTGTTTATTATGTACATAGTGGACATGTTGAATGCCAGTCTATACTTAGATAGGGTTTGTCACACTCATGCTAACCGGGCGTCAGTACATTTTAAAGGAATAACCAAACAACAAACAAAAGCAGTCTAATACATTTGATATAATAACACCTTTAAAAAGAAAAGAAACCAAGCACAGCATTCATACAATTATTCCGGGCCCAGCATGCGATGAACATTAGTTAGGGAGTCCGCTGAGGTCCCCCAAGGCACATGGTTCCTGTCCAGCTAACCCTACCCCCCCGACCCCTTCCCCCCACCCGCCGCACACCACTCTTTTGACCGCTTAAACAGATCAGCACGCTCGCAAATGCATTCAATGGCTGACGAAATAGGATTTAACGCCCTCTGCGGCCTTTCGGCCATGTGGGGCATCATTTATTCAATGGCTATGCACATGCATCCCTTTCAAATCCCTTTCCTTCCGGGGTCTTGTGTCCAGAGGGGACTACAGACGTCTGTGTAAATATGCAAATATACTGCTGGCAAAAAGTTAAGGGCCACTTCCAATGATGTCTCCCAGACCACAACACCACAGCAAATTTCAAGAAAACCTGTTTCAGAAGATCAAAATTTATTGAACAACAAATTCATTTCAACATTGAACGAAATCAACAATTCGGACGCGAACAGTGAGCTTTAATGTCCAGTCACCCTCCTTCAGCAAAGTCACAAAAGCCACCGGTGAAAACTGCACCACTCAGTACCTCGTGTGGTCACCGTTTGCTGCCAGGCATTGAGCGCAGCGTCGACGCATGGAGTCCACCAGGCTCTGTAGAGTGTCCTGCGGTATGGCCTGCCACTCCTGCTGAAGGAAGAGAATGAGCTGGGCCACATCAACAGGAGGGTGGGGGGGTGGGGGTTGTTTGCTACCCTCCGGCCAAGGACATCCCAAAGGTGCTCAATTGGAGCCAGATCGGGTGAACGAGATGGCCACTGCATCCTGATGATCCCCTGTTGCTGTAGATAATCGTCCACGACACGGGCTCGGTGTGGACGGGCATTGTCGTCTTGCAGAACAGCAGCGCTACCCATGGCCTGAAGAGCGGGCTGGATCAGGGGGCGCACAATCTCGTCACGGTATCGTACCCCAGTCAGGTTGCCTGCAATGACGTAAAGGGGAGTTCTGTCTTGCCGACTGAAGCCACCCCAGACCATTACAGAACCCCCTCCGTAGCGATCCACCTCACGAACTGTGGCATCAACAAAACGTTCTCCCGCCCTTCGCCACACTCGGGTCCTGCCGTCGTTGAAGGCCAAGCAGAAGCGTGACTCATCCGAAAACAGAACCGGAGACCACTGCTGCCTCGTCCAGCGAACATGCTGACGACACCAGTCTGCACGTGCTCTGCAGTGACCTTGAGTTAGGGGTACTCGGACTGTTGGTCTCCGGGAAGACAGCGAGAACTCGTGCAAACGGTTGCAAACTGTCCTTCTGCTGACATTGACGTTCGAAGCCTGCATGAGCTCACGCCTCAGGGTGGATGACGTGACGGTCCGATTGCGTAGGGCGGACAGCATAAGGAATCGGTCATCCTGTCTGTTGGTACACCGAGGACGACCTGGTCGTGACCGATCCTGTACACTTCCAGTTGCCTGGAACCTCTCTAAGAGACGTTGGATAACGGAGTGAGACACGTTGAGACGCCTGGCAACCTCGCGGCCAGAAATCCTCTCGTCAATCAACGCTAAGGCGCGTCCACGATCTGCAGTGTCCAGTCTTTGCCTATGAGCCATCCTTTTTGATCTGGCTTGAAAGGCTGTTCAGTCTACTGATTTATAGCCAAAGACGGCTGAAATGTGTTCATCTTAGACGTGCCTTGCACGTGCATCATGAGCCAACATGGACACTTCGCCCTTTTTTTTCAAACACATTTGCTACCACAGCCACACATATTGCAGATTTTTCATGCTTTTGGCACGTGCAGCTGAACCCCATCTGGTAAAGCATTGGGGTTTGGTGTTGTGCATCCATTGAGGTGTGTCTGGTCAATGTTTGTAACAGGGTTTGGGTAATTGTTACTTTGTTTCAGGTCTATTAATTACAATAACAAGAAGAGATGGAGCTCTCGTCACAATGAGAGCTGGACCATAACTTTTTGCCAGTAGTATATATAATAAATATTGTTCCAAGCACTCGTTCCTTTTTTTTTTATTACCTAAATCGATTTTCATCATTACAGTTTGTGCTTTAATTATGTGATCCTGAAATTTTCGGTACAGGTAAAGATGTGCCACCCCCCTGCATTTGTCGGTTAATTCCATTTTTCCGTTTTTGCCTTTCTTACCAAACATAAAGCTGTGTTTTATGAACCTTTTCAGCTAATTATCTTTTTGGAATACCCTAACCCTAACCCTAACCCTACCCCCCCCCCCCCCCCTATAAGACGGAAAAACGCAATGAACCACGACTGTGACAAATGCCGCGGTGTACTGCAATACATAGGGGGGGGGGGGGGGGGGGGGGGGGGGTGTCCTATTAAATAATGGCCTTTATCATGACTGCAATTATTTATTGAACAAAGATAATTAGCTGAAAAGGTTAATAAAATACAGCTTCATGTTTGGTAAGAAATGCAAAAACGGGAAAAAAATTAACCGGAATTAACCGAGGAATTAGGGGGGGGGGGGGGGTGGGGGGGGGGGGGGGGGGAGGGGGCACATCTTGACCTAGTACAAATGGCGGCCTTGGAACGACAAACGGAGTTTTAAAACTGAAGACTAAAAGATCTCTGTACTGACAACAAACCCAAACCTTCTTCTCTCCCCCCCCCCCCCCCCCCCCCCGTCTCTTTTCATGTCATCTCCATCTACAGCAATGTCCCACGTGTGCCGTGTTTCAGACAAATCCAGTGCCGCACTTCAGTCCACCGTCGCTTTCGTCGTCAGTGTGGATCGTTTTCGTGGATTGGTGGGGAAAGCGTGAGGACTCAATGTCCCTCCCTTGCTGTCCACCCCCCCCCCCCACCCTGCCCCTCTAACCTGCCGTCTGGAGGGCTGGCAGGGCTGACCGATAGGCCTACATCATGACTGCTGCCATACTGCGCCTACCTGGCCTTTCCTCTTGTCTCCTCTCGCTCCGCTTTTTTCTCCTCCGATGTCATGTTTGCCGGCTGCGAAGGGACCGATCCACACATCCAACTGCAGTCGCACCGACTGTCCGTGGGTGACCTTTATGAGGCACGATTCTCATGAAATACTACTGTCCAAACGAATCTGACGAAACCCTACTCGATTCGTTCACTATGTTAGTAGTGCCCCGTATACGAATCTGATTACATATCCGTATGTCTGTGTCAAGCATTCTATCAGATTCGTCTATTGGCGTCTATGTGATTAGAATGAATGAAAATAGTATGATTTCATCAGAATCATTGATTTAGACAGTAGTATTTCACCAAAGTAATGTCTCACAGACGTCGTCATAGTTGGATAGTCGTTCGACTGAAATTGGACGTGTGGGTCGGCCCCTTTAGTGAGAACGATGTTAACTCTTTCGCCGCCAGCCATTTTTCAGACACAAAATCCCATTAAACTTACCTGGGTAGAGAAAACAATAATGTCTGTAGTATTGGGCATTCCTCTGTGACATATTTAAAGCAAGACCTATCCTCCCAAAACTAAGAGAATAGGGTCTTTGGATAACAGACCTGATTTGATGCCTTTTAGTGACATGGGTGTTAAATTATTGTGGTGCAAAAATGCGACGTTGGCGGTGAAAGGGTTAATCAAAAGGTATACGCGTATTGTGTATGACATTTAATTTACAATTGACCCCCCCCCCCTTCCTTTGAGCTCTTGTGGTGGCCCACAAAATGAATGAATTTTATTTATAGAGGGTAATATAATCCATACGGGGAGCTGGACGACCTTGCCCTCTCCACGAGTCTCTCCCCGTGGGGATACTGGGGGGTCTTTCGTAAAAATAGTTCCCCCGCCTTCTTGAAGTTCTGTGCTTGTAACTTCCTCTAATCTGCCACTCTCTTTGACTCTGCCTTTTCCTTTTGCTCTCTGGCATCTGCTATCTTTCTGACTTATTGGCCCATTCTCTACTTTAAAAACAAATCTTCCAAATAATGTTTCTCCTTTGAGCTCCTCCGAAATCGGAATGTGTCGGCTGTACGCAGCGGAGAGACCAGTGAAAACTGAAAACCGGACACATACGTACCTTACCCATTATGGAAACGCAGAATAATAATAATATGCAAATGCTTTTTTTTAAATTTTTACATCCAGCCCTCTTTAAAAAAAAGAAGGCACAAACAAAGCAAAATAAAAAGCATGCAAAACACAGTCATACATAACATAATAAAATCGAACGTTCTATGCACACACATGTTGAAGCAAACACACATTTTTTTCTATAAAGATGACAGAGTCAAGAAACACAAAATAGTAAAAGACACTTACAAACAAGCATTCCCTACGTAGTCATTTAATAGCGCATACACTAATTATGGCTTATATCGTAATAATGAAGCTAGCAACATTGGAATTAGTCTTACACAATTAGCTTTAGTGTTGATTAAGTACTTTCAATCAGATTCATAGATTGTGAACGTCATGTACAAAAACGGAGGGAGAGAGAGGGTGAGGGGGGAAGGGAGGGAAGGGAATTTGAAAACTTGAAACTTGTTTATTGAGGGAAAAGAATAAGCTCACAATGGGTTTGTTTACATCTTGCCCTCGAACAGAAGAATAACAACATAACTAAACTTTCAATAATGAACAAGAACAGAAACAAAATAATACATGCAAAACATCCAAGATAGTTATATAAGGAATCAAAGCATCATTACACATTCGCACCCCCATTCACCCCACCCCACCCCCAACTCCTTGCACACAACCACAGTATTCATACGAACTAAATAGAATAACAACAATCAAGAAATACATTATGAAAATAAAAATCTATCTCAACAAAATACTTTATGAGCATAAAGACAACATTAAAACACAAGAAAGACAGATAGAGAGAGAGAGAGAGAGAGAGAGAGAGAGAGAGAGAGAGAGAGAGAGAGAGAGAGAGAGAGAGAGAGAGACAGACAGACAGACAGACAGACAGACAGACAGAGACAGACAGACATCAAATGGAACGCCACCTGGTGCGAGCGCTAAGGACAATAACCCCACCTAAAGAGGTAATTTGTAAATGAGTTATATTCGCAATGTGTTTGTTTTTAGAGGAGATTTGTACCGTGTGAACGGTTTCTCGTTTCCTTAAAACATTGAGCTTCGGTGGATTTTATGTTGATTTGCGCATGTTTTGAATAAAACGGTATTGTTGCTTTTCAAGAATCGACGTGAGATGTTACGCATGATTAGCATTTTAAGACAGCTAATTTATTATTTTTCCCCCACAAACTCCAACGACGCTAGATCAACCAGCCGCGCTACAGCATTTCCGGGTCCAGTGTCTATGACCTTTTACCAATGACCTTCATGTTCGAACTTGGCCTAGATATCCCAACTATCTACCCGCCTGCAACAGTTCAGCCTCTTAGGTGCCTCCGTTCAAATTTTTATCTTGAGAACAAAGATAGATAGATTGTCAGTCAGCCAGGAAAAGATAGACAGCCAACATACTTATGTTGCGCACGTTTCGCTTACACGCAGAACTCAGTGCCATGGAATTTAACAATATGCAGCTGATGCATGCATGAGCGTGTTTTTGTGTGTGTAGGATCCTGTGGAATATTGTGTGACTAGATAAACCCGTTTCCGCACGGCAGCATGAAGCATCTGCGTTCATAATTGAAAGGAACCTGTCTGAGCGATCGAAGAAGAAAAAGAAGAACTGGTTAGATGTAAATAATGAAGAAAAGAGACCCCAAAATATGTGGTGGTGTCCCCTCCCTTCCGCCCACTCCCTCTCTTTTAAAAAAGATGATGACCCCCCCCAATTTTTTTAATTTTTTTAAAATGTGGCGAGGGGCCGACTCGAACCCGCGACCATGGACGTGTGTAGAGGTGCGTGCCGCGACCTACTGATTTGCGGACACGCCGCTTTACCTATTGAGCTATCAAAGCTTCTTAGACAGTCGATGTAAAAAAATTATTATAAGAGGAAGAAGGGAAAGCAGTCAAGTCGGACACCTGACCCAGCTTCATGAAAGCAATTGCAAGCCTCGCACAGAACAGACTTAGGTTTTGTCACTTTGAGAAAAGTAGGTGCCTAAATGTTGTGAAAACACACACACACACACACACACACACACACACACACACACACACACACACACACACACACACACACACACACACACTGTAGTAGACAGCACATACTTAATCATTGCTTGCTCGGTTTCCTGTCAATTCATGAGCGCAGATGCGTTGTTCTCCGTTATGCACCTTTCAAAACAAATATGGTTAGACCAAACACCAAACTTCCAGAACGTAGAGGAACTATTTGTAAAAAAGCCCTACTCGCCTCCCTCTTCTCCTTCCTAGCCACCCCTCCCCCTCCCCCTCTCCCTTCTTCTAACCAAAGCAACCATAGAAGTTTCTAGGTGCAGTGAGTTAGGCCTAGCCTCGGCTTTTTGTTATCACACGCACAGTCTAAAAATGAACCGTTTTTAGCAGACACACATTCTGCTACTCAGGCTATTGCAGCATCGTGTTTGCCCCCCCTCGGTATGTACGAAGGGGCCCGATTAAGGATTAATCCACTATTGTTTTTGAAAACATTTTGGCAGTTTGAGTGTTTTTACCTGGTGATTGTTGTTGGGGGCCTCCGACATAAAGGTCATACAGGGATCACGGCTGTTCCCTCAAGCACAAAAAATCTAAGCTTCGCTAAAGGATATGACGTCACGGCTATTCCACTGTCACGGCTATTCCGTGAAACTGTCTTTTTTTAAAATCACTCCCTCCGTTAAGCAAATTTTATGTGAAATCCCGGCTTTAGACGACGACTTGGCCAATTTCACTTGGAAGAACTGTTAAGCACCTACACGTGCCCCTATATTTCACAGTTGAAGGCAAAAATCGCCCCGACTTAGGAGAAAATAGAGATTAAAAATTCTTAAAAAATAGACTAGCCCAGCGCCTAGTACTGGCAATGCACCGTACTGGTAACGCCACATACTGGTAACGCTGAGTACTGGTTTCGCCGGGTCCGCGAAATATTATTATTACTTTTGTCTCTCTCCCTCCTTCCATCTTCTTCACTCATCCACCGTGTTTTGACCGAATCGCTTCAAATTTGCTGCTGCATTTCTGGATCGATTGCCTTCAACTGTGGCTTTCAACTGTTACTGAGTACAGCAAATTTGAAGCGATTCGGTTAAGAAAAGGCGGAGTTATAAGGCCCCGTTTCCCGTTGGTGCTGCTCTGAGAGTGATGCGCTCTCCCTAGTAATGGTAACGCCTAGCAACGGTAACGCCAAGTACTGGTAATGCTGAGTACAGCAAATTTGAAGCGATTCGGTTAAGAAACGGCGGAGTTATAAGGCCCTGTTTCCCGTTGGCGCTGCTCTGAGAGTGACGCTCTCTCCCAATTCTCTTCAAATTTGCTGCCAGGCTTTGCTTGCGCCATAGCAAGCCTGACAGCAAATTGGAAGCAATTCCGTTAAGAAACGGCAGAGTTAGTTTTGAAAGGGTGAAGCGGCATATAGCGAGCGCGTATCTGAACCGATTCGCTTCCAGTTTGGCACACCGATAGTCACCGTCCCCCGTCATCTACCAGCCACAGTTGAAGGCAATCGATCCAGAAATGCAGCAGCAAATTTGAAGTGATTCGGTCAAAACATGGTGGAGTTATAAGGCCCGTTTTGTGTTTCAGACAGACAGACACACACACACACACACACACACACAGACACTTGGCTTTTTATTATATGAATGATGATGGGGCCTTAAAACGTTTTTATCAATTCGTAAAAAAGCCTAGTTCATTTTGATCAGGGTCAATTTGTATGTGTGAACTTTTTACCCCACATCAGTTCTTCTCTGTCACGTGACTTACATAAGCGGTGATCGTCGCTGGACTATCACTTACTTCCTGGAGCTGGACGTCTGTGGCTGGATCCCAGTAGCTGGTTGGTAGTAGGCATGCGCGCACGCACACATGCATGCAAAAGCGCGCGCATGTGTGCAAACACACACACGCACAAACACACGCATGCACGCATGTGCGCGCACACGTGCATGAACGCACACATATTCACGCATGCACTCACACACAGACACACACACCGAGCGTAGTACTGGTAGACAACACACTATAATTCTCTCTCTCTCTCTCTCTCTCTCTCTCTCTCTCTCTCTCTCTCTCTCTCTCTCGGTATGTGTGTATCTCAGCCAGTGTTGATACACGATCCTCTTTCTGTCACACACAACTAAATCAGTGTGGGCTAAGTGTGGAGCAGACGACAAGGAACAGACCAACGCATGGCGCTGTTAATGCGTTATGCTGGCGAGTATTGGCAGAACAGCTATTCAGCAGTAGGTTTTCTAGAACTCAAATCGCATTTTCAGCTCCAGTGACCTTTACCTTTGACCAACGACCTTCATCTCCAAACTCGGCCTAGACATCTGCTCTACTAACCAGCCTGTAAAATTGGAGGGTCCTAGGTACCTCCGTTCAAACGCTATCGTGTTCACATACACAGATAGTCAGACAGTCAGGAACAAACAGAATGCCCCCGGAAACATTAACCAACTTTCGCCATGCGGCTGGTTAAACATTTTTGTTTCTTTGCCCGTTGTTGGCGTTGTCTGCGCCCGCCTCTTCAAGGGCTTCCATATTGGGTCTGGAGGGGCTGTTATATCTGGAGACATGCGCGCTAATCATGGCAATTTTCTCCTCTTGATAATAGATAACAAGGAGAGCTTCCTGTGTGCAGGAGACGATAAAGGAAAGAGCGGGGCGGAGATGCGAGGCAAAGGAGGCTTTTAATAACAATGCCGCAATCGGACCAATTTGCATTTGTGGAGTCAACTTCTATGAGTAAGAGGTGCATTTATAGAAAAGCGTGCGTTGAAGTTGGTGGCTGTTTTTGTTTTGTTTTGTTTTGTTTTAATGATCGGTTTCCTATCCTTTGCTGAAGACAGAAAAAGGTCTATATTTTTTTAGTGTGATAGAAATTAAAAAAGGCGGTTTTCTTCGAGCATCAATCAATCAATCATTCTTTGCGTTTGGAATGGCTTTTGAATTTTGATCGGATAAACGAAAATGTGGCAATATAGCAAAACGAAAGGCGGGTTTACGGAATGTGAGGTAAAATTAGACAAGTCGGGTTGCAAGGCAACTGAGGAGGCGTTGAGGGAGCGAGGGAGGCGACAAGAGGTATGACAGTGTAATGGAGAGAAGCAAAATTGGCTAGGAGGCAGTTGAAAAGCCAACAAATTCTTCTGGGCCAGTTCCAGAAATAGCCAGTCTGCGATAGATTATAAGAACCTGTTGACCGACATTCCTTTTCTACTCTTTAATTTTCTGCGGTTCCTTTCCTACCCCACGTCCTTCTCATATTTAGGATTCTGTCCATGCATGCGCGCGCGCGCGCGCGCGTGTGTGTGTGTGTGTGCGTGTGCGCGCGTGTGTTTGTGAAGTCAGCCTCTTTATGAATTATTTATGCTTAACTCATACAACCCACCTATTTTCACTTGTGTTCAAGTTACCCCTCCCCAACTCCCCCCGTTTTATTACTGGAATCAAATCAATTTTCTGCCCGTAAATAATACAGTTTTCTAATCTTCATACTACGTGTGTTTCTTTCTTCATCTCCCTCTCTCTGTTCTCGCCTGTTCAGCCCCCCCCCCCCCTCTTTTCTATCCCATCAATCTTGCCGGTGCCTATAAAATATGAAAAGATTCTGACAACTTGTTGCATATTTAATGGACATTTTTCGTCATATTCTACCACATATATTTGTTTTTAGTGTGGTATGGTAATTATTTTCCATTGAACCATTAGAAATTGCCTTTAGCTTTTACGAAAAATGATTATAGTTACAAACTACATATTTTGTATCCCTTCATCATCTAAAGCTTCGTCTCTTTCTCTCTGTTTGTTTATGTGTCTGTCTGTCAGTCTGCTCTCTGTCTCTGTCTGTCTGTCTGTCTGTCTGTCCGTCTGTCCGAACCCCCATCTTGGAGCATATGTACGGTGGCATTTGGATGTCACGCGAGACAGGCCACTTTTACATGTTATTCCCTCATTCCTGTTGAAATGGAATCGGGGGACTTGGATTTTGTTTTGCTGCCAAAAAGGTGCACAACATTTGAAGAATAAGAAGATAAGAAACATATCACAGATAGAGAGAGAGAGAGAGAGAGAGAGAGAGAGAGAGAGAGAGAGAGAGAGAGAGAGAGAGAGAGAGAGAGAGAGAGAGAGAGAGAGAGTTTGGAAGAGTTTTTGGAACAGTTTTGATCAAATGTGGCCGTGGGTGGGTGGGGTGGGGGTGGGGTGAAGAGAGAGAGAGAAAGAGTGAGAGAGAGAGTGAGACAGACAGAGAGAGAGAGAGAGAGAGAGAGAGAGAGAGAGAGAGAGAGAGAGAGAGAGAGAGAGAGAGAGAGAGAGAGAGAGAGAGATGAGCACTAAAGACAACAAGTAAAAGACTAGTGAAAAGTCTGTAGTCAAACATTACGAAAGAAAAGAGCAGCTGGCTGGCAGCAGCCAAGACAATGAGCAGCACCAGGAGAATAGCAGGGCCATGAACATTGGAAGAAAAAAAGAACGATAAAGGGCAAAGGGGTGGGAGGGAGGTGAGAAAATGGCTGCTCCACAGATGCTGAGGAGATATATTTTTGGGGTGGGGGTGGGGGTTAGGGGCAGGGGGGCGGCGGTGGTGGTGGAAGAGTTGACAGACGGACAGAGCGACCTGTAGCCAAAGCAGTGGAAATCAATGCTGTCAAGATTTCAGCGTTGCACGTGCAAAAAGGTCGGGCCTCGTGAAGACCAGATCCTATCTCACGGTGGGCCACTTGCCGTGGCTGAGTCAGCCAAACGAAGGTATAAAACAGAAAAAAGAATCCTGATAGATTACGGCCCTTCAGTCATTCTACATTTTGTTTGGATGGTTTTGTTTGTCTCTACCTTTTTGTAATTAATCTTTTTCTTCTCTGTTGATCGTATGTTTCTTTGGTGCTTCATCTTAGATTTCGGTTTTGCTGCTGGTGTTGTTGATTTGCTGCATCAATCAATTAAGCTGATTGTTGCTCTCAGGCCTGGCTGAAGGCAAGATTACATAACATTTGGAAGCAAATAGTCCAACTCGAGCATGTAATCTTTGACCAGAACAGAATTCCATTGCAGATTCTGAGGCCTAAATCATTCTGATCAATCAGTTGAAAACAACCTTAACTTGTATAGGCCTTCAGGGCGTTTAGTATGCCCCCTGGCTCTGATGTGGCTCATCAGCACAGAACTGCTGTCAACCCAAACTCTATGGGTCCAAGTAAGAGATGGAGAAGACATCAACAGAGCTGCTTTGATCGTGTTGCAGGCGTATGCCAGAAGAAGGAGAAGAAGTAGCCCCCTGGCTAGAAGATCGGCAGCATCACAGTTGATCTTGTACAAGGTGTAGGAAGACCGAGACGGTTCGCTCCAATGAATGCTCCGCGACATAGCAGAAGGAATGGTGTATATCCTATTGCAGATGAGAGCAGGCTCCACGGATGTCCACCAAAGTGACAAAACAATAATGCAGTGTCTCATCTGGTGGGTGCCTCTTGGTGATTTGAAACACATTGCTTCTATTGGAGTACTGGTGTCCTGGTTGCTACTTCACAAACCGGGATGGGGGCGCGTGCTTTGGCTTCTGAATGAGAGTTCTTGGAACAGTACCGATTCCTACTCCTTGGAAACCAACTAGCCAACCTAACCAGCCAACCAGTGCACCAGCCAATCAGAAAATCAACCTGTCATCCAGACGTGTAGCCAACCAACCCAAAACTAAAATTCGAAAATTATTAATATAACTTATAATATAAGGCTTTCTGTGTGTACATTTTATTGACTGTAGATGTTTTTCTTGTTTCTCCCATTGATATGACTAATCAATGCAATCTGCAATACAAAACTGGGACATTTTTGTTGTTTCAAACAATCAATAAAAAGGCGCCTTCGGCTGGCCGGCTGTCTCTTGATTATGCACGCTCATACTATGTTTTTATTCTTTCAACTTTCATTTGGAATTATTGACATGGTTCCTCAAAACCATTTCTTTTGGTCGCTTCTCGCGAAGTACTGGCCCTTCATTCAGCCCACCCTCCCCATTCTGATTGAAGCTTACTTTTTGTTTTTGTTTTCCTTAAATAGGTATTCTGTTTGCTTCTATTCAAGTAACATTTTTTGCTCTCGACATAATCATGCCCCGGTCAGTATGTGTTAACATTATGTAGATTATGTGCGCATGAGTGTCTGTATGCACGCGCGTTTCCTATGTAGGGGACCAGCTGCTCACTTAGTTGCCGTCATCCTTTTATATGAACTAGAGCGTGAAAACGCTAGATCAAGCAGCTGTGACCTGTGACCTTGACCTTTGACCAATGAAAATGTTCGAACCTGGCCTAGATAACGTAACTACCTATCCGCATGCAAAATTAGAGGGACCTAGGATCCCTGTGCTCAAACGCTATCTTGGTAACATAGCCACATCGCCAGTCAGTCAGTCAGCTGCAGATAGTCAGTCAGTCAGCCAGGAACAGACACTGGTGAAAACAGCTTTTGATTCGCAGCTGCTTATCTAGAGCATGAACAGGCTTGACCAAGTAGCCTTGTTAAATAAAGTTTTTCAGTGTTCAGTGTTCTGTGTTCAGCCGCGCGACAGCAATTTCGGTTCCAGTGACCTTGAACTTTGACCAATAACCTTCATCTTCGAACTTGGCCTAGATATCCTAAGTACCTATCGGCATGCAAAATGTGACGGTCCTGTGCCCTTCTGTTGAAACGCTATCGTGGTAACATAATCAGATAGTCAGATTAGTTTTATACTTTTTGGAGTTAGATGCCTCTTGCCCCCTCAATTTCAATTTCAATTTCATTTCATTTTCAATTTCAATTTCTATGTTATTGTTGTTCTTGTTGTTCTTGTTGTTGCCTGCTTGTTCGTGCACGTTTTGTATGCTATCATTTTCATTATCATGTTCTGTTCCATTCTCTTATTACTTGTGGCAGCCAATATTGTATAATCGACTTGTGTTTGAGCGCCTTGTATAAGCTTTAAAGACCCCCCACGTCACGTGTCACATTCCCTCTTATGCTAGGAAGATTTCGTAAGATTTCTTACCACCTATAAGAGGGAAAACACGTGGAAACCGTGATTTTGACACGTGACGTGGTGGGTCTTTAAGCTTGTTGTGCTCGTTCCTATTTGTTTATGTTGCTGCTTTACTATGTGTTATTCAATAAAAATTCGCTTAAACCAGATAGTCAGATAGATAGTCAGCTAGGAACAAACAGACACATTCCCCTGAAAACATTAAGCAGCTCTCGTTTCGCGGCTGACTAATCACAATGATGCTGTCTATTGATGAACAAGGTTTTGCTCTTGTCTTCTTCTTTGAACCCTATAGGGCCACACGCATCATATATGATGCATAGCATTTATTCCCTTCTGAAAATGAAAAGAAAGCTGAGCTACAATAGGAACTAGAGCGTTAAGACGCTAGATCACCAACCGCGCGGAAGTATTTTCGGCTGCAGTTCTTCGTCTCTCAGCTGGTAACGAACCTTTTAGATATTACAATGTGAATGCAGGTCCAAATGCTCGGTGACCTATGACCTTCATTTTTAAACCTGGCCTAGACATCCAAAGTACCTATATGCACGTTATCGTGCCAGGTGCTCCGTAGCATTTTCGGCTCCAGTGACCTTGACCGTTGATCTATAACCTTCATGTTTGAACTTGGCCGATATATTTTTAGTACCTACTCGCATGCAAACTTTGAGCGTCCTAGGTCCCTCCGTTCAAACGTTATCGTGCTTGGTAGCAGTTTTGGCTCCAGTGACCTTGACCTTTGACCTATGATCTTTATGTTTGAACATGGCCTACATATCTTTAGTACCTATCCGCATACAAAATGTGAGTGTTCAAACGCTGTCGTGATAACATACATACATACATAGATAGCCACAGACAGCAGTGAAAACATTACCAGCTTTGCACTCTTCGTTCGCGGCTGGTAACCAGCAAATACCTTTTACAAGACAATAAACTTGGTCTTAGTTGATATCCTTGCATTCCCATGCTGCTTATGAATTCTTACAAGCCACTTCCTGTTCGATGATCTCACGTGCTCCAGCAGTTCCAAAACATTGCTAACAAAACCCATCCTAATCCAACAAAAGGAAAGTCAATCTTTTGATGCACTATGTTTTTTTCATGATTAAAATGATGTCAAAGACTCAAATAATTATAAAAATTAAAAGTTTCTCTAAATTTATGTTCTAAATATTTTTTGAAAAACATGTGTGTCATATATGGTACACTGGGCACAGCAGCTTTGCCATGTAATATGTTAACCATTTTGGGTCTTTGTGGTAGCATCAAATAGAGATATATTTCATTTTTTGTTGACATGTACACATTTATATGATTACATTTTGACAATGTTAGCTGCTTAGAAGCTCATTTACATCTATGTACTTAGAAAGAGCAATGTATTTGAAAGAAAACATGTGTACCATATATGACACAGGGACACTACCAGGTCCCAACTTTTGTCGAATGCAACAATACAATTTAAAAAAAAATTGTTAATTAACCCTAAAACTGATATTTCCACTTTCACCAAAAAATAAAGCAAAATTAAAAAAAACTAAGCTTGCCCAGTGTATCATATATGGCACACTAGGCTATATGGCATTTTCACATGCTCAGAAAAAAAATAATGGCAACATGAATTTTTTTCAACTATTTTTGTTCTAATTTGTTCAAAACAATGTTGATTTTTCAGTGGCATAATTTCAAGTTAAGTTTGAAAAAACACCCGAAGATTTAGTAAAATTCACAACAAATTAAAACACAGTCGAAATTGAAACCCAAAAGAAAAGATTTAATAACAAAAACAACACAAATCATGACGTTTCGGGCTCAACCCGTTGTCCAGTACTGAAAATAGACAAGACATAGTGACATAGATGACGTAAAGGCGTAAACAACTTGTGAAGCAATAATACAATTGACGATGGACAGTGACATCACTTGAGTAAAATGATGACAAATAAACATACTGTGATTAGTATGAAATAAAGATCTACATGACTGGTATTGTCCGGGGGAAAATAAATAAAATAAAATAAAAGAAAAGAATAGTGTAGATGAGAAAAAGCATCATTGCATTACATTTCATTATGCTTATTCTCTCTCTCTCTCTCTCTCTCTCTCTCTCTCTCTCTCTCTCTCTCTCTCTCTCTCTCTCTCTCTCTCTCTCTCTCTCTCTCTCTCTCTCTCTCTCTCTCTCTCTCTCTCTCTCTCTCTCTCTCTCTCTCTCTCTCTCTCTCTCTCTCTCTACATGTACCTGAAGTGTATACCCATAAGCATAAAGATAATTCTACATGCACATGCGTCAATGAGTATAACATATTGTTAAAAGATGAAAGAACAAACTGCCATATACAAACACGACACAGCACGACACTACAATACATTTAAGTAAGTATTTCTAGGTGCTGGCCTTAGCGGGTTCACAAGTTACTAAGTCCAGCAAGGTCACTACACTGTCTGACAAAGAACCCTTTCTTTAAACCCTGACTGATGAGTTTTCGCCAGAAACAAGTCGAGCTAACCAGAAAGACAGCCTTTTCAAGGATCGGAACACTCACTATGCTCTGGTTTCCTAGAAATCAAACTGTCAAAACGGGGATTCCTCCTTGGCGGACATGCCGGAGAGAGCAGCCGTTTTGGATGGGGTGGGTGGAGGCCAATCCCATTGTGGTTGAAGCATTTTCTTTTTATGCAGTGCAGCAAAAACAAATTGGAGCTATTTCCTTTTTTTGTGAGCGAAACTCCTTTAGATAAACTGTATAACATTAAAAAAAATGATAATAAAAAGGCTTGTATTGCGAACATTTCGTGCTAACGATTTGGTCTAAACTCAGGCGGCCATTAGAAAAGAGACGTCACACGCCTTCTCTTCGGGTGAAATAATTTGAATTCCAGCATCTCAGCCAAGGAGGAATCGCCGATTTGACGGCTTGATTTTTAGGAAACCAGAGCAATACGAGGTGAGAGTTGCAATCTCTGCAAAGGGTGTTTTCCTGGTGATCTCGACGTGTTTCTTACAAAAACACATTCGTCAGGGTGCCCCTTTAAGCCCCACAACACACACGATGACGACCTCACTACGTCCTCACTGCGCGCTACATTTCCAAAGAACGTGGCAAGATCGTGGAAAATACTGAAATAAGTGTGATTCCAAGCACGGTCTCACTGCGATCTTAGGAGTGGAGACCCACAACTACTGCAGTTGTCCACGCACTCACCACGCTGCCACTACGTTGTCCCATTCTCACTACGACCCCCATGCCACGACCCGCCGCGTTTTGGCTTATTGTGTGTCTATGTGCGTGGGTCAGATATTTATAGCTAACACTGTCTTATATATATCCTTCGGGTTAAGACGACGTAAAATCTCAAACTTCGTTCGGGTCAAATAAGGCCAGTCTTTGCCCCGAAGAGCTCGGGAAGCTGATGGATGGAAGTGCAATTGCAGCAGCTCTATCCCCCCCCCCCCTTCCAGTCTTTTTTGCTCCAAAAGATCAGTGGAATTATTTCCTAGTTGTTTCTATTCTTTTCTGCGCTCCATATCCTCTTTACATAATATGAAGTGATTGATAGATAGATTGAGAGAGAGAGAGCTAGAGAGAGAGAGAGAGAGAGAGAGAGCTAGAGAGAGAGAGAGAGAGAGAGAGAGAGAGATAGAGAGAGAGAGAGAGAGAGAGAGAGAGAGAGAGAGAGAGAGAGAGAGAGAGAGAGAGAGAGAGAGAGAGAGAGAGAGAGAGAGAGAGAGAGAGAGAGAGAGAGAAAACTGAAACTGAAACGTTATTTTCCTAGGAGAAAGATTAGAATAAGGATAAAGGAGAGAGAGAGAGAGAGAGAGAGAGAGAGAGAGAGAGAGAGAGAGAGAGAGAGAGAGAGAGAGAGAGAGAGAGAGAGAGAGAGAGAGAGAGAGAGAGAGAGAGAGAGAGAGAGAGAGAGTTGTCACTTGACAATGTTTTATTGATTAGGCCCATAGACCCATATCACAAGAGAGAGACAGAGAGAGAGAGAGAGAGAGAGAGAGAGAGAGAGAGAGAGAGAGAGAGAGAGAGAACTAACTAACGAACGAACGAACGAACGAACGAACGAACGAACGAACGAACGAACGAACGAACGAACGAACGAACGAACGAACGAAAAAATGTTATTGAGGGAAAAAGAGTAAGCACACAATGGGCTTTTTTACATCTTGCCCTCAAACAAACATGCAAGAAAATCAATATATTCAACACAAAAATAATGAAGAAGCATGCAAAAAATGATCATCGAAGAATTATCCATGAAGAAGAAAACATAGATACAACAAAACCGTCTATCTATCCCCCCTATGGAATGTCATCACTAGACTATATGGAGAGAGAGAGAGAGAGAGAGAGAGAGAGAGAGAGAGAGAGAGAGAGAGAGAGAGAGAGAGAGAGAAGAGAGAGAGAGAGAGAGAAAGAGAGAGAGAGAGAACGAGAGAGAGAGAGAGAGACAGAGAGAGAGAGAGAGAGAGAGAGAGAGAGAGAGAGAGAGAGAGAGAGAGAGAGAGAGAGAGAGAGAGAGAGAGAGAGAGAGAGAGAGAGAGAGAGAGAGAGAGAGAGAGAGAGAGAGAGAGAGAGAGAGAATATGAAATACACTGTACTTAATTGCTTCAAAGCTTTAAGCTCAATTAGCAATTCGGATTTATCGAAAACCACATAACCCCCAAATTAAAAAAAAAAAAAAACAAAAAAAAAAATCAATGCAAACGAACAAGTTCAAAAGAATCTGCCACGAAAAGTTCTAGATGGAATCAAAAAGAATACCACAGCAAACGCCTTTTGTGAGGCTCACAAAATATTAACGTATTTGAAGCGGCACACAAAAAGCGCGTTCTTCTTCTATTTGTGTTGTGATTACGGGAACTTATTCATCTTGGCAGTAAAGGTCAACTCTACTGAAAAACGAAAAATACCTTCCGGTTCAAAGTACTGTAATGATAATAATAAAAAACGTTGTTGTTGTTGTTGTTGTTGTTGTCTTATCCTGGCTTAAAGACTCCAGGGATCATCCCAACAGCCGAAGCACTCGGACACTATGGTACAAATGCACCTGCCAGGGATGCGAACATTACGTGTGTGACCGTTTTTGATTACCCCGCCACGTGGGCAGCCACTTTCCGACTTCGGAGGATGTTAGACTGATGATGTTATGCTAGGAGCTTGCCATGGCTTAAGACAATCCCCGCACAACCATGCAGAACATAACAACATTTTGATGTAGCCTTGGTGTTCTAGCTTATGTCAACTGGTCTGACACAGCCTCATGCCAAGGCGGATAAAAATATAAAAATAATAATGCAACTCATTATGGCATAATGATCGTAATTATTAATACTAGAATAGAAACTCTGGGTTGGTCCCCCACGGCTGTTGTTTTCTATTATTCCATAGTACTTCTCATATTACCGTAACATTTTCCATCTCTCTCTCTCTCTCTCTCTCTCTCTCTCTCTCTCTCTCTCTCTCTCTCTCTCTCTCTCTCTCTCTCTCTCTCTCTCTCTCTCTCTCTCTCTCTCTCTCTCTCTCTCTCCTCTCTCGTCTCTCTCTCTCCCCCCCCCTACGTCTATCACAGACTCTGTTTCTTCTCTGTCTCTCTGTTTCTCCCCTCTGCTTCTGTCTGTATACGTCTCTCTACCCACCTCTCTGTCTGTCTCTGTCCCCTACTTCCTGACTTAATACTTGATAAGTTCGAAGTTGAGGCCTGGTATGGCCTGTTCACCGTTCGTTTAAAAAAACTAATCACTAGCTACATGCGTGGTGCCGTGGAATATAGTCTAGTGATGACAGTCAGTCAGTCTAGTGATGCACCAGTATAATGGTGTCGTCAATGTTTTAACCATTTGTGTCCCACAAATCCTCTGGTTTTCTCATGACAATAAAAACGTTGTTCTTGTTCTTGTACACTCCTGGGTGTTTTTTCCAGTGGGCGTCGAGCCTACTCTTGAAGGCATTTAGGCTAGGTGCTGCTACAACCGTCTCTTGGAAGGTCATTCCACATCGAGAAAACCCTTTCACTAAAAAAATGAGCTACGGACCTCGAGTCTTGTGTGGTGCTTTATCATTTTGTTTGCTCTGTCCTCTCGTGATTCGTCCGTGGTGCAGTTCCAGGTGCAGCCTGGAGGCCTTACATAAGATTAAGATTAAAATCATAGCCCTGTCGACAACTAAGGCCATGTGAGGGCTGTCGCCACGTTAAATATGACCACATATGGTGTTACATAGACCAGAGAGGTACTAACTAAGTCATGTTTCGACTCAAGCTCTCTTTTCGTTTCGTCAACTGATCCCTCTCTTCCTTTGCCCCCTCTCTTCCTTTGTCTCTACCTGTGCACGGTGCCAGAAGCCCCCACCCCTTCTTCCACCAACCATCTGTCCCTCTTCCCTTCTCCCCATTCTCGTCCTCTCCCTCCCTTTACCTGCCAATGTTAAAACGGTCTGGGCATAATTATATCTACAGAGAACCTGTTGGAGGCGACTTTGTACCTGAGCGAGGTGCACATGAAAAATCGATGAGAAAATGAGATCCTTTAATGTTTCTGCGGCCATTCGGTGACGTCAAGGGAGCTGTTTGTCTAGCAGATGCCTCATACTACCCCCCCCCCCCCCTATCCACCCCCACCTCCCCCCCCTTTCCGCCTGCACCTTAACTTTCTTTTGTTTTTCAAAACGAGTTTCTTCCATCAGATTCTACTCTATTTTTTTTCCATCTTCCTGAAGTTTCCCCCTCCGCCGCACCACCACCACCCCCTCCCCCCCCCTCCCCCTTTCCCGCCTCACATCTTTTTGTGTGGCTCTAACGTTTCTTGGTGTCTCGGTGTGTGTCTGTCTCAGTCTAGCTCCCCTCTCCCATCTCTCTCAGTGACTGGCACACACCAAAAATGTTACTGAAGTTAAGCAAAACAGTACCTGGTGATTGGAACTATATATATGGATCACGGTGTAAACAAAATGCCTAGTCTATGTGGAAGGCATCCTGTTGATTAATTTACTTCCTCCAGCTGCTTCCTCGTTTTCAGTTCCAGCCCACGTCTTTCCTCGCTCCTCGCACGATTTCGTCATTCGATGGCTTGGAGCCAAAACGGACTATCTCTAGCAAAATTGCAAAATCTAAAAGCTTGTATTTTAAAAGTTTGCAACTAATATATTATGCTTTTTATATTTCTGCAGTCCTGTTTTGGTAAATGTTATTAGTTTTCGGAATAAGTTCAATAATACGTCAATTGACTATCTCGAGATAGTCCGTTTTGGCTCCAAGCCTTTATTTTATTCAGAGAAAAAAAGGGAGATGCCATTAGTAATAACAGCAAAGTGCTATAATTTTACATCCTGTTCTGGCTTGTCTTTATTAAGGACGGAAACCCCAGAACGGTTAGGTTTTTAATAAGCTGCTGTTGGGGCCTTGAGCTGTTTGTTGGGATAAATCAATGCATTAGCACTAGGCTGCACCGCAATAATGCATAGTTAGTTGTGCTGCACGTTCGCCCCTCCCCCCCCCCCTACCCCCTCCCCCTCTCCCTCCCTCATCGGCCTCTCTTAGTCCAGAAGGAACCAGTGTCTAAATGGGTTTGAAAATGAGATGTTTTAGTTCCCGAGCGAAGCTTCGGGAAGGATTGTTTTTGTTTCATCCGTCCGTGCGTGCGTCCGTCCGTCCGTCCGGGTGGACACGTTTTCTTGAAAACCGTTCAGTCTATTTCAATCAGTTTTGGTGTGCAATTTTTAGAGGATATTGCCTATCTACTGATTGCTTTAGTTTTATTTGAAGGTCAAGGTCATGATGATTAAGGGGTTGAAATCCCAAAACACGTAATCGCTAATATATTGCGAAGTTTGCACATATTTCAATGCAGTTTCTTTTTCACAATGTGTTCTGATAAAAGGGCTATACAATTATAATCATGAATTTGTCTGTGCATTCGTGCGCGCGTGCGCGCATGCTAATTACGGGGTTCGATCCCCAAGTCTGTGTCTCAAGAACTGCTGCATGAAATTGCTTCAAAGGTGGTGCATCACGGTACACAACGGGTGTCATTCAAAAATAATAACCATGCTGACCTTGATCTTGAAGTTTGACCGTGAAAACTTAAATTTCTTTTTGCGGCCATATCTTTCACATCATTGGACTTACGATGCTCACATTTGGCATGTGGATACATTGGCGTATGATAACTCCGAATACTAAGTACAAGAAAGGTCAAGGTCACAATGGTTATATTATGCCTATAGGACCATCTGTAACCGGTCATTTACAACCACACATCTTTATTAGACATTTAGAAGCTTAATGATTATTCAGATTGAGTATCCATCAAGTTCAAGGTCAAGGTCAGCAGCGAGGGAACTTTGCCGCCACTTAGCGACACACTTGGGTTTTTTTCCGGCCAGAAATTTCTAAGTGGTATTGGTAGTATGATGTTTAGGAAGTATTATGGTAACTGTTGCAAAAACAAACATACGGTTTGCATTTTTAAAGGGGCATATCTTCATATTGATCCCTCACCATAATACTTCTTAAACATCACACTACGAATATCACTCAGAAATTTCTGGGGAATTAAAAAAAAAAAAATTCTAGGCCGTTTAGTCTAGAGACTGTTTTCTTCTGGACTATCTCTTTTCCTCCGTCTGTCTCTGTGTGTCTCTTTTGAATTGGTAAAGCTAACAAAACTAGTTGTTAGAAGAGGCGATGTGGGAGGAGGTACTGTGAATGACACAAAGCAATAACGACAACAACAGCAGCAACAACAAAGCAGGCCTTCATAATTAGTGCGGTCCCCAGTTAGTGTACTGGCCGAGCCTCTCTGATGATGATACCCTGGGAGCGAAGATGGATGTCTCCATGTCTTGTTTCTTTCTTTCCTGCGAGTTGGGCCGATGACTTAGTTCCAGCCATGCAGCATTCGTTATTTTGTTTTTCTTTTAATAATAATCTCAATGGCATCATCCGACGGCAAGCTAGAAGGCACATATATGTGTATGCGCATACGTAGTTGTATAAGTGTACGTGCGTGACTTATATGTGTATACGTGCACGCGCTTGCGAGCGCGCACGCGCGCGCGTGTGTACGTGTGTGTATGCGCGCGCGTGTGTGTTTGCTTGCTTGCTTATGTACGAAGGCGGTGAG